>CM061142.1:371327165-371954665 GCA_030789695.1 Scilla litardierei
ACAATCACCTATGCCTTGAAGTAGAACTTGAAGGAGAAGTGTGATGTGTGTTGAAGAACTCTCTTGGAAGAGAGGAGGAAAGCCCTTTCTCTTGACTGCATCAAATGCCTAGAGGATCAATCTTTGGTTCTAGGTTGGAGAGCAAGAGAATCAGATTTGGAAATACTTAGGGCTTTGGACTTGAAAGCTTTGATCTTTGGAAATGAAAGCTTGAAGGATTTTTGCAATCAATGAGTAACCTTCCAATGAAACAGTAGAAGCTCTATTTATAGCTTTCTCAAATCTACAAAACAGTTTAGGCAAAAACCCAATCGAAATCCATGAGAAAAATCTCAACGGATATAATCTGAACTTACGACAGGCGACTGATGAACAAACCACAGTTGACTGCTGCACAGTCAGCAAGGGTAGGTGAGAATTCATAACGGTAACTTACCACGTGGACAGTCGACTGATGAAGCCAAGACAGTTGTCTGTAAAACCAACAGGCGACTGTACATACTTCGACAGGCGACTGGCCGAGAGAAGAGTAAGTTAGATGAAATACTGAAAATCTCACAAGATACAGGACAGACGACTGATGCAAGGAACACAGTCGACTGTTAACCAGAACAGGCGACTGTAAACACTTGAACAGACGACT
Source organism: Scilla litardierei (assembly GCA_030789695.1). Taxonomy (NCBI): domain Eukaryota; kingdom Viridiplantae; phylum Streptophyta; class Magnoliopsida; order Asparagales; family Asparagaceae; genus Scilla; species Scilla litardierei. The sequence continues at coordinate 371,327,809 of CM061142.1, forward strand.
GTCACAGACAGGAGAAATTTCCAGAGAGCTAAGTCAAAGAATAGACTTACAAACAAGCGACTGTTGCAGCATAGACAGTCGACTGATCTAATATACAGTCGACTGTATATACAGCATAAGTTGACTGGCCGTAGAAATTGGATCAAACAGAGTTTGGGCAAGGAGAGACAGTAGACTGATGAACCATTCACAGTCGAATGTCGCTAAGACAGGCACTTGATAAACGTTCAACAGTAGCCTGTGCGAGATAATCAGAGAGGACCCAAAAACTGCATTGTAATAGTCTGTGCATAACAGGCAACTGTAGAACAAAACACAGTCGACTATTTTTAAGACAGGCGACTGCAAACTGTTAAGCAGTCGGCTGTTATGAACAATCCTAGCACAAACAAAAGAGAATTGAATTGAGTTCAAAGGACAAAGGTCTAGAGGTGTCCTATGACCGAAAGTAGATGTGTGTGAGTGCTCCATCATAGTTCTACTTCTAAGCTACATACTAGAAGAGATAAAAGAAAAATTACATTAACGAATAATCTCTTCTTTCGATCGTATGAGCTTGAAGTCTTTACGGAGCTTCAATCATCAATCTACAATCATCCAATTCATATCATTTGCCTTCAATCACGTTTGTGAGTCATCCATTGCTAGTTGATCTTCATAGTAAGCTTAGACAATGGATTAACTGCAAAATAGGGGATTAGTCACAAGTATTTATGTTTGCTCATCATTAACACCAAGTAGGGAGAAGTCCAATACTCAACATTCTCCCCCTTTTGATGATGACAAACAAACATAAACAAAAAGATAAATAGTTGTGCGTAATGAAAACTTACTCCCCCTACATAGATGCCAATCAAGTTAGTCAATAAATATTAGAGCATATATATATAACAATTGAAGCAAATGAGTGAGATAAGAATGAATTTAATTCAAGAAATCTAGGAAATAAAAATCCCTATTCATTGTAATCTTACTCCTCCTGAATCTAAGGCAACGAAAATCTTAGATTCAAGCGTTAGAACATACTTAGCACATCCATTATGAATCTTGTATGTTTATTTCTCTCCCCCTATGGCATTATCCAAAAAGGTGGGAGCAAATAATAACAACAATAATAGTGCTAAAATACGAACTAACAACAATCAAGGAGTATAAAGATATATCGAATCAAAAACTCATAAAATCTCATCATATACACATGAGAGTAATGGAATTGAAATCCAACATCAACATTTTAGATATTCGAAAAGAAAATAATTTTCATAAATTCATCACTTCAATGAAAGAGCATGAATTAACCAATATCAAATTCTTGTATTGTCTCAAAAGCACATCAAGAGGAGTGAAGCATACATAGAGACAATATATTATACATCACACAGAAGTTAATCAATATAGCATAGTGTGACACAAAAGAAAGATGCAACATCATATATATATAATGTAAAGCAGCTGAGTACATCAACGGATGGTCATCAACAAGGCCATCCCAAAAAGATACATCATGAGAAACAAAAAAATAGCTACATCATGACGACAGCAAAGAGTATATCATCATACATATATAAAAAGTGTCGCATTCAGCATCATCCATCATACAAAAAATATATAACATAATCACTCAACCTAAGCAAAAGCAGACCCTACAAAATAAAAAACAAGGTCTTCAGGTGAGTGAACAGAAAAGCATCAGCAGCAGCATCATCCTGTGTAGAGGCAACACCAGGAGGCTCAACGACACCAGAAGGCTGAGGAGGCACATGGGTCTGAGGAAGATACTGTCTCAAATCCACAGGGAAGGGAATTCCCTGATGGAGGAGAGAGAGAGAGAGACAGCAGCCGGTAAATACCAGAGATCATCTACAAAATAGTATCCTGAGACGGTGGAGCAGATGATGATGAAGGCAAATCAGCAGGAGGCACAGTGGATGAGGATGGAGCTGAAGTAGTCTTCCTCTTCTTCGAGGCAGTCTGCAGAGCCGAAGAGGACTTCAACTTCGCAGAAGCGTCGAGGAGAGGGCCAAAGGGCATGGGCTCGTAACGGGTCAGGTCAATACCAAAGTGACGGAAGACACGAGTCAAAAGACCACCAAAGGGAATGTGAGACGAGGAGGACGTGAACTCAACCTTGTCCATCCTGTCAAGGAGGACACCGGCCCAGTTCACAGGCATGCCAGAGAGAATAGGATACATACACTTTAGTATATCCTGAGACGGCTGATCGGACGATCCATATCTCGGTAGAATGTTGGACTTCACCACTAGGTGAACAGCCCAACCCCGTGTAGAGAACAGGATGATCTGACACCCGAATCAAGAGCTAAAGGAACCTCTTGAAACATATCCCGGAGAACAGACTGATCAAGATCGTCAATCTCAGAAAAGCTGATATCAGTGAGGAGGGAACCGACAGAAGGAATCCTAAGGATAGTCCCTAAAAGAGAGGGAGTGAGCTGAATGTGGGTTCCCTGGACGACAGTATCAAGGATGCCAGTAGTCGAATACTCACCGGGAACGCGGTTCGCATAGAAGAGCTTTACCAGAAATGGGTAGGCTCTGGGGGACTCGCTCTGAGAGAAACGAAAAAGATCGGCCAGGTGAGTAATGGACAGAATGTCAGAAAGTCTCTCAGCAGTGAATGCGGGGAATTCAATGTACCGCTCCCTAAGCAGATTGATCCCAAGGAGAGAGTGAAACTTTTCCAGACAAAGATCGTCTCTGCAAATGGGAACCAGGGGATCAGAGGGGGGGGGGGGGGGGGGGGTACAACAGGAGTTTCTTCAGACGAACTGGATGCAGAAGGAGACACATGAGGAATCTCAGCAGCAGGCTCACTGATGTGAACACCAGTAGGCTTGCGCTGACGATGAATCAAGGGCTGAGCATCGCTCGACGAAGAAGAAGGGGAATAACCTGGCGAAGATGAACGTATAGGAGACTGGGCATGCTTGGTTCGAGCTTTATAGGGTTTCTTTCTCTTGGCTATGAGTTTCTTAGGTGCCCTAGGTTGTTTAGAAGCAATGATCTTCTCTTTTCCCTTAGGTTTAGGAGCCATGGAAACAAGAGAGGAAGAACAAATGCAACAAACGGAAACAACGAAGGTCAAGAGAGAGAAAGCACACCAACCGAGGGAAGACAGACGATCGCGAAGATGAAGATCAAAGACAACGGAAGACCACGGTCGACAGTGACGTTTAGGAGGAGATCGACGGTTGAAGAAACGGAATCGATCGATTTGTAGAGAGAATCGAGAGGGAAGTTGAAAGGTCGATGCGGAGGAGAGAGAAAAACGACGTGGAGAGTGATCGCGTCGATTGAATATAAATTAGGGAAAATCAATCTGAGCCGTTGGATCAACGAATCGATGGCTCGGATCAAATCAAATGAACCGACACAGCAGGAGACAGTCGACTGGAGAACAAAAGTCAGTCGACTGTAAGAAGTGATAAAATTAAATCTCAGAGAGATGGGCAGTCGACTGGCAAGTATAATGCAGTCGCCTGTCCGCTGGACAGTCGACTGACATATACTCAACAGTCGACTGGCCAAGAATTAATACAGATCACAAGAATAACAGAGAATACTGTAAAAAGTTCGACAGAGAGTACAGTCCCCTGATGACTAAATTGCAGTCGCCTGTTACACTAACAATCGACTGTAAAACAGTCAGCAGTCGGCTGAGCGAAAGATATCAATTTCCATATGGAGGATATAGAGTAGGGCAGTCGACTGTCAAAATAAAAACAGTCGTCTGTCCTGGTCCAAAAATGCACAGTGAGATATAATTCCAGAGAATAAGAACACTCACCCTAGGACCTATACTCTAATCACAAATACATCTTAAAATCATTATGAAAACAATAAATCTATTGAAACACACATTATTCCAATCAACTTCGAAAACTCATGAAATCAAATAAGTAACAATTGTCTTTCTTAATCTCATAAAACAATAAAGCACATGAAGAAAGACAATCACAAATATATGAGCTTAATAAGGAGTTATAGCATGAAAATTGAGCTTCTAGATTTCAGATTCACCCATAATTCCCAATTTTCCACGCAACCTCACAAATGAATCTTCTTTAAGAGGTTTAGTGAAGATATCGACAATTTGTTTTTGGGTTTCAATGTACTCTAAGATGATGTCCTTCTTAGCTACATGATCATTTATAAAATGGTGTCTCACATCTATGTGTTTGGTACGGGAGTGGTGTACCGGATTCTTGGAAAGACAAATAGCACTTTGATTATCAACCATGATGTGGGCAAATATTACAATTGACAACATAGTCACTTAGAGTGTGTCTCATCCAAAGAACTTGTGCACATGCAAGACCCGCGGCAATATATTCCGCTTCAGTTGTGGACAATGACACCGAATTCTGTTTCTTAGAGAACCAAGAAACTAAGGAATTTCCTAAGAAATAGCATGTGCCACTAGTACTTTTCCTGTCGGATTTGCATCCGGCAAAGTCGGCATCACTATATGAGATTAACTCATATGTGCTAGACTTAGGGTAAAGTAACCCATAATCTAGGGATTGATTGAGATAACGAAATATTCGTTTAACCGTAATCAAGTGTGACTCCTTAGGTCTTGCTTGATATCTAGCACAAATACGTACGGAAACATGATATCGGGCCTACTAGCGGTTAAGTAAAGTAAGCTACCAATCATACCTCGATATAGACGAACGTCTACATCTTTTCCGCTTTCATCCTTGTGTAGATGAGTAGTAGTACTCATGTGAGTCCTTTTGCTTGAAGACGATTCCATCCCGAATCGCTTAATAAGCTCCCCTGTGTACTTTGTCTGATGTATGAAAGTGTCATTCTCCATTTGTCGAATTTGCAATCCAAGGAAGTAGGTGAGCTCTCCCATGTGGCTCATCTCAAACTCATCCTTCATAGACTTGGAAAATTCTTGACAAAGATGAAAGTTAGTAGAACCGAAAATAATGTCATCTACATAAACTTGAATCAAAAGAATGTCATTTTCATAATCTTTAATGAAAAGTGTAGAATCAACTTCTCCCATTTTAAAACCTAAATTCAAAAGAAAGGTCTTAAGGCGATCATACCAAGCTCTAGGAGCTTGTCTCAATCCATACAACGCTTTCTTAAGTTTGAAAACATGGTTTGGAAATTTCTCATGAATAAAACCGGGAGGTTGAGAAACATAGACGTCTTCATTTACAAATCCATTTAAAATGCACTTTTAACATCCATTTGAAATAATTTAAAATTCTTATGGGATGCAAAAGATAAAAGCAACCTAATAGCTTCTAATCTAGCTACGGGGGCAAAGGATTCTTCGAAATCAATACCTTCCTCTTGCCGATAGCCTTGATCTACTAACCTTGCTGTGTTTCGTGTGATTACCTCGTTTTCATCCGTCTTGTTCTTGAAGATCCATTTGGTCCCAATAGCTTGGTGACCACTTGGAAGAGGTACAAGTTCCCAAACTTCATTTCTCTCGAATTGCGCTAGTTCTTCTTCCATTGCCACTATCCAAGAACTATCCTCACAAGCTTCTTGAATGTTCTTTGGCTCAATGGTAGAGACGAATGCGCAATGGGAGAATTCTTCAATTCTTGATCTCGTTCGAACACCTACACCAATATCTCCAATGATTTGGTTATGGGGATGGTTACGAACGGTTGGATAAGCTTTGGGTAAACCTGGATCACTAGGAACAACTTCAACAACTTCGTTAGAAGTGTTAGTCTCAACAATATTATCATTAATCTTAACATTATTAAGAGAATCACAAAGAATATCTACATTATCATCATCAACATGAGGAAAATCAAAATCTTCATAAAAAGATACGTGAAGTGATTCCTCAATCGTTGAAGAAGTTTTGTTGTATATCCGGTAGGCTTTGCTACGTGTGGAATATCCAACAAAAATTCCTTCATCGGATCATGGCTCAAATTTGTCTAAATTACCAAAGGTGTTCTTTATAAAACATTTTGAACCAAAAACACGAAAATATTTCACTGGAGTCTTTTTATCGTAAAACAACTCAAAACAAGTTTTGTTTGTTCGAGGTCTCACTAGGATTCTATTGAGCACATAACATGCCGTGTACACCGCTTCTGCCCAAAATTGTAGTCCTAAATGACTATCATGGAGCATAGTGCGAGCGCACTCAATAAGAGTCCTGTTCTTTCTTTCTACAACACCATTTTGTGGTGGTGCACGAGGAAAGGAAAAGTAATGAGTTATCCTGGAGTCATCACAAAACTTAGTAAAAGACTCATTCTCAAATTCTCATCCATGATCACTACGAATAGTGATAATGGTGGATCCTAAAAGATTCTAAATCTTCTTTGCAAATTTGGTAAACTCTTCATGAGCTTCATTCTTATTAGGTAAGAATGAAACCCAAGTAAATCTAGAAAAGTCGTCAACGCCAACTAGTCCATAATGAGCATTACCTAAAGAAGCGGTTCTAGTTGGCCCAAACAAATCTAGATGTAGAAGTTCTAGGGACCTCTTAGAAGTAATCCCTTCTTTAAGCTTAAATGAATATTTACTTAGTTTACCTCTTTGACATGAATCACAAAAGTTTTTCTTATTAAAAACAATCTTAGGAAAACCTTTGACTAGATCATGCTTAGCTAACTTATATAAGTGCTTGAAGTGAACATGACCAAAACGGCGATGCCATAATATTTGTTCACTTGTGTTAGCAACTAAGCAATGTTCTACGGTTTTAGGCAAGCTTAAATAATAAATATTTTTACGCCTAATACCGGAAAATAAAACATTTGAATCACAATCAACAATAGTACACAATCCTTCTCCGAAGTTAACCTTGTAACCTTTGTCACAAAGTTGACTTATGGAAATGAGGTTCTGACATAAACCACTAACAAGATAAACATTAGTAATTAGGGGTTTGGAAGGATTACCAACGATACCTACTCCAATGATGGTTCCCTTTTGATTACCTCCAAAAGTGACCGTTGCACCATCTTTGATGCTAATCACTTCGGAGAGCAATGAGGGATCTCCCGTCATGTGTTTGGAGCAACCGCTATCTAGAATCCATCCTTTCCATTTAGAGTTAATAAGGTATTTATTGCTCTTCTTCTTTCTCTTGGGTACCTATATAATATACCATAAGCTTATGGTACCCAATGTTTGTTGGGTCCAAGGGGATTAGCCCTTTGGAAGCCAAGTCTAAGTGGACTTCCGCTTCCCAACATAGTTACTATTTGTAATTACATCATGAAAGTAGGAATCAACATAAGCATTCCTAACATTTAGACTAGTGTTCTTAGGACCCCAAATAGTGTACATCTTGGGAGTCATATTCCTAGTTGCATGCATATGAGTTGGATTTCTATGTGGTGCATGCTTCTTAGGAACATGGTTTCTAGCATAGATATGAGGTGGAGGATATGCATTGTACATTCTTGAATGATATGAATTCTTAGGAACATGCATATTATATGAAGCATATTGATCATGCATGACATGTGGAGAATTAGCATATATGAAAGAATGATGCGTATGAGCATATGGGTGTGTGGGAGCACGTACATGAGTATTTCTCATGTGTGGTTGTGTACATGTCCGTGGGTGTGGAGCATAAAATGTGTCATGATTATCCACTTGTGAAGTAGGATGTTTCCTACGTGGATGAGTATTAGTATACATATAAGCATGGCTTTGCTTTTGGTTTCCACCCTTAGTGGGTTTCTTGCCAAAAGGAAGAGAAAGTGATGTGGGGACATTCTTAGTAGGATTGCTACCAATAGTGTCTTTGACACCACTTGTGGATGCACCGGAGGAAGGCCTCACAAAATCTATAGTGACACCACTATAGGAGGTGCGATCATTAGATGCATTCGCTTTAACAAATCCAAGGCAAACATGATGTGTGGCTGAAAATTGATTTGCAAGCAAATCATCCAATTGTCCTTGTCCCTTATTGAATCTCACGATACGGGAGGACATGAGCTCATATTTCTCCTTTAAAGAAGAAATGTTGGTATCCAAGGTGGACACCCGTGCTTTGAGCTCGTGCACTTGGGTTTTAAGAGAATCATTCTCTAATCCCAATTGTGTGTGGCGTGTAACTAGATCACTATTATCCATGGGATGTATTTGATCTAGTTGAGATTTGAGGGAATTCACCTCATTTCTCAATGTAACATTTTGAGAAGCTAAGTTTGCTTTCTCAAGGGTTAAAGTATCAACAATGGTGTCATTGTTGATAATGCATGGAATGGATGACTTGCTAACTTTTGATTTCTTTAAGCTAGAGTATCTACGTATTAAAGATTGGTATTTAGCAAATAGTTCTTCATTAGCTATGCGAAGTTCATCCATTGTTACCTCGGTGTTATCCGTATCGGAATCACTCTCATCCGAGAGTGGGTCTTCAAGTGCCATGAAGCACATGTGGGCGCTCTCACCCTTCTCATCATCGGAATAGCTTGATGAGTCATCACTTGGGTCATCAAAGGTACTGACGAGTCCTTTCTTCTTGTCTTTCTTGTTCTTGTTGGACTTGTGGTACTTTGGTGCCTTCCACTTTTCTTTGTTTTTTAGCATCGGGCAATCCTTCTTGATGTGCCCTGGCTTATTACACTTATAACAAAGAGAGAAAATAGCATTAGTAGATTCAAAACGTTTGTTGGAGGGAAGTTTACCTTTGCGGAAGAAGCGTTGGAACTTCTTCGCCATTTGGGCCATTTCACCCAAATCCATCTCGTTCTCGGATTCATCACTTTCGGAGGATGACGAATTGGCGTTGAACGCCAAAGCTTTCTTATTGGCCTCCGATGAATTCATCATGGCTTGAATCTTCAATCGGTTATCCCGTCTTACTTCGTAAGACATAAGAGTTCCGATGAGATTCACCACGGTGTAGTTCTTCAAGTCATTGACCTCTTCAATGGCGATTGCTCGTCTTTCCCATTTGGAGGTCATCCCCATGATAATCTTCCTTACCTTTTGAGGTTCGGTGTAGATTTGGCCAAGGGCTTCCAATTCGTTTGTGATGTCGGTAAAGCGTCCGTACATCGACGTAATGCTATCATTTTCCTGCATGTGGAACAAGTCGAAGTTTTGCACGTCAACATAGAACTTTGAAAGCTTTACCTTATTCGTTCCCTCGTGGGTAACGATGAGATGGTTCCAAATTTGATATGCACTCTTACATGTGCATATCTTGTTGAACTCATTTGGGTCCAACGCACAATGAAGAGCGTTCATTGCTTCAGCGTTTTTGACTTCGACGGACTTTTCGGAAGTCGTCCATTTCTCGAAATCATCTTCGGAGGGCTCGACATACTCCTTGTGGAGAGTTCTCCAAAGAGAAGCACTCCTAAGGAATGTCTCCATCCTACACTTCCAATAACCAAATTTAGTACCATTGAAACGTGGAGGACGTACCGTAGATTGACCTTCGAAAAGTGTGGACGCTCCATCACGGTCATGATTGTTGTACGTAGGCGACAGAGGAACATTGTTGTTGTCGGATGCCATAGATAAAACCTTGTGCTCTGATACCAATTGTAAGGACCCTGTCTATGGGGAAAACACTAGAAGGGGGGTTGAATAGTGTTTATGCAAATTTAAAAGGAATTTACGCCAAATAAAATGCAATCCAACAAATAGTGCGGAATAGAAAACAACCCAAAGAGAAACACACGCAAACGTAGTTATGTTTCAAGGGTTCGGATTACCCAAGTCAACTCCCGACTTGTTCCCGGTAATCCTACGTCCCTACCACCCGGATACCACCGGATACTCAAGTTAGAACCCTAACTTGAGGTTTCCTTAAAACCCACTTGTAGCAACCCTACAAGTGCAATCGAATACAATCGATGTCCTTGACTCCCACAACCTGGGAGCAAGCAAAAACCACTCTCACAACCGAGAGCAAAATTCAAATAATGAAGTTATGAAATCTGAAAGCTACACTTACAATCACCTATGCCTTGAAGTAGAACTTGAAGGAGAAGTGTGATGTGTGTTGAAGAACTCTCTTGAAAGAGAGGAGGAAAGCCCTTTCTCTTGACTGCACCAAATGCCTAGAGGATCAATCTTTGGTTCTAGGTTGGAGAGCAAGAGAATCAGATTTGGAAATACTTAGGGCTTTGGATTTGAAAGCTTTGATCTTTGGAAATGAAAGCTTGAAAGATTTTTGCAATTAATGAGTAACCTTCCAATGAAACAGTAGAAGCTCTATTTATAGCTTTCTCAAATCCACAAAACAGTTTAGGCAAAAACCCAATCGAAATCCGTGAGAAAAATCTCAACAGATATAATCTGAACTTGCGACAGGCGACTGATGAACAAACCACAGTCGACTTCTGCACAGTCAGCAAGGGTAGGTGAGAATTCATAACGGTAACTTACCACATGGACAGTCGACTGATGAAGCCAAGACAGTCGTCTGTAAAACCAACAGGCGACTGTACATACTTCGACAGGCGACTGGCCGAGAGAAGAGTAAGTTAGATGAAATACTGGAAATCTCACAAGATACAGGACAGACGACTGATGCAAGGAACACAATCGACTGTTAACCAGAACAGGCGACTGTAAACACTTGAACAGACGACTATCACAGACAGAAGAAATTTCCAGAGAGCTAAGTCAAAGAATAGACTTACAGACAGACGACTGTTGCAGCATAGACATTCGACTGATCTAATATAGAGTCGACTGTATATACAGCATAAGTCGACTGGCCGTAGAAATTGGATCAAACAAAGTTTGGGCAAGGAGAGACAGGCGACTGATGAACCATTCACAGTCGACTGTCGCTAAGACAGGCACCTGATAAACGTTCAACATTAGCCTGTGTGAGATAATCAGAGAGGACCCAAAAACTGCATTGTAATAGTCTGTGCATAACAGGCGACTGTAGAACAAAACACAGTCGACTGTTTTTGAGACAGGCGACTGCAAACTGTTAAGCAGTCGGCTGTTATGAATAATCCTAGCACAAACAAAAGAGAATTGAATTGAGGTCAAAGGACAAAGGTCTAGAGGTGTCCTATGACCGAAAGTAGATGTGTGTGAGTGCTCCATCATAGTTCTACTTCTAAACTACATACTAGAAGAGATAAAAGAAAAATTACATTGACGAATAATCTCTTCTTTCCATCGTATGAGCTTGAAGTCTTTACGGAGCTTTAATCATCAATCTACGATCATCCAATTCATATCATTTGCCTTCAATCATGTTTGTGAGTCATCCATTGCTAGTTGATCTTCATAGTAAGCTTAGACAATGGATTAACTGCAAAATAGGGGATTAGTCACAAGTATTTATGTTTGCTCATCATTAACACCAAGTAGGGAGAAGTCCAATACTCAACAACACTAAGACACGAATAAAAGAGTTTAAGGGTTTAGAAATGCCCAGTTCGTGTCCGTGTAGGCGTCTCTGTCAATCAGCACGTCGTCAGCTCCAATCTAACTCCTGGATTGCAAATATCACTCTTGTCTGTATGCAAAGAAATTGCAGTTCAATCCTTAATTATTGGCCGGTCTGCGCGCTCAGCAATTCCCTTTAAAATAAGCAGTCGGTGCACAAAGCAGCTTAGTTCAAATCCTTTTACAGTGGGTCGGTGCGCAGAGCAACCCAATTAAATCCCCAAAGCCACGTCAGCCCGCGAATTCAATCTCACTTCGCTTAGATCTCTCGCAAGGTTAGCCCACGTCAGCAAATGATTTGATCTGCGCCGTTGATGCCGTTTTCACGCAATCCTCTCTGTTCCATCGCGCTCAGCCCCACGTCAGCACGAGGATCTGCTTCGTTGCGTTCGTCTTCGACTTATAGGGAATGCAAGTGGATCTCTCGAGCTCTTCGTCTTCGTCCGCAGCAACTTGAAAGCACAATGACTTGGCGATGGTGGGTGCTCCGAGCGGTGGGATGGGCAGCTCCGATGAAGTGACGCCGGTAGCAATATCGACTGCTCCGAGCAACTCCACGGTGGATCTCTCCGGTGGCGACTTCGTTTACAGCAGCGGTCTTCTCCGAGATCTCGACGGCGTGCAGCAGCGGGAGATGACTACCGCAGCGATCGGCTCGTTCCGACGAACTTCGACGTCATCTTCGACTAGGGTTTCTTCGACAGCTCTTCTTCGAGCAGCAACGACGGTGATGCAGCAGCTCTCCTTCGACGGTGGCTCCGACTTCAACTTCTCATGCAGCGGTGATCTCTCCAACTTTGACGGAGGCCTGCTTCTCAGGATCTCGACGGCGACGGTGTACTTCGGGCAGCAGCTCCAACAAAGGACTCTCAGGCGACGGGAACTTCGTTTGTACGGGATCTTCACGGCGACTGCTTCGTCTTCGTTTCGACCACGGTTCTCCCTCGGCGATAACCCGATCCTCCGGTCTCTTCTGGGAATTGCGACAACGTTTCTCCTGCAGCGAGCTTTTGGATGATGATCACCGGAGTACTCCACGGTGGCTTGGAGATCTTCTTGTGATGCCTAGGAGATGGTCACGGCTCTGAAAACATGCAGCCCAAAGATGGTGGCTTTTCTTTGTTGATGCGTGAACACACTTGCGCAACTCCTTTGTTGATGCAGCAAGAGGATGATGTTGCTGTTTAGGAGGAAGAAAATAAGATTTGTTTGCCTTGAGCCTTTTGTTTGCCATGCTCCTTTTGGTTGCCGCAAGCTCCTTTTTTGATGGGTTTTGGCAAGATGAAAGAAATATATGGCAGCAAGATTTTTGGGGAAATTGATGTTTTTCGTTTGGTTATCAGCTGCAAATTAACACCCTCACGTAGAGGGGTATATAAAGAGATTGGGTAGGGTTTTTCTTTTGGAAGAGATATGAATAGGAGATATCTTGATGAGGATATTATGGGATTTTTGATTTGATTTGAATAAGGATAGGAATATAATTAGGTGTTCAAGTAAGATTTGAATAGGATATGAAATAGACAAATAATTGCACATCTAGCCAAAAGATTTGATCAAATCCCTTTTGAATTCAAATTTGGCTCCATCCCTTTTCCTCTTTAGACCAAGTCCACCATGCTATATGAATAGATTTTTGACAAAGTCAAGAAATCATTTCCATCTCATCTCAAATTGGACTAAGTCCACTTTGCTTATGCCAAAGCTCTCACACACACCCAAATATCTATATGAATATCAACTCCTCCAAATATAACGTTTCCTCAATCTTGAAACACACTAAGCACACACATCAGATATAACGACACGTTTGTCATCATCAAACCAAGATCCTAGATCGTTGCTTCCAACAATCTCCCCCTTTTGGTGATGACAAACCCATAAAAGATTTGAGCAATAAGTATGGGTGTGTGAAGTGTGTAGAAGGGTGTACTTGAATATGACACTACAAAAAAGTGAGTTTCTTGTGACCGAACTTCGTGTCGACTTAAATTTGCTGACACTAAAAGTATACTTTTAGTGTCGGCAGAAGAAAGTCGACATTAGAAAAGCCATTTTTTGGATTCCTACGTATATGCCGACACTAGAGTTCATATCTTGTGTCGATCTTAAGTTCTCGACACAAGATGATAAATTGTCGACACTAGTAGGTGATTTTCTTGTGTCGGCTGCAAATGTCGACACTAAAATGTATACTTTCTAGGGTCGACATCGGTGGTCGACACTAGAACGTATACTTTCTAGGGTCAGCCTTATTGGTCGACACTAAAACTTATACTTTCTGGGGTCAACCTTGGTGGTCGACACTAGAACGTATACTTTTTACTGATTATAAAATTAAAAATTAAACTATACATGTGCACGTGCGGTGGAAGAGCACTTAATTTTGATAAAAACACTACTAGAAAACCGTGCAGCACAGACAGTCTCACTACAACAAAACTAGTCATTTACAACTTTTATGGGACAAATTGGTTGAGTTCTTCATGCATATCAATGATCCATGAACTGTCTTCACATGCATCAGTGATGTTCTTTGGTTCAATGAATGAGATGATAGAGCAATATGCCATCTGCTCAATTTGTGATCATGTTCTGATACCATCTAAAATGTCTACAATCACTTAGTCATGAGGATGGTTTGGAACTTCTACACACGCCTTTGGAAGATCTACATTATCTGAAATAAACCCAACAAAGCGTTTAGTGACATCAATATCATCACATTAAATGTTGTGAAAAGAATTAGACATAGGTAATAAATGCTCATCATCATCATCATCATCAGGGGTGCAAAATGAGAGGGTCTTATCAAAAGTGACATGTAATGATTCTTCAATCGATGCAGTTATTTTGTTATAAACTATGTAGGCTTTACTACTTATTGAGTAACCAAAAAAGATCAAAAGTGCTCTCTAGTGTTTAGAATGAAACATCGTCATCGAAACACTTGAAAGTGTAATACATGTGGAATACGATAGAATAATAATTCAAAAAAAGTTTTGTTAACCAATGGCCTTAAGAGAACTCTATTCAAGTTATAACAAGCAATTGCGACAGATTTTGTCCAAAAATAGTTTAGTAAGTTACTGTCACATAGCATTGTTCTAACACATTCTTGAAGCGTTCTATTTTTCCTTTCTACTACTCCTTTCTGAGGACCGGCTATAGGAAAGGGAAAAATTTTCATAATGCCATTATCATCGCAAAACTTGGAGAAAGATTCAGTATGAAATTATCCCACATGATTACTACAAATAGTAACAATGGTCGAGGATTTGATCTTTTGAATTTTTCTACAAAATATAGAGAATTCTTCAAAAGAATCATACTTGTGTCATACGAACAAAACCCAAGTGTATTGTGCGAGGTCATCAATAATGACAAATGCATATCTGCCTCCATTCAAATAAGCTACTCTTGAAGGACCAAATAAGACCAAGTGTATGAGTTCTAATAGTCGGCTTTTGAGATAACATCGTTTGATTTGATAGAAGATTTGTACATCTTTCCTTCTTGACAAGCATAGCAGAAATGAGTCTGATTGAATGTGAAGCTTGGCATTTTAGAAACTAACTTCTGTTAGAAATACGTGCAAGATTTTTAAAATTTATGTGTCCAAAATGCTTGTGCCCAATAGTGAATTGTTTGATGAAGCCATCAAATGGTATTCCTATGATTACCATGAAATAAAATAGAAGACATATCAGAATCATAAATAATGCAAGCATGTTTCTCAAAAATAATCTTAAAGTCCTTGTCACACAAGTGACTGATAGATAAATAGTTGTGTTTCAAACCATCTACGAGTAGCACGTTCTCGATGATTGGCTTGTCTGGATCACCATAACAATGCCAATTATGTTTCATTTGTTGTTGTCTCCAATGGTTACTGTACCCCCATCTTTGTATTGAACGGTTGAAAGTGGATTGATGTTTCCAGTTATATGTTTGGAGCATCCGCTATCAAGAATCCATTTTTCTTTTCTAGTTACTTGAAAAATAAATAATAAGCATTTGTACCCATTGCCTTTGGGTCCTTGGAATTAATCTTTAGGAAGCCAAACCCTAGTTGAATTTGTCTTTGGCAAATAATTGCATAAATAAACAATAGACTTCATATAATCTGAAATGTATAAATCTCTATCATATAAACATGAATCCTTAAGAACCCATATACATTGGGTAGTAGGTTTCCTAGTAGATGCATTTGAAATATTTCTAGATGTAAAAAAACATTTCGTTGTGAAGTAGAAGCAAGAGAATTTCCTTTCTTCATGTATATGAATGTATGATTCTTCTTCGATGGTCTAACAAAGGTTCGTTTACCACTAGATGAAGATGTGTTATCAGGTTTGGATACATTCTTATGAGAATAACCCAATCATTGTCTATGATTTGCTGGGTGTTGAAGTTTTAGCAAATCATTGAGATTTGTCTTACCTTTGTTAAATTTATTAACATTGTCAGACACCTCGTCGTATTTCATCTTGAGTGATGAAACACTAATATCTATTTTGTCAAGTATTGGATCTCCCAATTTGGTTTCAATGATGAGCAAATATAATTAATTATGACTAACACCCATTTTTGTAGTTAATTAAAGCATCATCAAATGTATATCAAGTTTTATCAAAAGCGAGTATGATGCGAAGTGCTGACATAAGGAAATCGTGAGATCGACTCAAGTATGCAATAGAAGCTTTCAAGGAATTCAATAGGAATTGAAGGGGATTAATATGAAATATTTTCACTTCTTTACTTCTATGTTGAATCAGAATGTTAAACCTTGAATATTCTTATTAAAAGCACTTACTTGTCACACACAATACTTTAGATCATTCATGTGTTGATCCCATAGGGTAAGATATGCATTTAGCTCAAAGTTGAGCTTTCAGCCCTCAACCAGGCGTCTGGTGTATGTCAACCAGATGCCTGGCGTGCATGTTGTTAGTATGACCTAGAAACCCTACTAGAACAGACGCTTGAAGGTATCTTCTCAGACGCCCTTACAGTTGGATAGACGTTTGTGAGAACACCTACCGATGTCTGGTATTTTTGGTCTGGAATTCCTGTAACTTCATTCCCATTGACCCGACTATTAGTCATCTGTCGCTTTAGTGCCAGATGCCTGAACAGTCTCCCAGATGCCTGGCATCCTTTCTACAAACGTCTGGTATTTTTGCCAAAATTCCAGTAAGTCCAATTTTTATTGGCATGACTGTTACGTCGTTTGATGCGTTAGAGCCAGACGCCTAAATAGTAACATAGACTTCTGGGAACCCTTCGGCAGACATCTTGTCGAATGGCCGTTAGACTGCATTTAAGGCTTTGTCAGCATAGTACTTCTGTCTCATATTGGGTCTTCTCCAGTCATCTGTTGACTCGGATTTCTGCCTGTTACATGCTGTTTCCAGTATTAAATGCTGATGATTTGTTGGGATTTTTGGGCAGCTACAAATAGGGATTGAATGCATTCATTTTAGGCTCCATGAAATCTCTTGGAACTTGTACAAGTGCATTCAAACCTCTCCTCAAGAATTCAAGTCTTAATCATCCTCACTTGTCCACAAGCAATCAAGCTCACATCTTCGAGTAATATTTGCTTCTTTCTATGGACAAGTAGTAAGTGCTCCTTCTAATTTAGTAGAGCACCCATTACACATCTAACCTTCACTTCTAAGTAAGTTCATATTCAAGGAAATAGGATTGTGTATTTATTTCATATTGAAGAATTTCAATTTCTCTCTTGTCTCTTGTGAAAATTACTCTAGGTTTGTGAGCGTGGACCATTCCCGGGTTGTGGGAAGTGTTGTGAAAATGGTATTGGTTTTACTCTTACCGGGAATTGGTAATAGTATATTAGTGGAAAATAATCACTAACGGGATTTGCTAGTGGGTTACTGTAGTATGATTCCCAGGAGTAAGGATTTGACTCAAGGGAATCCGAACCATGGTATATACTTGTTTACGTTTGCATTTTCTGTGGATGTTTGTCTCTATTATTCATTTCCACACTATTGGTTATTAGGGATTTTAATTATGCGTAATTTTCTTTTTAATTTCATAAAACACTATTCACACCCTCTAGTGTTTTTCCCATAGTTTCAGGTCTTACATTGGTATCAGATCAAGGTAAAACTATGGCAACAACTAATAACAACAACCGTGATTGTGATTCTACCATGGCCAAAGGTAAATCCACCGTTCGACTCCCGCTTCTCAATGGATCCAACTACAAAGAATGGAAGCTCCGGATGGCTGTATTTCTAAAAGCATCTCGCTTTGTAGAACAGTGGAGAAGGAATATGTAGAGCCAACCGAAGGAGATTTCTCTAAGTGGACTCATAATCAAGTCAATACCAAAGTAAACAATGCAAACACAATGAATTTTATTCTCTATGTGCATTGGAGGCACGTGAGTCTGACGAGATGTGAAAGTGCAAGATGGAATATTAAATTTGGAATCATCTCCTTGCCATTCACGAATGAGACCAATGCATATGCAAGAACGAGAAAGAAAAGGCTCAGAACGTATGCTTCATGGCACGAGAGGATGCCACTAAAGATGATTCGAGTGATAGCGACTCGGATGAGGTAACTATGGATGATTTACGCTTCACTAATGAGCAATTATTTGATAGGTATCAAAAATTGTTCAACTCATATATGCTTGCTAAGGATAAGTTAGCTAGTATTCCCACTTCATCCATTTCCATCACACCGCATGATAACACGACAATTGACACACTTATCAATGAGAAGGCTACTTTGCTTTCTAAAAACGACACATTGAGAAATGAGGTTAATTCCATCAAATCTCAATTGGATGGAGTCCATGTCGTTGAGTGTGATGACATTGAGATTGAAACACTACGATCTCAAAACACACTTTTGGGAAATGAGAACTTAGCTTTCTAATCCCAAGTGCACGAGCTCACCACACGTGTATCCACCTTGCATGCCACTATTTCTTCTCTTTCGAAGAAGTATGATCTCATGCCCACCGATGTTGATAGCTTCAACTAAGGCAAGGACAAGTTGGATGTATTATTAAGAACCAACTCCCCGCATAGCACCGTGGTGGTATTGGTTACTCAAAGGCAAATTCTACCAACTCACGCACCACATATAGTGGAACCAATAACACCTTAGATAGTTTAACTACCAAGAAAAGCTCTATTTCGATACAACCCTCATTTAGAAAGAAACCACCAAAAGGTGGAGCTTCAAAGAAGGGACATGCTTGTATGTACACTAACACACACCCACGTTGGAGAGCATCTACACATGCTCCCCTTTATGATGAGTTTTATGCACCACATCCTCGTACACATGCCAACACACACATAAGACACCCTCATGTATGCACCCACGCACATGCTTATGCACAACCACCGCATACTCATGCATATGCTCATCTATATGTTCTATATGTTACACATGCTTCTTATGCACAACATGCATACACTCGTGCTATGAGACCATGTTCTTATGCACTCCATGCATGCACACACATTGCAAGAACACATGCAAACTACCATGCACACCCTCATTTCTATTACCCACATTCACCTCACAATGGGTATGCACAAACACATTCACCACTCACACATTCTCATGCTTATGTACACTCCCACACCTACACACTATGCCCATGCACATGATGACTTTTATGCACCACATCCTTGTACACGTGCTAATATACATGTGAGATATCGACTTGTTCTCACTTACCCACATGCACTTGATTATGCACATCCACCACATACACATATGCATACTCATCCACATGTTTCATATGTTCCATTTGCATCACATTCTTATGCACCACATGCATACACCCAGAATGTGAGACCACATGCCTATGCATACCATGCACACACTCACAATGCAAGATCACATCTAAACAATCAAGCACCTCCACATTCCCATTACTATCCTCATGCACCACTCCATGGGTATGCACAAGTACAATCACCGCTTACCCACCCTCATGCTTATGTACATCCATATGCATATATGCCGCATTTGTTGGGAGATGAGTATTCCCTCAAGGTAATTTATCTCTAATACAAACATCTTGTTCGAAATAATAGTAAGTTGTTTGGTAAAAATTTACTTAAGTAAATAATAATGTAGTCTTCATTAGAACTTATGTAATGTCCTGAGACTTAATGCGAGGTCAAACAAATATCCAAATGGAGATCTCGATCATGGAAAAGTGCATGACCATATATAGCATAAGTCTAAAATCGATCGTGGTTGTAGATGTTTCGAGAAAAAGATATCATCACATCAGATAGACTATTGTGTCTTTGTCTTCACCATATATTGGTGACGATGATCTCATGACCATTCAACTTGGCAAAGTCTGAGAAGAGACACAGGTGCTCATTAGAGAAGGAGTTCACTGAACGACCCAAGATAGTTATCGCATGGTTAACATAAACTCATTTATCAATGATATCTCTCGGTGATGATAGGCAAGTTGGTCCTTAGACTTGAGGGCATTGTACAAACCTGCACGTGAATGGTGTCACTTAGATCTCTGACCTAGCTTCGAGGTAAGGCATGTCGAAAGGTCTTTGGTTGGGTGACACTTGAAGCATGCGAAGAGAGTAATGACCAAGAGAGAATTCATCTCTCTCGTGTATGGAGAGTTATTGTCGAATGTGTTAGTTAGGTTCATAGTAAAAACTTTGGCCAAAGTATGTTGGAAGTAGTCCAACAGTAATAAACTAAACTAAAGACTGATGGAGACTAACAGATTTCAATCTATCAAGGTTGACAGTTAACCATACCATAGGCTTGCCTAAGCGATATAGTTATGACAAAGGGAATAAAACTACGGCATTCATCACATACACAGTCAGGGTGGTCCCGAAAAGAATCATGTCAATCGACCGATCACATAATTATGATACCGAAACAGGGATGTCAACTACTACTCGTGATCACTATCATCTAGGGTTTGGAGCCACACATGTATTAGGATCAGGCTATAGGGTCTCACACATGGTGCGACATTTGTCAAGTAATAGAAAGTTTAAGGGTGATAGTGCATATGATGCATTGAAATTAATATGGTCACAAATAGTTGCGAAGGGGTTTTCGGTCACATATGATGAGACGTAAAGAACGAGCCTTAAAATCATGAGAAAAGCTCAATCTAATGGTCTAGGAATGTCTTGGACCCATTTGTTTTGGTCCAAGCACAGTAGAGCTGAAGAAATACCAAAAGAAAAACAAAAGCCCAACTTCAGCATGGCCCAGGTGCTGGGCGCATGGGTGTCTGGGCCATAGCTCAATCATTTTGCTTCCTGGTGCTTGGCCTAAGGCCCAACTGTAGGCACTGGGCTTTGGCCCAGTTCCCAGGCATCTGGGCGATGGACCAAAGCCCAACACCTGCCTGCTTACTGCGGCAGCCTGGGCACACCCACCGGATGCAGGCGGGCACTCGACCTAGGCGGGCGGGCATGCCTGACTCATAGTGTATAGGGATCATTGGTGGGCCCCACAATTCTGTTCACGGTGGAACAAAGCATGGGCAGATCCGGAGCTATTTTTGACAATTTTTGGAGTGTCGTTTGAGGGGCCAAATGGACTCGGATCTCGCACCAGTTGTTTCTATGAATTCATCGGTCAATGCCCTTCGAAATGATATAGGATGTCATCTTCAGGGAGCAATGATGGAGGAGGAGAAATTGGCTAAAGTGTGCACTTTGGGAATGGCAAACCTGAAATTTATTTTTCCTAATTTCGTTTAGTCCTACATCAGATATGTTGAGAGTTTAAGGGTCGGCTCCCTATATGAATAGGAGCTAACTCTCCTCCTCGAAACTTGTACTGGTGCACTTGGTACCAGAGCTTGGATACAGGTAAATCCACCTAAAGGTGAGCAAGCCTAAATTTAAAGCCAAAATAAACTCCATCTTTCTTCTTTGCTCCTGATTGGGTCCTGGAAAGACTACGAAGCAATTCAGATCAGATCTGAAATATTGACGGAGGATCCCCTCGTGGTGAAAATTTGTAGAGCACATGCTTGGCTTGACGACATGTATGTTACTTGCCTCGGGACGCAATCTAGCTAAAGAGAAGCGGTTCCGACCTAACATGTGGCATTGGTTCGAGGGAATCAGCGCTTTGCTAACTTGCAAAGCAGAGGTTAGTACTTTATATTCATACGTTTATAATTGTTGTAGTTTTATTGATCTATCTTTAGGGGTTGGTCAGACCCATCATTGGATAGTAAAGATTCTGGTTAAGCTTTTATTAGGGCTTTCTTAAAATAGTTTTAAGTTTTCCGCTGCTTATTTGTTTTCATCGTCTGCCTGACGAAGACCAGACGTCATTTTTGAGCCCTAATGATCGTAGAAAACCCTACAGTGGTATCAAAGCTTGTTGCTGCTTAAGTACAGGTTCTCAGGATATGACCTAACCTGAAGAATCGCTCTTACTGTACCAAGTCCCGATAAGATGAGGATCTTTTGATGGGTTGGGTGTTTTCGAGAGGCATTTTGTAAAACAAGTTCGTAAGGGATCATGTGACGGGGCTTAACAGCGTTACAATAATATCAGAGCGATACCCTACAACATGCACCACATAGAAACCCTTCTCCAATGCATGCACCCTCTAGGCATAGGACCTCCAAAACACACACAATTTGGGATCCTAAGAACGCTAGCAATTATACTAAGGGTCTTTATATGCAATCATACTTTAGGAATATAGAAAATAATGAGAACTATGTTAGAAAGCCAAAGTCCACTTGGACTTGGTTTCTAAAGGGCTAATCGACTTGGACCCAACATGTTTGGGTACCATGTGCTTATAGTTTAACCTATAGGTACCCAAAAAGAGGAAAAAGAGAAATAAAGGGAAAGATTGCTCCTAGTGCAAAAGGAAAGGGTGGATACTCGATAGCGAGTGTTCAAAACATATGACGGGAGACCCAAGCTATTTCTCCAAAATCATCTGCATCAAGCATGGTGAAACGGTCACCTTTGGATGAAATGAAAAGTGTTCCATCATAGGTATTGGAAAAGTGGGTAATCTATTTAAACCTTTAATAGATAATGTGTATTTAGTAGATGTGTTAAATCACAACTTAACCTCCATTAGTCAACTTTGTGACAATGGTTACAAAGTTACCTTTGGTGATGGGTTGTGTAGTATATATGATAGTGGTAATAAAAATATTTCGTTTGGTGGCACACACCAAAAAGATATTTGTATTTTGAGCATGCCACATACAAAAAAACAATGCTTGGTTGCCCACACAAATAAACAACTTCTATGGCACCGATGCTTTGGTCATGTACACTTCAAACAACTTTACAAACTATTTGAGAATAATCTAGTTAGAGGTTTTCCAAAACTTTCTTTCAATAAGAAAGCTTTTGTGATTCATGTCAATATGGTAAACTTCTTATATCATCATTTAAGCTTAAGAACGTAAACTCGACTACTAGGCCACTAGAGCTTTTACATCTAGATTTATTTTGGTCTAC
Source organism: Scilla litardierei (assembly GCA_030789695.1). NCBI lineage: Eukaryota > Viridiplantae > Streptophyta > Magnoliopsida > Asparagales > Asparagaceae > Scilla > Scilla litardierei. The sequence continues at coordinate 371,350,735 of CM061142.1, forward strand.
TAGAGTTGCATCTTTAGGAAATGCCTTTTATATATGTATTTATTGTAGTTGATGACTTCTCTATATTTACTTGGGTTATCTTTTTAAATAGTAAAAATGAGGCACTTGACAAATTTATTATTTTCACCAAGAAAGTTCAAAAGATACAAGACACCACCACTGTCACAATTCGTAGTGATCTTGGATGTGAATTTGATAATGAACTATCTCTAAATTTTGTGATGAGAACATGGTAACTCATATTTTTTCCTTCCCTCGTGCCTTACCATAAAATGGTGTTGTGGAAAGGAAAAATAGATCTCTAATAGAATGTGCACGCATTATGCTTAGCGATAGCCAGCTTGGACCACAATTTTGGGCGAAAGCTGTGCATACCACATGCTATGTTCTAAATATAATTCTAGCGTGACTATATACGAACTAAACATGTTACAAATTATTTTATGATAAGATGCCTCAAGTAAACTATTTCGTGTTTTTGGTTGTAAATGTTTTATTAAAAACACACATGGTAACTTAGATAAATTTGATTCTCAATCAGATGAAGGGATATTTATTCGGTATTCCAAATGTAGCAAGGCCTACCAGATATACAATAAAAGAACTTCAATGTTTGAGGAATCTCTTCACCTTTCTTTTTATGAAGATTTTGATTATCCTATTTCTCGTGTTGATGAATGTATTGAAATATTGTGTCATTCTATGCATGATGTTAAATTAGATGATTCTAATGAGACTAACCATACAAACGATACTCTTGAGGACGTTTCAAGAGATCCAGGTGTACCCTGTTGAGTATTGGACTTCTCCCTACTTGGTGTTGGTGATGAGCAAACATAAATACTTGTGACTAATCTCCTTCATACAGTTAATCCATTGCCTAAGCTTATCATGACGATCAAATAACAATGGATGACCATAAAGATCAATTAAAGCTCAAAGTTGAAGATTAGGTGATCAAAGATAAAGAATGGAGCTTTTCTCATTAAAATGTAATATTTTCAAGAGAAAGAAGACTTTAAGATCATTCAAAAGAAAGAAGAGAAGCTAATACTTATGTAAACTTTTTATTCTATTTTCATTCTCATTAAAATGTAGCTTTGAAGTAGTTTACTATTGGAGCTCACACACTTCACTATTCCTAGCCTATGATTTCATTAGATTACATTTCCTAGGCCTCTATCTTTGATTTCCCTTTAATGTGCATTTTGGACTTTCAACATGTGATTGATGAACATTATTCAGGCGCCTGTCTCCATACAGGTGCCTGAGAATTGTTCTTCAATCGTCTGTTATGCACACTCTGTTTGACTTGATTTTTGGGCTTTTAGTTCTTTACTTGCATCAGGCGACTGCTGTACAAAGTACATGCGCCTATCCAGTTACAGGTGCATGTGACTTGTTAGTCAGTCGCATGTCTCATCTTACCAAACATCTTAAGTTTTGTCAACTTTTGCACTATCCCATGTAGGCGATGTAAGAAGGAATTACAGGCGCCTGCTTATGGCACATGTGTCTGTGTATGCTTCTAGAGTCGCATGTCCAACACTTACCCTTTACTTTGATTTTGGCAAGTTTCGCATTTGTGCACCAGACGAATGATGTTGGTTTCATATTCACTTGCCATGGCACATGCGCCTATGGATTCCACATCAGTCGCTTGTCCTAATATACCCCGAATTCTTACTCTCCGTCAAGTTACTCACTTAGGGTATCAGTCCCATGCAGAAGGTTTCTCAGTCGCCTGATTGTTTTTAGGCATATGTCCAACTTTCATCAGTCGACTGTCCTACGTGGTAAGTTACCTTCTGAATTGTCACATACCCTCTGACACAGTGCATCAGTTGACTATGGTTTCTTCACTAGTCGACTGTCTACGCTGTAAATTCTATCTGTTGGCATTTTTCCACACGGATTACAAAGGTTTTATTTGGGTATTCTGTTTGAGGGTTTTAAAGAACCTATAAGAGGGGCTTCTACTGTTCCATTAGAGCATCTTAGTCATTCGCTTAGCAACTCAAGAATTCATCTTCTAGCTCTCAAGCTCTAATTCTCTCCAAGCCCTAGAATCTCATTCTTTCTTGCTCTCCAACCTAGAATCAAAGTGATATCCTCTGGACATTTGGTGGTGATAAGAGAAAGTGCTTTCTCTCTTCTTGGAAGATACATCAACACCCAACACACTTGCCCCTTCAAGGTCTACTTCAAGGCATATGAGATTGTAAGTGTTGCAATTTGATAATTTCATATCTTTCGATATTTGATTCACTCTTGGTTTGTGAGAGTTGTTTTCTTGATCCCAACTTGTGGGATTCAAATACATTGATTGTTGTTCGATTACACTTATAGGGTTGCTACAAGTGGGTTTAAAGGAAACATCAAATTCGGGTTCTAACTTGAGTATCCGGAGGTATCCGGGTGGAAGGAACGTAGGATAACCGGGAACAAGTCGGGTTTGACTTGGGTAATCCGAACCAATGAAACATCTTATTATTTTCATTGATTCATTGTTGTTAATTCTTATTTCCGCATCTTTGTTGGATTAAGTAATTTAATTAGGCATACTTTCTTAGTAAAATTTTATAAACACTATTCAACCCCCCTTCTAGTGTTTTTCTTATAGTCAAGGTCCTTACAATTGGTATCAAAGCGCAAGTTTATAGATATGACATCCAACAACAACAACATTTGTAACACCCCGCTTCCCAAAAGACACCGGAAGCGAGAACGTTACGCGGTCCGCTTGAACTGGAGCGGTGAAGCTCGAGTTCAATAAGCATCTGTGATAAAAACACAGATGAGGTTCTTGCATTTGCAATTCAGAACAATCAGAAACATTTCAAAAAAGTAAAGTCACATCCAGAGATAATGTTCGTACACGAAATTAAACAAACAAGCCACAACAGGGCTAAAGTAGTGACAAAAGAAACGTACATAACTACAGCAAGTGACTGAAAGTAAACTAAGAAAACTAATAGTAGAGGGGTCCTCTAGTCCTCTGCTGGAAGAGGCACTCCGTCAGGTGCGAACTCCTGACTCTCCAACTCTGGCGTCTCGTACTGGTCCTCCTGGTACCCAAGCTCTGAACCTGACATACATCCACAAACATGAATGTATGTCAGCTAGGGGTCTGCAAAAAAAGTTAACATCCCAAGGCAAAGTATATGACAGATATATGAATTTTAGAAGCATTAATAATTTAAGAAAAGTGACTGCAGCAATTTAACATTTAACAATTCATAGAAACAGAAACGAACAATCCTAGCATGCAGTTCTAGACGATTGCAAGATTAAGGTTAAGATTTCTCGGAGTTCAATGGCATTTCAATTTTCAAGATGACCAAGTTAGCATTGCAAGTTTCCATGTCAGGAGTTAGCATTCTAATCTAGGGTTCACGCCTGTAGGTCGTGATGAGAAGGTCGTTCCTCTCACGGGGGCTTACCGTGATTGACGCTAACCCACCGCATGCGGGTGGTGCTCTTGAGGAGAGTACCTTTCATACGCCTAGTGGCCGCTCAACCCTAACCCCACCCAAAAGTTTGCCCGAACACGAGCCGGCCTAGTCGACTCACACGACATCATGATATCACGATACCGCCTTCGAGGCGCACGATAGTCACGATGTCAAAACTTGTTAGACATGTCCGTATTCGCAAAAGTTTGGTGTTATCAACATTATTGCATTTAGGTGACAGTTCTACAAAGCGGAAACAGGTCGAACGACCGTTACCGTAAATTTAAATAATGACGAATATGTCCTGTTTGTTCAACTTGCTACAGAAATGATTTCTTTCTCTTATTGTTTAAAATGGGGATATATCGTATGATATACCATTGGATCCCAAATTTCGTCCAGATTATCATGGCATCGTTTTCATACATCATTTCACGTCTAGTTTTCAAGTTACACATTCATAACTAAAAGTGACGCAAAAGTTTCGAAACTTCAAAAATTCATATAAAATCAAATACTCGCCTGTTTTCGACGTTCTTGGTGTCGTTGGAATCGTCTCGACGTGTACTACGCCGTGGAGGGTTTGGCAGAACATAAAATCAAAAATTTGCGGTTTTTGTTCAGGTCAGATTACAAAAAGCCCCTAAGATGTCTAATCACCCAGTTTTATTAAGTTCTCTACCTTACGGTGTGGGTTAAGAGTTGTACAGAGATAGATCTACTAAACTGAATTGCAGAGAAGGGTCGGGACACAGTGAAGGGCAGCGGCGACGCGGACGGCGGCTGCGTAGCTATATTCGTTGAGACCTGAACGTTGTCGCCGAGTTCTGCAGCGAGGAGGAGTTTGCCGGGGGTGCGTGGATCTGTGGGCAAGTACGAGAGCCTCCCGGCATCTGCGTACGCGAGGGGGAGAAGCTCGGCCTAGGGGAGGAAGGAGCTTCGGTTGGTTACGGATCTGTGGGAGTGTGTGGAGGCCGGCGCAGGGATTTGGTCGGCTGCCTGGTGTTGGGGTGCTGCGGGATGTTGGGAAGAAGAAGGAGGAGGCTCGGGTTGGTGCTCTCGGCCTGGCTGCGGGATAGGAGAGGCTGGGGTCTCGGCCTTGCTGTGGGGTACAGGTGGAAGAGGGAGATGATGCTCGGGTTGAAGATGAAGGAGGGGGTTGCGGATCTAGGGAGAGGAGGCCGGCGTGTGGGTGTTGCCGTGAGTGTGGAGGTGGGAGGCCGTGGCCTGGGGGGGAGGAAAAGGCTGTGGGATGGGGTTCGGCGTGGGGGAGCAAGGAGAAGATAGATGAGGGGCGGCGGCTGTAGATGTTAGGGAGAAGAAAAATACCCTAGAATTCCTTTAGGGTTTATAAAAGTAGGGTGATGTGAAATGGGTTAGCCTTGGGTTCTTTTTAGTTCACGTGACAGGGTTGGTTGCCTAGGTTCTTTGTTTGTATACTCTTTTTTTTATATATGCAAGGAGTAGGGATCAAGAGAGACAGTAGGGTGTCCTTGGTTGGAAATTGTTAAAAAGACAAGTGTGAAGCTGGGTTGCACAGCACGTGAATGGGTGAAGATATGGCAGTAAGCTAGGCTTAGGTTAGGAAAGAGATAGGTTTATTATCTTATAGTTTATATATATATATATATATATATGTTTATATATATATATATATATATATATATATATATATATATATATATATATATGTTTATATATATATATAGGAAAATTTTCAAATGAGAACATTTCGCACCGTGCGAAAATGTTTTTAGTTTTTTTTGAAATTTTTTTTTTCAAAAATTCTTTTTTCCACCCTCATTATATGTTGTTATACCCCCCTCAAAAAATAATCATTGAGAAATAATGTCATTTGGCCTTCGATCAAGGCATTTCATCAAATTCGCACGTTTTGAGACCGTTAAATTTGTAACGGGTGGATGGGTGCTCTAATGCCCAACGGGTTCACCCATTATTTTCCCTGGGGTATATATTTGTATGGATTAAACATCAAAAAAAGAATTTTTGAAAAAAAAAATTTCAAAAAAATAAAAAAAAGTTTTCGCACGGGCTTTCGCACGGGTTTTTTCGCAACCGAAGATCACTCATATATATATATATATATATGTTTATATATATATATATATATAATGTATATATATATATGAGACCGTTAAATTTGTTGGATGGGTGCTCTATATATATATATATAGGTAAATCTTCTATATATATATATGTTTATATATATATATATATATATATATATATATATATATAGGTAAATCTTCATGTGAGAACATTTCGCACCGCGCAAAAATGTTTTTAGTTTTTTTTTGAAATTTTTTTTTCAAAAACTCTTTTTTTCCACCCTCATTATATGTTGTTATACCCCCCTCAAAAAATAATGGTTGAGAAATAATGTCATTTGGCCTTCGATCAAGGCATTTCATCAAATTCGCACGTTTTGAGACCGTTAAATTTGTAACGGGTGGATGGGTGCTCTAATGCCCAACGGGTTCACCCATTATTTTCCCTAGGGTATATAATTGTATGGATTAAACATCAAAAAAAGAATTTTTGAAACAAAAAATTTCAAAAAAATAAAAAAAAGATTTCGCACTGCTTTCGCACGGGGTTTTTCGCACCCGAAGATTGCCATATATATATATATATATATATATATATATATATATATATATATATGGTAAAATGCGCCTGAGCTCGTGCTCAGATGGGATTCCTGCGCTCGACCCCTCCTGACCGTCCAATCCGATCAGCGATCATGGTAATATCTGACCTTTTTGTGCAATTACCAAAACGCCCTTTAAGCTCTTTTTAACGCGCCTCTGTACTAAATTACCTTTAACCCATTTTGTACTAAAATACAATCGCCACCAATTCTTTTGCTCACTTCCGCGCAAAACGCAGAAGCTGGAGCAATCGCCACCAATTCTTTTGCTCACTCCCGAGCAAAACGCAGAAGCTGGAGTAGATCCCTAGTTTTGCACAAGGTCTTCGATTTCAACAGCCCACGCCTAAGATCACCCCCAAATCCAGGCCATCACACTCTCGTTGATTCCCTTTTTACTCTCCTCCATCGAGGTAAGGATCGTCATCCCTAATTTGTTGGACATCTTATATTGCTCAACGCAAACAACGGGATAAATTTTTGAAGGGTTTTGCGCGGGGAGTAATTTCCAACCTTTGGACGATTAGCCTGGAAATTCCTCTCCGCGCACAACGGGCTAAATTTTTGTCCCGTTTTGCGCTGTGAGTAATTTCCAAACTAGCGAAGTGTTGCGATGGAAATTACTCTCCGCGCACAACCCTTCAAACATCGCACCCATTGTGCGCGTTGAGCAATATAAGATGTCCATCAAAACTTGCCGAAGCAGCTCATATAGCACAACAACATGGAGCGAATGGCGTACATAATAGAGCCCACCGTGCAAAACGGGTGATATGTTTGATTTTTTGATGGATTTGATCCGGTCATCAAATATGATGGTAACAATTAGATCATATTGAAAAAGAATAGATATAATACGCAAGGTTTTAACATGATTAGTAATAGTAGTGTGGTTTCAACTAACATGCTGATGATGATCTACTGCTTGGATAGACATGTATAGAAGTCATGTTGCGTCAATATTACTGATATTTTTACTTGTTTCTAATGTAGAAAATGAAAATCGAAGAGAGTGAACCCTATGTGCATGATCATGAGATGCCAAATGAGATTGAAGCTGAAAATGACAGTGCAAACAGCGTATATCAAGAGGATAGGCATAGTGATAGTGAAAAAGGTAGCCCACATGTTGGAATGACATTTCAAACAGAAGAAGATGCGTATCAATTTTATAATACATATGCAGCAATGAAAGGTTTTGCAACCCGAAAGGGATCTACGGGAAAGGGAAAAGATGGCAATACCACGAGGAGGAAGTATACGTGCAACAAAGAAGGGTATAAAAGCTTAAAAGATAAGAGGGAGATAGGGAGGGACGTTAATCGAAGGAAAAACGAGAGAGAAGGCTGTATGGCTCGAATGACAGTTCATAAAATCACCGGAGGAGTATGGCGGATAAACTCCTTTAATGATGATCATAATCATGAGTTGATAAAAAGCCCAGCGAAGATCCAGATGCTACGGTCACATAAAAGATCGCAAATGGATGGAACATGTAGGAATTTAGTTGATCAGATGCGTGGCTGTGGAGTAGGACCTGCAAAGATTGCAAGGATTCTAAATGCCACGAGTAGTAGTAATGTCAATATTACTACGCAACAATGCATTGATCATGGGAGAGTAGAAAGAAAGAACAACATTGGGAAGGAATGCATTAGAGTAATAAAACAATTTATTAAAAGGCAAGCTACAGACTCTCAGTTCTATTATGCTATTGAGCATGATGAAGAGAATGTATGCATGAGTATATTTTGGGCTGATGGAAGGGCGAGGACATCATACAGCCAGTTTGGAGATGTTGTATTTGAAGTCACTTATAAGACAAATAGATTCATGTTGCCTTTTGCACTTTTTACAGGTGTCAATCATCATAAACAGTTTATTTTATTTGGATGTGCTCTTCTTGCTGATGAGAAGGAAGAATCCTTTGTTTGGTTATTCGGACAGTGGTTAACATGTATGTGGGATAAAGCACCAGGAGCTATCATCACCGATCAAGACCCGACAATATGCAATGCAATCAAAAGAGTTTTTCCAAATACAAAACACAGGTATTGCATATGGCATATCAGTCTGCACAAAGATGAGCATCTACGTTCATTGCGGTCTTCTTATAACCCTGAATTTGAAGAAGACTATGCAAACTGGTGTAAGAACAGTCAAAATGTTGAAGAAGCTGAGAATTGTTGGTGCATCTTAATGGAGAAGTACCAAACGGAATTTTAGGAGCCATTGACAGAAAAACAAAAAAATGAAATGAAAGCCTGGAAGTGGTTGCATACGATGCATGAGAAAGCACAGCATTGGATTAAGGCGTACCTACTGGACACTTTCTTTGCGGGTATGAATGTTAATACGATAGAGATTGGTGTAAAAATATATGATCAAAATAAACTCAGCACATGGTATTCATTTCTTGTTTTGTATGTAGGCATGGCGTCCAGCCAAAGGAGTGAAAGCATGAACGCGTATTTTGATGGATACGTAAACTGTATGACTCCATTATACGAGTTCATTGATCAATATGATAAAGCCGTAAAATTTCAGCGAGACAAAGAGGAGAGAGAAGATACTTTTTGTATGTGGAACAAACCAGAATTTAGCGGCATGCATGAGTTAGAGGTTCATGCCGCAAAGGTATATACTAGAAACATATTTTCCATTTTTCAAAATCGTTTCAAAAATACTTTATACTGTCGGCACGAAAGGGTGAGCACGGATGGGGACACGAGCACGTATAGAGTAACTATGCGGATTGATGGAAAGAGCTACGTGCATAATGTTCAATGCAATATATCTAAGGGAATGTTCAGGTGTACGTGTGCAAGGGCGGTGACTGAAGGTTTGCTATGCACGCAAATTTTATATATGATGAAGCAAAAGTATGATATGCAAGCCATCCCTGAGAGATATATTTTACCCAGGTGGACTCTAAATGCAAGACATAGCATCATGATTCTTGGGGCCTCGTCGACTAGCACAGTACACGGAGTGCGTCTAACTCAAATTACTCCACTTCAAGCCTGGAGACTTCGTTCATCATTCGATAAAGTCGTGGAGGCGGTAACAAGAGATCCCCTTCTGTTTGATGTCGTCTTTGGGTGGGCAAACAGTTTTTTGGACCAGCATAATATGACTAATAAAGCGCAAACTGCTTCTGAAGAGCCAAGATCACAGGTGGGGTCCAGTGCACCTATCAAATAAGAAGTGGGAGTAAATGATGTCATTATGCATGATCCTGCAAAAGCTAGAACTAAAGGCCGACCACGAGTGGCGTCAAGGATTCCGTCTGGAATACAAGTCTCACAAGAACAAAGTCAAACAAGAACAAGGACATGTAGTGTTTGTGCAGAAAAGGGTCATGACATGAGAACTTGTCGTATGAGCACAGCTGGTAGAAATAAGGTATATATGAGCACAGCTGGTTACTATTTTATATACTAGTATAAATTATTGTAACATCATTGCTCCATAATCTCTGTAGGAAAAATCTTCGCCCGATGACTTAACAAGGCTGTGATATGAAGGACGACATTTTTATATCCTAAAGGTAACAATTTTGTATCAGCTTGGAAGAAATATACTACATGCATCTGTCACGGACATATCAGTGTAAATGGGTTGTAAGTAAACTGGTTCTCTTTAAAATGGTCATCTGAAAACGGCAGCCTCCTATATTTTTAGTCCAAAATGCAGCCATCGTGGAGTTGAATTAAGAGGGCTGGGGGTCCAAATTGAACATTAAAACAGTAAGTCTTGGTTATAAGCCTATGAGGATGATGCCTATCATTCGAGACCTATATCTGATGCTGCGGATCTCATATCTTATAATTTCTATGTTGCTGCAGAACCTGACAAATGTCAAGAAAATTAATGGGATTAAGGAGTAAGAAGCAGAAGCAGAAGCAGAAGAGCTGAAGAGAATGAAGATTCAATAGAATGAGGCATGTAGCTGTCCGCGATGAGTAATGGTGGGTAATTGTATACAGTTTAGCTCCACGCGCACAACGTTTACAACTTTTACCAGTTGTGCGCGCTGAGCAAAACTTGGTAATTTTACAGGCTTCCTAATTAGCGCACACAACGTTCAATAATGTTACGGATGTGCGCGCTGAGTAATATGGGTAATTGTAAACAGTTAAGCCCCACGCGCACAACGGTTCATAACTTTGACGGTTATGATCGATGAGTAAATGTTGGTAATCGTAGACAGTTGTGCTCAGCTCGCATAACGTTCAATGCTGCTGCCGTTGGTGCGAGCTGAGTAATTGTGGGTACTTCAAGTTAGCATCACGCAATTTTGTAATGTGATGCAATTGCACCAAATTTAATGACATTGTATTAAGATCTGTATTCCAACATGCTACAACATTTATGCATTCAAATGTACATAACACAACAAAGTAGAAACTACATCTAAACATTTTGCAACATCACAGTTTTTGCCCGACTAAGCAATTAAAGCAACAGACTATACTAGGGATACATGGATTCCCCCAATGAAAAAAATTTAAAGTTTGTTGCCATTTATGAGCTGCTCCATCAGCTGCATCAGCGTCACTTGCTTCTTTGTATCTTGGCCATCCGTCCCCCTGTCTGCGTTGAAGAAGAATCAGTGATGAACACATAACAAAGCATAATTAAGTAAAAATATTGTACGGGTAGACTTAGAATAAGATAGAACATTTATTATCATCGAGCAGTGATGTCTGCAACGAAGTATCAAAGAGCATATACAAGCAGTGAAGAAACGGGTGTGCATGGAAGGTGATAGCTTCAATGACGACAAACAGAACATATGAAGGAGCAAAGAACATCTTCGAATCAATATATATGTGATGTATTCAATTTCTGCATCACGTCACTAGACGCTAGTATATTGTCCATCTTTGAGTGTTGAGGACACAGCAGTGATGAAGGAAAAAATAGAATGTCGTAGAGAAAATATCATATAACTAGAATAAGATACAATAAGATAGAATAATATCATCAAGAAGTGTAGTGGTTGACGAGGGCTTGTGGGAAGGGAAGCCATTTATAGACGACTTTGGATGCCATTGGATGAGGATGAGACTACAGTAGAGTTACTGGGAGGCAACACAAGAGACCCCGTGAGTCTACATCAAATTGCTTGTGATTATACAGAAGAATGCCCGTGAATCTACAGCAGATTGATAGGAGCCAATGTTGTTCCCAATAATGTATGACCGTGGTGGTGCGCGTTGAGCAAACAAAATAGCTCAACGCGCACAACCGACAAGAATATGGCCGTTTTACGCGGAGAGCAAATAATTTTGGAAGATGTGCGCGATGAATAAAATCTTATGTACATTCACGATCACTGCTTTGTAGACTCACGGGGTCTCTTCTGTAGACTTACGGGGTCTCTTCTGTAGACTCATCCTCATCCAAGGGCAGTCTAATTCGTCTATAAAATGGCTTTCCTACGCACAAGCCCTCTTCAACATCTACACTTCGAGTGATGGTTATCAGTCATGAGGAAGGAGTAATGCTACACTCAACTGTAGGCTCATCCTCATCCAAGGGCAGTCCAATTCGTCTATAAATGGCTTCCATACCCACAAATTATATTCAACCACAACACTTCGAGTGCTGTGAAAGGCATGAGAAAGAAGTAACCTTGCTCAAATATTACTCTGACCATATCAAGCTAACCCTTCCCAAACAACCAGAGACCATAGCTTAAACAAACCATCACCGGTTTGCTGCAGCAGTGAAGATGGCCACCCAAACGAGGTTGAAGCTTTTCATAGACAAGGGGATGAAGAGAGTGTTGTTCGCGGAAGCGGGCAAAGATTTTGTCAATTTCCTCTTCAGCCTTTTGGCCATGCCTGTGGGCTCAGTCATCAAGCTCATCACCAAAGAAAAAGTGGCAGTGGTATGAAAAGCATTTATGTAATGAAGCCCATCATTAAATGTGCTGAAAACTGAATCTCTTGAAAGCTGTATCTATGAAAAATGATTTATCTGGTATTTTAGTTCAAAATGCAGCTAGTGTGGCTTTGAATTCCTAGGTCTGCGGGTACAAACTAAAACTTAATACCCAAAGTTTTAATTATGAGAGTATGAGGATGATGCCTATCATTCGAGAAATCTATATGCTGCTATCGATCTCATATCTTATAATTTATCTGTTACAGCAGGTCACGCCAATTGTCAAGAAATCATTCTAGAAATTGTTTCCATTGATCAAAAATAACTCCAAGTACAACGAACAAAAAGGAGAAACAAAAAAGGGTTCGATCCACCTATGATGCAGGAGCTCGAGAAGAGGCGTCCCCAGGCGATTCGTCTTCTCCCGAACCAGTAGGGTGACCAGGGTCAACCGGAGGTCGGGGAAGCATTCTTTGGCACCGCGCCTCGAACGCTGCCAAACCATCCCAGAAGGACCTCTCGATCTGAGCAGCAAAAATGGCTGAGAACTCCCGGAATCCCTCACGGATAGACTCCACAATCTTCGAAGCCAGGACATCCCCATAGTCCCTCTGGACCTCAGCTACGATCCGACCATGGGCCACTTCCCGTAGGTCGCCTATATCGGCCCAAAGAGCGCCTTTCGCCTTTCTATGCTCCTCCCGAGCGAGGGACAGTGCATCCTCAGCATACTTGGCCGAACTCTTGGCGACAGCCAGAGCCTCCGTCAAACATCCCACCTCCGAGGTGAGCTCTGCAACTCTCAGTTTGAACTGGTGGGCCTCCTTGGCTGATTGCTCAGCCGCCTCAGCCCTCAGGCGCTCCTGCACCAAGGCCGCCTCAAGACCATCTACAGCAACCGGGTAAACCTGCAAGACCGCAGGGATGAATGTCGCCATCAACAAAACAGTCGTTGAAGAAAAAAGAGTCCGACATGCTGGATATGCCATAACAGAGAGTCTGCCAGTTTCTCCCTGAAGGAGCGGTCACTCGGAAGGACAGCTGGACTACTCTCACTCCTCTTCTTCTTCCTCTCGGGACCTTCAGACCACGAGTGAGAGCGTCTCTTCTTCTCCTCATTCCCGGTTAACACACATGAACCCTGCTCGACGGCCGCCACGTCCCCCTCTCCGAGGTCGAGACCGGAGGGCGAATCAATCTGATTCGCCACGAAGGGCGAAGGTTCGACCGTGCCCAAGGGCGGATGGTGAGGAACGTTAGGAACGTCTTCACTGAAATCCCGACCCACCATCTGAGCAAAAAAGATGAAAATCAGGGTAACGAGCAACGGGTAAAGCAGAATTTAAAAGGAGAAAGGCTTTATACTGAAGGTCCCTTCGAATCCAAGCCGCCAGTAAGGGGCACGTGTCAAAGTCTCACAGAGGCGGCACTTCGAATACCACTCCCCATGGGCGGGAGAATTCGTTCGACTGGCCTTCATTCAATGCGACCCGGTCCCCGGGATATTCGATAAGTATGAACCCTTATCATGTATTCCCAAAAAGACGAGTGTTTTTACGTAGAAAGAAATAAAAGAAGAGAGCAGAAAGAACACTGCAGGTAGTTCGCACTTGCAGGGAAGTACAAGTAAAACTCCATCACAGATAAAAAGACTGAGAAAATAACACAATATTCCATTTTAATGATACATTGATACATCTTATACATACACCAACATCTTCATATTCACAACTCACTCAAAAAAAGAAGGGCAAAAGTACAAGTCTCTCATCATACATCAAATCGTAACACTAACACCCTTAGATGAGGACTACATGCATAAGATGTATTATTTGACACTTTGAATTGATTGTTTTTGTATCTCAATGATTGAATGCACCTCAGTCTTGCATTACACTCTGCCTGTTGCATGTGTCGATCCATTGTTGTACACCTTGCCTGTTGCACGTGCACGCTTTCACATGTTCATAAGTATAGTTGTTACTGCCTTTACTACAGTAGATGTTTATGCCATGACATACACTCTGCCTGCTGACATGCACCATTTCCAAACTTTATGTAAGGACTAGTTGTGACATGGAATTTCTTAACAATTATTCAACGGTGATACGAATAATAAATTTACCCTTTCACATGTAAACGTGGATGGGAAAAAAATGGTTGTGTGCTGTGTGCAATTGTGAGTTTTGAGTGGGCGTGTGCGGAGAGAAATTATAGGGTTTGAGTCGTTTTGGTGCGATGAGCAATAACCACATGCCTTTTCGGCGCCGTACACGGGTTCAACATTGGCCCCCGTGATTCGTTCTCGATTATAAACGCGGATCGAGGCCGACTGATAGGTAATTTCCTTTAATAGGGCACGGCATTCGAAGCATCGAATTTGGATTAAGGCCGCCAAAACCTTTCGCCTATCTCAACCGTTGTTTTTGACAAAATTTCGACACGTGTTGATCATCTTGTCCATTCGTTCGCGTAATAAAAGAAATTGGAGGTGAGGCCAATGGCTTTAGCGCTCTGAGGAAATCTCATCATCTTATTATTTCTTCCAGAAAAAAAATGGCGGGAGGAGCATACAGAGAGGTTACTTCAGCGATGGAGCGGGCCAATGAAGAAGGCCGTAAGAGGAAGAGGGCAAAGGAGGAATGGGAGGAATGGGAGGAATGGGAGGAATCGGGGAACCTCATGCTGGAGTTGGGGGAGGCTGGATGCTCCGCAAGTCAAGCTGCGCGGTCTTTGAAGGCGGCTCCTTCTGATCCTCGAGTTGGGGGCGCATCGTCCTCTAGCACGCCACACGACGGGTGGCCATACGAGGACATTGATCCTCCGGTTCCTTCCGTCGGCCCCATACCTCCAGAGTTCGGCCACCTTCTGCAGTCGAACCACATTGGGTCTGGCCATCATGGGGAGATTCACGGGGAGACCTATCGGCCACCGTACATCGTGGGGACGGCCGAGTCGGCCCTCCTGGACTTTGGGACGGGGGCTCGTCTGGCGGAGAATATCACTCTGCCAAGGGATGTCGATTTCCTGAATGGGGTCGACCTTGAGACGATGGCCAACTGCTTCGTTCGCAGTGGCCTTCAGGTTCGTTGCCAATGTGCATTCCGAATTTTGCTTCCCCTTCTGGTTTTGCTAATTTTCGCCATCTGCATGTGACCATTTTCGGGGCAGGTCTGCATCGCAGGGCCTGAGAACTGATCGAGGGGCAGCGCCGGGTGGCGGATGCCGAGAACGAGGCTTCTGAGCTCAGAGCTCAGGTGAAGAAGCTGGAGGAAGATTTGGGGAAGATAATGGCCGCCAAGGGCAAGTCAGATTGGGCGGCCTCGGAGGCGAAATCCAGCCTCGCCGCCTTGTCAAGCGCCAAGAAGCAGTTGGAAGATCAGTGGGGTAGAGAGCGTTCTCAACTCCGAGCTGATCTTGAGGCATCGAGGAAGGAGGTTGCTGCCCTTCAGGCCAAGCTTCTTGAGAAGGAGCAAGAGGTCGACGCTTTCAAATCTCGGGCCACCGCCAAGATGGAAAGGGTGGCGAGAGCGATAAAGGACCTCTTTACAGCCGACGGTGCGTTGTCTTCCTAAATTTTGGGAATCGTTACTTTTGTAAGGCTGCTGCTCGCGAGCGAGTCATATGTAATTTTTTCAGAATTTAATGAAGGGAATTTTTGCAACAGACGCCGAGTGAGAGCGTTTACTTCCTCCCCCTGATTCCAGGTCGACACCCGGGAACCCTGTTGGACGGCCGACACGGCCCCGTCACCGAGGACGAGACTGGCGGGAGAATGACCTTCCGTATATGATCGCGATGAGTAATTGTGTGTACTGTGTAATTGTATACAGTTTAGCTCCGAGCGCACAACGGATTGTTAAATAACACCGTTGTGCACGACGAGCAAAACTCGGTAATTGTAGAAAGCGTTGCTTAGCGCGAACAACTTTCATTTCTGTTGCAAGTTGTGCACGCTGAGCAATTATGTGGGATGATTAATTAGTGTCCAGGGGTAAATGGAAGCTGGTATAAACAAAAGTAGCACTTCTACTAAATAAAGGTCAACAGACGATTTCTCGTGAATATACAGAATAATCTTGTACCTCGGGTATTTATTGTATGTATTACACAGATGCTGTTCCCAAATAAAGATCCACTGACGTGCTGAGCGATGTGAGCATAATCGTTGGCCTCGATCAAAATTTCTAAACACGCACAACGTTCACGCCGTATACCAGTTGTGCGCGCTGTGTAAATCTTAGTATATTACTTTCACTAATTTTTCGCATTAAATTTAATTGTTGGAATTTGATTTAAGCAAGCATCAATGTATATATCACCAATCACAAGTTTGTAATGGGCTGTAAATGTATCACATTAAATGACATTGTATTAAGGTCTGTGTAATGGGCTGCAAATGTATCACATTAAATGACATTATATTGAGGTCTGAATTCCAACATACTACAACATTTATGCATTCCAATGAACATAACACTCCATCTCCGCCGTTCTCTTGTTCGCTGCATCTTCTGCTTTATACTTCTTTGACTCAAGGAACATCCTTTCAATCTCCTCCTGGGTCTACGTGGCACTTATCGTTAGTGATAGTGATCTTATTTTTCTGCACACATACTTTCCTCTGCAGAGGCATTCAAGATACCGTCGGCATCTATCTCAAGGCAAACCATGACACTTCGAACACCCTTGGGAGCAGGAGGGATACCAGCAAGTACAAACTCCCCTAGGAAAAGATAGAATAAAAAAGTAAATATAATTAGATTTAGATAGATATAAGATAGAATAGTTGTTATCATCAAGCAGTTATGTATGCAATGATTCTGAACGGAACTTACGAAGGGTCAAAGAATTTTTGCAAGTTGGCATGGACGAGAATGAAGCTGTAATGATTGTAAGAACACCTTTGCCTTCATTTGAGGTTTGCAATGAAGAAGAACAGATCATGCGAAGAGGAGCAAAAGAACATCTTCGCCGCCATATAAAGGTGATGTATTCAATTTCTGCATCACGGCACTTGCCGCTAGTATATTGGCCATCTTTGTGTGCTGTAGACGACGCACTCATGAACAACAACAAAATTACAATTTTGAAGAAAAAACATTGTATTAGAAGAATCAGAGAGAATCAGATAAAGGAACTATAATCACCTGGGGTAGTGGTTGATGAGGTCTGGTGGGTATGGAAACCATATACAGACGAGTTGGACTGACCAAGTACGAGGATGGAAACACCGTAGAGTAACAGTTCGTGCTCGTGAATATATGGCAGATGGATACCAGCCAGACGTTGTTCCAACTAGTATCCGACTGCGGTGGTGCGCGAAGAGAAAAATTGCTTGAAGGTATACCTTTTTATACTCAACGCGCACAACGGAAAAAAAAACATCTGGTTTCGATTAGCAAAAGAGAAAAATCTAAATACACCGATACTCTTGCGATGCATGTCCAAGTTTTTCCCAAAAAAACATACAGCATCATATCAGAAGACAGTAACTGTGACAAATCACAGTATAGGTAATATTTTTGCTTAGTGGACATAAAGGTCACTACTTTTGGACGCAGGGCGGGCTGATTAACTTTGAGCAATGGAATACAGTTTTGCTCATACGACAATTTCTCATGCCGTGACCGTGTCTCCTGTGGATATTGCAGTTATGAGCAGCTCCAATAGAGATTCTTCACATTTTTGCACTGGTATGAAATGCAATAATGGCACTCGTAAGAAATTCTTCTGAGCATGGATACAAATGAGGATGCACAGTTTCAGAGAAGATTGCGCGGTTTGAGAGCCGATACCTTGGTGGCACCTTCAGGCTGATGGCAATGTGAAGCATTCGAAAACATCGTGTGCTTCTTCTGAAGGAGCCAACACCATCGTTGATGATATCTGAAGTAGCAGACTCCATCTTTGATGCCCATATAAATGTGACGAATTCAATTTCAGCATCACGGCAATTACCGCAAGTTTATTGGCTGGCCATCTTTGTGTGTCGTAGACGAAGCATTCAGTAGTAAGAACAAAAATTTAGCATGTAAAAGAAAATATAGTGTATAGGTATAACCATTTAGAACACTATCATCGAGAGGAGTAGTGGTTGACGATGTCTAGAGGGAAGTGAATCACTTTATATAGACGAATTGGACTGGGTATGGTCCGCATGGATGAGGCTGAGACTACAGTTGGGTTACTGTGGGCTACAGAAATTGACGCTAACAAAATTGATTGCCTCTAAGAAAATTGCTCAAAGCGCAAAACGGGTAAAAATATGGCAGTTGTGCAAGTTGAGCAAATTATTTATGTTTATACAATATTACTCATAAATCCATTTATAGCGATGTGAACACCTCAAATCAAACAGCGTGACCCATGAGTATCAACCCATAGATATAAGTTGTCTTATTCTGGAAACAGTAAGATATGTGTTTCTTATCACTTAATAAATGTCTGTACACCCATCAGTATGAATATTATTTAATTCTCCCCCAATTTTATGTTTTCTTTATTATTGGGATTTTTTATTGAACGTTGTGCGCGCTGAGGTAATTAATTATGGGAATTTTGTATAGAACGTTGTGCGCGCAGAGTAATTATTCGTTACGACTGTTTTGCTCAACGCGCACAGCTGGGTGTATTTTGATCCGATGTGCGCGCTGTATTATATATGCAAACTGTATACCTTTTTAAATACCCCGCACAATCCGCACTAAGACTCAAATTTAAACAAATCAAAGAAATATGAATATTTTTGCTATCTTATTCTGTAAACTGTCGGATATGTGTTGTCTTATCACGTAAATGTCTATATACCCATCAATCAACTGCTCCGCATTATATTTGCATCAATTTTGATTTTTTATCTGGCATGTCAGTCTGAACATTAATTAATTCTCCACCCAATTTTGTGTTTTCTTTATTATTGGGATTTTTTATTCAACGTTGTGCGCGCTGAAGATATTAATTATGGGAATTTAGTATTGAACGTTGTGCGCGCATGGTAATTATTCGTTACGACCGTTTTTCTCAACGCGCACAGCTGGGTGTATTTTGATCCGTTGTGCGCGCTGTATTATATGTCCAAAACGTATACAATTTAAAAACCCCGCACGGTGCGCACTAAAACTCAAATTTTAACAAATCAAAGAAATGTGAATATTTTTGCAGTCTTATTCTGTAAACTATCAGATATGTGTTGTCAAATCACTTAAATTTCCTTACACCCATCAATCAACTGCTGCCATTATATTTGCATCAATTTTGATTTTTTTTCTTGCATGTCAGTATGAACAGTAATTAATCTACAAAAATTTTGTGTTTCTTCTTTATTATTGGGATTTTATATTGAACGTTGTGCGCGCTGAAGTTATTAATTATGGGGATTTTGTAATGAATGTTGTGCGCGCAGAGTAAGTATTCATTACGACCATTATGCTGAACGCGGACAGCTGTGTATATTTTGTTCCGTTGTGCCCGCTGTTTAATATATTCTAAATGTATACCTTTTTATATACCTCGCACTAAGGGACAAATTTAAACAAATCAAAGAAATGTATATCTTTTTGCTGTCTTATTCTGCGAACAGTCGGATATGTGTTGTCTTATCAATTAAATGTATTGAACGTTGTGCGCGCTGATGTAATAAATTATGGGAATTAAGGGAATTAAATGTATTGAACGTTGTGCGTGTAGAGGAATTATTCGTTACGACCGTTTTGCTCAACGCGCACAGCTGGGTGTATTTTGATCCGTTGTGCGCGCTGTATTATAATTTATAAATGTATACCTTTTTATATACCCCGCACTAAGAATCAAATTTTAACAAATCAAAGAAATGTAGATATTTTTGTTGTCTTATTCTGTAAACGGTCTGATATGTGTTATCTTATCACTTAAATGTCTTTACACCATCAATCAACTGTTGCGCATCAGATTTGCTTCAATGGTAATTTTTTTAACTGGCATGTCAGTCTGAAGTGACTCTGAACATTAATTAATTATCCCCCAATTTTGTTTTCTTCTTTATTATTGGGATTTTATATTGAATGTTGTGCGCGCTGAAGTTATTAATTATGGGGATTTTGTAATGAATGTTGTGCGCGCAGAGTAAGTATTCATTACGACCATTATGCTGAACGCGGACAGCTGTGTATATTTTGTTCCGTTGTGCCCGCTGTTTAATATATTCTAAATGTATACCTTTTTATATACCTCGCACTAAGGGACAAATTTAAACAAATCAAAGAAATGTATATCTTTTTGCTGTCTTATTCTGCAAACAGTCGGATATGTGTTGTCTTATCAATTAAATGTATTGAACGTTGTGCGCGCTGATGTAATAAATTATGGGAATTAAGGGAATTAAATGTATTGAACGTTATGCGCGCAGAGGAATTATTCGTTACGACCGTTTTGCTCAACGCGCACAGCTGGGTGTATTTTAATCCGTTGTGCGCGCTGTATTATAATTTATAAATGTATACCTTTTTATATACCCCGCACTAAGAATCAAATTTTAATAAATCAAAGAAATGTAGATATTTTTGCTGTCTTATTCTGTAAACGTTCTGATATGTGTTGTCTTATCACTTAAATGTCTTTACACCATCAATCAACTGTTGCGCATCAGATTTGCTTCAATGGTAATTTTTTTTAACTGGCATGTCAGTCTGAAGTGACTCTGAACATTAATTAATTCTCCCCAATTTTGTTTTCTTCTTTATTATTGGGATTTTATATTGAACGTTGTGCGCGCTGAAGTTATTAATTATGGGGATTTTGTATTGAACGTTGTGGGCGCAGAGTAATTATTCGTAACGTCCACTTTGCTCAACGCGCACAGCTGGGTGTATTTTGATCCGTTGTGCGCGCTGTATTATATATCCAAAATGTATTTTTTAAAACAAATCAAAGAAATGTAGCTATTTTTGATGTCCTATTATGTAAACAGTCGGATATGTGTTGTCTTATCACTTAAATGTCTTTACACCCATCAATCAACTACTGCGCATCAAATTTGCTTAAATTTTGATTTTTTAAATAATGTCAGACTGAACATTATTTAATTCTCGCCCGATTTTGTGTTTCTTTTATATTTTGGGATTTTTTATTGAACGTTTTGCGTGCAGAGCAATTATTCGTTACGACCGTTTTGCTTAACGCGCCCAGGTGGGTGTAATTTGATCAGTGCTCGCAACCTTACCTTATGTTGCCCAAATGACGGGATGATTAACTGTGGGTAATGGAGCATGTAATACAGTTTTGCTCAGCACGCACAACGGTCATGGCATCTGACTGTTGTGTGCGATGGTCTATTGTGTTTAATTGCATACAGTTTGGCTCTGCGAGCAAAAGGGTCACATCTACGTCCAGTTGTGTGATTTGAGTAATGGTTGATAACAAGATACTGTTTTACTCATCGCGCATAGCGGTCAAACAAATTGATACGAACGTTGTGCATGCTAGTAACTGTGTGCACACGTAAATAGTTTATCACAACATATAGCATGAGCCTGTTGTGCACCCTGGGGAATTTATAGTTCGGTGAACAGTGTTTGATCAGAATATCTATGTTGGACATTGATTCAAGTAAGCATCAATGTATATATCACCTTATATCAATTTTGTATTGTCCTGTAATTGTAACAAATTAAATGACATAGTATTAAGGTCTGAATTCTAACAAACTACAGCATTATGCATTATAATGTACATAATGCATAAATGTTATTTATAGTTCGGTAAACAATTTTGCTCAGTAATATCAACGTCGGACATATATATCACCTATATCATTTTTGTATTGTCCTACAATTGTATCAAATAAAATGACATTGTATTAGGGTCTGAATTCCAAAATACTACAACATTTATGCATTATTCTGTACATTACACAACAAAGTTGAAACTACAGCTAAACATTTTACAACTTCACAGTTTGGAACTGGTATGAAATTCAATCACGGGAATATCCTAATGGTACATTGAATCCCACTACGCAAAACTGTTCACAGTGACAGAGTCATGCTGAACAGCTCAAGCAAGATGGCATTTATGATCAGCTCCAATAGCACGCACCATCATCACTAGCATCCAGATCGTCTATAACGGTATAAGTAGCCACTCCTTTAACGAAGTTGGCTGATCTGGATTCTTCAGCGCATGCCACTGTATGCGTTGAAGAAGCATCAATTATGAACGATAAAAAGCATATTTAAGTAAAAAATAGGGTATAAAGACATGCAACTTTACGTTTAGGCACTGATATAAAAATATATCACGGTTGCTTCTTCTCGGAAGAATCCGCTGCTGTAGTAGAACATATGAAGGAGCAAATAACATCTTCCAGTACACGTCAATTGCCGGTAGTATATTGTTCATCTTTGTGTGTTGAAGACGAAGCAGTGATGAACAACGGGAAATATTTAGCATTGTGAAGAAAAATAGTGTATGAAGTAGAAACAGATAGAATCAGTTAGAATACTATCATTAAGAAGTGCAGTGGTTGACAATGTCTAGTGGGAAGAGAGGCTATTTATAGACGAATTGGACTGGCCCATTGATGAGGACGATAGACTACAGTAGAGTCACTGTGCGTGATATTGTATTGGACATAAAGACGAGTGAATCTACAACATATTGTTTCAGCCAGATGATGTTCCCATGAAGGTTTGGCCTTTACGGTGCGCGTTGAGCAAACTTGAAGGCCAATAACAAAATTGCTCAACCCGCACAACGGTGAAAATAATGGCTGTTGTGCAAGATGAGCAAATTATTTATGTTTGTTCAATATTACTCATAATGGGACGTTACAAAATGGGACACCATCAAATCCAACAGCGTGACAGATGAGTATCATTCACAAAGATATATGGTATCTTATTCTGTAAACAGTACGATATGTGTTGTCTTTTCACTTATATGTATACTAGAAATTTCCCGTGCAAATTGTTCACGGAGCAAAAATAATTCCCCATGAACACGATAGCGGTTAACACACGAAACGGGGAAGGAGAGGAAAGTGTGGGTGTGCGTGTCGTCAGCGTAGGGTGTGCGTGTCGTAAATACGGATGCCAAAAGGACAGGACCTAAATACAAAAGGGGAAGGAGTATGTATCTACACACATCTATTTGCTTCAATGTGGATATATTAAGACTTAAGTGCTAATGCTACCAATTTCAAAAAAGAAAAGCTTTTGTATTCTCCCAACTAATTTCTATACAATGCTTTTGTGTATTCCCAACATATTTTCTCAATCCAAGATATTCCCCCCAAAACTTGACATGACACTGCCACATAGGACAAATTCAAAAGCTTTTCTCACTTGTAATATAGAATAGTTTGGCTCCGCGCGCAAAAAGGTCACAATTACGTGCAGTTGTGTGAACTGAGTAATTGTGGATAATCAGATACGGGTATGCTCACAGCCCGCACATCGGTCAAACATATTATGTGACCGTTGTGCGCGCTGAGTAATTGTGTGCAAACGTAAATGTTTTATCACAACGTATATAAGGACGGTCACAATTTATGCCCGTTGTGCTCGCTGGGTAAATCATATAACGGTAAAATGTTTTTACATAGGTAATTTCAATTTCGGACATTGATTCAAGTAAGCATCGATGTATATATCACATATATCAATTTCGTAATGTCATGCAATTGTATCAAATTAAATGACAGTGTATTAAGGTCTGAATTCTATCATACTACAACATTTATACGTTACACTGTACATACCACAACAAATTTGAAACTACATTTCGTACATAATGACATAAAACACCAAAGAATATCTACCCACAAACACTCTTCTCCGTCGATGATCAAAAATACAATATAAGACAAGAGAAAGGCTTGTGCGCCAAAGGCCCGGCCACCTCAAAAACCTGGAGGCGGAGGCGGAGGCGGTGATGGTGGGGCAACAGTACGGATGTCTCTAGGAGAGGGCACCAGAGTCTCCATCTTCTCTTGTATGTTCGACATTATGAGCATCATAGTGTCGAAGTCGTTACGCAGAAGTGAGATCGCCAGATTGGTGTTGGAGAGATGGGTTTCAATTTCTCCTAATCTACGAGTAAAGTTCACCGGCTGATGGGAGGATGATGAAGCAGCAGATGCGGGGCATACATTGCCTATGAGTATATCCTTAAGCTGACGTTGTTCATCTGTAAGTACAGAGACAGACGTAGTAAGCTCCTCGAGTTTGCTACGGAGGTTGTGCAGAACAGAGTCCTGATGGCGAGACATCCCAACCATAGAGAGGAGGCCGTTACTGTTGTCATCGAGTGGGGCTTTTTCAGCCGGAGATGGAACTGATGAACCTGCATGTAAAGGAGGAAACCCAGGAGGAGGCAACAGCACATTGTGTTCACCTTGAGTTGGACCAAGCGAAAGCGAATCACGCAGAATGGGTCTATAGGCCGGGAACGATGAGGGAAGGGGATCATCGTGTTCAGGTGACGGTGAATCATCATCACTAACTCCCCAAGGGTCAGAAAAAGTCGACTCACGAGATCGTTTTGGCGGCATGAAGAAACCCGAGTATGAAATGCGAGAGTGTTGAGATGAAGAAGAAAACGGAACGACAGACCAAAGGAAAGAGGAATGAAATTTTCCGTGAAACCCCTGGTCTACTGACTCCATAGATATATAACGATTGGTTATTTTAATCTCAGCCGCTGGATTACATATGGAAGTGAAACTGACTAAAACGATCTCATCAGACGGCTGGGGTAAAGCATCCGTTCGGATGGGCAAAAAAATTCGTAATGAAGGGCTTACACGGAAACCGAGGTTCTACTTGACTCATTCTCCAGTTACCACACGTGAACATTGTTGAGAAGAAAGCAGAATCATTTACTGTCATCATTACATACCTCCGAAATGAGATTGTACGAGATGGCGGTTGTACTTTCATCATTACGTGGCATACCGATTGCGTCTCGCAACCGATCTATAAATATCTATTGTTTAGTAGCCACTGCACGTTCAGGAGCGATGTGTATTCAAACGGAAAGCAAATGCCCATGAGGTGCACGTATATCGTTCCAGCCTAGAGCCGCCGATTGGCACCCGATCTATTACCTCGGGCTCCACCTTTACGGCAGTAGTCCTCTCTATTGACAGGGATTCATGAGTAACGGGTGGGAACTGATATAATGGAGCCGGTGCAAAGGCAGGAGCGATGTGTATTCAAAAGGAACGTAAATGCCCATGAGGTGCACGTATATCGGTCCAGCCTAGAGCCACCGATTGGCACCCGATCTATTACCTCGGCCTCCACCTTTACGGCAGTAGTCCTCTCTATTGACAGGGATTCATGAGTAACAGGCGGGAACTGATATAATGGAGCCGGTGCAAAGGCAGGAGCGATGTGTATTCAAACGGAACGTAAATGTCCATGAGGTGCACGTATATCGGTCCAGCATAGAGCCGTCGATTGGCACCCGATCTATTACCTTGGCCTCCACCTTTACGGCAGTAGTCCTCTCTATTGACAGGGATTCATGAGTAACAGGCGGGAACTGATATAATGGAGCCGGTGCAAAGGCAGGAGCGATGTGTATTCAAACGGAACGTAAATGCCCATGAGGTGCACGTATATCGGTCCAGCCTAGAGCTGCCGATTGGCACCCGATCTATTACCTCGGCCTCCACCTTTACGGCAGGAGTCCTCTCTATTGACATGGATTCATGAGTAACAGGCGCGAACTGATTTAATGGAGCCGGTGCAAAGGCAGGACCGATGTGTATTCAAACGGAACGTGAATGCCCATGAGGTGCACGTATATCGGTCCAGCCTTGAGCCACTGATTGGCACCCGATCTATTACCTCGGTCTCCACCTTTACGGCAGTAGTCCTCTCTATCGACAGGGATTCATGAGTAACAGGAAGGAACTGATATAATGGAGCCGGTGCAAAGGCAGGAGCAATGTGTATTCAAACGGAACGTAAATGCCCATGAGGTGCACGTATATCGGTCCAGCCTTGAGCCGCCGATTGGCACCTGATCTATTACCTCGGCCTCCACCTTTACGGCAGTAGTCCTCTCTATTGACAGGGATTCATAAGTAACAGGCGGGAACTGATATAATGGAGCCGGTGCAAAGGCAGGAGCGATGTGTATTCAAACGGAACGTGAATGCCCATGAGGTGCACGTATATCGGTCCAACCTTGAGCCGCCGTTTGGCACCCGATCTATTACCTCGGCCTCCACCTTTACGGCAGTAGTCCTCTCTATTGACAGGGATTCATGAGTAACAGGCGGGAACTGATATAATGGAGCCGGTGCAAAGGCAGGAGCGATGTGTATTCAAACGGAACGTGAATGCCCATGAGATGCACGTATATCGGTCCAGCCTTGAGCCGCCGATTGGCACCCGATCTAATACCTCGGCCTCCACCTTTACGGCAGTAGTCCTCTCTATTGACAGGGATTCATGAGTAACAGGCGGGAACTGATATAATGGAGCCGGTGCAAAGGCAGGAGCGATGTGTATTCAAACGGAACGTAAATGCCCATGAGGTGCACGTATATCGGTCCAGCCTTGAGCCGCCGATTGGCACCTGATCTATTACCTCGGCCTCCAACTTTACGGCAGTAGTCCTCTCTATTGACAGGGATTCATGAGTAACAGGCGGGAACTGATATAATGGAGCCGGTGAAAAGGCAGGAGCGATGTGTATTCAAACGGAACGTGAATGCCCATGAGGTGCACGTATATCGGTCCAGCCTTGAGCCGCCGTTTGGCACCTGATCTATTACCTCGGCCTCCACCTTTACGACAGTAGCCCTCTCTATTGACAGGGATTCATGAGTAACAGGCGGGAACTGATATAATGGAGCCGGTGCAAAGGCAGGAGCGATGTGTATTCAAACGGAACGTAAATGCCCATGAGGTGCATGTATATCAGTCCAGCCTTGAGCCGCCGATTGGCACCCGATTTATTACCTCGGCCTCCACCTTTACGGCAGTAGTCCTCTCTATTGACAGTGATTCATAAGTAACTGGCGGGAACTGATATAATGGAGCCTGTGCAAAGGTAGGAGCGATGTGTATTCAAACGGAACGTGAATGCCCATGAGGTGCACGTATATCGGTCCAGCCTTGAGCCACCGTTTGGCCCCCGATCTATTACCTCGGCCTCCACCTTTACGGCAGTAGTCCTCTCTATTGACAGGAATTCATGAGTAACAGGCGGGAACTGATATAATGGAGCCGGTGCAAAGGCATGAGCGATGTGTATTCAAACGGAACGCCGCCGTTTGGCACCTGATCTATTACCTCGGCCTCCACCTTTACGACAGTAGCCCTCTCTATTGACAGGGATTCATGAGTAACAGGCGGGAACTGATATAATGGAGCCGGTGCAAAGGCAGGAGCGATGTGTATTCAAACGGAACGTCAATGCCCATGAGGTGCATGTATATCAGTCCAGCCTTGAGCCGCCGATTGGCACCCGATTTATTACCTCGGCCTCCACCTTTACGGCAGTAGTCCTCTCTATTGACAGGGATTCATAAGTAACTGGCGGGAACTGATATAATGGAGCCTGTGCAAAGGTAGGAGCGATGTGTATTCAAACGGAATGTGAATGCCCATGAGGTGCACGTATATCGGTCCAGCCTTGAGCCACCGTTTGGCACCCGATCTATTACCTCGGCCTCCACCTTTACGGCAGTAGTCCTCTCTATTGACAGGAATTCATGAGTAACATGCGGGAACTGATATAATGGAGCCGGTGCAAAGGCATGAGCGATGTGTATTCAAACGGAATGTGAATGCCCATGAGGTGCACGTATATCGGTCCAGCCTTGAGCCGCCGATTGGAACCTTATCTATTACCTCGGCCTCCACCTTTACGGCAGTAGTCCTCTCTATTGACAGGGATTTATAAGTAACAGGAGGGAACTGATATAATGGAGCCGGTGTAAAGGCAGGAGCGATGTGTATTCAAACGGAACGTGAATGCCCATGAGGTGCACGTATATCAGTCCAGCCTTGAGCCACCGATTGGCACCCGATCTATTACCTCGGCATCCACCTTTACAGCAGTAGTCCTCTCTATTGACAGTGATTCATGAGTAACAGGCGGGAACTGATATAATGGAGCCGGTGCAAAGGTAGGAGCGATGTGTATTCAAACGGAACGTGAATGCCCATGAGGTGCACGTATATCGGTCCAGCCTTGAGCCATCGATTGGCACCCGATCTATTACCTCGGCCTCCACCTTTACGGCAGTAGTCCTCTCTATTGACAGGGATTCATAAGTAACAGGCGGGAACTGATATAATGGAGCCGGTGCAAAGGCAGGAGCGATGTGTATTCAAACGGAACGTGAATGCCCATGAGGTGCACGTATATCGGTCCAGCCTTGAGCCGCCGATTGGCACCCGATCTATTACCTCGGCCTCCACCTTTACAGCAGTAGTCCTCTCTATTGACAGGGATTCATGAGTAACAGGCGGGAACTGATATAATGGAGCCGGTGCAAAGGCAGGAGTGTCATGCCCCGCTTCCATAAAATGGAGGCGAGACGTGAAAAGGTCCGCACGAGAGTGGAGCTGTGAAGCCCCAAACCCGATAAGCGTCAATAAAACATAAGCAGGTCCCTGTAACCACAAACGAAACAACAATAATAATACAAGGAGAGACAGAAATAAAATTCTCATATCTCATAAATTGTCCAACATGAAAATTAAGTTCAACGTCCAGAAAAGCCACCAGGCTAAAAGAAAGAGTCCAAAGGCCCAGAACAAGGCGAACAAAAGCAACAATGTAACAAAGTATAGGTGCTACGCACCGACGACAAAACAGCAGTCTAAAACAAAAGGAAAGCTCAACGAAGACACTAGGACTAGTCCCCAGTGTCCGCGTACTCCCCGTCAAACACAAGCTCGGGCTCGGCGTCAGCAAACACCTCGTCCTCAACAAGGTACTCAGGCTCAGGATCTAACATGTGTCACCCAAAAGAGTAAAGGGGCACATGTCAGCAAGTCTAAAAGACTTGGGCAAGGAAACTTAAAAGGAAGGCAACTAGCAACCTAGCAGTTATAGTATGCATGACATGGCAGTTATAACATGAGTGCACAAGCAAGACATGGCGAGACAATATGTACAAGAGAACAATTATCGGGACAATCCAAGAGTAGCCAAGCTACTGACAATCTCAATCATTTCACTAGTCACGTTTCAAGTTATTTGTAGATGTTTACGCCTTACAGCTGAACGGTTTGGCATTCACGCTGATTGGCCGCTTAACAACTACCCCAAAACCCAGAGTTTACGCCTTACCACTGCAGTTGCTAATCGGGCAGACTCCCAGTTGATTGGTCGCTTAACTCTTACCCCCAATACCCACATGTAGACGAGCCAGGGTCCCTGCACACGAGCTCAGTAAATGAGCCAGGGTTGCCCCGCACAAGAGCTCGCATTCTAATTCACGATTCATAAACAATTGGTGTAGGGGTGCACCTAGCCGGAAACAAGCAATTCGGGCATTGGCTATCAACCAACACATGGCCCGCTTCTGGAACACGAGCCAGGAACACAAGCATTGTAGCGAAGCTACGCAATCACGGAAACACTTAAGGAATGCAAGGACATGACAATTAATTTGCGTACCGTTAATGGAAATTAAACATGACATGGAAATTGTGCAACATGATAAATGTCGGATCTAGCTTCGTTGTCAAGCTAGTTCCTCAATTTGCGCCTAGGCGAGTATCATTTCGTCGCCTAGTCTCTTTTACGCCTACAACAAGCAAATGGCCTAAAACATGGCCTAAACCCTAAGTGGCAAGTTTCACTTGCCTAGCACCGAGGATGACGATCAACGAGGGTTCGTCCCACAGACGCTAATCTATGGGGAAGTCGCTGTTATGGAGAAACAATCAACAAACAGTATTCATTTCATTAGGGTTTTCATAAGAACACAAATGGGTTACGCTAAAACTAAAGAATCGAGTATTACCGTGAAGAAGCGGATGAATGATGCTGAGCAACCACGGCAACGGGAGAAACGCTCCGGTGAACCTAGGGTTCAGATCTGGAAATGATTGGAGAAGTTTGAAGAAATAGGGTTTTAGGGGATTTTGGGGATTTGATGAGATTTTGGGGAAGATGAGAGGTAGAATGTGTTAAGGGAGAGTTTGGATGATGGATTTTGGGCTTGGGATGAAGGAATAAGGGTTTGAGGTAGAAGGGGGCTCAATGGGGGAGAATTTAGGGTTTTAGGTCGTGAGGGAGGAGAAGAAAATGTTTGGAGGGGTATTTATAGAGATTGGTGGCGGATAGGGCAAAACTAGGGTTTCCTGCACTGCTTAGTCGGTCAAAGAACAGCTGTTGACCGACTAGTTTGAGATCTAGTCGGTCGGTCGACCAACGCAGACCGACTAAGTGTAAACAGTAGCTCCAGTCGAAAACCTGAACTAAGAGTTAGTCGGTCAAAGAACAATTACAGACCGACTAGTTTAACATCTAGTCGGTCGATGAACATTCTTAGACCGACTAAGAGTAAACAGTAACTCGACTGTACAGAAGAACTAAGAGTTAGTCGGTCTGAGTACAAAACTTAACCGACTAGTTTGACAACTAGTCGGTCGAAAGATGAACTTAGACCGACTAAGAATGAACAGTACTGACACCTAAAATTAGAAATTGAGTTAGTCGGTTAAAGAAGCATCGCTGACCGACTAGTTTGCAACCTAGTCGGTCAACCAACGATCTTAGACCGACTAACGACAAACAGTAACTCCTGAGAAATTTAGAAAGCCAACTAGTCGGTTCAAGAAGGCTTGCCGACCGACTGGATCGTCATCTAGTCGGTCGGTGC
The DNA here is from genome assembly GCA_030789695.1 of Scilla litardierei. Taxonomy (NCBI): domain Eukaryota; kingdom Viridiplantae; phylum Streptophyta; class Magnoliopsida; order Asparagales; family Asparagaceae; genus Scilla; species Scilla litardierei. The sequence goes on from CM061142.1 coordinate 371,381,594, forward strand.
CCCTTCTTACACCGGCTAATTAGCACCAAAAGTTCCGATATGGAGCGCGGAGCTCCGAGATCGATTTCTAAGACTTCTAGGCTTGATCTAAGAATAAGATATGACCGATACGAAGCCCGTCACGAATGACTTACTCCGAAATCGACGATTCTAAGAAAGAAGCTAGAAAACACGACGATACGATCGAAAATGAAAGTTACGGAGACGAAAACCACATATAAGGAGAAAATCCACCAAAACATATAATATAATATAATAAATTCAGATACAAGAAAACCAGTCGTTACAAGGAGCGATGTGTATTCAAAATGAACGTAAATGCCCATGAGGTGCACGTATATCGGTCCAGCCTTGAGCCGCCGATTGGCACCTGATCTATTACCTCGGCCTCCACCTTTACGGAAGTAGTCCTCTCTATTGACAGGGATTCATGAGTAACAGGCGGGAACTGATATAATGGAGCCGGTGCAAAGGCAGGAGCGATGTGTATTCAAACGGAACGTGAATGCCCATGAGGTGCACGTATATCGGTCCAGGCTTGAGCCGCCGATTGGCACCCGATCTATTACCTCGGCCTCCACCTTTACGGCAGTAGTCCTCTCTATTGACAGGGATTCATGAGTAACAGGCGGGAACCGATATAATGGAGCCGGTGCAAAGGCAGGAGCGATGTGTATTCAAACGGAACGTAAATGCCCATGAGGTGCACGTATATCGGTCCAGCCTTGAGCCGCCAATTGGCACCCGATCTATTACCTCGGCCTCCACCTTTATGGCAGTAGTCCTCTCTATTGACAGGGATTCATAAGTAACAGGCGGGAACTGATATAATGGAGCCGGTGCAAAGGCAGGAGCGATGTGTATTCAAACGGAACGTGAATGCCCATGAGGTGCACGTATATCGGTCCAGCCTTGAGCCGCCGATTGGCACCCGATCTATTACCTCGGCCTCCACCTTTACGGCAGTAGCCCTCTTTATTGACAGGGATTCATGAGTAACAGGCGGGAACTGATATAATGGAGCCGGTGCAAAGGCAGGAGCGATGTGTATTCAAACGGAACGTGAATGCCCATGAGGTGCATGTATATCGGTCCAGCCTTGAGCCGCCGATTGGCACCCGATCTATTACCTCGGCCTCCACCTTTACGGCAGTAGTCCTCTCTATTGACAGGGATTCAAGAGTAACAGACGAGAACTGATATAATGGAGCCGGTGCAAAGGTAGGAGCGATGTGTATTCAAACGGAACGTGAATGCCCATGAGGTGCACGTATATCGGTCCAGCCTTGAGCCGCCGTTTGGCACCCGATCTATTACCTCGGCCTCCACCTTTACGGCAGTAGTCCTCTCTATTGACAGGGATTCATGAGTAACAGGCGGGAACTGATATAATGGAGCCGGTGCAAAGGCAGGAGCGATGTGTATTCAAACGGAACGTGAATGCCCATGAGGTGCACGTATATCGGTCCAGCTTTGAGCCGCCGAGTGGCACCCGATCTATTACCTCGGCCTCCACCTTTACGGCAGTAGTCCTCTCTATTGACAGGGATTCATGAGTAACAGGCGGGAACTGATATAATGGAGCCGGTGCAAAGGCAGGAGCGATGTGTATTCAAACGGTAGTGATCGTCAAGGTAATAGGTGCAGTCAAGGGAAAGGGCTTTCTCCTCTCTTCCAAGAGAGTCTTCAACACACAACACACTTCTCCTTCAAGTTCTACTTCAAGGCATATGGGATTGTAAGTGTTGCTTTCATAATTTCATAACTTTCGTTATTTTGTTTTTGTGCTAGGTTTGCGAGAGCGGTTTGCTTAATCCCAAGTTGTAGGAGTGAAGGACATCGATTGTATTTGATTTCACTTGTAGGGTTGCTACAAGTGGGTTTAAAGGCAACCTCAAGTTAGGGTTCTAACTTGAGTATCCGGAGGTATCCGGGTGGAAGGGACGTAGGATAACCGGGAACAAGGCGGGAAGTTACTTGGGTAATCCGAACCCTTGAAACATAATTGTGTTTGCATATGTTTATTATTTGGGTTTAATTTTAATTCCGCACTATATTTGTTGATCATATATCATATATGTGTGAATTTTGTGATATGGTCTCCATGTATGCTATATCTATATGTGTTGTGATTTGAGACGTTAAGTTTCCTTCGTGTATCTCAATGTTGATATTGGACTTTCGTTCCTCTTATCACCTAAGTTTATAATGTGGTTTTATGATTTTTTGGATTTTATATATATTTAGACTCTTATTTGGCATGATTGTTGTTATTTTACTCCCGCCTTTTGGATAATGCCATAGGGGGATCGAAATAAACAAACAGAATCATAATGAATGTTCTAGGTATGGTCTAATAAACAGACATACAAAAACTGGATGTAGGTTGCTACACTGTTTTTTTATACATCGGAGGTTGCTACATTGACTCTCCAAATTTGGATGGCACTGTAGCAAACCGGCAAAATGATTCCAGTTTTGCAGGGCGATTGATGGAGGGAAAACGCCATATTTGGCGTGTTGTTGCAGTGTGGTTTGGAGATGATATAACCGGCCAACTTCCGCTTAGACTTGCATGGAGTCGTCGAATATAGCTTAATTCACGTAAGCTAAATATGGGAAAAAAATACCTAATTAAATGTCACATCATCTACCAACTAGATTCAATGGGGTTGGATAGTGAGGTGTCGAGACTCGAGAATATATTGTGGGGCCCGCTAAACAATATGTGGACCTTCGCGTTCGAATGTTGTTAACTGGGCAATTTGCAGTAGATTTCGCGTCGTTCCGCTGTGCTGCGTTGAAAAATTCTATCTTTTTCCCTCTGTTGAATAATATAAGACGAAAAGCGATGGTACGTAGAGATGGATGAGGTGGATGAGGTGAGAGGTTGGTGGGACCACAAACAAGAATTCGACCGGTCATCTACTCATCCATCTGCCGAATTTGCTGGTACTTTGTTTGAGAAAAGTTTTTCACGTAAGCGCCATATCAGTGAATATTTGTATCCATTCTGACAAGTAAAACATTTTAGTCGTTTAATATATCTCCTCACACAACTGTATACAGTAATGCCATTTGTGCACGATGAGGAAATTCGTATAATAAATCCAAATATTCGACCGCGCACAACTATCCCTCATTTACGCATATACCGCGCGTGACTAAATTATGGCTGCTCACCGCGCACAACGGTTCAAATTTTGCCCCGTTTTGCGCGCTCAGTAATTAATCCGCCGTTTATTTATACTTGTAATAACAAACGGTAGAGCGAGAGAGTCAAGAAGCAAGATGGCCACCCATAATGCAGGACCCGGCAAAAAATTTGAGTTACCGCCAAACTCGGAGTATTAATGTAGCAGACCGCAAAAAAACCCCGCGAAGACCCCAGAAAACCCCGCCATGCGTCCGGTCAAGTGGAGGATATTTATCCCGCCAAATTTGGGGATATATCACCATTCGCCATGATTTGTGCCTTCACTGCAGATATGGCTGAGAAATCGTGTCAGTGGGACGAAGAAACTTTGCAAGGCCAGTCTTCAGAGGGAAGAAGAGACGGTGACGTAGATGATAACAGTCCCCTTCATGACAGGGGGGATGTGCGGCCGCAGTTGCCTGAGACTCCCCTAAGGGATACGTGGCCATGGGGAGGTCTCGTTCCGGCAGGCTATGTCCCCCCGGCATACGAGGGGGCATTGCTGTTGAATCCGCCCACTGACGTTCCATCGGAAGGTACTAGGGGGAACCGTCACCGACCCTTCTTCCCCATCTGGGACGGCGAGTCTGCATTGGTGGATAGGGGGGTGGCCAGTCGGCTGGTGGAGAACTCCATCCTTCCCATTGACCAAAGTGTCCTGGGTCAAATTGACATTGAAAGGCTCGCTAACTCAGTCGTTTATGGCAGTTACCAGGTTAAGTACTAATGTCGTCTCGTTGTGCTGTTGCCTTACTCTTACAGTCTTACTTATCCATGATTCCCTGTAGACATCATTGGTCGGGGCGGAACTGCGTCGCCGAGTGGTACAATTGTTGATTGCCGAGCGGAAAAAGGCGGTTTCCTTCGAATCTCAACTTAAGGATTTGAAGGAGCAGCTGATGAAAGAGAGAGACCGCAGATCTCAGGCGGAGTGGGAGGTTGCGAAAGCTAAAGATCGGGCGGCCTCTATGTCAGCGGTTTGGAAGAGCTCCGAAGAGCGATGGTACGTAGAGAAGAGCAGTCTCCTGGCTCGTATAGCCGAGTTGGAGAGAAACTCGCTTCCTCCAAACTCGATTGCAGTCGTGAGGCATGAGGCTGAGGTGAGGAAGCGTCAGCGATCTGGTCGGGAGTCCGGTGGAGGATCGGCCCAAACGTAAGACGATTTGGCTACCAACGCCCCCTCCAGCGAGGCGTCTGTGTGAATCGTGGCCATCTTAGTACCCCAAATGGTTTTCATATTTTGAGAGGTGAACATGTGATGGTTTATGCGTTAGTAATGAACCCCGAACATTCAATTGGCAATGAACACCGTCTGGTGCAGTCTTTTACCGCTTGTTAGTTTAAATATCTGTTTGCCAACCATTAGCGATCTTCGTACACCGATTGCTTAATTTCTTGTGGATATTAAAACTATTAGCATACATCCATCACAGAAATGGACAAGGATGGTGTGAAATATCGAAGTTTCCCGGGAATATACTTAGTGCACGTGAACTGCGTTGGAATTGAGCTTAGCATCACAGTGTACCAGATATACAATTTTTTTCTCATTGCTCACACCGGTCCCACCTTTTACCTGATGTGTATGGATGAATCTGATTTGTCAGTGTGTTTCATTGGAGTCATTTTCTCCAGCATTCACATAGCCTCTACATGCATCGAGATTGTTACGTATAGAGTTTTCCTTTAAACGAACTTGGGATATTGGACTTATGCCATAAATTCAAGTAGACCATCGTCAAGGAGAGAAAGATTCAAGAATACACAGAGGTGGAAATCACTTCATGCAACATAAATAACACATTTACTGCAGTATACGGTCTTCAACATCAATAATATACCAAAGCACACAATTATGAGTCCAACTCTTAGCATTCTCCTTTATGTCCGTTGTGCGCGGTGAGCAAATTTTTAATGCTGTAACATAAATTGCTCAAAGCTCACAACGGGCAAAATTATGCCAGTCGTGTGAATTTAGCTACTGTATCCCATAACATAAATGTTCAAAGCGCACAACAAGCAATGACATGATGGCGCGTTGAGTTCCCGTTGTGCAGAAATCCCATAAATTTTGTACAAAAATCCCAAAAAATTCAGTATATTCTTTCATTATAAACTCAGTCACTACATTTGCACAAAATTATAAATTCAATGATCTGATGATACGGTAATTACAGTGGGAGATTTGTCTACATCTTTACAGAATAATGTCTCGAATTGTCGCATCCTCTCTTCAAGGCCTTCCACCCATCCTTCGACCGCAGGCAGGCGGTTAGCCTTCCATTGCCTTATTACCGGTGGGACCGGGCTTCTATCTTTAAGTTGAATATTTACAAAGTGATTATTATTTACAAAACCTATGGTGAAGGGACCACGTTTCGTACCTTGGTGTGGTCCTGATCTTAACGGAAAAAATGAAAGACATTGTTGCATTGACAGCAGATGTATTACATAGTTATAACGACTTGAGATTATATGTCCAACTTCAGGGAATGTCATCCAATATTGCATCGGGGGGTGGTCACCCATATAGTTAATTGACACTACCTGTTCTTGTGCACTTTCCTCACCCATCACCTTTGAGTACACATCATAGTGGTCACGCAGCTCTTGAAGCAACTCTCTTCTGACCACCTTCCACTGGTCCTCTCCCATCCCTAGATGTGAAGATATAGCCCTGTAACCACAGTTCCCATCTGCCGTCACATCTGTGACGTTCGATATATATTTGGCGATTGCAACGGGGAATTGATCAAGATAAGGTATGCCTCCTTGAACGGCTCTAGCGTCATTTGCTTCATAATTTGCTGCTGCAAATGAAGCTGTAGCAGAAACCCCAGTCATACTGCCAGATGTCGCGGCTTTGACAGTTGGTTTCTTTCTAGCAAGTTGAGGAGGAATGGGTGGGGCAGACGTATTTTTGATCCTTTGGGACCGTCTCGGCTGGACACGGCCGACGCTTTCTTGTTTCGATGAGACTTCAGGTGGAATTTGAGCAGAGCAACTAGCCGCATCGGCGAAGTCATGATCAAAATGAGCAGGATGAATGGGGGTGGCTGTATCTTCATTTGTCAAATTATTATCCCTTTTTCTTCTTCCATTGAACACGACATTAACTTGCGGATCTGTAATCAGATTTGTCGCCAGGGTAGCTAGCTCCTTCAACTTAATTAACAACTCCTGCTTCATCGGCCCATCAAGTTGAGCATAGAGCTTGTGTATGCGCTCTAATTCAGCATGTATAAGCCCATCTTCTTCAGACATCAATTCCGGCTTAGCCTCCATGTCTAGCTGCTTCCAATGAGAATTTACGGCATCTAAGGGAATGGGGTGATTTTCCCTTGTGTATTCGCCAATATCATTGGCACATGGTACACCATAAATCATTCTAGCTAGACAATCACCTGTGCATTGGTCCGTTCCCATAGGGTCAGATTTATCAGCTTCCACAGACATTATCTTCAATGCTGCAGCGGCTGTAAATCCTATCAGCTCCCTGAACAAGAACCCATGCACATTATGTTGCAACATGATCTTAGATTTCTCGAATGATGCCTTGATCTCGATATGCTGCCCCTCTAATGATTCATGTATGGTTGGCCAAGAAGCGGATAAACTGAAGGCCGATGAACCCAATGCCCTTTTAAGCTTAGAATGTTCAGTCTGGGCTCTTTTGGTCTGCGCTCTGTTGGTACTGACATTTCCAAAGTGGAGATTGCCATCTGTCCATATAGAAATAAACTTCTCCTTGTACTTGTCCAACCAAGATGTCTTCACGTAGCTCACGACCCTTGTGTAATCTTTGTACTCGGTCTCCAATGCCTTCAGTTTAGCAACATACTCCTCCTCCTTGCATGCCCCCACCAATAAATTCCAGCTAGAGATGAAACCTAACCATTTTTCTTGATCTTCAAAAGAGGGCTGGCAATTTTTGGCAATATTTTTGGATATGTGCAATCTACATATTTGGTGCACCGCACGGGGAAATTCATGGCCAATGGCATTCATAAGTGCTGGCTCCAGTGCTGACAAAATTACACGTGGCATCCTGTATCCATGCAGCAAAGAGCTCAACTTCCCCAAGGCCCACAAGTAGTTCTCCTCACGTACGGCCTCCGTGTAACAAAATGCTGCTGCGAACTGAATATCTGTGGACGTCACCCCATACATCTCCATCAATGGTGGCCTGTTGCGGTTGGTCTTCAACGCGCAGTCCATAACCAGAATCTATGGAAATTTTCGTAATAACTCAACCGACTGCGGATGTGCCCAAAATATAGTCCTCACTGCAGTTGTCACTTCGTCCACTTCATGATACACAATGTAATTACGTTGTGTAAGTAGATGAAGGAATAGCTGCATTTCTGCTCTCCAGGCCATTTCCCCTGCCTTCATCATCTGTCTGGCTTTATAAATAGTGTTGATTGTGGTAGATGTTGCATTATCCTTTTCCTTCAGGTATTTCAAGATTTCCCTTGGCCTAAGCAGTCTATGTGACAAGTCTCTCACCGTGGCCATCTCCCCACCTCCGAACCTCCTTTCATCTGGATGTCGCTCGATGTACATTGCGGGTTTATGGTTGTGATTGCCACGTACAACTGTCAAAATTCACTTATCTGTTGCCACACCATTAGCCCTCAAGTAGAAGGGACATGAACACTTCTTGCTTCGAGTTGATTTTTTGGCCGATATATCCGGCCTGTGTGGCCGATATGTCCCACTTCTTTCACAACAAAAATAATAAGTTGGGACCCTATTGCCCTTTGTACTCATATTTGATGATTTTGTAACAACCAAATTCCCGGTTTTCACACCGACCCCTTTTACCCATTTACCAAGCTCTTCTATGCTGGGGAAAATTTTATTTGTTGTGAACTGATTTGTATAATCTTCATTAAACTCTGAGCCTTCAACAATACGCTGAATTAAGTACCAGATACCAATATAGTCACTAAATGTTAAGCTTTATTTTCTAGTAAATTAGTCAGTTAACAAAGCAAAATAATTTCAAACCTTTGCTTCTTTGTCTGCTTCATCCCAGATCCCCTCAATGTGTACCGAGCCCATCTCAATCTTCGTAATTTCTACGCAATCATGTTCCAAATGTACATTGCAGCAATCAATTTCTAAAATTATTAAAAAATACCAAATTAATTAGCATCAATTAATGGCTTACCAACTTTACGATGCAATGCGTCCGCAGTCGACTATTTTAGGGCACCCCAACCCAATGACACAAATCTTTTGCACTGCCTTAAGGACCTTCGTTTGATATAAGCAGGAACTCTTATAGTCTATATACATCAGCGAATTAGAATAATTTCTGTTGATCAAACCCTATCTCGTTAGCTTTTACCGCCTTAGGTCACAAAACTGATCGCATATGGAAGCTGTTATGATGCATTTGTATATACGGATGCGTAGAAATAGTGGTTCATAGTGTAAATTACTCATCGCGAACAGTGGGAGGGTAAAAATGTAAATTGCTCTCCTCTGTGAACCGTCTAGCAGTTTGCCCACCGCACACAACCGCGCAAAATACGGAATTGTTCATCGCACACAACCACGCAAAACTGGGAATTGCTCACCGCTCACAGCCAATCAAAACACGGAATTGCTCAGCGCACACAACCACACAAAACTCGGAATTGCTCAGCGTACACAACCACTCAAAACCCGTAATTGCTCACCGCCCACAACCGTTTTGGTCAAGTCCACGTGCACATGTGGACGGGTTATTTGCTAGTAATATTTCAAACTAGACTTGTTTACTCAACCAGCACAACGGGTAAATTATTGTAGACCCGATATGACCCGGTAGGACCCGAAATTGTCCCGTGATACCTTCTGCTCGCAGCGAATTGACAGACAATTACACAGATTGCTCACGGCGGAATTTCAAACGGCAAGTATTTTCAAAGATCGCTCCAGTCGCCCAGACCAAAATCCAAAAGCTTTGATTTTTATTTAATTGCTCGAAGGATACATCACTTAGTCAACTGGTGAGATCAAACAAAGAGCTGAATCGAGAGAAATCGATTTAGGGGTTTTTGACCTAAATTTATCAACATCGACTCTTTGGTACGTCTATACTTTTAAGTACAGTTTATCTGCCTTTCTTATTTTGATTTTACATGCATTCATCCACGGTTGAGGTTGATGAAGTCGGTACAAAAATCCAAGGTAATATTGATTTATCTTCTCGGTAATAATGCATTAAATCTTTGAGGATCAGGTTATGAATTGTTTGATACAGGATACTATGGATTTTACAACCGACTTTACCACCAATCAACTGTTCAAGGATAGAAAAGAGCTGTTTCAGTGGATACAAAACGTCGGGTTAAGTCATGGGCATGTGATTGTTACACGTTCGGGGAGATTAAGTAAAACGGCCAAAGGGCATCATGCTGTGTACTTTGCGTGTGAAAGAAGCGGTGAGTATCGGGGACACCGAAAGCTAAAAAAGACCAACCAGCCTGTTAAAACCAAGAAGTGTTCATGTCCTTTCTCATTGCGTGGTTATATGGTGGGCGTGGGCGTTGAGGAGTGGAAGGTAACAGTCGTTTGTGGCAGGCACAACCATGAAGCAGCTAAATATGTCGATGGCCATTCCGATGACGGGACGTTGCAGGGAATGGAGATGGAAACAGTGTGTGACTTGGCGAATAGCAAGGTTCGGCCAGCTGAAATTTTGAAAGTACTTAAGGCAAATAAAAACTTCAGTGCTACCTCAATCAAAGAAATTTATAATGCACGAAACCGGTTGCAACGGGGGATGAAGGTTGGTATTGTAAAACAGTTGAAGGAGTTAGCATCAGCTGATAAAATTATGGGTGCTGAGAATGTGAAGGCTGTGAATAATGAGGGGGAGGATCAGAAGGTGGGGGAGGCGTTTTGGGAGAATGCAGTGCCTGCTGAGTTGCAGGAGGAGGATCATACTGGGAAGATGGGTGGGGAGGATGATAAGGTGGATCGTAATGAGGCGGAGCAGACTACTGGGGAGGAGGAGGATGATGATGAGAATGCAGTGGCTAAGGCCTTTGAGAAGGAGCATGAGGTTCTACGTCTTCAAATTTCTACCCTGGTAGCGGAGATTGCTAAGCAGCATGCTGAGATAACGGATACGTCTACATTGACGTGTAAGCCGGGTAAGGGAAGAAGTAGACCGTTGTGGAAACGTACAACAAAGAAGCCGAAACAATCAATTTCACATGATGATAGTGACGAGGACTTGGCTGCCGACATAATAATACCATATTGGAACGCTTTTCCTGAGTGTCTACGACCCCTTATAGTGCATGTCGTAGATGTGAAAGCAGACGGAAACTGTGGGTATATGGCTGTGGCAGCTCAGTTGGGACTGGGTGAGGACGAATGGAGGCAGGTGAAATATGACTTACGAGAAGAGATGCAGAACCACGACGGCTTGTACCGGCAACTTATGGGTGCCGTGGTATTTAAAAAGAATGTAGTGGCACTGGGCCATTTGTTAGACCGTCCAAAAGCTAATTGGTGGATGCAGATGCCAGAAATGGCACATGTCATTGCCTCATGCTACGACTGTGTAGTACATATTCTTGCACCTCATCAGTGTGTGACATATTTTCCTTTAAGAACTCCTCCAGTACCCCTATCATCCAGACGCCACATAACGTTGGGTCATGTGAACAATAATCACTTCATTATTGTTAAACTTGCCCCATATGGTCCTGTCCCTCCGACTTCAAGTATGTGGCTAAGATACCGTTCCGATGTGTCAGCCGGATGGCCGGCTGCTTATGAGGATAGGATGCATCAATTCCAGTCAATAGTATTTGGTCACGATATTGCAACCGTTGACGTTATTAAAATATTGTAGGATAAAACGTTGTATCATTTTACTGTGGATTGTTTATTTCATATTGATAGATTGGTAGCATGAAATTTTATCATGTCTGCCTAAATGTGCAAATGTTATCATCTGTATGCCGTGCTTTGGTGTATGGTATCTATAAGTTATGCTCAACGATAGACCTACTAATCAAGTTTGCCTCTTACTAACTTTTTGGTGAACGGGTACAAACTGATATATACTGGATTTTGAATGCTTAATAACACACGTAATCTATCCAAATTTTCTTAAGGGTGTTAATTAATACAACTAATGATAGTTATCACGTTGGTATTATATTATTTTATACGTATCAATAATGTTGTTAACATCGGCATAAGAATATGAGTAATCCAATAGAATAAATATTAAAAACAAAATTTAGAACTCCTCAGCGCGCACCACGGTCAAAATCGTTCTCAGCGTCGCGATTAATAACGATTACCGTTACTAATGTCAATCCTGACAATCCATGTAAGATTACTCAGCGCTCAAAACGGTTCGAATCGGGTTAAAATATAACCATTGTTCGAGCTGAGTAAAATAAGCCAACTAAACCACCGAATTTACTCGAAGCGCGCAACAGGTTAAAATTTTTACCCGTTTTGACCCGTTAGGACCCTCTTTCATCCCTTGATAAATTCTGCTCACCGATCACAGCCATAACCTTCCACAGATTGCTCAAGGCGGAATATCAAACGACAAGTTTTTCGTAGATTGCTCAAGGCGCACAGACGGAAATTCCAAAGATTTGATTTTTATTACTGGGCTCGACATTTACACCACAGTGGCAACTGCTGCGTTCAAACAAATCGGTGAAGCGATAGCAATCGATTTAGGGGTTTTCAACCTAAATTTGTCGAAATCGCGATTTGGTAAGTATACAATGTTAAGTACATTTTATTTGATATTCTTATTACAATTACAATGTGTAGAAAGAGGAGGAGAAATTTTTTGTTTTTAATTGCATGCAGATACAGTTGAGATTGATGGAGATGCTAAAAAATTCCGAGGTAATATTGATTTTTCTTTACGTCAATAATGTAACTAATGTTTGGTTCCCGGTCCAATTAGTTGTATGAATTGTTTGATACAGGTGTATATGGATTATACAGCCGAATTTACAACGATTCAACGTTTTAAAAGTAGAGACGAGCTCTTTCAGTGGATAAAGAGCGTCGGACGACAACAGGGGCATGTGATTGTTACCAGTGCGTCGAGTATGAATAAATCATCCAATAGGACTCCCGCTGCCTACTATGCATGTGCAAGAAGCGGGAACTACAGGGGACACCGACCAGTACGAAAGAGCAACCGGCCAGTTAGAACCAACAAGTGTGGATGCCCGTTCAAATTGCGTGGTAATGAGGTGGGCGATGGCGGTGAGTGGAGTTTAACGGTCGTTGATGGCAGGCACAACCATCAAGCTGCTAATTATGTCGCGGGCCATTCCGACGACGGGGTGTTGCAGGGAAAAGAGGTGGAAGCATTGCGAGACTTGGCAAATAGAAAGGTGCCGCCATCAGCAATTTTGAAAGGCCTGAAGGAAACTAAATCCTTCAATGAAACACCAATCAAATCAATTTATACTGCACGTTCCCGATTACTAAGGGGGCAGAGTGTGGGTATGATAAACAAGTTGAAGGAGTTAGCATCACCGTGTAGAATTGTGGGTGATGAGCTTGTGGTGCATGTGGATAATGTTGAGGAGGAGCAGAAGGGAGATGAGGAGAAGGTGGATGAGGCTAAGGAGGCGACTGCGTTGGCTGCTTATTGGCAGGATGATGTGGTGGATCGTAATGCGATGGAGCAGGCTGCTGAGAAGTTGGCTCTTAGTGGGCAGGAGCATAATGCTGCGGAGGAGGATGAGGTTAATGCAGCGGATGAGAATGTGGAGCCGAGGGTGCATGATGTTTATGGTGATGATGAGGCTGAGAATGCAGTGGCTGCTGAGTTGACTGTAGATGATTATGTTATTGGGGAGATGGTGGAGACGGAGGAGACTGTTGCCCTTAACATGGAGGTGCAGAATGCTGAGGAGGTACTGGTGGAGGATAATGCAGCGGCTGAGACTGTGGAGCCGAAGGTGTATGAGGAGAAGGCGAACGAGGAGGATGATGATAAGGAAGTGGCTACTGATTTGATTGCTGAGGAGCATACTGGGAAGTTGGTGGATACGGCAGGGACGGTGGAACGTAATGTGGCTGACCAGACTGCTGAGATGGATGAGGGGGAGAATACAGCTGGGGAGAATGAGGAGCCGCAGGAGGATGAGGTGAATGTGGAGGATGTGGAGGATGAGAAGATAGAGGATGCTGGGTTGATGCAAGCTGAGCTTACGTTGGAGTTGGGGGCGACGGTGGAGACGGGGGATCATAATGTGGATGCTCAGACTGCTGGGAGGGAGGAGGAGACGGCTATGGCCTCGTATTTTGATGAGCACGAGGAGATGGATGGCATGCTTAAACAACTTTCTCCCCTGGTTGATGAGATTTCTGATCATTTTTCGGATGTGACGGAGAAGCCTACAGTTAGGAGGAAGCCTGTTAAGGCTCCACGGTTGCATTCAATTGCGGAGCATACTGCGGCGGCGAAGGAGAAGCCTAAATGGAAGAGGCGGCCTTCGAAGGAAAGTAGTAGGCGTCTGAAACTTCAAATAAAGAAGCCGAAACCTTTGTTTCCCCGTGATGATTATGTTGATGATTTGCCTGCCAACTTCCTCATACCATATTATTTGGATTTTCATCACAAGCTACAACCCCTCATGGTGGGCGGCGTAGATGTGGATGCAGATGGCAACTGTGGGTACAGGGCTGTGGCAGTTAAGTTGGGCTTGAAAGATTCCGATTGGTGGACTGTCAGAGCTGATTTTCTCCGTGAGATGCGGACATACAGCGGCTTGTACAGGCGTGTTCTGAGTGAGGTTTCATATAATAATAATTTGAAGGCAGTGAACTATTTTTTTTACTGATAAAGGTGCAGGAGAGGAAAATTGGATGCAGATGCCAGACATGGGACATGTCATTGCCTCATGCTACAACTGTGTAGTACATTTGATTGCAAATGATATATGTGTGACATTTTTTCCATTGAGAAGTCCTCCAGTAAACCGAGCCTCCAGACTCCACATAACGTTGGGTTATGTGAACGGAAATCACTTTTTTATCCTTCAACTTAAACCATCAGGTGACGTCCCTCCGACTTCAGTTGTGTGGACAAGATTGCATGACCCTGTGGCCGATGGATGGCCGGCTGGTTACGAGCAGAGGATGCAGTCATTCGTTGATAGGGTAAAAGGTACGAATATTGCTACCGCTGATGGTTTTTAGTATCTGTAAGATAAAACGTTTATCAATGTAATAAGTTTTTTTTGGTATAAAAAAGGACCACTTTGGCGGATGAAATTTTATCATGGCTTCCGAAATGTGCAAATGTCATCATCGGTATGGATTGATGTTGTGTATCATACCAATTACACCGAGCGCAACATTGCAGTAATATTACCCGTTTTACGATTTGAGTAATTATGTCTTTACCTACCAAATTGCTCAACGCGCAGAACTGGCAATATTAGTGCCGGTTTTGCGCTCTGGGTATTTTTAATAAAATCAACCTTTGTTCCAAATTGTTATGCGATGAGAATGTGTCATTATTAGTGTGTCCAATACTCCAATTGAGAGTAGGGTTATTGTATCATATATGTTATTGTCTGACAAAATTGCTTACCACAAACTCCCATTGATAAGTTTTGCCCGTTGAGCGCCTTTATTAGCCAATTTGTTAGTGGTTACTACAATTGTTCACCATTCACCACGATCAGAACAAATAATTTTGGCCGGTTGTGCGCGGTGAGCAATTTTGTTAGTGCGAAAAAAAACTCCTACTCGTCCACTCAATAAAATTTGCTGATATATCCACAGTTATTGCTGCTCGCACCGTGCAAATTTTTAATGGTTAACAGAAATGCTCACAGCGCACAACGGCGATATATTGGAACCTTTGGTCTTACTAATAGTCTAAGAGACCCCTCGAGTCTGCAGATCAGTGTTGGTGAACATACAGAGCAGGGATCGTTAATATACAGCGGATTGCTACCAGCCGGATGTTCTTCTCTATAATGATTAATTCCTGCTTAAGTTTTGCGCGTTGGGATAAACTGTAGCCACTAAAAAAATAGCCCAACGCACACAACGGGCAAAATTATGCCCTTAGGCTCGGGCAAAATTACGAGCACAACGGGAAAACAACGCGCACAACGGGCAAAAATTACGCGCACAACGGGCAAAACAACGCGCACAACGGGCAAAAAGGAAAGCCGGTGGTTCGCTTTTTGAGCATATAAAAGGTAGTTTATCAACAATTGTTAAACGCTCACACACCTAGTAGCCTTATGCCCGGTGTGCGCGTTGAGCAAAGTTGCGACGATAGCCCATTTGCTCAACGCGCCCCGCACGGACTAATTTTGCCCGTTGTGCGCTTTGAGCATATTTGTTGGATGCTGTAATTTTTGTTCCCACGGTCAATCATTCACACTCCTATTTTCATCATACTAAAATTGTGATTCCGCAATATGCCAACAGTCAAACTTCACTTAGAAACTTTACCTAATTGTGATTAAGACCGATACTTATTCATTCTGAAGACATTTTATATAAAATCTGATACCTAGTCAATCTGATTCAGAAACTGCATGCAAACCTTTAGATTAACGCTGATACATATTCAAACGGTGACCATTCCAAAATGGCCAACCCATTCTAACATACTGAAGTACGTACAGATACAGATCCAAACAGATACATATCCCTTTACTCTTACAAACTGATACATTTGAGTGTCTTCACAGATGTTTGCAATGAAGTGGCGCATGATCTGCGTGTTTCCCCCTTCAACTTTTGCGAGTTCATCGGGCGCACATCTTCGTTGCGTTTATTAACGTCCTTGGATAGTTGGATATGAGTGTCGCGTCGTTGTAACCTGCAGTCAAGTATGTAGCCGTTTCAAACACAATGCCTGGAACCCCGATTCCCCTGTAGCGATGTACGACACGGGCAATGCGCTCCACATCTACGTTGCAGTTGCCGAATTTCTGCCCTGATCTGCTCAAGATGATTGTCATACCAGATGTTTGCAATGACGTGGAACTTTGTCCTTTGTAGGAGACACCGTGAATTGGAAAGTCGGCAGACCGTTTCACTTATTACCGTCATTGCTGTCGTCGTTGTAACATGAAGTCAGGACAAAAGACACCGATTGGAACTCCGTTACCAGAGACGATGTAAAACAACACAGGGTTGCATAAGAAGTTGTGTTTGGGAGTGTAAGAGATCGGAAAGGATAGGATGGAGTTTCTGTGCGTCAAAGATGATGTATAGTGAAACGATGAAGGGTTTGATGGAGGAGATGGAGTGTATAAAGAGGAGATGGAGATGGAGATGGAGTGTATAGCAAGACACGCAAAACAAATACATAGCCACAATTCATAATAGGAGGGAATAACAATCTATCATGGTACAACACCCAGCAGCTTTCCTGAAACATGTGAGACAGCATAGCCAATATCACCCCAAAAGAATATGGTATGATCATCGAACACATTTTTCATAGTGTTGTTTGGGACAAATTTTCTCAACGCAGTTGCAACACTCCCCAGCATTGTCGGGGATGCTTGATTATAAATGGACGATAGCCCTTCGTTGCATAAGTTTTCAACATGAACCATTTACCTTTACGTGAAAAGAGTACTGGATGAATGCTATCGTCCATATCTATATCAAGCATGCACGAACAGCTGAAGGACTTATTGTTTCCATACGGAGGTTGTGTGGGCGAATAAAGAAGATGATAGAAGAAAGTAGACGAAGTTTAGAGAAGATGAGTGCTCGTTGTCCGCCATTTATAGGGGAAATTAGACCAATCATAATGAAGCGTATAAAAAGTCCGTGATCCTACAGTAATGCAATGGATCTCGAGAATCAACATTTAGAGCATCTCCAAAGGGGCTCCCTAAATTATTTTAGAATGTGGAAAAAAATAGGTTAATTACTCTCCGCGCAAAACCATGAAACCCTACGGTTTTTCGCCTTGATCACATAATAGGAAAATTACACTCAACAATACTACTCTCCACTAAGATTTTTAGTACATTATATTCGCCGCGCACACCGGGATAAATAATACAGAGGCGAGTAACTATCATAATTGCTCACCGCGCAGAACGTTTAGAAAACGAGAATTGCTCAATGCGCAAAACGCAGAACGCAGAACGCATGACAGCGAATTGTATTGATGAGAAGAAGTAGAGTTAATGTGTGGCTACATCGAAGACCCCGTCATGCTACAGAGGGGTTCTCGTGAATATACAAATGACTGCTCATCTACAGCGGATTGATGTCAGACATACGAAGAGACTTTAATTGCGATGGGAGAGAATTGATGTAGTTGGAGCGATTTGAAAGCTCTCAGGGAGACCTTTGACCCGAAAAATGACACAATCAATCTGAAGACATTTTAGATTAAATCGGCTACATATTCAATCGACTTCGTAAACTGATTGAAATTTTTTAGATTATATCTCATACATATTCCAATTGATGACATTTTCAAAATGACCCCGCCGTTCAACTATATGGATGTACATACTGATACAGAACAAAACATATTCATTACCCCATGCTCTTTACAAACTGATACATATGATTGTCTTCGTAAGATGTTTGCAATGAAGGGGCTTTTTACCGGATCTATTGTCGGCGTGATCTGCGTGCTTCACCCTACAACGACGCCTGCAATGACGACACTCCTATCCTGCCTACGGTTGCCGAAAGTCGGCAACGACGTTAACTAACGCAACGAAGTGACCATCTTCGTTGAGTTTATGGACGTGTTTGCCAACTATCTGCCACCGTAGCCCTTATAGGAGTGTCGTCATTGCAGGCGTCCTTGTACCCGGCTGTCAAGTATGACGACGGTTCAAAGACACCGAAAAGAACTCTGATTCCCAAGAGGCGGTGAACACCGACACATGGTTCGTTATAAATAGAATGAGATTTTCATTTTCGAGATCGGAAAGGACAGTAGGAGGTGTTTGTGTGTCTTAGACGATCTATAGTACAAATATGAAGGGGATGGAGGAGAAGAAAGTGTAAAAGAGGAGATGGATGTTCCACGTGAATGCGTGAAAAAAGTACTGGTTGAATTCTATCGTCCATTTTTATCTCAAGCTTCAGGCCCGAACAGTAGAAAACCATCTCATCTTTACACCCCATATCCATCTCCATCTCGTCCATTTCTACCTCATGCATCATGCTCGAACATAAGAAGACCTTATTGCTTCCAGACGGAGGTTGTGTGGGCAAAAAGAAGAAGATGATATAAGAAATTAGAGGAAGTTGTGAGAAGATGAGGTCTCCTTGTCCGCCAATTTATAGGGGAATTGGACCAATCAAAATGAAACTAAACGGTTTTTCGCATTGATCAACAATGATGCAAATTGGAAAATTACTCCCAACAATACTAATCTCCACTAATCCTTTTTAAAACATTTTATTCGACGCGCACACCGTGCTAAATAATACAGGAGTGAGTAACAAACTAACAATCAGAATTGCTCACCGCGCAAAACGCATGGAAAAATGGAATTGCTCAAGGCGCACAACGCCCAACGCATGGCAGCGATTTGTATTGGTTTATGAGGATGCGACCAAAGTAGAGTTAATGTGTGGCTCCATCGAAGACCCTGTCATGCTACAGGAGGGGTTCTCGTGAATATACAAAAGACTGCACGTCAATCTACAGCTGATTGATACCAGAAATGTGTAGTTCTCAAGAATGTTTGACCGGCCGGTGGGATGTGAGCTGGAAAAATTAATAGCCGCTGTGCGTGATTAACATAATTGCACAAAGCTAGGAACAAACAAATTTATGGCCGTTGTGCGCGATGAGCAATTTTTTAATGGTTTAAATAATTGCTCATAGCGAACAATAAGAAACGACAGGTGTAGACGCTTTGAGTCGTTGTGCGCTTTAACATGTGTAACGGTCGGTTTTCGATCGTAAGTCCTTCGTGCACGTGTGCTTGACCGTGCACGTATTTATTTTAGCCATTGTTTGTTTCCGAACCCTATCGTGTGATATGTCGTTGTGTCTCTCTCTGAGAGTACAACATTTGCCGTGTTGACTTGCAACGTCAATTCACGGGCCGTTCGCCCACGATTTGACCTTTTCCGAGGAGACGTCGCGTATCGCACTTTTGACTTGAGGCGTTTTTATTTTTAATTTTGTTTCCCGACATCGAAATTGTAATCCGTCTCTTCCGACTTCTTGCTCTTGTTGCCCCGGTTGCCCCGGTATTTTTCTTATAATTTTCGGGCACCGTTTGACCCTTGTGCACTAGTAGAGCCCGTTAATTACGAGATTACCCCTACAAACCTAACCCTATTAAACTCTAAATAAACCCTAAACCTAGTTAAAGTGGCAGCCCCTCACGTGTAGCATCACCCCTTAGTCACGTGGGCCCCACCCCTATAATAAAAACCCTAACTTCCTCTAAAAAAATTCACAGCCGCAATACAACTCCTGCGCCGGCCCTAGGAACCCATCCCCCTCACGCAAAAACCCTATCCCCTCCACCTGAGCTGCCGCCGGAGGCCTCCATCGCCGCCGACCAACTCGCCGACCTCCCCTCTCTCGTTTGCACCGCCCCTCGCCGTCGATAGCCGCCGCGAAGCGCCGGAAACCGCACAGCAGCCGTAGCAGCTTGCGATGGCCACCGCCGCCGCTGCCGCCGCCGCTGGAGCCTCCCCTCCATCGCCGTGGAACCCCCTCTGCCCCCTCTCGCCGTTGACAGCGACCCCAGGCCGTGATACACTCTGTAACAGCGAGTTCTCTCGCTGTTTTGCGTGTTTGGCGTCGTACCGACGCGCCGCCGAGATCTCGCCGCCTCTCCTCGCTGTTGGAGCCCTCTGACAGTCTCCTTCACCTCCTGAGAGTATCCATCGTCATCCCGGACTCTTCCTACGACCCCCGACGTCGTAGGCGTTGGGTACGACGAACCGTTCATCACGGTTGTCATTGCAAGTTCTCCGGGAGCCGTAGTACGCCTACCCGACGCACTGCTCGCTGTTCACGCGTCCCGTCCGCTGCCGGAACGTGTCTGGCTACGCTGCCCGTAGCCGAGACACCGCTAGGAGACGATCCGTAGCCGTGCCAGTCAGATCGGTCGCCGTTCAGACACTACGTCCGCTCTACCCCAGACTCCGGACAGGTTGGTTCCCCTATCTCGTAGCGAAACCCCCACAATAGCAAAACTGAGAGCCTAACTAAAACTGGCAACTTAACTCGCTAAATTTAGTTTCTGCTCTCTTAAATCGATGTATAACCGTAGACCGACGCTGGACTTTTTGACTGTGCACATAGGATAGAATCGTCGGATAGGCTGATCGGACAACTTGACTCGTGACGGTTAGGGTAGCCACGTTCAACTTAGAAATGAACCTAAATAGGATTTGACGAAAATCGCGACTTGACACCGTCGCCATGATCTCTTTTCAGACGGACTACCGCGGACGCGACGACTGGACGAGACGCCCCGGACAGACGACGCACCCGCTGTTTCAGGCAAGTGTACTCACTTGCGATTTGACTGTGCCTTAGTTCTAGTTGTAGAACTGTTAGATTGTGTGTGATGAGAACCGGACGTGAAATGATAGCGTCCGGGACGACCGTGACGGCTCAGACTTGACGACGAAGTCTGAGCCTGACAACAATGAACTGCTGACAACATAGGACTATCTTGTGTGTGCGTGCGTGTGGACACCCTAGAATAACTTTCCCTACACTTGTCATGTCGTGTCCGGTCACACAAAAAGCCTGCGGGTGTTTCGGATGCTTCCCTTGCGGAAGTGATCCCCGTGATACAAAAAGCCTGCGGGCGTTTCGGATGCTTCCCTTGCGGAAGTGATCCCCGTGATACAAAAAAAAGCCTTCGGGCGTTTCGGATGCTCTCCATGCGAGAGTGATCCCCGTGACTGTTATACAAAAAGCCTGCGGGCGTTTCGGATGCTCTCCATGCGAGAGTGATCCCCGTGACTGTTATACAAAAATCCTGCGGGCGTTTCGGATGCTTCCCTCCGCGGAAGTGATCCCCGTGATACAAAAAGCCTGCGGGCGTTTCGATTGTTTCCCTAGCGGAAATGATCCCTGTGAGTCTTGTCCTGAGTTCCTGGGTTGGGGTTGGGTTGAGCGTGCGCATGGCAAGAGGGTCTGATCCCCCTCGAACCGTAAGGCGTGAACCCTTTCGTGTCTTGTCATGTTCCGTCTTGTCTTGTCTTGTCCGTCACGTCCCGTCTTGTCCTGACACCTGTAGGTTAGTCCCGTAGTACGTAGCACACGCTACGTCTACTGTTTGCTACGTTTACTTTTCCTGCTACGCTACTTTTCGTTTCTCAGTTATAACCCCAGCATGTTAAAACAACCAGTAAATCATTGTTAAAAGTTGATACACTTGCAGTAGAGTCTGACAGTTTGTGTTGACTTTGCCTGACGTACAGTTTCCTTCTTTTGGTGCTGTACGTCAGGTGTGGAGCCAGAGTACGAGTACGAGGCGGACTTGCCAGCTGACCCAGAGCCGGAGGACGTTGATCCGGAGTACGACCCGGAGGAGGACCAGAGTTAGAGGCCTCTTGTTGCTGATCCAGATTTCTGTTCCAGTTTAGATTGGGTGGGTAGCACCTGTTGCTTTCTTGTCAAGGTTGGGTGCTTGCACCGTTAGTTTCTCTTTCAGCAGTTGTAGCCGTTTACGGCATTTTTAGACTCTCAGTACTTTGATGATAAATTTTGGAATAAAATTAAATGTTTCCTTTCAGTACTTTTGTTATCTCGTACTAACTTGCAGGGACCTGTACCTTCGCTATGGAAAACTACAGACGCTTATTGGGTCTGGGCTCTTAACCCCGGCCTAAGCAGGCCTTCGTCACGCTTCGCCTCCGTGTTTTTGGGAAGCGGGGCGTGACAGGTTTTAGTGGTGACCCATGCAGGTCCCCTCTTCTGCGAGTACGAAATAATTGAAGTATTAAATTTCATTTTATTATTATCATCCAGAAATTGTATGAGTCTAATCCGTGTCTTTCTGTCAATAGGATGGCAGGATGACGTGTTACCCGATCAGGGAGCTCTGGAGATGGGATTCAGGAAGACCAGGGCGGAGACTTCCATCAGGTTCTGGGCGTGATGAGAGAGATGCTGGAGGTGCAGCATCAGTTGGTTCAGCAGTCCCAGCGTGCTGCCCAGGCTGCTCCAGTTGCACCACCTCCACCTCCACCTGCCCCTCGAGCTGCTCCAGGAGTGAAGCAGTTCAACGAGCTCCAGCCGAAGACATTTTTGGGGAAGGAGGGACCACTAGCTGCTGACGAGTGGATCCAGAGCACGGAGGAGAAGTTAGTTGCTGCGAAGATTTCAGACGATACCCGAGTGGAGATAGTGAAGATGCAGCTGACGGAGAATGCGAGGAACTGGTGGCGCCTTGAGGAGAGGCGCCTGGTGAAGCCAGTGGATTGGAAGACCTTCAGGTCTATGTTCAGGAAGAAGTACTTTACCAAGACTACTAGGAGGGAGCTACTGAGCAGGTTTATAGATCTGAAACAAGAGAGCATGACCGTCGAGGAGTATGAGGCGAAGTTTGAGATGCTGAGTCGCTTTGCTCCGCATATGGTGAAGAAGGAGGAGAAGCGAGCTGATCGCTTCCGTCAGGGACTGCGTCCGAAGATTCAGGCTTCTATGTCTTCGGCGAGTTTCACGACTATGAGGGAGGTGCTGGATGCTGCGAAGAATTATGAGCTTATTTCACTCCTACCTGACCCTCCAGCTGATAAGGGGAAGCGTCCTATGGAGCAGTACCGGCCACCTGCTAGGCCGGCGATGAGGCCAGTTTAGACAGTACCATTTAAGAGGCCTGGAGCACCCATTCAGAGTCAGAGCAAGGGACCGTGTCATTACTGTGGGAAGCTGGGACACGTTCAGAAGGATTGTCGGAAGAGGATGGGACTGTGCCTAGTTTGCGGAGATGCTTCGCATGCTGCGAAGGATTGTACGAGAGCCCGTCATGCTATAGTTGGAGCGCCAGCCCCGCTGCAGAGGAGAGCGCCCGCTCCAGTTCAGAGAGGACCTGCCATTCATGGACCACCCTTGGCGCCACAGAGGCAGGTGTTTCAGAGAGCAGCACAGCCCCAGAGGCCGGCGTACACCATGACAGCTGCTGAGACTGAGGAGATGGATGGAGTCATTGCAGGTAACTCCTTAATTCTAGTCTTTCATTTCATAGTTTAGCTTTAAATTGTTAGTCTTGCTTGCCTGACTTGTTTGTTAGAATAGCTTGGTTTGACCGTAGTTTCCTTTTAATATCTTAGGCACCATTCTAGTGTCTTCTCACCCGGCCCTGGCCTTGTTCGACTCCGGTGCATCCATGTGCATCTTGTCCCGGAGATTCGTGACAAGACACTCCATTCCCACCCATACACTTCCCAAGTGTTGGGACATCACCACAGGGAACGGAGTGGTGACAGTAAACTTGGGATGTAGATCGATTCCTTTGGTGGTCAGTGGACACGAGCTCTTTGCAGATTTCATTGTCCACGACCTGCCACATTTTGATGCCGTTCTTGGCATCGATTGGTTGGGAGATTTCCACGCCTCGATCGATTGTCGCAGCAAGAGGGTGGTGTTCTGGATTCCAGGCCATCCAGAATTCGAGTTCCGTAGCAGAGATGAGTCGCTTGGACCCATCAAGTATCGGGCCACGCCGGTGGTGCCGATTGTGACAGCCATGCAGATGGAGATGGAGATCGAGCGGCCGGCAGTCGTCAGAGACTTCGACGACGTCTTCCCAGAGGATATCTCAGGTTTGCCACCCGACCGAGCTTTAGAGTTTGGTATTGATTTTATGCCGGGAGCGCAACCGATATCGAAGGCGCCGTACCGTATGGCTCCTGCTGAGCTCGAGGAGCTGCGGAAGCAGTTGGATGAGTTGTTGCAGAAGGGTTTCATCCACCCTAGTGTGTCACCGTGGGATGCACCAGTTCTACTCGTGAAGAAGAAGGATGGGTCCCGCAGGATGTGCGTGGACTATCGAGGATTGAATGCTGTCACCGTGAAGAATAAGTATCCGCTGCCGCGCATCGACGACATCTTTGACCAGCTTGGAGGTTCGAGAGTCTTCTCGAAGTTGGACTTGAGGAGTGGATACCACCAATTGAGGGTGAAGAAGGACGATGTTCAGAAGACGGCTTTCCGGACGAAGTACGGACATTATGAGTTCGTGGTCATGCCGTTTGGCGTGACCAATGCGCTGGCTGTGTTCATGAATTTGATGAATTTAATATTCTATGACTTCCTGGACAAGTTTGTTGTCATCTTCATCGATGACATTCTTATTTATTCGAAGTCTGAGGAGGAGCACAGCTGTCATCTGAGGACAGTGCTGGAGACGCTGAGGAGACATAAGCTCTATGCCAAGTATAGCAAGTGCGAGTTCTGGCTGGACAGAGTCGCATTCCTGGGACACGTGGTGTCCGGTGATGGCATATCTGTGGATCCGGAGAAGGTCAGAGCAGTCAGAGATTGGCCGACTCCGCAGTCAGCATCAGACATCAGGAGTTTTCTGGGATTAGCGGGCTATTATCGGCGGTTCATCAAGGATTTCTCGAAGATTGCGGAGCCGATGACGAAGCTGACAAGGAAGGATGTGGAGTTTCTCTGGTCAGATGCTTGTGAGGAAGCCTTCATTACCTTGAAGGAGAGATTGACCACGGCACCGGTGTTGGCAGTACCGGATCGAAGCGGAGGCTTCGAGGTTTATTGTGATGCTTCAGGGAAGGGCCTAGGGTGCGTCTTGCATCAGCATGGCCACGTGGTCGCGTACGCTTCTCGTCAGTTGAGGACTCATGAGAAGAATTACCCGACGCACGATCTGGAGTTGGCAGCAGTGATTTTCGCACTGAAGATTTGGAGGCACTTCTTGCTAGGTGAGAGTGTGAAGATTTTCACCGATCACAAGAGCTTGAAGTACATCTTTACGCAGAAGGAGCTCAACATGCGTCAGAGGCGATGGTTAGAGCTCATGGCTGACTACGAGATTGACTTGCAGTATCATCCGGGGAAGGTGAACGTTGTGCCTGATGCCTTGGGTAGACTCCCCGCCGCGATGATGCATACAGCCGACTGGAGGATTCAGCAGGAGCTGAGGGAGATGGATTTGGAGGTTGTCCTACCTGGTGTAGTTCATTCATTCATGAATCTGCAGATTCAGTCCACGATCGTGGATCGGATCAAGGCAGCACAGGCGGGAGATCCGAAGCTGCAGAGGATCAGGAGGCAGGTTGAAGCAGGATTACGGACGGAGTTCGTGATTCATGAGGATGGATCTCTGCGGTACGGCAGTAGGCTCTGTGTACCTGCAGGTGATGTTCGCGAGGAGCTGTTGAGCGAGGCTCATAGCTCGCCATATTCTATACATCCTGGAGGCACCAAGATGTATAAGGACCTCCGTCTGAATTACTGGTGGATTGGCATGAAGAGGAGTGTGGCACGGAGCGTTGCCAAGTGTCTGATATGCCAGCAGGTGAAGGCTGAGCACCATCGTACTGCCGGGTTGCTGCAACCGCTTTCTATTCCGGAGTGGAAGTGGCAACATATTACGATGGACTTCGTGACTGGTTTACCTCGGACCCCGAGGCAGAACGATGCAGTTTGGGTGATCGTGGATCGGTTGACCAAGTCTACGCATTTTATCCCTTTCCGAGTGGGCCAGTCTACGGAAGCTTTGGCGAGGAAATATCTGGAGGTAAAATTTCGTTTCTACTTTTACTTCCACTTTGATTTCCTCTTTGTGAGGGTCTTGATGTAGACCGTGTACGTGCAGGAGATTGTACGCTTACATGGAGTCCCTGTGAGCATTGTGTCTGACCGGGACACGAGGTTCACATCTCAGTTCTAGAGAAGTCTGCAGGAGGTGGGTACCAGTCTGAGCTTCAGCACGGCATACCACCCGCAGACTGATGGCCAGTCCGAGAGGACTATTCAGATCCTGGAGGATATGCTGCGAGCTTGTACGCTCGATTTGAAGGGTTCATGGGAGGACCATCTTCACTTGGTGGAGTTTTCATATAACAACAGCTACCAGGCGAGCATTGGCATGGCGCCGTTTGCTGCCCTATATGGAAGGAAATGTCGTTCGCCACTGAGCTGGGATGACATCGGTGATCGGGAGCTGTTGGGTCCAGAGATGATAGTGGAAGCTGTGGATGTCGTGAGGGACATCAGGGAGAAGCTTAGAGTTGCACAGGATCGCTTCAAGCATTGGGCAGATGCCAAGAGGAGACCTTTGGAGTTTCAACCAGGAGATCACGTCTTCCTGAAGATTTCTCCGAACCGCGGAGTTATTCGTTTCGGGAAGAAGGGAAAGCTGAGTCCGAGGTATATTGGGCCGTTTGATGTGCTAGAGCGTGTGGGAGCAGTGGCCTACCGCCTTGCTCTGCCACCATCTTTGTAGGGTGTTCACGACGTTTTCCACGTATCTCAGTTACGTCGGTACGTCAGTGATCCATCGCACACTGTGGACTTCTCAGAGATTACAGTTCGCCCGGATCTGACATATGACCAGCAGCCCGTGCAGATTTTGGACCGTCGACAGAAGCAGTTGAGGAATAAGGTAGTCGACCTGGTGAGAGTGATGTGGCGTCACGGATCACCTGGAGAGTCCACCTGGGAGCGTGAGGATGATATGAGGGAGCGCTTTCCGCATCTTTTCCCGGGCGTTGCTTGATGTTGATTCCGAGGACGGAATCATTTCTGAGTTGGGGAGGATGTAACGGTCGGTTTTCGATCGTAAGTCCTTCGTGCACGTGTGCTTGACCGTGCACGTATTTATTTTAGCCATTGTTTGTTTCCGAACCCTATCATGTGATATGTCGTTGTGACTCTCTCTGAGAGTACAACATTTGCCGTGTTGACTTGCAACGTCAATTCACGGGCCGTTCGCCCACGATTTGACCTTTTCCGAGGAGACGTCGCGTATCGCACTTTTGACTTGAGGCGTTTTTATTTTTAATTTTGTTTCCCGACATCGAAATTGTAATCCGTCTCTTCCGACTTCTTGCTCTTGTCGCCCCGGTCGCCCCGGTATTTTTCTTATAATTTTCGGGCACCGTTTGACCCTTGTGCACTAGTAGAGCCCGTTAATTACGAGATTACCCCTACAAACCTAACCCTATTAAACTCTAAATAAACCCTAAACCTAGTTAAAGTGGCAGCCCCTCACGTGTAGCATCACCCCTTAGTCACGTGGGCCCCACCCCTATAAGAAAAACCCTAACTTCCTCTAAAAAAATTCACAGCCGCAATACAACTCCTGCGCCGGCCCTAGGAACCCATCCCCCTCACGCAAAAACCCTATCCCCTCCACCTGAGCCGCCGCCGGAGGCCCCCATCGCCGCCGACCAACTCGCCGACCTCCCCTCTCTCGTTTGCGCCGCCCCTCGCCGTCGATAGCCGCCGCGAAGCGCCGGAAACCGCACAGCAGCCGCAGCAGCTTGCGACGGCCACCGCCGCCGCTGCCGCCGCCGCCGGAGCCTCCCCTCCGTCGCCGTGGAACCCCCTCTGCCCCCTCTCGCCGTTGACAGCGACCCCAGGCCGCGATACACTCTGTAACAGCGAGTTCTCTCGCTGTTTTGCGTGTTTGGCGTCGTACCGACGCGCCGCCGAGATCTCGCCGCCTCTCCTCGCTGTTGGAGCCCTCTGACAGTCTCCTTCACCTCCTGGGAGTATCCATCGTCATACCGGACTCTTCCTACGACCCCCGATGTCGTAGGCGTTGGGTACGACGAACCGTTCATCACGGTTGTCATTGCAAGTTCTCCGGGAGCCGTAGTACGCCTACCCGACGCACTGCTCGCTGTTCACGCGTCCCGTCCGCTGTCGAAACGTGTCTGGCTACGCTGCCCGTAGCTGAGACACCGCTAGGAGACGATCCGTAGTCGTGCCAGTCAGATCGGTCGCCGTTCAGACACTACGTCTGCTCTACCCCAGACTCCGGACAGGTTGGTTCCCCTATCTCGTAGCGAAACCCCCACAATAGCAAAACTGAGAACCTAACTAAAACTGGCAACTTAACTCGCTAAATTTAGTTTCTGCTCTCTTAAATCGATGTATAACCGTAGACCGACGCTGGACTTTTTGACTGTGCACATAGGATAGAATCGTCGGATAGGCTGATCGGACAACTTGACTCGTGACGGTTAGGGTAGCCACGTTCAACTTAGAAATGAACCTAAATAGGATTTGACGAAAATCGCGACTTGACACCGTCGCCGTGATCTCTTTTCAGACGGACTACCGCGGACGCGACGACTGGACGAGACGCCCCGGACAGACGACGCACCTGCTGTTTCAGGCAAGTGTACTCACTTGCGATTTGACTGTGCCTTAGTTCTAGTTGTAGAACTGTTAGATTGTGTGTGATGAGAACCGGACGTGAAATGATAGCGTCCGGGACGACCGTGACGGCTCAGACTTGACGACGAAGTCTGAGCCTGACAACAATGAACTGCTGACAACATAGGACTATCTTGTGTGTGCGTGCGTGTGGACACCCTAGAATAACTTTCCCTACACTTGTCATGTCGTGTCTGGTCACACAAAAAGCCTGCGGGCGTTTCGGATGCTTCCCTTGCGGAAGTGATCCCCGTGATACAAAAAGCCTGCGGGCGTTTCGGATGCTTCCCTTGCGGAAGTGATCCCCGTGATACAAAAAAAAGCCTTCGGGTGTTTCGGATGCTCTCCATGCGAGAGTGATCCCCGTGACTGTTATACAAAAAGCCTGCGGGCGTTTCGGATGCTCTCCATGCGAGAGTGATCCCCGTGACTGTTATACAAAAAGCCTGCGGGCGTTTCGGATGCTTCCCTCCGCGGAAGTGATCCCCGTGATACAAAAAGCCTGCGGGCGTTTCGATTGTTTCCCTAGCGGAAATGATCCCTGTGAGTCTTGTCCTGAGTTCCTGGGTTGGGGTTGGGTTGAGCGTGCACACGGCAAGAGGGTCTGATCCCCCTCGAACCGTAAGGCGTGAACCCTTTCGTGTCTTGTCATGTTCCGTCTTGTCTTGTCTTGTCCGTCACGTCCCGTCTTGTCCTGACACCTGTAGGTTAGTCCCGTAGTACGTAGCACACGCTACGTCTACTGTTTGCTACGTTTACTTTTCCTGCTACGCTACTTTTCGTTTCTCAGTTATAACCCCAGCATGTTAAAACAACCAGTAAATCATTGTTAAAAGTTGATACACTTGCAGTAGAGTCTGACAGTTTGTGTAGACTTTGCCTGACGTACAGTTTCCTTCTTTTGGTGCTGTACGTCAGGTGTGGAGCCAGAGTACGAGTACGAGGCGGACTTGCCAGCTGACCCAGAGCCGGAGGACGTTGATCCGGAGTACGACCCGGAGGAGGACCAGAGTTAGAGGCCTCTTGTTGCTGATCCAGATTTCTGTTCCAGTTTAGATTGGGTGGGTAGCACCTGTTGCTTTCTTGTCTAGGTTGGGTGCTTGCACCGTTAGTTTCCCTTTCAGCAGTTGTAGCCGTTTACGGCATTTTTAGACTCTCAGTACTTTGATGATAAATTTTGGAATAAAATGAAATGTTTCCTTTCAGTACTTTTGTTATCTCGTACTAACTTGCAGGGACCTGTACCTTCGCTATGGAAAACTACAGACGCTTATTGGGTCTGGGCTCTTAGCCCCGGCCTAAGCGGGCCTTCGTCACGCTTCGCCTCCGTGTTTTTAGGAAGCGGGGCGTGACAACATGTGTTCGCTTTGAGCATCTAAGGTATTTTATAGACAATGGTTTAACGCGCACTACCAATCTGAAGACATATTCAATCGAATTCAACTATATTGATGTACAGACTGATACAGACCCAAACTGATTCATTAGCCTATGCTCTTACAAACTGATACATATGATTAAGCCTGGATGGCGGCCCTTGGTCACATAGGTTGGCGGTGCATGGCTACTGTCCCTCTGAGGCACACGCACTCCTTCCTTTTGTTTTCGATCTCTTGTTTCGCATCCAAATTGAAGAATAAAATGAAGAAGAATCTCGTCGGAATACGGAAAAAGGTGAAATTCCTGTTAGCATCGATCCAGAGGTTCTCGAATGCTTCATTGGATGCGAGCCCTTGCGGTGTACATCGACCACGTTTACAGTTACCGTGCTCAGCGTATTTGTCATGCAATCCGAAGGCATCTGCTGATCCCAGTATTCTAGCACTGAAGCTTCCGGGTCTGGAAAATCAAACATTTCATCCTGGTAACAAAACAGAATGCTTAATGCCATCATACATACATACGTAGTTTTGAATTATTCAGAGGAAATAATTAGAAAATTTTTACTTACTCCAATGACTAGATCCTCCAGGTTCGGGCAGCTATTCAGCAAGCATGGCAGGATTGAAAACGTGGTTGTTGTGCAGGGTATCCATCTGAGGGTGAGTTCTTTCATCTTCGGCAAGAGACACCACAGAGTAACGGGCATGATATAGATATCTAATATGGACGATATCATTCATTCAGCTATTCGTCCAATTATAATCAGGCATGCCTGAAAAAGGGTTTCCAGATGTGAGGATTTCGCCTTCCACGAACAGCTGAAGGACTTACTGTTTCAATAGGAAGGTTGTGGGGGCAAATAAAGAAGAAGATGATGGAAGAAAGTAGATGAAGTTGTGAGAAGATGAGTGCTCCTTGTCCGCCAATTTTATAGGGGAATTGGAGCAATCAAAATGAAGCGTATAATAAGTCCTTGATCCTACAGTAATGCAATGGATCTCGGGAATCAACAATTATTTACTCAACGCGTAAACCGCGGAATACCAACGCGAAAATCGCGTAATCCCAATTATTTTAGCATCTGGATCAAAATTGGTTAATTACTCTCCGCGCATAACAAGGAAACTCATCGATTTTTCGCCTTGATCAACATTGATGTTAATAGGAAAATTACTCCCAACAATACTACTCTCCACTAAGATTTTTTAATACATTTTATTCGACACGCACCCCGGGCTAAATAATACAGAAGAGAGAAACTATTATAATTGATCCTCGCGCAAAACGCATGGAAAATGGGAATTGCTCAGTGCGCACAACGCAGATGGGTCAATGAGGATGTGACTGCTGCCGTACCATATTAACTGTGTGGCTACATCGAAGACCCCGTCAAGCTACAGAAGGGTGCTCGTGAATAAGAAAATACTGCTCCTGAATCTACAGCTGATTGATACCAGACATATGATTTTCCCAAGAATGTATGACTAGTGGCAAGTGAGCTGGCAAAATTTATATTTTGGCCATTGTGCGTGGTGAGCAAATTTTTAATGGTTTAAAAATTTGCTCAAAGCGCACAACAAGTATCGCCAGCTGTTCACTTTGACCCGGAGTGCGTGTTCAGCAAATTTGTTATGGCTAACATAATTGCGCAAAGCGCACAACATGCAGAATTATGACCGTTGTGCACGTTAAGCTCTATAGTTGCGTCGATGACAAATTTGCTCAACGCCCCCACGAGAATAAATTTGACCGTTTTACGCTTTGAGCATATTTGTGAATTGCAATAATTTTAATTCCACCGTGCACCAGCGCATTGAATCAATCACATTCCAAATTTCATCATACTTAAACACGCACAACTAGCAGAATTATGCCCGTTGTGCGCGTTTAGCTAAAGTGTAGATTAAATCTCATACATATTCTAGTTGATGTTATTTTGAAAATGACCCAGCCATTCAAATATATTGATGTACATACTGATACAGATCAAAACTGATTCATTAGCCTATGCTCTTACAAACTGAAACATGTGATTGTCGGTGTGATCTGCGTGCTTCCCCGTCAACTTCCGCGAGTTCATCGGGCGACCATCTTCGTTCCGTTTATTACCGTCGATGCCGATTTTCTGCCATCATCGGCTGGATAAGAGTGTAGTCATAGCATGCGTCGGTGTAACGTGCAGTCATGTATGTAGCCGTTTCAAAGACACCTAGAGAAACTCCTATTCACATGAGGCGTCGAACAACACCAACAGATCAAAATACTAAACACCGCTGGTCTTTGAACAACTTACAAGCTCAGATGCAGAACTGCATGCGACGATGTGTTCCAGTAAGAGAATACTAAACCCTGCATGCGGCCCTAACCTCGTCGCATCTCTTCATTACAACCTCCTCAAGATCTGCTAAGGGGCACGTAGGTGGAGGATCTTCGTTGTAGACAATGAAGGCAGATCCTACAGAGAACACACTGGAATTTGATGCGTCCATCACCAGGTCAACATTCTTCCGGACGGTTCGACCGGCAGCTAGATCCCCTTTTCGAGGAAGCCCCTTTAAGGTGGCTCGAACTGATCGGTGAAGTAAAAGCTTAATCCAGAGAAGATCTTCACCGCCTGTAAGAGACCAATATAAGAGACCAATATGATATGTGCACTACTGGACATGGGCCTCCGCACACACATACACAAGGAAAAGTGTTCATAAGATGGCTTCCTCCGATAATTATCCAAAGACTCAAATAGTTCAAAACATTTTCCAATTCAAATAGTTCAAAGGCACGACATGCCGTCATTGCCGTGTCATTACAGTCACTTCCCTGCTCATTTTGTAATTTCTGTCGCTTTACTTGAGCATAATCAACATCATCTGTTCGGACGAGGAAATGGATGTGTGACTCTTCACATCATTTGATTTTCTGGAAATCTGAGACAACCATGCCTTTTGTGTTTCCGCACAGGTTCCAGGCTTCCAGCTTCTGCATTATGAGAAAATTATGATCTGCTTCTTCCACAGTCAGATTTGGCCAATTTGCCTGCGAGCCAAGAGATCGAAAAGAAAGGAGGGAGTGCTTGTGCCTCAGAGAGACGGTACCCATGCACCGCCAACCTAATTGACCCAGAGCAGCCAATCAGGGCGCAAAGGCCCGGGGGGCCATTCTTCTCTTCGCAGACCAGGGAGAGAAGCATATTAGGGAGGCGACTGCATCAGCATGTAGTCCTCCGATTTCATACGTTTCTCCAGGGCATTCACGGCATTCACGATCCATTTATCCTACAGTAATGCTAGGGATCTCGGGAATGAACATCTTATTTACTCAACGCGTAATCCCACCGAGAAAAACGAGTAATCCTAAGTATTTTAGGCTCAGCTGAAAAAGAGGCAATTTACTCTCCCCACACGACAAGGAAACTGAACCGTTTTGCGCCTTGAATTACTCTCCGTCAAAGACTCGAAAAATTATTTATTTTCCAGCGCAACAAAAACAATCAAATTGTTTCTGTTGTGCGTGCGGGTTAATTGGTTCCACTATAAGCCCTTGTGTGTAATGTGGAGTCCTCAGATGTGAGACCGTGTTTGTACACCGGTTGGATATTGATTAACACTATGACTTTTAACCACCTCGCACAATGCGCACGACGGCTAATTGATATCAGCCCTTTGTTGCGTTTATTAACGTCATGGATTGGTAACGGCTATTTATTACAAATGTATTTTACAAATCACGTGACCAAATTTAATAATTTTAGTACCGATGGAAATATCTCAATTATACCTACTACATGAGACCAATATTGGATATTTTTCGAGCAAATTTAAAATATTTACAATATTACAAGAAATACTAAATACTTAAAAATTAAAAAAAATTAACATTGAAGAATAATATTATTTATAGTTTTCTTTCATGCAGGAACAATGTATTAGATTAACCCATTATAATGATAAATATTTTTCATTAGTAAAGCTTAAACAAAGAGAAAATAGGATTTGAAGATGGTGGGTTGGAGTTGCCCATCCTCAAAAATAGCATCTTTTAGAGATATTCCATTTTGAAAGGGGGTTTTTAGATATTTGTGGTGGAGTTGCTATATGGAATTGGAGCAATCAAAATGAAGCGTATAATAAGTCCTTGATCCTACAGTAATGCAATGGATCTCGGGAATCAACAATTATTTACTCAACGCACAAACCGCGTAATACCAACGCGAAAATCGCGTAATCCCAATTATTTTAGCATCTGGATCAAAATAGGTTAATTACTCTCCGCACATAACAATGAAACTCAACGATTTTTCGCCTTGATCAACATTGATGCTAATAGGAAACTTACTCCCAATAATACTACTCTCCACTAAGATTTTTTAATACATTTTATTTGACACGCACCCCGGGCTAAATAATACTGAAGAGAGAAACTATTATAATTGATCACCGCGCAAAACGCATGGAAAACGGGAATTGCTCAATGCGCGCAACGCAGATGGGTCAATGAGGATGTGACTGCTGCAGTACCATATTTACTGTGTGGCTACATCGAAGACCCCGTCAAGCTACAGAAGGGTGCTCGTGAATAAGAAAATACTGCTCCTGAATCTACAGCTGATTGATACCACACATATGATTTTCCCAAGAATTTATGACCGGTGGCAAGTAAGGTGCAAAAATTTATAGCCGTTACATAAGTGCTCAACGTTCAGTACCAAAAAATTGCTCACAGCGCACAACAAGTAACGCCAGGTGTTCATTTTGAGCCGGTGTGCGCATTCAGCAAAATTTGTAATGGTTAACATAATGGCGCAAATCGTAAAACATGCAGAATTATGCCGGTTGTGCGCGTTACGCAAAAGTTGCGTCGAAGACAAATTTGCTCAACGCCCCCACGGGAATAAATTTGCCCGTTTTGCGCTTTGAGCATATTTGTGAGATGCTATAAGTTTACTCCCACTGCGCGCCACCGCAGTGAATCAATCAAATTCCAAATTTCATCATACTTAGTCTGAATTCCAACCAACCCTACATCCAAACTTTTAGATTTAAGTCTTATTATACTTGTTCAATCTGAAAACATTGTAGATTAAACCGGATACTTATTCACTCTGACTCAGAAACTACATACAAACTTTAAAAATAAATCTGATACCTTTTCAATCTGAAGGCATATTCAATAGAATTCAGAAACTGATTGCAAAATTTTAGATTAAATCTCATACATATTCAAATTGGTGACATTTTGAAAATTACCCAGCCATTCAAATATATTGATGTACACACAGACTGATACAGATCCAAACTGATTCATTAGCCTATGCTCTTACAAACTGATACATATGATTAAGCCTGGATGGCGGCCCTTGGTCACATAGGTTGGCGGTGCATTGCTACCGTCCCTCTGAGGCAACAGCAATCCCTCCTTTTGTTTTCGATCTCTTGGTTCGAATCCAAATTGAATAAGAAAATGAAGAACAATCGAGTGGGAATATGGTGAAATTACAGTAACCATTGATCCAGACGTTCTAGAATGCTTCGTTGGATGCGAGCCCTTGCGCCCGCCTATGTTCCAGGTTCAGAAATCCATGTTTTTTTAACTTATTGAAAATTCAATAAGTTAAAAAAACATGGATTTTTGAACCTGGAACATTGGCGGGCACAACGGCTCGCATCCAACGAAGCATTCTAGAACGTCTGGATCAATGGTTACTGTAATTTCGATACTTCCTGGGCCCGAGGATGTTGTTCGTGCTTTAATCTTGAAGGGTATTTCGAAGGAGCGGATAAAGTTCGATGATCTTAGGAAGGATGAGATGATCCTCGATCGCTAAAAGCAAAAAAATGAACTGTTAAAAGCTTGGGGGAGGCGTCCATAACAATCTATAACCATCTAGTTACCTCGGTCGACCATCGTCGTTACGTTTATTATCGTCGTTGCCGACTATCGGCAACAGTGAAACATGATAGGAGTGTCGTCATTGCATGCGTCGTTGTAACCGGCTGTCAAGTATGTATCATACTTGACACAATGTGCGGGTAATGTCCCCCTGACCAGTACTTCTTGGGCGGTTGACCTGGGTGCCCAGTGTCGGGGACGGTCATATGGAAACCCTTTTTCGGGAATGCCTGATTATAAATGGACGAACAGCTGAATGAATGCTATCGTCCATATCTGATATCTATATCAAGCATGCACGAACAGCTGAAGGACTTACTGTTTCAATAGGAAGGTTGTGGGGGCAAATAAAGAAGAAGATGATGGAAGAAAGTAGATGAAGTTGTGAGAAGATGAGTGCTCCTTGTCCGCCATTTTTATAGGGGAATTGGAGCAATCAAAATGAAGCCTATAATAAGTCTTTGATCCTACAGTAATGCAATGGATCTCGGGAATCAACAATTATTTACTCAATGCGCAAACCGCGGAATACCAACGCGAAAATCGCGTTATCCCAATTATTTTAGCATCTGGATCAAAATTGGTTAATTACTCTCCGCGCATAACAAGGAAACTCATCGATTTTTCTCCTTGATCAACTTTGATGCTAATAGGAAAATTACCCTCAACAATACTACTCTCCACTAAGATTTTTTAATACATTTTATTCGACACGCACCCCGGGCTAAATAATACAGAAGAGAGAAACTATTATAATTGATCCTCGCGCAAAACACATGGAAAATGGGAATTGCTCAATGCGCACAACGCAGATGGTCAATGAGGATGTGACTGCTGCCGTACCATATTAACTGTGTGGCTACATCGAAGACCCCGTCAAGCTACAGAAGGGTGCTCGTGAATAAGAAAATACTGCTCCTGAATCTACAGCTGATTGATACCAGACATATGATTTTCCCAAGAATGTATGACCAGTGGCAAGTGAGCTGGCAAAATTTATTTTTTGGCCGTTGTGCGCGGTGAGCAAATTTTTAATGGTTTAAAAATTTGCTCAAAGCGCACAACAAGTATCGCCAGATGTTCACTTTGACCCGGAGTGCGCGTTCAGCAAATTTGTTATGGCTAACATAATTGCGCAAAGCGCACAACATGCAGAATTATACCGGTTGTGCGCGTTACGCAAAAGTTGCGTCGATGACAAATTTGCTCAACACCCCCACGGGAATAAATTTGCCTGTTTTGCGCTTTGAGCATATTTGTGAGATGCTATAATTTTACTCCCACTGCGCGCCACCGCAGTTATCAATCAAATTCCAAATTTCATCATATTTAAACTGTTAAACGCGCACAACCAGCAGAATTATGCCCGTTGTGCGCATTTAGCTAAAGTCATGACAAATTTGCTCAACGCCCCCACGGGAATAAATTTGACCGTTTTGCGCTTTGAGCATATTTGTGAGATGCTATAATTTTAATTCCACCTCGCACCAGCGCAGTGAATCAATCACATTCCAAATTTCATCATACTTAAACGCGCACAACCAGCAGAATTATGCCCGGTGTGCGCGTTTAGCTAAAGTGTAGATTAAGTCTCATACATATTCTAGTTGATGTTATTTTGAAAATGACCCAGCCATTCAAATATATTGATGTACATACTGATACAGATCCAAACTGATTCATTAGCCTATGCTCTTACAAACTGAAACATGTGATTGTCGGTGTGATCTGCGTGCTTCCCCGTCAACTTCCGCGAGTTCATCGGGCGACCATCTTCGTTCCGTTTATTACCGTCGTTGCCGATTTTCTGCCATCATCGGCTGGATATGAGTGTAGTCATAGCATGCGTCGGTGTAACCTGCAGTCGGGTATGTAGCCGTTTCAAAGACATCGAGGAACTCCGATTCACATGAGGCATCGAACAACACCAAATGGTTGCATAACAAATAGAATGAGCTTTTTATCTTCGCGATCGGAAAGGACAGGAGGGAGTGTTTGTGTGTCATAGACGAGGTATAGTGAAATGATGAAGGATTTAATGGTTTGGATGGAGATTATAAAGAGGAGATGGATATGGAGTGTATAGTCGAGGAGTGGAAGGCAAAATGCTCACATATGGAAGGCATTCATCGGGCATGCATGTTTATAAATGGACGATAGCCCTTCGTTGCATTTATTACCACCATTGCGTAAGTTTCCAACATCAACCATTTAGCTTTACGTGAAAAGATAACTGGTTGAATTCCATCGTCCATTTCTATCGTAAGCGTCAGGCATTAGGGCTCGCTGTAGGATAACGGAGTATACTCATCAATTTGAATGGTCAATTTCACACTAAATGGACCGTGAATGCCCTGGAGAAGCGTATGAAATCGAAGGACTACAAGCTGATGCTGTCGCCTCCCGAATATGCTCCTATCCCTGGTCTGCGAAGAGATGAATGGCCCCCCTGGCCTTTGCGCCCTGGATGTCTGCACTGGGTCACATAGGTTGGCAGTGCATGGCTACCAGCCATCTGAGGCACAAGCACTTCCTCCCGTTCTTTTCGATCTCTTGTCTCGCAGCCAAAATTGGAAATCCCCAGGACGAAAGGGACAATTATGATCTGCTTCATCCATAGTCAGATTTTCCCAATTTGGCTGCGAGCCAAGAGATCGAAAAGAACAGAAGGGAGTGCTTGTGCCTCAGAGAGACGGTAGCCAT
The DNA here is from genome assembly GCA_030789695.1 of Scilla litardierei. Classification (NCBI taxonomy): domain Eukaryota; kingdom Viridiplantae; phylum Streptophyta; class Magnoliopsida; order Asparagales; family Asparagaceae; genus Scilla; species Scilla litardierei. The sequence goes on from CM061142.1 coordinate 371,420,119, forward strand.
GCACCGCCAACCTAATTGACCCAGAGCAGCCAACCAGGGCGCAAAGGCCCGGGGGCCATTCTTCTCTTCGCAGACCAGGGAGAGAAGCATATTCGGGAGGCGACTGCATCAGCCTGTAGTCCTCCGATTTCATACGCTTCTCCAGGGCATTCACGGCATTCACGGTCCATTTATAGTGAAAAACGACCGATCAAATTGATGAGTATTAAGTCTGTTTTCCTACAGTAATGCTAAGGATCTCGGGAATGAACATCTTATATACTCAACGCGTAATCCCACCGAGAAAAACGCGTAATCCTAAGTATTTTAGGCTCAGCTGAAAAAGAGGCAAATTACTCTTCCCACACGACAAGGATACCGAACTGTTTTGCGCCATGAATTACTCTCCGTCGAACACTCGAAAAATTATTTATTTTCCAGCGCAACAAAAACAATCAAATTGTTTCTGTTGTGAGTGCGGTTTAATTGGTTCCACTATAAGCCCTTGTGTGTAATGTGGATTGTGGAGTCCTCAGATGTGAGACCGTGTGTGTACAGCGGATGGATATTGATTCACACTATGACTTTTAACCACCGCGCACGACGCGCACAACGGATAATTGATATCAGCCCTTCATTGCGTTTATTACCGTCATAGCTTGGTAACGGCTATTTATTATAAATGTATTTTACAAGGCACATGACCAAATTTAATAAGTTTAGTACCGATGGAAATATCTCAATTATACATACTACCTGAGACCAATATTGGATATTTTTCGAGCAAATTTTAAAATATTTACAACATTACAAGAAATACTAAATACTTAAAAATTAAAAAAATTAACATTGAAGAATAATATTATTTATAGTTTTCTTTCATGCAGAAACAATGTATTAGATTAACAATGTATGCAGAAACAAGTATCGCCAGGTGTTCACTTTGAGCCGGTGTGCGCGTTCAGCAAATTTGTTATGGCTAACATAATTGCGCAAAGCGCACAACATGCAGAATTATGCCCGTTGTGCGCGTTAAGCTCTATAGTTGCGTTGATGACAAATTTGCTCAACGCCCCCACGGGAATAAATTTGACCGTTTTGCTCTTTGATCATATTTGTGAGATGCTATAAGTTTACTCCCACTGCACGCCACCGCAGTGAATCAATCAAATTCCAAATTTCATCATACTTAATCTGAATCCCTACCACGCCTACATCCAAACTTTTAGATTTAAGTCTTATTATACTTGTTCAATCTGAAAACATTGTAGATTAAACCGGATACTTATTCACTCTGACTCAGAAACTACATACAAACTTTAAAAATAAATCTGATACCTTTTCAATCTGAAGGCATATTCAATCGAATTCAGAAACTGCATGCAAAATTTTAGATTAAATCTCATACATATTCAAATTGATGACATTTTGAAAATTACCCAGCCATTCAAATATATTGATATACATACTGAATTACTGATACAGATCCAAACTGATTCATTAGCCTATGCTCTTACAAACTGAGGGGTTCTCGTGAATATACAAAAGACTGTTCGTAAATCTACAGCTGATTGATACCAGACATGTGCATTTCTCAAGAATGTTTGACCGGTCGGTGTGACGTGAGCTGAAAAAATTAATAGCCGCTTACATAATTGCTCAACGCCCAGTACCAACTATTTTATGGTCGTTGTGCGCGTTGATGATATTTATAATGGTTACTTTAATTGCGCAAAGTGCACAACAAGCACAGCCAGAGCCAGCTGTTCGCTTTGAGCATCTAAGGTATTTTATGAACAATTGTTTAATGCGCATAACCAGCAGAATTTACTCGTTGTGCGCGTTAAGCTGATGTTTCATCGATGACAAATTTTCTCAACACGACCACGGGAATAAATTTAATCATACTTATTCTGAATCCCAATCAAGCCTACATGCAAGCTTTTAGATTTAAGTATTATTATACTTGTTCAATCTGGAAACATTGTAGATTAAACCGGATACTTATTCACTCTGACTCAGAAACTACATGCAAACTTTAAAATTAAATCTGATACTTATTCAAGCTGAAGGCATATTCAATCGAATTCAACTATATTGATGTACATACTGATACAGACCCAAACTGATTCATTAGCCTATGCTCTTACAAATTGATACATATGATTGTCTACGTAGATGTTTGCAATGAAGGGCTTGCTGTAGGATAACAGACTTATACTCATCAATTTGAATGGTCAATTTCACTATAAATGGACCGTGAACGCCCTCAAAAATTTCGCTTTGTGTTTGAGATTACCCTCAAAAATTACTCACACCGCAACATCTGTATAAACTGTATATTCACGAGCTCAACAACTGTGGACTCACGGGTTCTTTCCATGACTCATAGTAAATCCACTGTAGTATCATCCTCATCCATGGGCAGTCCAAATCGTCTATAATAAATGGCGTCTCATTCTAAAATGTTGGTAACTGCTAATTTGATTGCAGCATTCAAAACCTCTCAATAAATACGCAGTTAAAGCCTCGCTTTAATACGCAGCATTCAAAGCCTATTTTAATACTCGTTTAATATTTGACCGTTTGAATTCATAACAGCTATTTTTTGAACTCTATTTATATCCCACTGCTTTCCTCAAGAAAATACACGGAAAAATTGCTTCCTCCAAAAATTCTTCTGTGCTTCATCACGTTCTCCTGGGTAGCTATACTGTGCAAAATCCAAAGTCTCTGGCCAAGTGTGGACGCGGCCAGGGGCTGCTGTGTTAACCTTCGAGAGCAACCGGCAACAGCGATTACCACCGAGGTCGCGCCATATCGGTTTCAATTACATCTGCCAAGTATTCTGCTTCTCGGATCTTCCTCGTACAGCCACGGTATTCTACGTAGCCAAGTGTGGACGCGGCTAGGGGCTGCTGTGTTAACCTTCGGGAGCAACCGGCAACAGAGATTACCACCGAGGTCGCGCCACAGCGGTTTCAATTACATCTGCCAAGTATTCTGCTTCTCGGATCTTCCTCGTATAGCCACGGTATTCTACGTATTTTTCTTACAATATATTTTTTTCTCAGTTTAACCGGACAAATTCTAACCATTGCTTCGTTCTGCTTGATGTAGAAATATACCATGGTAAATGGAAGATAAAATTGAAAGTTACTCCTGCTATTTCAATGTGGACCATTTCCTTCATGATGTAGATGCCTGTAAAGAGAATGGGATGGCGGTAGAAGATGACTCCAATGAAATCAGTCTAACTTCGCAACCAAAATGCACCTTCAAATCTTCTCAGAAGATCTCAGCAGTCAGCGTAGTAGCATTTGCAACCAAAATGCACCTTCAAATCTTCCCAGAAGATCTCAGCGGTCAGCGGACCTTCTAGGATACATGATCATTTTCTTCCTTTCTTGGGTGTGAAAGTAGGGATTTTTGAGGTATTCCATTTGGTAAGTATATACTTTTAAATACACTATAGGTGTAATTCTTATTCAATTGGGTGGAAAATGATGTAGAAATTTGGTGATTTTACATGCATGCAGATACGGTTGAGATTGCTCGAGAAGGTACAAAAATCCAAGGTACTATTTATGTCGTAAAAAAATCCAGCGTTCAGTGGAGGTTAACAGTCATTGAGGGCAGCTGGGCAGGCACAACCATCAAGCTGCTAATTATGTCGAGGGCCATTCCGATGAAGGGCAGTTGCAGGGAATGGAGATGGAATCAATGAGAGATTTGGCAAATAGCACGCTGAGGCCGGCTGAAATTTTGACAGTCCTGTAGGAAAATCCTACCTTCCATGCAAATAAATTTATAATTCACGTCACCGTGTAAAAAGGGACAACAAGAATGTTGTCGCTTTGCATATAAAACTTCCGATAGGATTCCTGCTGCCCTTCATCGGAATGGCCCTCGACATATTTAGCAGCTTGATGGTTGTGCCCGCCCTCAACGACTATTAACCTTCACTCCTCACCGCCAACGCCGACGCCCACCATTACCACGCAATGAGAACAGACATTGACACTTCTTGGTTTTAACTGGCCTGTTGGTCGTTTTTTCCTTTCGGTGTCACCTGTAAACCCCGCTTCTTTCACATGCAAAGTAAACATGCAAAGGTTAACTTTGCATGTGAAAGAAGCGAGGTTTACAGGTGACACCGAAAGGAAAAAATGACCGACAGGCCAATTAAAACCAAGAAGTGTCAATGTCTGTTCTCATTGCGTGGTAATGGTGGGCGTCGGCGTTGGCGGTGAGGAGTGAAGGTTAACAGTCGTTGAGGGCAGGCACAACCATCAAGCTGCTAATTATGTCGAGGGCCATTCCGATGAAGGGTAGTTGCAGGGAAAGGAAAAAACGACCGACAGGCCAGTTAAAACCAAGAAGTGTCAATGTCTGTTCTCATTGCGTGGTAATGGTGGGCGTCGGTGTTGGCGGTGAGGAGTGAAGGTTAACAGTCGTTGAGGGCAGGCACAACCATCAAGCTGCTAATTATGTCGAGGGCCATTCCGATGAAGGGCAGTAGCAAGGAATGGAGATGGATCATTGAGAGATTTGGCAAATAGCACGCTGAGGCCGGATGAGATTTTGAAAGTCCAACCTTCCATGCAAATCAATTTATAATGCACGTCACCGAGTAAAAAGGGACAACAAGAATGTTGATATTGAAAAAAATTCGGTATAAAATTGATGTTAGGTTTTGTGCAAAATAATCACTTGTTGTAAGAAATTAAAAGATATGTTTACCCATATTGCAACCTTCGTATGGAAATTTCACCACACTTGTCACTTGTGCTTTTTAAGCCCCGCGGACGACGCGCACGACGGGGGTAATTTTGCCCGTCGTGCGCGCGAATGGAAAATGCTCCACACTTGTACGTTTTAGCCCCGCGCACGACGCGCACGATGGGGGAAAATTTTGCCTGTCGTACGCGCAGATGGAAATTGCTTCACACTAGGCGTTTTAACCCGCGTGCACGACGAGGCGTATTTTTGCCCTTCGTGCGCGCGGCTGGAAAATGCTCTACACTTGTGCGTTTTAAGCCACGCGGAAAACGCGCACGACGGGTTTAATTTTGTCGTCGTCTGCGCGGATGGAAATTGCTTCACACTTGTGCGTTTTAACCCCCGCGGACGATGTGGTTAATTTTGCCCATCGTGCGCCCGGATGGAAATTGCTCCACACTTGTCCGTTTTAAGCCCTGCGCACGACGGGGAAATTTTGCCCGTCGTGCGTGCGGATGGAAATTGGTTTACCCGTTGTGTTTTACACCTCCCGCACTACAGGGGTAATTTTTGCCTGTCGTGCGCACGTTTGGTAAATGCTCCACACTTGTGCGTTTCCCACGCACGACGCCCACGACGGGGGTAATTGCTTCACACTAGGCGTTTTAACCCCCGCGCATGATGGGGTTAATTTTGCCCGTCGTGCGCTAGGATGGAAATTGCTGCACAATAGACGTTTTAACCGACGCGCCCGACGGGGTAAGTTTGCCCGTCGTTCGCGCAGATGGAAATTGCTTCACACTAGGCGTTTTAACCCCCCGTGCATGACGGGGCGTATTTTTACCCGTCGTGCGCACGGCTGGAAAATGCTCTACACTTGTGCGTTTTAAGCCCCGCGGACAACGCGCACGACGAGGGTAATTCTGACCGTCGTGCGCGCGGATGGAAATTGCTCGACACTTGTGCGTTTTATGCCCCGCGGACGACGCACACGACGTGGTTATTTTTGCCCGTCGTGTGCGCGGATGTGAATTGCTTCACACTAGCCGTTTTAACCCCCGCGAACGACGGGGTTAATTTTGCCCGTCGTGCGCCCGGATGGAAATTGCTCCACACTTGTCCGTTTAAGCCCCGCGCACGACGCGGGAATTTTGCCCGTCGTGCGCGCGGATGGAAATTGCTGCACACTTGTGCGTTTTAACCCCCGCGGACGACGGGGTTAATTTTGTCCGTCGTGCGCTCAGATGAAAAGTGCTCCACACTAGGCGTTTTAACCCACGCGCACGACGGGGTAAGTTTGCCCGTCATGCGCGCGGATGGAAATTGCTTTACAGATTGCGTTTTCCCCCTCGCGCACGACGGGGTAATTTGGCCCGTCGTGCGCACGGCTGTAAAGTGCTCCACACTTGTGCGTTTGCCCGCACACGACGCGCACGACGGGGGTAATTTTGCCCGTCGTGCGCGCGGATGGAAATTGCTCGACACTTGTGCGTTTTAAGCCCCGCGGACGACGCGCACGACGGGGTTATTTTTGCCCGTCGTGCGCGCGGATGGAAATTGTGGACACTTGTGCGTTTTAACTCCCGCGGACGACGGGGTTAATTTTGTCCGTCGTGCGCTCGGATGGAAATTGCTCCACGCTAGGCGTTTTAACCCACGCGCACGACGGGGGTAAGTTTGCCCGTCGTGCGCGCGGATGGAAATTGATTCACACTTGTGCGTTTTAACCCCCGCCGACGACGGTGGTCATTTTTGCCCGTCGTGCGCTCGGATGGAAATTGCTGCACACTAGGCGTTTTAACCCACACGCACGACGGGGTAAGTTTGCCCGTCATGCGCGCAGATGGAAATTGCTTTACAGATTGCGTTTTCCCCCCGCGCGCACGATGGGGGTAATTTGGCCCGTCGTGCGCACGACTGTAAATTGCTCCACACTTGTGCGTTTACCCACACACGATGCGCACAACGGGGGTAATTTTGCCCGTCGTGCGCGCGGATGGAAATTGCTCGACACTTGTGCGTTTTAAGCCCCGCGGACGACGCGCACGACGGGGGTTATTTTGCCCGTCGTGCGCGCGGATGGAAATTGCTGCACACTTGTGCGTTTTAACCCCCAAGGACGACGGGGTTAATTTTGTCCGTCTTGCACTCGGATGGAAATTGCTCCACACTAGGCGTTTTAACCCACGCGCACGACGGGGGTAAGTTTGCCCGTCGTGCGCGCGGATGGAAATTGCTTTACAGATTGCGTTTTCCCCCTCGCGCACGACGGGGTTAATTTGGCCCGTCGTGCGCACGGCTGTAAATTGCTCCACTCTTGTGCGTTTGCCCACACACGACGCGCACGACGGGGGTAATTTTGCCCGTCGTGCGTGCGGATGGAAATTGCTCGACACTTGTGCGTTTTAAGCCCCGCGGACGACGCGCACGACGGGGGTTATTTTGCCCGTCGTGCGCGCGGATGGAAATTGCTGCACACTTGTGCGTTTTAACCCCCAAGGACGACGGGGCTAATTTTGTCCGTCTTGCACTCGGATGGAAATTGCTCCACACTAGGCGTTTTAACCCACGCGCACGACGGGGGTAAGTTTGCCCGTCGTGCGCGCGGATGGAAATTGCTTTACAGATTGCGTTTTCCCCCTCGCGCACGACGGGGTTAATTTGGCCCGTCGTGCGCACGGCTGTAAATTGCTCCACTCTTGTGCGTTTGCCCACACACGACGCGCACGACGGGGGTAATTTTGCCCGTCGTGCGCGCGGATGAAAATTGCTCGACACTTGTGCGTTTTAAGCCCCGCGGACGACGCGCACGACGGGGGTTATTTTGCCCGTCGTGCGCGCGGATGGAAATTGCTGCACACTTGTGCGTTTTAACCCCCAAGGACGACGGTGTTAATTTTGTCCGTCGTGCACTCGGATGGAAATTGCTCCACACTAGGCGTTTTAACCCACGCGCACGACGGGGGTAAGTTTGCCCGTCGTGCGCGCGGATGGAAATTGCTTTACAGATTGCGTTTTCCCCCTCGCGCACGACGGGGGTAATTTGGCCCGTCGTGCGCACGGCTGTAAATTGCTCCACTCTTGTGCGTTTGCCCACACACGACGCGCACGACGGGGGTAATTTTGCCCGTCGTGCGCGCGGATGAAAATTGCTCGACACTTGTGCGTTTTAAGCCCCGCGGACGACGCGCACGACGGGGGTTATTTTGCCCGTCGTGCGCGCGGATGGAAATTGCTGCACACTTGTGTGTTTTAAACCCCGCGGACGACGGGGTTAATTTTGTCCGTCGTACGCTCGGATGGAAATTGCTCCACACTAGGCGTTTTAACCCACGCGCACGACGGGGGTAAGTTTGCCCGTCGTGTGCGCGGATGGAAATTTCTTTACAGATTGCGTTTTCCCCCTCGCGCACGACGGGGGTAATTTGGCCCGTCGTGCGCACGGCTGTAAATTGCTCCACACTTGTGCGTTTGCCCGCACACGACGCGCACGACGGGGGTAATTTTGCCCGTCGTGTGCGCGGATGGAAATTGCTCGACACTTGTGCGTTTTAAGCCCCGCGGACGACGCGCACGACGGGGGTTATTTTGCCCGTCGTGCGCGCGGATGGAAATTGCTGCACACTTGTGTGTTTTAACCCCCGCGGACGACGGGGTTAATTTTGTCTGTCGTGCGCTCGGATGGAAATTGCTCCACACTAGGCGTTTTAACCCACGCGCCCGACGGGGCTAAGTTTGCCCGTCGTGCGCGTGGATGGAAATTGCTTTACAGACTGCGTTTTCCCCCTCGCGCATGCCGGGGGTAATTTGGCCCGTCGTGCGCACTGCTGTAAATTGCTCCACACTTGTGCGTTTGCCCGCATACGACGCCACGACGGGGGTAATTTTGCCCGTCGTGCCCGCGGATGGAAATTGCTCGACACTTGTGCGTTTTAACCCCCGCGGACGACGCGCACGACGAGGTTATTTTTGCCCATCGTGCGCGCGGATGGAAATTGCTGCACACTTGTGCGTTTTAACCCCAGCGGACGACGCGCACAACGAGGTTATTTTTGCCCGTCGTGCGCGCGGATGGAAATTGCTGCACACTTGTGCGTTTTAACCCCCGCGGACGACGGGGTTAATTTTGTCCGTCGTGCGCTCGGATGGAAATTGCTCCACACTAGGCGTTTTAACCCACGTGCATGACGGGGGTAAGTTTGCCCGTCGTGCGCGCGGATGGAAATTGCTTTACAGATTGCGTTTTCCCCCTCGCGCACGACGGGGGTAATTTCGCCCGTCGTGCGCACGGCTGTAAATTGCTCCACACTTGTGCGTTTGCCCGCACACGACGCGCACGACATAGGTAATTTTGCCCGTCGTGCGCGCGGATGGAAATTGCTCGACACTTGTGCGTTTTAACCCCCGCGGACGACGCGCACGACGGGGGTAATTTTGTCCGTCGTGCGCGCGGATGGAAATTGCTGCACACTTGTGCGTTTTAACCCCCGCGGACGACGGGGGTAATTTTTGCCCGTCGTGCGCTCGGATGGAAATTGCTGCACACTAGGCGTTTTAACCCACGCACACGACGGGGTAAGTTTTCCCGTCGTGCGCGCGGATGGAAATTGCTTAACAGATTGCGTTTTCCCACTCGCGCACGACGGGGGTAATTTGGCCCGTCGTGCGCACGGCTGTAAATTGCTCCACACTTGTGCATTTGCCCGCACACGACGCGCACGACGGGGGTAATTTTGCCCGTCGTGCGCGCGGATGGAAATTGCTGCACACTTGTGCGTTTTAACCCCCGCGGAAAACGCGCACGACGAGGTTATTTTTGCCCGTCGTACACGCGGATGGAAATTGCTGCACACTTGTGCGTTTTAACCCCCGTGGACGACGGGGTTAATTTTGTCCGTCGTGCGCTCGGATGAAAATTGCTCCACACTAGGCGTTTTAACCCACGCGCACGACAGGGGTAAGTTTGCCCGTCGTGCGCGCGGATGGAAATTGCTTTACGGATTGTGTTTTCCCCCTCGCGCACGACGGGGGTAATTTGGCCCGTCGTATGCACGGCTGTAAATTGCTCCACACTTGTGCGTTTGCCCGCACACGACGCGCACGACGGGGGTAATTTTGCCCGTCGTGCGCGCGGATGGAAATTGCTTGACACTTGTGCGTTTTAAGCCCCGCAGACGACGCGCACGACGGGGGTTATTTTGCCCGTCGTGCGCGCGGATAGAAATTGCTGCACACTTGTGCGTTTTAACCCCGTGGACGACGGGGTTAATTTTGGCCGTCGTGCGCTCGGATGGAAATTGCTCCACACTAGGCGTTTTAACCCACGCGCACGACGGGGGTAAGTTTACCCGTCGTGCGCGCGGATGGAAATTGCTTTACAGATTGCGTATTCCCCCTCGCGCACGACGGAGGTAATTTGGACCGTCGTGCGCATGGCTGTAAATTGCTCCACTCTTGTGCGTTTGCCCGCACACGACACACACGACGGGGGTAATTTTGAACGTCGTGCGCGCGGATGGAAATTGCTCGACACTTGTGCGTTTTAAGCCCCGTGGACGACGCTCACGACGGGGGTCATTTTTCCCGGCGTGTGCGCGGAAGGAAATTGCTGCAAACTTGTGCGTTTTAACCCCCACGGACGACGGGGTTAATTTTGTCCGTCGTGCACTCAGATGGAAATTGCTCCACACTAGGCGTTTTAACCCACGCGCACGACGGGGGTAAGTTTGCCCGTCGTACGTGCAGATGGAAATTGCTTTACAGATTACGTTTTCCCCCTCGCGCACGACGGGGGTAATTTGGCCCGTCGTGCGCACGGCTGTAAATTGCTCCACACTTCTGCGTTTGCCCGCACACGACACGCACGATGGGGGTAATTTTGCCCGTCGTGCGCGCGGAGGAAATTGCTCGACACTTGTGCGTTTTAAGCCCCGCGGACGACGCGCACGACGGGGGTTATTTTGCCCGTCGTGCGCGCGGATGGAAATTGCTGCACACTTGTGCGTTTTAACCCCCGTGGACGACGGGGTTAATTTTGTCCGTCGTGCGCTCGGATGGAAATTGCTCCACACTAGGCGTTTTAACCCACGCGCACGACGGGGGTAAGTTTGCCCGTCGTACGCGCGGATGGAAATTGCTTTACAGATTGCGTTTTTCCCCTCGCGCACGCCGGGGGTAATTTGGCACGTCGTGCGCACGGCTGTAAATTGCTCCACACTTGTGCATTTTCCCGCACACGACACGCACGACGGGGGTAATTTTGCCTGTCGTGCGCGCAGATGGAAATTGTTCGACACTTGTGCGTTTTAACCCCCGCGGACGACCCGTACGACGAGGTTATTTTTGCCCGTCGTGCGCGCGGATGGAAATTGCTGCACACTTGTGCGTTTTAACCCCCGCGGACGACGCGCACGACGAGGTTATTTTTGCCCGTCGTGCGCGCGGATGGAAATTGCTGCACACTTGTGCGTTTTAACCCCCGCGGACGACGGGGTTAATTTTGTCCGTCGTGCGCTCGGATGGAAATTGCTCCATACTAGACGTTTTAACACACGCGCACGACGGGGGTAAGTTTGCCCGTCGTGCGTGTAGATGGAAATTGCTTTACAGATTACGTTTTCCCACTCGCGCACGACGGGGGTAATTTGGCCCGTCGTGCGCATGGCTGTAAATTGCTCCACACTTGTGCGTTTGCCCGCACATGACTCGCACGACGGTGGTAATTTTGTCCGTCGTGCGCGCGGATGGAAATTACTGCACACTTCTGCGATTTAACCCCTGCGGACGACGCGCACGACGGGGGTTATTTTGCCCGTCGTGCGCGCGGATGGAAATTGCTGCACACTTGTGGGTTTTAACCCCCGCGGACGACGGGGTTAATTTTGTCCGTCGTGCGCTCGGATGGAAATTGCTTCACACTAGGCGTTTTAACCCACGCGCACGACGGGGGTAAGTTTGCCCGTCGTGCGCGCGGATGGAAATTGCTTTACAGATTGCGTTTTCCCCCGCGTGCACGACGGGGGTAATTTGGCCCGTCGTGCGCACGGCTGTAAATTGCTCCACACTTGTGCGTTTGCCCGCACACGACGCGTACGACGGGGGTAATTTTGCCCGTCGTGCGTGCGGATGGAAATTGCTCGACACTTGTGCGTTTTAAGCCCCGCGGACGACGCGCACGACGAGGTTATTTTGCCCGTCGTGCGCGCGGATAGAAATTGCTACACACTTGTGGGTTTTAACCCCCGCGGACGACGGGGTTAATTTTGTCCGTCGTGCGCTCGGATGGAAATTGCTCCACACTAGGCGTTTTAACTCACGCGCACGACGGGGGTAAGTTTGCTCGTCGTGCGCGCGGATGGAAATTGCTTTACAAATTGCGTTTTCCCCCTCGCGCACGACGGGGGTAATTTGGCCCGTCGTGCGCACGGCTGTAAATTGCTCTACACTTGTTCGTTAGCCCGCACACGACGCGCACGACGGGGGTAATTTTGCCCGTCGTGCGCGCGGATGGAAATTGCTGCACACTTGTGCGTTTTAACCCCCGCGGACGACGCGCACGACGAGGTTATTTGCCCGACGTGCGCGCGGATGGAAATTGCTGCACACTTGTGCGTTTTAACCCCCGCGGACGACGGGGTTAATTTTGTCCGTCGTGCGCTCGGAAGAAAATTGCTCCACACTAGGCGTTTTAACCCATGCGCATGACGGGGGTAAGTTTACCCGTCGTGCGCGCGGATGGAAATTGCTTTACAGATTGCGTTTTCCCCCTCGCGCACGACGGGGGTAATTTGGCCCGTCGTGCGCACGGCTGTAAATTGCTCCACACTTGTGCGTTTGCCCGCACACGACGCGCACAACGGGGGTAATTTTGCCCGTCGTGTGCGCGGATGGAAATTGCTCGACACTTGTGCATTTTAAGCCCCGCGCACGATGCGCACGACGGGGGTTATTTTGCCCGTCGTGCGCGCGGATGGAAATTGCGGCACACTTGTGCGTTTTAACCCCCGCGGACGACGAGATTAATTTTGTCCGTCGTGCGCTCGGATGGAAATTGCTCCACACTAGGCGTATTAACCCACGCGCACGACTGGGTAAGTTTGCCCGTCGTGCGCGCGGATGGAAATTGCTTTACAGATTGCGTTTTCCCCCTCGCGCACGACTGGGGTAATTTGGCCCGTCGTGCGCACGGCTGTAAATTGCTCCACACTTGTGTGTATGCCCGCACATGACGTGCACGACGGGGGTAATTTTGCCCGTCGTGCGTGCGGATGGAAATTGCTCGACACTTGTGCGTTTTTACCCCCGCGGACGACGCGCACGACGGGGGTAATTTTGCCCGTCGTGCGCGCGGATGGAAATTGCTCGACACTTGTGCGTTTTAAGCCCCGCGGACGACGCACACGACGGGGGTAATTTTGCCCGTCATGCGTGCGGATGGAAATTGCTCGCCACTTGTGCGGTTTAAGCCACGCGGACGACGCGCACGACGGGGGTTATTTTGCCCGTCGTGCGCGCGGATGGAAATTGTTGCACACTTGTGCGTTTTAACCCCCGCGTACGACGGGGTTAATTTTGTCCGTCGTGCGCTCGGATGTAAATTGCTCCACACTAGGCGTTTTAACCCACGTGCACGAAGGGGTAAGTTTGCCCGTCGTGCGCGCGGATGGAAATTGCTTTACAGATTGCGCTTTCCCCCTCGCGCACGCCGGGGGTAATTTGGCCCGTCGTGCGCACGGCTGTAAATTGCTCCACACTTGTGCGTTTGCCCGCACACGACGCGCACGACGGGGGTAATTTTGCCCGTAGTGCGCGCGGATGGAAATTGCTCGACACTTATGCGTTTTAACCCCCGCGGACGACGCGCACGACGAGGTTATTTTTGCCCGTCGTGCGCGCGGATGGAAATTGCTGCACACTTGTGCATTTTAACCCCCGCGGACGACGCGTACGACGAGGTTATTTTTGCCCGTCGTGTGCGCGGATGGAAATTGCTGCACACTTGTGCATTTTAACCCCCGCGGACGACGGGGTTAATTTTGTCCGTCGTGCGCTCGGATGGAAATTGCTCCACACTAGGAGTTTAACCCACGTGCACGACGGGGGTAAGTTTGCCCGTCGTGCGCGTAGATGGAAATTGCTTTACAGATTGCGTTTTCCCCCTCGCGCACGACGGGGGTAATTTGGCCCGTCGTGCGCATGGCTGTAAATTGCTCCACACTTGTGCGTTTGCCCGCACACGATGCGCACGATGGGGGTAATTTTGCCCGTGGTGCGCGCGGATGGAAATTTCTCGACACTTATGCGTTTTAATCCCCGCGGACGACGCGCACGACGGGGGATATTTTGCATGTCGTGCGCGCGGATGGAAATTGCTGCACACTTGTGCGTTTTAACCCCGGCGGACGACGGGGTTAATTTTGTCCGTCGTGCGCTCGGATGGAAATTGCTCCACACTAGGCCTTTTAAACCACGCGCACGACGGGGTAAGTTTGCCCGTCGTGCGCGCGGATGGAAATTGCTTTACAGATTGCGTTTTCCCCCTCGCGCACGACGGGGGTAATTTGGCCCGTCGTGCACACGGCTGTAAATTGCTCCACACTTGTGCGTTTGCCTGCACACGACGCGCACGACGGGGGTAATTTTGCCCGTCGTGCGCGCGGATGGAAATTACTCGACACTTGTGCGTTTTAACCCCCGCGGACGACGCGCACGACGAGGTTATTTTTGCCTGTCGTGCGCGCGGATCGAAATTGATGTACACTTGTGCGTTTTAACCCCCGCGGACGACGGGGTTAATTTTGTCCGCCGTGCGCTCGGATGGAAATTGCTCCACACTAGGCGTTTTAACCCACGCGCACGACGGGGGTAAGTTTGCCCGTCGTACGCGTGGATGGAAATTGCTTTACAGATTGCGTTTTCCCCCTCGGGCACGACGGGGGTAATTTGGCCCGTCGTGCGCACGACTGTAAAGTGCTCCACACTTGTGCGTTTGCCCGCACACGACGCGCACGACGTGGGCGCGCGGATGGAAATTGCTCGACACTTGTGCGTTTTAAGCCCCGCGGACAACACGCATGACGGGGGTTATTTTGCCCGTCGTGCGCACGGATGGAAATTGCTGCACACTTGTGCGTTTTAACCCCAGTGCACGACGGGGTTAATTTTGCCCGTCGTGTGCTCGGATGGAAATTGCTGCACACTAGGCGTTTTAACCCGCGCGCACGATGGGGTAAGTTTGCCTGTTGTGCGCGCGGATGGAAATTGCTTTACACATTGCGTTTTCCCCCTCGCGCACGATGGGGGTAATTTTGCCCGTCGTGCGCATGGCTGTAAATTGCTCGAAACTTTTGCGTTTTATGCCCCACGGACGACGCGCACGACAGGGTTATTTTTTCCCATCGTTCGTACAGATGTGAATTGCTTCACACTTGGCGTTTTAACCCCCGTGCACGACGGAGTTAATTTTGCCCGTCGTGCGCTCGGATGGAAATTGCTCCACACTAGGCGTTTTAACCCCCGCGGACGACGGGGTTAATTTTGCCCGTCGTGCGTGCGGATGTGAATTGCTTCACACTAGGCGTTTTAACCCCCGCGGACGACGGGGTTAATTTTGCCCGTCGTGCGCTAGGATGGAAATTGCTGCACACTAGGCGTTTTAACCCCCTGTCGTGCACCCGTCGTGCGCGCGGATGTGAATTGCTTCACACTAGGCGTTTTAACCCCAGCGAACTACGGGGTTAATTTTGCTCGTCATGCGCTCGGATGGAAATTGCTGCACACTAGGCATTTTAACTCACGCGCACGACGTGTGTAATTTTACCCATTGTGCGCGCGGGTGGAAATTCCTTTACATGTTTTGCATTACCCCTCGCGCACGACGGCGGTAATTTTGCCCGTCGTGCGCGCGGATGGAAATTGCTTTACACGTTGCGTTTTACCCCTCGCGCACGACGGGGTAATTTTGCACGTCGTGCGCACAGATGGAAATTGCTTTACACGTTGCGTTTTCCCCCTCGCGCATGACGGGGGTAATTTTGCCCGTCGTGCGCACGGTTGGTAACTTCTCAACACTTGTGCGTTTTAAGCCTATGCCGTGCACGACGCGTAGGCTGTAGCGCGTTGTGCGCGGGGAGTAATATACTCTGTTCTGGGTCGACGCGCACAACGGTGCAGTATAGTGTAAACTATTTCTTTGAAAAGGATATAAAGGGCGGGATGGTAATTGCACCAATAGTTCTAAAAAGTTGCTTTCATAGGGGCTATAAGGGCGGGATGGTAATTGCCCCAAAAGTTCCGGGCGCGTAAGGGCGCGTTGGTAATTGCACCAAAAGTTCCTCATGTTCCGCTTTTAACAACAGCCGGGGGATCGGATCGGACGGTCAGGAGGGGTCAAGCGCAGGAATCCCATCTGAGCACGAGCTCAGGCGCATTTTACCCATATATATATATACTAGTCATACCCCGTGCCCGCGGGCACGGTTCAATTTAGATATTTCCCCCTCAAAATCTTAGTTCTCCCGAAAATGTAGGCACGATTAATTTTAGATATTCCGCCCTCAAAATCTTAGTTCTCCTGAAAATGTGGACATGATTCATTTTAGAAATCCCCCCTCAAAATCTTAGTTCCCCCGAAAATTTAGCTCATCCCAAGGAATTTTGTTCCCCAAAAATCTTAGTTTCTCCCAAAATTTAGTGCACTCCAAATATAGTTCCACTTCAAAATTTTAGAGTTTCCAGCTAAATTTTCACTTTCCAAAAATATTAGTTTCTTCCAAAATTTAGTTTCCAAAGAGATTTTAGTTCCCCTCAAAAAATTTAGTTTACCCCAAATATTAATTCCTACCAGATTTAGTTCCCTCAAAAGTTCCATCCAAAAATTTGATTACCTCCAGATTTAGTTTCCCTTAAAATTTTAGATTTTAGTTTCCCCAAAAATTTATTTCCACCAATATTTTATGTTTTAATTACCCGAAAAGTTTAGCTCCTACCCAAAATGTAATTCCCCATAATTTAATTCCCACAAAATGTAAAATTTTAGTTCACTGAATTTTTTTAGTTCTATGTATTCTGTCTTCGCATTTCCTGGCATCGAGCAAGGAGTTAAGAGCAGTGCATGATACATGAATGCAACAGATATACATGTTGTTGGCAAAGCAAACATATTCCATAAGATCTCCCGCTGCTTATATTGAGCTTATTATGTGTTAACACATGTTGCCAGCATGTTAATCAAGGCAGGAGAAGCAAAGTGGTGTAAATTATTTTACCTAAGAGTAGTTTTTCTGCCCAATGATTTGTTATGTAATTTTAAATGAAAAATAATAACCAAAGCACAATAATTGTTATTCAATTTTTCAAAAAAATTATTCCCCAAAAATCTAACTCTGTTTTTGTGTGAACTAAGAAAAACATCACAGATTCATATTTCACACAAAAACATGCAGGTTCAATATAACATCAGGATATAACAATCACATCAGGATTCAAATTTGAAATCAATTTGGAACCCAATGAGTTCAAGATCATATCCTGTTATTTGATATTCATATTCATATTCATATTCATATTCATATTTCACACAAAAGCATTCAGGTTCAATTTAACATCAGGATATAACAATAACATAGGATTCAAATTTGAACTTAATTTGGAACCCAATGAGTTCAGGATCATATCATGTTATTTGATATTCATTTTCATATTCAAATAACAACAATGAGTTAAATTTAACAGCGCAATGTTTTTATGTGAACTAAGAACTCAATTTAACATCGCAATGAACTTGAGTTATTCAAATAACAGGATACATTTAACTCATTGTTAAATTTATCTATCTATATTCAGTTAAATTTTCTGAGTTACAATATCTATCTATATGTATTGCGCAATGAGAGTATCACAATATGAATATGAATATGAATATGAATAGATAGATAAATTTAACCTAGAAATAACCGGTTCAATTTGAGTTAAATTGAACTTGCATATGTGTGAAATACATATAGGGAAATTATATGTGTGAAATACATATGGGGAAATTAGAAATCTGATGATACATCAAGGAACTTGAACAATCCCCTCCAACATCATGGAAATCCGCTTTTTTCTTTACTTTTCTATTTTTGTCATTTGACCTTGTGTGGCTTTCTTTTTTTTTTTCCTGATGCCTGATGAGTTCCATCTTGCTCCAAATTCTTCAACCTGGCATACAAATATCAAACATCATCAAAAATTGATTTTCAAGACTATCTGGAATTAATTTACCTCCAAAGCAAATTAACAATCATGGGAATCATTCCAAAGCAAATTAATCATGGGAATCATTCCAAAGTAAATTCACCATTCATAAAAGTTCACAGGTTTCTATTTCTTTCAAGTCTTTCAAGAATCAGACATGTACTTTCTCAATTGAAGGACTGAAAGCTTCCGTACACATACTTCCATGAATATGTAAGGAGCTAGCTACACATTATTGCAAATATCAACCTATATGAATATGATAAGCAGTAAGACATGAAAGAACCTATATGAATATGAATATGATATGAATATGATAAAAATACAACATTTAAGGCAATACTCACTCACCAAAGAAATCCAGAATTTGGATTTGGATCAACTCATATACATAGCAAAGTGCGCACAAAATTTGGATTTGGATCTTTGTGATATTCTAGGTATTACATAGTAAATATTAGCCTTATGCAATATATTCATGTATGAACTATGAAGTGCCCATTTTGCTGTTTAGTATTGTGTTGTCCACTGCCAAAAAATCAAAAAAATCAAATATAGTACTTGAAGGTCAAAAAGAGCCCGAGGTATAGCTAACGGTGATAGGGAACTGGGAGAGCTTTATAAAAAGTTTATAGGTCCAAATCCAGTTTAGGATACAGAAAATGGGGAAAAGAAAAGAAGAAGAGAAAAAAGAGTGTCAAAGTTATACAGCCCTTCTTCAAGAAAGAGATTCAAATTATTAATAGCCTTGTCTTGATACTATGAAATTTTGCAAGTCCTTATTATTTCATCACTCATTTTTCAATCTCCTACAATATGTTTACACTGTCATACTTCATATGCTGACATTAACCATATCATACAATCACAATCCTATGTCCCCACCCAGTATCCATAATACATTGTTGTGAAAAGCATCAGATGCCCTTCCCTTTTTTCCATCATCAATGTAATATGAGGTTGTAACACAATGCATTTAGATTTTATATGCAGATTGACCTTCCTGATAATAGTTCTTTCAGTAGAAACTCTTTATATTAGAAACTCTATATATTGGATATGTGACATTTATTTTGTTCATCTAGAGCATCTGAGAAAGAAATCAATGAGGAACACCCACCATTAAACAACTGAATGAAAATGATTTGAAGCTAGCTTATCAAATTCTAAGCAAGGAGTATCCAAGACAATGATATGTAATATACAGGCTGAAGTAGAGAGTAGCATGGTTATGGAATATATGATTGCCAATATACTTGACAACTTGTGGTATTCTCAAACTATGTGAATAATTGCATCTGATGACAATGGAAGGATAGAAATCTGTGCTAATTGTTTTTGTACTTCTAGTTCAGCTTCACTTTCCTTTTCAGTAGCATGAAGTAAAACAAAAATTTGAAACATTGGGCATGGATTTAAAGTCACTGCCACCCCATCTTCAAAAGGCACCTACATATTTGACCAACTTCTACATACATACATATGATAATTTTTGACCCATGTGTCATAAACCTGAGTGGATTATGCTAATTGCATGCAAAATGTATTTTCGTAGTTTGTATATGCTAATCATTATCAATGGTACTCAGGCAAAAAGAATATGGTCAAACTTCAAACTTTAATTACGGAATATTCAAACTTCCCAGTTTGAAATATAACCAAATATTTAGAACTGGGAAGTTTGAACATATATTCAAAAAATTTTCCATGCATATAAACTTCAAACCAAATATCATCGGTTTATATGCATGAATATGTTCAAACATCGAACTTAAAATTCAAACGTAAATTCAAAACTCAAAAATTGTATAACTCATAACTCATTACTCATAACTCAAAAAATTTCTACATAACTAATAACTCAAAAAATTGTATATTTCTACATAACTAATAACTCAAAAAATTGTAGATTGCAAAAATGGTATATTCACATTCCAAAAATTGTATATTTCACATTCCAAACATAACTCAAAAATTGTATCTTCACATTCATAACTCAAAAATTCAAACATAACACTTGAGAATCAAACATAAAACTGTATCAAAAATTCAAACCCAAAATTTATCTCTTACACTTGAGAATCAAACATAACACTGTAAAATTTAAATCCTCATGACACTTTAAATAACACTGAATATACCAGTTGAGTATTTTTGATATTTACATAACAATGAAGTTTACATAACACTGAATCAAAAATTGAGCCCCTTGCATATAAACTGATGAAGAGGCTGCAAGCTATATAATAACACACCAAGAGTATGGACTGCTCAAATCACCTGATGTTGGATGAATTGAAACTTGAACTTATGAATATCCCAGTTAACTGTTCGAAGCACCAAAGGGTATGTTAAAAATTTGAAGTGTCCTGAGGTAAATAACACTGAAACTTGAAATTTTGATCTTCATATAACAGTATAACACACCCAGAAGACCCTCCACCTTGCAAAAATCTGAAAATACCAAAAGAAAATGGCTAACATGAGAAAAATGCCAAAATACATTGAGAATTGAGAGAATTGAGTGAATTATAACTCAGTTTGCAGTTGAGAGAATTGAGAAAGTTGTTTAAATACATAATGCAAAACTGAGAAAATTAATTGGTTAAATACAAACTCAGTTTTACATTCTCAAGCTTCATCCAAGCTCATCCATTCTCCTATTCAAGCTCATTTTAATTTCATACCCTATCCCTTCACTTATTTGAATTTCATTCTCAATTTCATTCTCAGTCAACATATTGCAATTTGAATGCATACCCTATTGAGTATGCATACCCTATTGAATGCATTCATGGGATAGGGTATGCATACCCTATTGAATGCATTCATTCAAATTACAGTAATGCATACCCTATTGAGAATGAAATTCATTACTGTAAACTTATTTGAATTGGTTCAATAGGGTATGCAGTCAAATGAATGGATATGCATTCATTCTCAGGACATTATTTGAAGCATATCCTAAGAATGAATGGATATGCATTCTCAACATTATTTGAGAAAATTTGTTCAATTAGCTGAAACTTTGTCCATGTGCTAGCTCCATGTTTTAGCAATGTGAGTTTGTCCAAGTTTGTCCAAGTTTGTCCATGTGCTTCTATTATCCTGGAATGAATGGATATAATCTGGAATGGAGAGAATATATGAGATTATCCAAGTTTATCCATTAGCAATGCTAGAAACAATGCTTGGTTATATAACAAATAAAAAACTGATATTATATCCTGGAATGAATGGATATAACCAAGTTTATCTCAGTTTATCTCATCCATTCCAAGTCTGTTTCTAGCATTGCTTCTATTATCCAAGTTTATCCATGTGCTTCTATTATCCAAGTTTGTCCATGTGCTTCTATTATCCTGGAATGAATGGAATGCAATGTGTCCTGAGGATTGACTGAATTTTTGCTGAGGATCATAGAAGTGGAATGCAAAAATTCTCAGGACATAGAAGAAATGATATATTTAAAGTGTCCTCAGGACACATATATCTGAATTTTTGCTGAGGATATATTTTTGAGAATTTTCAGGATATATCTGAATGCAAAAATTCACATATAGCTGAATATTCAAAAATTCACATATATGTCTGAATGCATTTTTGCTATGTGTCCTGAGATAAATATTCTATATGTCCTCAAAAATCATGCTATGTGTCTCAGGACAATATTTATCTCAGGACAATATTTATCTGAATTTTTGCTATTTGAATTCAAAAATCCTCACCTCAGATATATTTTTGCATTCAAATATATGTGAATTTTTGAATTTTTGCTACTTCTATGTGTCCTGAGAATTTTTGAATATATCTGAATTATCTCAATCCTCAGGACACATATATCTGAATTTTTGCTGAGGATCACTTGGGAATTTTTGCATTCTAGCAATGCTTCTATGATCCTCAGGACACTTTATATAACCAAATTCAATAGGGATTAGAATTCTAGCATTACTATCTCATTTGATTTATCTCTTACACTTGAGAATTGACTGAATTTTATCTTCTATTATCCATTAGCAATGTGCTTCCATATCTCATCCAAGTTTGTCAAATGAATGGATATAATCTCATCCATTCCAGGTTTTTTTTGCATTCCATGTTTTAGCAATGTGAGATTAGCTATGTGAGTTTGTCCAAGTTGCATTGTTTTAGCAAGCTCCATGTTTCAATTATATAATCTCATCCATTCCAGGTTTTTTTGCAACTATCAATGAATTCTCACCAATTCTTGATGTCATCCATTCCTATGAGTTAATCTCAAAAAATTGATATGGCTGAAAAAAATAGATCTTCTAAATTTGCAATTTCATATAATTCATTGAAATTTGCAATTAGATATTGACAGAAATTGGAGAATGGACTGAAATTTGATATCATTCATTGAAATGGACTGAAATACCAATCTCTGAAATGCAAACAATCTTTGAAATGCAAATTTCAGTCAATTCTCAAAATTGATAACCACTCAAAAAAATAGATATATCAATATCAAACTCACAAAACTGTTTGAGAACTTTTCTAATTTGAATGAATGATATCAATAGCATTCATTCAAATTAGGTATCAGTCCATTTGATATCATTCATTCAATTTGATATCATAGGCAGTTTGAGAGCTTGCTAATGAGAATGTACTGATTTGAACTAAGTTTCAGCTTTCAAAATTTGATATCATTCTCAGGACAATCTCTGAAATTTGAATGTACTGATTTGAGCTAATGAGAATGTGCTAGCTCTCAAACTTTGTTCATTCAAAATTTGATACCATTCTCAGGACAATCAGTTTGCAGTGAGCAAACAATCTCTGATATTTGATACCATTCTCAAAAGTGATAACCAATATCAAACTCACATTGCTAATGGATAATTCCAATATCAAACTCATAATCAACATTGACAGGACACTGAAATTTAGGTAGAAGAGTAAATTGAAATAGCTACTGGGCTTAACATAATTTACAGCCAGATCAACAATGTTTATCAAAAATCTACTTATCAACAATGTTTATCAAATTTTTATCAACAATGTTTATCAACAATCAACAATGTTTATCAACATAACATAATTTTGATATGGCTGTTTATCAACATAACATAATTTTTGAATCTCATCCATTCCAAAATTTTTGAATCTCATCCATTCCAAAATTTTTGAATCTCATCCATTCCAAAATGTTTATCAAAAGCTACAGGACACATTGCAACATAATTTTTAAATCTCATCCATAACTGAATTGGCAATGCATTTCATTTATCATCAGTTAACAAAATCCTGTCATTGCTTATGGATTGCCAATGGCAATGACAGGATCAGTTAACAAAATCATGTCAATGAAATGCATAACTGATGATTGCAATTCTGTCCTGTCAATCCTGTCAATTGCAATTCTAATGAATTGCAATCCTGATAATTAATAATGCATAACTGATTATTGCAATTCTAATGAATTGCAATTCTAATGGTCCTGTCATTAGGATTGCAATTCTAATATGGCAATTCTAATATGAGGATAAATGAAATGGACAGGATTTTGGCATATTGCATAGAGATTAGAATTTAATTGCATAAACTTATAAATCTATATGCATATTCTTTTTGGCATATTGCATAGAGATTAGAATTTAATTGCATAAACATAGAGATTTATATGTGTAATTAGATTCTAAACATAGAGATTAAATTCTAATTGCATAAACATAGAGATTTTGGCATAGAGATTAGAATTGATAAACATAGATTTAGAATTGCATAGAGATTAAATTTGAATGTTGTGACATGATCAATTAAATTCTAATCTCTATGTTCTCCAATTTATATGTGTAATTACTCATATGTTGTGACAGGATCAGTTATTCAGTTATTTTTGAATATGAAAAAAACAATGAGAAATTGATAAACAATGAAAAAAACAATGAAAAAAACATAGAGAATTGATAAACATAGAGAATTGGCATACCTGAAAAACCAAACTCAAAACACCAAGCTGTGATGAAGCTCTAACCAAGGGATGAAGCTTTCACTGAGGAGTGTGGGTACATGATAATACAAAATTACACAGTCAGTAAAAAATTCAATTGGGGGAGTGATATGTTTAGCATTCAGTAAAAAATTCAATTGGGTACATGATAATACAAAATTAACAGGATACCAAGTTTAGCATTAAAAATTACACAGTCATTAAAAAGTTTGAGTGACCTTAGATATGTTTGAGTGAGTGATATCAGGACAATTGGTTACTATATTTATGCAATTAAATCCTATATTCTCATACTCAATTTCTCATATTAACATAAGAGTTTGTGAGTTAATGGATAAGAGTATGAGAATATGAGAATATAGATATCATAAGAGCTTTTGGATATCCACATACTCAATTACACATACTCAATTAAATCCTATATTCTCATACTCTTATGATATCCATATTCTGGATATCATACTCAATTACTCATACTCAATTACATATTAATTGTATATCCATATTCTCATACTCAATTACACATACTCAATTAAATCCTATGTTAATCCAAAAACTCTTATGATATCCACATACAACCTATATTCTCATACAACCTATATCCACATATCAAGTTTACTGAATATCACTCAATTACACATACTCAGAATATTGGTTACTCAAAAATTTTTATGAAGATTATTAACAGGATATCAGGACAATTACATGATATCAGTTTGATTGACTTGAGAATCAGAAATTTTATGAAGGTCACTCAAGAATATTAACTTTATTAACTCAAAAATATCACTCAGAAATTTTAAATCAAGAACTATCACAGGAAAATATTAAAAAAATGGACAATGCAGTGGGGTGCTATGTTTGATGAGGGTTGAAGAAACATACGTTGAGCTGCTTGATCTTGGCGTGTGCTCTTCTTGATGTACTACTGGTGTGAAGCATGGCAAAGATGGCGAGGAGCTCTGGTGTGCTGATTGAAATATCACTCAGAAATTTTAAATCAAGAACTATCACAGGACAATGCAGTGGGGTGCTGATGAGGGTTGAAGAAACATACGTTGAGCTGCTTGATCTTGGCGTGTGCTCTTCTTGATGTGCTGCAGGTAGAAGAAGATGGCGAGAGCTGCTTGATCTTGGCGGGCAAATTGCAGGGCTAATTTGTGATGTGAGCAACAAAATTTCCCGCCCATTGTGATGTGATCAAATTGCAGGGCAAATGTGTTTCCCTCCAATTTTTACCTCTATGATGCAAACGAAAATGTTTAATTCAAATTTTTTTAAAAAAAATTATTTTAGGCTGATGTGAGTTCTGTGATGTGATCAAAACCCATTTGATTTCTTATCTCCAATATCTCATACTCAATTTCTCATACCCTATATACAAACTTTATAAACATCACACCCAATTACACATAACCAAAACAAAATTCTCTTATCTAATATCTCTTATCCATTATCTCTTAACCAAAATCTCTTATACATACAACAATACACATATCCACATACAACATTACACATAACCAATTTCTCTTATCCAATTTCTCTTATCCAAAAACCCATGATAACATCCCTGTTTTATAATATAGATATATATATATATATATATATATATATATATATATATATATATATATATATATATATATATATATATATATATATATATATAAACCTATATATATATATACTAGTCATTACCCGTGCCCATATGGCACGGTTTATTTAATGGCTGAGTTTTTCTCCCCCACAAATTTCAAGTTCCCCCAAATTTAACTTTTCCCCCAAAATTTAAGTCCCCCCAAAATTGTCATTACCACCTAGGACAAACTTGCCACGTAGGACAAAGCTTTATCCTAGTAGGAAAAGATTCAAAATCTTCAAAGAACTGGAAAAAAAATGGTCGGAAGGGGTGAGAATAAAAAGTGTGGGTGGGTGTGTGGCGAGGGTCCATGGGCAAAAATACAGAAACCGGGGTTGTAAGTGCAAAATTCCCCACCTCCTCTTTTATCCCTCAAAATCTCATCTCTTATATTATCTCTTATCCAATTTCCCTGTTTTATATAATAGATATCCAAATTCTCTTATCCAATTTCTCATGTCCAAATTCTCTTATCAATTTCTCTTGATAATATCTGTCTTTTATATAATAGATATCTCTTATCCAATTTCTCTTGTCCAATATCTCTTATCTAATTTCTATTGATAACATCTCTCGTTTGTAATATAGATATCTATTATCCAATTTCTCTTGATAACATCCCTCTCTTATAATATAGATATCTCTTACCCAATTTCTCTTGTCCAATATCTCTTATCCAATTTCTCTTGATAACATCCCTCTTTTATAATATAGATATATATATATATGTTTTTATATATATATATATATATATATGTTTATATATATATATACTAGTCATAACCCGTGCCCAAGGGCACGGTTCATTTAAGATGTTCTCGCGCAAAATCTTTGTTCCCCAAAAAATTATTTCCACAACCAAAATTGCACGGAACAACATCTTAGCGTAAAAATATTTAGCGGCACGGGCCCCTTCGGCACTGAATAATAAATTCGACGCATGCGCCTGCGACATGGAACACCAAATTCGACGCGTGCGCTTTCGGCACAGAACAACAAATTAGCGTTAAAAAAATTAGTGGGGCACACATTCACGGGAAATTATTCTCATCTTGTTGCCCCATGCGTCGAAGAGACGGTGGCCCCGCGTTGAGGGAGAGATCATTCGATGCACGTCAGCATTCGATCTGCAGCATTAAATGTAAATAAAGTTTTTTCCCAAATGCATTAATTGCATGCACTCTGCTATTCCACAGAAACTTTCATTCCCCAAAAATTTTGATTTCCCCAGAAACTTTCATTTCCCCATAAATGTTTTTCCCTCCAACACTTTCCACAAAATCTCATCGCAACCATTCATTTCTTAAGATTAAATCTCAGCCGTTCTTATATCAACCCTTTTGTCCGAGAATTCAAAAACAGTCATCAAATGTAATAAAGATAGACATAACATGTGCCCTAAGGGCACGGTTCATTTAAAATATTCCCCCTCAAAATCTTAGATCCATTAATTTTAAAAGAACAGCAATAAGTAAATCACAATAATTGTTATTTAGTTCCCCAAAAACTTTTGGTCCCCTCAAAATTTAGTACCCACCATAGAATTTAGTTACCCCCAAAATTTAGTTCTATCAAAATTTAACATGGGCACTATAGACACGATTCATTTAAAATATTGCCCCCCCCCCAAATCTTGGATCCTTTAATTTTAAACGAACAACAATACTTAAAGCGCGATATTTGTTATTTTGTTCCCCCCCAACAATTTTAGTCATCTCAAAATTTATTTTACTCGTTCATTTAAAATAATCACACATCAAAATTTTGGATCCCCTAATTTTAAACGAACATTAATATTTAGTTTAGCGCAAAAATTTAGTTCCCCCTAAAAAGCTAATTCCTTACAGATTCAGTTCCTCCCAAAATTTAGTTCAAGTTCAAAATATTAATTTCCCCTAAAATTTAGTTCCCTCCGGATTGAGTTTCCTCTAAAATTTTAGAGATTCCCCCCAAAATTTTCACAAACCCGAATCCTAACGGTTAATTCCTCAAGATTCAATCCCAGACATCTTTTAACCACCATTTTGTCCTAGTCAGTAAACCAATTCAAAAACATCTCTCAAATGTATAATAAATAATAGATGAGTCTCTGGCAACCTAGAAGCTGAGTAGGTCAAATTCTACAAACAACAAATTGCAACTTTTGTTTGAAATTTGAGAAGAAATGCGATTTTCCTTGGGAATGCATTATTTTTCAGTAAACGAATGAAATCAATTTCAGTTACCTCGGGAATGCATTATTTTTCAGTAAACGAATGTTCATTCAATTTCAGTAACCTCGTAACAACAAAGGTTCTACATTCTACATGCAGGTTGTGCATCAACTCTACAATTAGGAGTCAACATGAAATGGAGCGACTCTTTATTTACTTGTGTTTTTGCAACATGATTGAAAGTATCAACTTTTTTTAACATGGAAATCCTTCAGATATATGTTCTCTTTCATATGCTTTTCTGCTTTTGAATTGAAAGAGCCTCTTAATGGATATAACCCGACTACCATCATGGAAGCTTGTATATACTTCTAATGCTCTCATATATTTTAGTGTTCTGGGATCTAAGATGCAACAAATCATCCAATTCCGACTAACTTAAAAAATTAAGAATACAACATCTGAAAGATCACATAAGTCATGTATTCTAAGACAAATATCCAGATAATTAGAAGAGAGAAACTTAACACGATATGAACGGAATAATGAAACAGGCACAGCTGGAGTAATAACAATACACAGATGGAGTAATAACAATATCCGCTTGTTTTATTCATTCACTCATTCATCTTTGAAAGATTTCTGTCAACAATACACAGATGGAGTAATAACACAGATGGAATAATGAAAATTTAATATCTCTCTCTCAATGAAGAACAATGGTTGAAGGACATTTGGGTTTTTGGTCTGGTGTCTTCCAGTTGTTGTAGCAAAGGCATTCTTCCTTGTGACCATAAGTGCCAGACAGAACACAGAGGTAGGTCACACAGCCCTTGTTGCAAACAAACAGGCACAACTTCTTATAGGATGTTGCCGAGCATCTGAACTCACATACAGGTTCATATTCTGTGATGCATAAAAAACAATGATCAATTGTGTCAGGGTTTATTGTTGATTTCACACAGCAATATCTATGTTATCTACTTATAAGAGAGTAATAAAGTATTGGAAACATACTGTCAGTAAGAAGGAATCTCTCTCCAACGACCTACAATTTTAGAGGGAAATGACATTTTATCAAAGTCAGTAAGATAGATGTAAGTACACTAATTAAGAGGATCCCTGAAACATGTTTACATTAGAAAAAACTTATTGGGCGAATAGTTGCCACATCAGAAGTGATGGTTATAGGACCTGGATCTCTCACGGTTCCTGTCACATGATACCCTGACTCAAGGAGTCGTTTTATCAGCCAAGAAGCAATGAAGCCGGAGGCACCTGTCACGCATACTTTGCCTTTGATGCCCAAGTTTGTAGCCATTTTTCGCCCAGTTCAAGAAGAGAAATATGCAGTGCTTGCCTATGGCACGATTTCATTTATATGTCAACAAACAAACGCCCAGTTGGTAAGTCATTTAATGGGATCAAGTAGCAGGGGAACAAAATGTATTACTCCAGGGTAAGAATGACCCTACAGAGTGATGAGTCATAACAGCTTGAAAGAGAGATGGTTGAGCATTTACCCCCCAAGAAAGCTGAAACATAATCTAATGTGTCACATGCTCAGATTCATCCCACAGCTGCACTGTAATATTGAATCTGGCCGAATTTTTTGGTGATAAATAGCATGACAGGTATCAAACTGTGTTCTCCATCAGAACATCAGATCAAATTGATGCAGTATACTGTCTTGATCAATGGTACGCAAAATGTATCAATGTTGCATGTAATTGTAAAATGGTAAGAAAAGTGATAGACTGACAATTTCTCACACTGCTGCAATAAAACATGGTTGGTCCCCTTATGTTCCCACATAAAGTTGGGGGAGGGGCATTCTTATCTGGGTGGTGTAGCTCGATCTTGAATGGGGGATTTGTTTTGGTTGGTGGCGCGCGCGCAGGGTGTGTGTGTGTGTGTGTGTGTGTGTGTGTGTGTGTGTGTGTGTGTGTGTGTGTGTGTGTGTGGATTCAGACTTTTTTAAATTTTTCAACAACATGAGACCAGTTGCATGTTGAGGTTGGACATGCTGACCCCGAGTTAAGCTGATGTTCTTTCTTCTGGAAGTCAAAATACTGAACTGAATGGGATGAACGCTAAATCTGAGCACGTTTCGACGCAATGCTCGCAATGTCACTTGGCTACATCCCAATCTCAGATGGAAATTGAACAGACCTCCATAAGTTTTTTGTGAAATTTCCAGTCGGGAGTCGAGGGTATTGCTCAAAAAAGAGTAAAATCATTTCCCTTGATAGTCCCAATTTTATAAAACCACGAAAAGGATATAAACCTTCTTTCCATATTCATCAAAAACAAATCTCGGATGCTCCCTGATAAACATGGACAAATCATCTTTGTTGCATCACAAACCATCCAAAAGTGTAGCATCTCACGTATCCGATTCCGCTTGTACCTACTGAGGTCGTCCTCGTAGAGCTGATGCTGCTTGAAGGAGTAGACCTCTGGTGTGCGCCGCTAAGGCCGTCCTTGTAGGGAGTGTCAACTGAAGGAGCCGAATAAGGTTCAGTCAGATACACGGCTATTCAAGTTTTTGTAGCATTGCTTTGATGGAAAGAATAATGCTTCCAAAAACATAAACAAAATGAAATCTAAAAGAATTGTGGTTAATAAAATTATTTCCAATTTTGAACAAAAAAAATACTTTTCTACATGTTACTAAAAAAACCCTGTCACCGAATAATAACCAGCGATTGCATGATCACATCAATTGCATGAATCAATTTAGATGCATGATCACAGCAATTGCATAAAAAATTATTTTCTACAAAACTAATTAACAAAGAACAAACTAAAAGGAACATAAATTTAGATGCATGATCACAGCAATTGCATGAATCAATTGGGCCAGACCCTAACATATGAAACATTGAATAAGTAAGCAAAATGAGATTGGAGAAAAAAATTCAATTAGGTTTTTCTATTAAGTAGAAAAATTTTAATTTACTGTTATGGTCGTCATCTCTGTTGAGCAACTAAGCTTACTGAAGAATAAACAACTAAACTGATGGTAATAACAACTAAATACATTATCACTAAGAACGTAGAGAAGATGGAGACACTAAGAATAAACATACCCGTTTATAATTTTTACAGAATGTTTACAGCATAGATAATGTTTACAGCATAGATATTTTCAAAGCACATATCTACATATCCATTTCATTCAATCTCCACTTCCAAAGTTCTAAGCTTAATGAAGAATAAACAACTAAACTGATGGTAATAACAACTAAATACATTGTGAACGTAGAGAAGATGGAGACACTAAGAATAAACATACCCGTTTATAATTTTTTGGGTAACACTTCTGCAAAATTAGATATGTGCTTGAGAAGATGCAACTAAATACTTCTGGAACTGGGTAACACTTCTGCAAAATTAGATATGTGCTTGAAAATTATCCTGCAAAGATGGAGACATGCATGAATCAAGATGCAAAAATTATTCTGCAAACATTACCCAACAATCAAGGGTAACACTTCTGCAATTGAGACATACCTGCGATGAACTGGGTAACACTTCTGCAAAATTCTGCAAAATTAGATATGTGCTTGAGAAGATGCAACTAAATACTTTTGGAACTGGGTAACACTTCTGCAAAATTAGATATGTGCTTGAAAATTATCCTGCGAAGATGGAGACATGCATGAATCAAGATGCAAAAATTATTCTGCAAAAATTACCCAACAATCAAGGGTAACACTTCTGCAATTGAGACATACATGCGATGAACTGGGTAACACTTCTGCAAAATTCTGCAAAATTAGATATGTGCTTGAGAAGATGCAACTAAATACTTCTGGAACTGGGTAACACTTCTGCAAAATTAGATATGTGCTTGAAAATTATCCTGCGAAGATGGAGACATGCATGAATCAAGATGCAAAAATTATTCTGCAAAAATTATGTGGCCTCAAAGATGAGGTTTTTTATTGTAGTTTGAGAAAAAAAATTTATAAATGAAAAATTTTAGTTAGAGATGAGTGATATCATGCCAGAGTCAGGCTGGCTTGTGTATTACTTCCAATTTGACAACATGAGATTTATAAAGCCCTCTCTTTCTAGGAATGCTAACAACCTAAGGGGTCTTAAGCTTTTGATAAATTGAATATAAGCTGTGTATTTCGGCAAAATTGATAAATTTTTCTATGATCTAACGCATGTGTAAACATCATAAGAATTATAAGATTTTTGGTGTTTTTAACACTGAACGTTGCTGATCAAGATGCAAAAATTAGATATGTGCTTGAAAATTATCCTGCGAAGATGGAGACATGCATGAATCAAGATGCAAAAATTATTCTGCAAAAATTATGTGGCCTCAAAGATGAGGTTTTTTATTGTAGTTTGAGAAAAAAAAAATTTAAAAATGAAAAATTTTAGTTAGAGATGAGTGATATCATGCCAGAGTCAGGCTGGCTTGTGTATTACTTCCAATTTGACAACATGAGATTTATAAAGCCCTCTCTTTCTAGGAATGCTAACAACCTAAGGGGTCTTAAGCTTTTGATAAATTGAATATAAGCTGTGTATTTCGGCAAAATTGATAAATTTTTCTATGATCTAACGCATGTGTAAACATCATAAGAATTATAAGATTTTTGGTGTTTTTAACACTGAACGTTGCTGATCAAGATGCAAAAATTAGATATGTGCTTGAAAATTATCCTGCGAAGATGGAGACATGCATGAATCAAGATGCAAAAATTATTCTGCAAAAATTATGTGGCCTCAAAGATGAGGTTTTTTATTGTAGTTTGAGAGTGATATCATGCCAGAGTGATATTTTCATACTTCAAAGTGATATTTTCATACTGCAAAAATTATGTGGCCTCAAATATTTTCATACTTCAAAGTGTTTGAAGTGTTTTAGTTTGAGAGTGATCAAGATCGCAATCCAGCCTGACTCTGGCTTTATAAATCTCATGTTGTCAAATTGTTCGGTTCGCAATCCAGAGTGATATCATGCCAGAGTCAGGCTGGCTTGTGTATTACTTCCAATTTGACAACATGAGATTTATAAAGCCCTCTCTTTCTATGAATGCTAACAACCTAAGGGGTCTTAAGCTTTTGATAAATTGAATATAAGCTGTGTATTTCGGAAAAATTGATAAATTTTTCTATGATCTAACGCATGTGTAAACATCATAAGAATTATAAGATTTTTGGTGTTTTTAACACTGAACGTTGCTGATCAGCAAAAAGTAAGGAGTAAATTATGTGCTTGAGAAGATGCAACTAAATAAGATATGTGCTTGAAAATTATCCTGCGAAGATGGAGACATGCATGAATCAAGATGCAAAAATTATTCTGCAAAAATTACCCAACAATCAAGGGTAACACTTCTGCAATTGAGACATACCTGCGATGAACTGCGAGATTTGCCTGCGAACTGGAACCCCCTCTTGACTTGCCTACCTGCGCGTTGATTTGCTAGAGCTTCGCCTGCGAACTGGAGACTCCCATTTTCCTACAATAAGCATGAATCAAGGGCAGGGTCGTAATCGAGAAGATGGAGACATGCCCACCTGCGAGATCTAGGGCGCGATGAACTGCGAGATCTAGGTCGTAATTGAGAAGATGGAGACATGCCTACCTGCGAGATCTAGGGCGCGATGAACTGGAGATGAAGCGCGCGTTGATTTAACTGCGAACTGGAGATGAAGCGCGCGTTGATTTGCCTGCCTGCGACTTGCTAAAGCTTCTATTTTGGGGAGAATGAACTGGCGAATGAACTGGTGAAGCAGAAGGAGAGGGATGAACGGGTTAATTGATGCCTCGTTTCTCGTTCCCCCATTCTGGGGAAGAGCAAGAGACGCCTCGTCCCCCGCGAAAATCATTTCCCCTGTTTATTCTTTTCAAAGAACGTGATGTCTTTATTCAAAAAAGTTGGACCCACAAATATCAAAACTTAATCCTAACCGTTCATCATCCAAGATTAAATCCTGGCCGTCTTTTATCTACCCCTTTATCCTAGTCAGCTTGTCCTAGTCAGCCCTAGGATTCAAAATACTCTGTCAAATGTAATATAGATATATATATATATATATAAACATATATATAATAAAAGAGGGATGTTATGAAGGGAAATTGGATAAGAGATATTGGACAAGAGAAATTGGATAAGAGATATCTATATTATAAGAGAGGGATGTTATCAAGAGAAATATATCTATATTATAAAAGAGTGATGTTATCAAGAGAAATTGGATAAGAGATATTGGACAAGAGAAATTGGATAAGAGATATCTATATTATAAGAGAGAGATGTTATCAAGAGAAATTGGATAAGAGATATCTATATTATAAAAGATGGATGTTATCGAGAGAAATTGGATAAGAGATATTGGAAAAGAGAAATTGGATAAGAGATATCTATATTATAAAAGAGGGATGTTATCAAGAGAAATTGGATAAGAGATATTGGAAAAGAGAAATTGGATAAGAGATAACTATATTATAAAAGAGGGATGTTATCAAGAGAAATTGGATAAGAGATATTGGACAAGAGAAATTGGATAAGAGATATCTATATTATAAGAGATGGATGTTATCAAGAGAAATTGGATAAGAGATATCTATATTATAAAAGAGGGATGTTATCAAGAGAAATTGGATAAGAGAAATTGGATAAGAGATATCCATATTATAAAAGATGGATGTTATCAAGAGAAATTGGATAAGAGATATTGGACAAGAGAAATTGGATAAGAGATATCTATATTATAAAAGAGGGATGTTATCAAGAGAAATTGGATTAGAGATATTGGACAAGATAAATTGGATAAGAGATATCTATATTATAAAAGAGGGATGTTATCAAGTGAAATTGAATAAGAGATATTGGACAATAGAAATTGGATAAGAGTGATGTTATCAAGAGAAATTGGATAAGAGATATCTATATTACAAACGAGAGATGTTATAAAGAGAAATTGGATAAGAGATATTGGACAAGAGAAATTGGATAAGGTATATCTATTATATAAAAGACAGATGTTATCAAGAGAAATTAATAAGAGAATTTGGACATGAGAAATTGGATAAGAGAATTTGGATATCTATTATATAAAACAGGGAAATTGAATAAGAGAAAATATAAGAGATGAGATTTTGAGGGATAAAAGAGGAGGTGGGGAATTTTGCACATACAACCCCGGTTTTTGTATTTTTACCTATGGACCCTCCCCACACACACACCCACACTTTTTATTCTCACCCGTTCCGGCCATTTTTTTCCAGTTCTATGAATATTTTGAATCTTATCCTACTAGGACAAAGCTTTGTCCTACGTGACAAGTTTGTCCTAGGTGGTAATGACAATTTTGGGGGACTTAAATTTTGGGGGAAAACTTAAATTTTGGGGGAAACTTGAAATTTTGTGGGAAAACTTGAAATTTGGGTGAACTTGAAATTTGTGGGGGAGAAAAACTCAGCCATTAAATAAACCGTGCCCTATGGGCACGGGTAATGACTAGTATATATATATATATAAACATATATATATTTATAGGTTTATATATATCTATATATATAAACCTCTATATATATAGAGGTTTTTATATATATATATCTATATTATAAAAGAGGGATGTTATCAAGAGAAGTTGGATAAAAGATATTGGACAAGAGAAATTGGATAAGAGATATCTATATTATAAGAGAGGGATGTTATCAAGAGAAATTGGATAAGATATATCTATATTATAAAAGAGGGATGTTATCAAGAGAAATTGGATAAGAGATATTGGACAAGAGAAATTGGATAAGAGATATCTATATTATAAAACAGGGATGTTATCATGGGTTATTGGATAAGAGAAATTGGATAAGAGATATTGGTTATGTGTATTGTTGTATAAGAGATTTTGGTTAAGAGATAATGGATAAGAGATAATAGATAAGAGAATTTGGTTTTGGTTATGTGTAATTGGGTGTGATGTTTATATAGATTGTATATAGGGTATGAGAAATTGAGTTATGAGATATTGGATATAAGAAATCATTTTCCTCAAATCAAATCATCTCATATCAGAGCCTAACATTGAGATAAGAAATCAAATCAATTTTTTAAAAAAATTTGAAATCAAACGTAATCACAGGAGTGGGAAAATTTTGCTCACATCACAAATGGGGGGGAAATTTTGCTCACATCACGTAATCAATGTCTATATTCTATCAATAATAATCACATGTTAACCCTGGATTGTTTTCTAGAAGAATTCACTAAAATTTGATTTCCTCAACTGATATCATGAAACCAGGAACAAATGCCATTACTGATGTGTTATTTTATACTTCTTAAGTGCTTAATCCTTTGTCTCTTGGATGTTTGCTGATATTTTGAATCTTTTGTAGGCAGTGAAACTCCTAGGAATAGATTGTAGGCTCATTCAAACATTACGTAAATATAATTTCATTCATGACAACATTCCTGTTAGTGCTTATTTTGTATAACTTATAATTTTATTTATTTAAAGTCATGCACTTTAATTCTCTCTTTGTCAATTCCTAATTTTAATTTACATAATGGTTGTGCAAGCTCTTGCCAAGTCTATCTCTATTCAATGTTAGTGTATTCTCATGTTTGTCTTATGATGGCAAGTCCAATGATGGGTCTGATGCTGATGATGAGGATGATAGTGGAGCTGTTGCTGGTTCTAATGAGGATGCCAATGTCCAGGTCTGCCAGAAGTCAGTCGATGTTGATCCAAAGAACATAAAAAACTTTGACCATGAGCTAGCTTCAAGCTCTATTACACGAGTCCTAGGCCTACTATCAGAATGATGATTCCAATGAACATGTTTGTGGTGTCTACTAAGGATGCTAGGGCTGTGGAGGGAGAGAGTGGGGAAGAACCAATTAATGAAGAGGGAAGTGGTAGTGGGGGGAAGCACTAAGGTGAGATTGAAGGTGCTGGTGAATAAAGGAAACAAGCAGCTGACAAAGCGGATGTATATTCCAGTGGATTGCTCACTGATTCAGAGCACAAAGCATGAGGAGGCTGCAGAGCTAGAGGAGAAGATGAGCATTAAAAGGAGGATCTTGGAGTATAATGAAATGGAGGAGGAGGAAGAGTCGAATGGCATTACATTGCCAGGCAGCAATTGGTTTCAAATAGGTGCCAGCAACAATAGTGTTGGGAGAAGCAGTAGGCGAGCTATGTGCATTGGGATGGTGTGAGCATGGGAGGAGGATATAAGCAATAGCGCCACCATCTGTTAGGCAGATTTTATCATGGATATGTCCGAGGAGATGAAAAATAGTGATGATCGTAGGTGCAATCCATGTTTCTTATGGAAAATTGGACCGATACAAAACTGTGCTATCTCATGAAATTTATTGATTTGGATTTGTGATTCACTGATTGTTCTCATGCATTTATTGATTTGCTGACTCCAATCCTAATTACTCTTATGCATTTTGTTTCGACTATATGAGCCAGTACATTAGTACGACAATGAAAGAGAACATATCGACAGTGAAATACACTAAAGATGAGTGCAATGGACTTCTTAAACCCGAGCATTATTAGGATATCATCCCTAAATAAGTGTTTGCAAGGTGGGGGGACGCATTATGTGAAGGTATGGTCCTCGATGCAAAGAAATTTAGTTACTACCCGTTTAAGGATTGTTTTGCGTTGTTGCTGGCCGATGAAGCAATGAGGAGGAAGTGGATCAATCTGAATGAACAAGCTGGAAGAGGCTGTTCTGTTGAGATGCAGGGTTGGCATTTGGGGGTGAGCTGCAAAGAATTTCGGCGACTCAAAGTCAATGACAAAGGGAGAGAGGATCTGATGCTGATAGAAATGGCAGAGTAAGAAGTAGAAGAGATGTCCCAAGTGAAGTACTATGTTGAGAAGACTGAAGGATGTTTTTCATGTTACCTGCAGGTTTGCATCTGTTACTGTATTTTTATTGTGTGCAAAATTTTCCCTTTATTTTGTGTGCATATTTTTATTTTTATTTATTTTTATTCATGTAGGCTTGCAAGAAAGAATAATATAAGAGCCGGTTTCTTTTGGCATATCAACGCTTCGGTGTAATTTATGGTGATCTGGGCATATCTATTTCTCCTCAGTACATGTGATGAGTACATTTTCAGGGAGGTTGCATTCTCGAAACTGGAGCAAGACGATCTTAAATCTTTCTTCGACTAGCTCGCTGCCAAATCTCAAAGGAATGCCAAATTCGTCTCTCTTCTTCTATTCCTAATTGGTAACTAGATCTGCTAACACTAGATCATGTGAGTAAAGTTTTTGTTTATGTGTTCATTTTTTCTGTACCCATGTCATATACCACAAAATCCGTGCACTTCAATCTCAAGACAGGAGCATTCATAACACACACTCAAACTTAAGATCCATGCACTTCAATCCATGGTTTTGTGTGTTAATCTGACTAATGGCATTCTATAATTTTGTTCCATATTCAATTTTTCACTGTGGAATTAATATTCTTAACACCCACACAAACTCAAATTTCAAATTGACAGGATATGAAATTTCAATTTGACATGATATGAAATTTTAGAATAGCATCAGGATTATGGGTATTCAATTTGATATTCATATTTCACACAATATTGACATGATACAATAGTGGGTGCATGTATTCAAATTGCTATTTCAAATTGACAGGATATGAAATTTTAGCATAGCATCAGGACAATGGGTATTCAATTTGATATTCATATTTCTCACAATATTGCCATGATACAATAGTGGGTGTTTGAATTCAAATTGCTATAATAGGATATGATATACAATACAATAAGTTCAGTTGCAGTAGGATATTTAGAATGAGAACCTATCATTTGGGAAAGCACTCATAAGTCAAAAGAATAACCAATGACATCATCTACTACTCTAATGTAAAGATCATGTTATATAGCCATATTTTATGGGCATTTACTGCTGCAGTTAGTTCTTAAAATCTTCAGTACCATATTTGGTTAAACCTAAAATGTACATACTATTAGAAGCATGCTTCCAGCATGTAGCCACAATGATCAACAACTTGGTATCAAGAAATCTTTCTTTTGAATATGTATCCAAAGGTCTTTACATTTGTACATTCATTCTTCAACCAAGACAGTGTTGTGCGACCTTGGAATGACCAACGCTCATAAAAAATTGTTGCATGTAAAATTTATTAGACCATTAAAGGACACATCCTGCTACGTTTCAGGTAAATTGAGTTCATCAACATTTCGCAAATGAAATTTCAGGACTGAAATCATTTTGGTAACTTTCTCACTGGTCTAATTACAGGTATTCTGCATTTTGAAATCATTTTGAAATCATTTTTGTTAAATTTCTTACTTGTCTAATTTCAGGACTGAAATCATTTTGTTAACTTTCAGGTAAATTACGGAGAAACATTGCACATTAAGAATTGCAGATGAGATCTTCCCATATATTACTTTATAACTCGATCACTTTCTCACTGGTATAATACCCTGTTCTGGGCTTTGTGGTTATGCTTAAGATTAGAGATGCGTAGCACTTTGTCCATTTAGCACATACGTCCATGATTTGGTTTAGAATTATATTGTTAGGCTCCATTTTTATTTTGTTAAAAACAATTTCTTTCATTGTCTTCATTTAATTACCTTCCTATTTTTTGTTCTTCTACCATTTTTTGATAATTTGGGCTATCTCGCATAGACATGGCAACACCATGATGGACATAACATGCCGACACAAAAATTCTAATAGATACATAGTACACTTGTGTCCATTGTGTGGGTCCAATGCGACATGGTTTTATGATAGGACTGTTCATGTTACATGGTTTTGGTCATAGCAACCTAACGAGAAGTCAAAACGGCTGAAATTCTGCAAGTGTTCCAAGTAGACATAGGAATATCTGCCTAAATGAATTGAGTGTTGAATGTTGGCCTTCTCCATAATTTACTTTTATACTATAATGAATGTACCATGATCAACCAACGTATTAACGCTTACAAGATTCAACCTTTGTCAGTTCATTATATTAACGTGTTCCATTATAGATATTCCAGTTGTGAAAAAATAAGTCATTGTTAGTGACATACAGCATAGTCTCAAGGCCAATTGAGGAGATTCAAGTCTAAAGGCCAATTGAGGATATTCCAACTAATATATATGCTGATACACAATATGTTGACTCAAAATTTCTCCATATCCATATTCCATAATGTAGATTGTGAAATAAACAAACAAAAAAATAGTACTAACTTAATGATGTTAAAATTGTTAAGGTGGGTTGTTTAAAAAAAAGCAAAACTTTCATTCGATTTCAGTCCTTAATGTACTTTTGGGTACTTTTGATTTCAGTCCTTGCCTTTCATGTTTTAGAGTGTTTTGTTAACTTTCAGAAATTTCATGTTTTGGATCGACATTTTACCATTATTATGTGACCGACACCTTGCAAAAAAGTTGGTTAACTTTCAGAAATTGTTATAAATTTGGTTAACTTTCAGAAATCGTTGACAACATCAGCTTTGGTTAAATTTCAGAAATTACTTAGCAGAATATTTGATTACCACCTATATTAATTAATTAGTTGAATCTTTTATTAATGGAAATGCAATAATTTTGATGTAGGTTTTTGGACATGGATATCATTCGATTCAACATAGTCGCCAAACTGTGGATTTTTATAGGCCACAACCAGTTTGTAAAAATTTCTATACGACTGCATCGCAAGGACAGTGAGGGAGGACGAGGTCATATCTCTATATCCGGTGAATGTGACCAGCATCATCAGATATTATCCATTCGTCGCCCTCAATATCATTGATTTGATTGCTGCCTTATTCTTTTGTATTCGCCTACATAAAATTGTAGTTGAATATTTCACATGTTCTTCTTACAAGAAGATTAGTAATTAGCTTAATTTAAGGATAAAAATGTGAAGCTATAGCCATATGATAGGCTAAAAATGTGTTTTTCCAGTGAAGATTTAACACGTGATGTGCATTTGTTTTTTTCCCTTGATCTGATGATTACAGATGTGTTCAAATTTGGATGATGCGCCGAGGAGGGATGACCTGGACTTCGAGTTCTTGGGCAGTGGTGTTGGTGGGAGAGAGATGAGGCACATGCTTTGGTTTGATCCCTCGACAGATTTCCACTCTTACTACATCCTCTCGAATAACCACCACATAGTGTGAGTACCCTCATTTCCCCCAACATTTTGAAGCTTTCTTTTTATAGGCATGTTCGCGATGTGACGATCCCTTCGTAGGAGAAGAGGATGTTTGGGTTTGTGAGCTTCGTGTATGTAGAGACTGTTAATATGATTTTGATGAAGAGGAATCCACATTACATCTGTGGAGCTCGGGTTCTAGGTAAGCCCTATAGGGAAAAATCAAAGAATTTTTACAGGTTTTTGTTTCCCATATACCATTATTTTTATGGCAGTAACAAAATTTTAGGATCATAATTTTTTTTCAAAGGTGAAATATGCCTGTAATTCTATCAGCAAGGACTTCATAATTTTTTTGTAGTAGGTTTCGGTATGTCGGAATTACA
The DNA here is from genome assembly GCA_030789695.1 of Scilla litardierei. NCBI lineage: Eukaryota > Viridiplantae > Streptophyta > Magnoliopsida > Asparagales > Asparagaceae > Scilla > Scilla litardierei. The sequence continues at coordinate 371,461,370 of CM061142.1, forward strand.
TGTCTACACGGGCCAGGTTAATAGGAAGTACCCAACTGAGCTGAGAACTAACAAGGCAACTTGTGTGGGATACTGGAACACGGCAGGCAAGCTCAGAGATGTGCATTTAATTTGTAACTCATATGACAATTTAATTTGTAACTCAATTTTAATTTGTAACTCAATCAACAATTGGATATGGATTGTATCATATTCTGTTAACAATTGGATATGAGTAATTTGTATAGTATGATTTAAGAAATTTTTAGCATATTCTGTTAACAATTGGATATCATATTTTGTTAAATTTTGTATCCATATCATACTCTGTTAACAATTGGATATGGATTATATCATATTCCTTTTAATTTGTAACACAATCAATATCCAATTAATATGAACTGTTTCGTGGTTTTCCTTCCACAGTTTTTACTTTTTAGTTGAATTATTTATTATGTTTGATCTGATTTGTTTTGATAGATATTTTAATGTATATTTCTTTTATATTTATTTTGTTCTGATACCTTTTTCTTACACAGACTGATTATGTTAAGGTCTGGCTAAAAGATAATAAAACAGAGAAATTTCTCCTGATCTCATCCATTTACAAAGAAGAAAAAAATCGTGTTCAAATTAGTAGGTTGTTGTTACAGACCCGAATTCCTTCAATTAAATCAGTTTGCTTCCGATAATAGCATTGTCATAAAAATGAATCCTATCACAGGTTACAAGTCTACTTCATAAATCAGAAGGTGGCCTTGAATTCAAATATCTCTAAATTAATACTAGCAGAGCCATTTTCCAGGGAATGAAGAAACGGTATTTTCCATATCATTGTTGACAGGTTTTAATCAGTTTTTCTAGCTACATGTCTAACTGACCCCCTTTATTTGTTTTTGCTTCAGATTTATGCTATGTCCATACAGTAGGAAGCTGGAAGAGCTCAAGATCCATCATCTCTCCCTTTATATTCAAGAATTAGCTCCTAAACCCTTGCCGGTGGGCCACAGCTCCCCCCATTTGAACCCGAACTGTTTCGTGGTTTTTATTTTTAAATTTTTGGTATAATATGTTCATTTAATTTGATTGGTATATGCAAATAGGAGATGATAAAACCGGCCCGAAATGAAACTGTGTCATCAAGCGATGTTCTGATCGGATCTCCAAGTTCCCACAAACAACCTACAAAAAGGTTATCGTTCTCGCAAGACAGAGTCCTGTGTGAATTAGGCAGCTCGAGTAAAATAAACCTAGGTGCATTCCTGGAATTGATTGCAGAATCTTTGTTCCAGTGGCATTGTACTTCTAAAAGTTTGAATCTTTTATCGTGTTTGTTTGTATCGGCATGTTGGGTTTTGGAAGCCGGAGCATATACCTGATCATCCAGGTGAGATTCATTTCTTCATTGTTCTTACTGAGTGATGCCATTGTCTATCTAGCAAATTTGGGTTTTTATGATCTCAAACGTGCGTATGACCACGTCTGCTTGAGCGCCTTCATCGACACCGGTAGCGTCGAGAGCCATCGCCTCTACCTTGCCCTCTGCACCGCCATCGAGATGTTCTGCAACCGCGGGTGAGTTCCGATTGAGTCCGTTCTACTTTGATGGGATTTGTTTATTGCTAGCGCTTTTGCGTTGTAGATTGTTGGTTTTGTTAGTTGATTAAAGTAAATTTTAGCAATGGAATTCTTCTAAAAGGTAGAGCTTTGACGAATGAGAGAAACACACTTGGATTGTATGTGAAAAGGAGGCAGCTTTGGGCGTTTCTGTGAAGGGAATCAGTTTTGGATGTTTTGTGAGGGAATTTTAGTTCATCCTCTCGGTAATTTTGTGAAGGAATTTATTGAAATTGATGTGTTCTACTTGCCTGATATGGTATTCGAATAGTCATACGCACAAGTTTTGTCTTTTTTGGAGAATTTCTTTTTGTTGTTAGGAATTTGACCTACAACAATATACACGAGACGATTCCATATCAGTTGCCTCCAAATGTCACATACCAGTATGTGTTATTCTTTATTGTTTTTTCGCAATCTTTGCAATAAGTGTAGTAAGTGTAGCGACTTTTGATTTGTATGTTCTTATATGTGTGTTCTTATATGGTCCATACTATTAATGCAAGACCATAATGATTTCTTTATGCTTCCAAATTTTGGTTGTGTGTTTCATGTATGCAGTGTGCTTTTCAACTGATGTTATATATCGATGAATATGAAAAAACAGTCCATGATTTGGTGCAACATTAAGCTTAATGCATATGTTTCCCTGTTAGCTTGGTTTTAGAACCTGCCTGCTTCCATTACTGAGTGACTGGAGACTGATGGATTTTGGTTGCTGCAATGACAGGTTACAAGCATATTGGAAGACGCATCGAGCGGCTTATTCCCACGGTCAACTAAACCTGGAAGGCAAGGGCTCACGCAATTGTTGGAACACAGAAACATCAGATTCGTGCCTTTCAATGGTTGGGAGAAGATAGATTCTAAGGAGAGGATCGACGGTCAGCTGAGAAACAAACCAAGAGAAAAGATCACATCCTGGGAAGAGCTGCTCAAGACTGCAAATGCATAGCAAATTTTTATGACAAGGCTCGAAACAACCTTTCAGTATGGTGCAAACTGCAGAATACAACGTCGTCGGTAGCAAATCTAATAGGATAATTAAAAATGATGAATAAATTAACCAGCTGTACATTAGGCATACTGCAAAATTTAGAGGGTTGGCATCGATTGATAGCATGTCATGTAATTTTTTGGGTTTTCAAGTATTTTTCACAACATTATCCTTTTGATGGGGAATAGCTTGAATGATGAAAACCAATGTCCAATAATAGGGTTTATACCCGTTCTTTCCATATTAATTTTATTTTCTCTATGCATTAATGAACGGCTTTTAGAATGGTTTTGGTATTTCTGGTTTGGATCTGGCGTTTATAAGTGCTATGCTTCATTTCAATTGTGTAGGAATCTCGCTAATAACAACCTCACTGGGAATCTTCCTTTCTCAATATCTTTCTTATGTTATGATAGTCGTTGGTGTGACAGTATTTGGTGATGACAATATTTGGTCGGACCTAGCATGATAGCATTTGTCTATAAAAGCTATTACAGTATTTGGTTGGTCTTAGCATATATGTAAGGTTCTTGGTGTGACAGTATTTAGTGATCTTATTTATGGCTTTTGTGTGATTAATTTATCGAATGTATAAATGTCAGCTACAACTTTTTGTCTCACTTTAGCCATTAATGCATTCAGTTTACCAACATAAGCACATTAGCAATCAATACATTCATTTTACCAACATAAGCATTCGCAAACTCAATTTAATAACAATTCAATTTATTTCCTTTTTACAGGATAAAAGTTTCTTCATTATTCATTTCTTCATCCAAATGAAATGGTGTGGCTAAAGAGTGAACCACATTGAGAGTAATAAACATTAAAAGATTAATGGCATTCATTATGGTCAGCATATGTTCATTTTGTTTTCCCAGATCCCCTCCAATGCAACCGATTGGGCACATTGGTTGGTAGACACATCTACCTTATAAAAACCAAACCCATCAATTCGGTACTAATTAAAATGGGAGAGTGCATACGTGGGCACCAAAATGCAGCAGAGGGTGCATATGTGTGGGCTCTCTCTGGACATTACAAACGCTCTGTACGCATGCATGGGGACCCCAATACCGTCCATCACAAACGCTCTGTACCCCCACGTCGAAGACGCCGACACCGAATTTGCTGTTCTACTATAATTTGTTGTTCCACACCGAAGTCTCCTGCGTCGAATTTGTTGTTCCGTGTCGAAGCCATCCGCGCCGAATTTGTTGTTCCGCACTGAAGGCGCCCGTGCTGCTAAATATTTTTACGCTAATTTGTTGTTATTTTAAATTTTTGATGTGGAAATAATTTTTTGGGGAACAAAAATTTCACGGGGGAAAACTCAGAGGGTGCATATGTGTGGGCTCTCTATGGACTTCACAAATGCTCTGTACGCATGCGTGGGGACCCCAATACCATCCATCATTTAATGCAATTGTTCGGCGTTCGGCGCGTCACCGAAGGCGCCCGCGTCGAATTTGTTGTTCTACTCTAATTTGTTGTTCCGCGCCGAACTCGCCGCGCCAAATTTTTTGTTTCGTTTCGAAGGCACCCACTCCGAATTTGTTTTTCCGCACTGAAGGCGCCCGTGTCGCTAAATATTTTTACGCTAATTTGTTGTTCTTTTAAATTTTGGCTATGGAAACAATTTTTTGGGGAACAAATATTTCGTGGGGGAAAATCTTAAAAGAACCGTGCCCGCGGGCACGGGTTATGACTAGTATATATATATATAAGGTGTTTGTGTACGGGAGACGTGTGTGTGCGTGAACCGCTATGGGGTGATTCGTCCATAAGTCCAATAAGGCTAGGGTTTAATAGGTAAAGATTTGAATTTAATCTATAGGAATTTAATAGGTTTTAATAGCAAGTATTATTAGGTTTAAACAAGGGAATATCGGCTAATCAATTGTCTTAATGGGTTTACAATAGGAAGATTTCATTTGAGGAATCAAAGTTTTGAAATATGAATTCTAAGTTTTAAAATTGAAATCGACTAATAAGAGATACTTAGCCAATAATAATAATAATAATAATAATAATAATAATAATAATAATAATAATAATAATAATAAATAAATAAATGAAAATTAACCTAGTGCCATGAAATAATGATAGTGATAATTAACACGGAAGAGTTGGCACGTGCACGGGGACGGAAACGTCTATCTATGAATACAGAGAAAAATATACGATAGGGAAACAGATAGTATCATTGATAAAAACCGGTCGTTACATCCTACCCACCTTAAAAAATGATTCCGCCCTCGGAATCTTATCCACTAAGGTACCGGGAAAATATTAGGGTAACACTTGCATCGCTCTTCTAGTGTATACACACGATAAATAAACAACATGCCACATCCAAATAGTATTTCTAATACCCACATCAACTCCAATAGTATTGCCACTGATAAGACTAATCAACGTACATGCCATTAGTAGTAGCAATACACATACACACATTACTAACTACGTATTAACATAACACATTTAATATAATACCATCCTATAAGTATAATCCAACCAATATTATACTCGGCGAATAGTAACAATTTACTATAACACCACATCAATTTACTGGCTGTAAGTGTGCTATCACTTGCACCCTCACAATCTATAATGATATAGTACCACATGTCACTTAAACATACCACCTACACATAAATACAATCATTCTTAGTCTATTAACACTTCAATTGTATAATCACTTTTACATACCGCATATTACCATATACACACATAATATTACAAATCACTACACGTTTATACATGCACGTAATACATTAAACCACACACAGATTTATACAAGCCTTACTCCTAGCACTAGGGTCATCGTAATCTACCCACCTTAGGATCAAGTCCGTCTCCTGACTTCCTTAAATAGGCCGACGTAGGGGTGGGGGACTTAGACACTAAAGTCGCTCTATCCCGGACACACGTACATTATAATGAAACCATATACATCCAAATACATACACTTAATCATATAGCACACACTTTCAAATTTCCATACATATATCAATTTTACATACATATACATACTCACACTACCACACTCTTATCTCGTATCTATATAGGTCACATATACACTCGCCGGTACACAAATCCATGGTAATTTGTATAGGGCTAGCATACTATTTCATACATTCACATATACGTAGTCACAAACATACGGCCATGCATACCTCCTGGTATACACGTGCTCACACATCATCTCGTAGGAGTAATACAATATTATAATCCTACTATACGTACAACACACTTATTCACACAATATACATATATACACCTATAGCTAATCACATACATATATACACACGAGCACACGCCAGACATACTAACATATAGATCGCATAATGAACCTGCACACATAACCATACTTACACTCATTTATCATTTACATGCACCACAACACCACAATCAAAGCCAAAGATCTTCCTAAGATATGATAAGCTCTTAAGTGATAACTAAACGAACTAATGTTGTGATGGACGGTTCCGGAGGTGGTATTGATAATAGAGTAGGTTGTTGGATGACATAAAATATTTATGAATAATTAAAAAGTTAAGAAGATAAGGATATGTGTAAAATAATAACATCGTAAAATAGCGAACATATGGAATAAGTTAAAATGTAAAATGTGATTAGTCAAATAATGAGTAAAGAGTAATATGGGCCTAGTGATGCAGTGCTTGTTCTACAAATGGAAAATAGGTTTGTAAAAAATTTTTTTTCTTTTCTTAAAATATTTGAAGGCAATGATTATAAAATTGACACACATGATTTTTTTTTGAAGTTCTATTTAACTTAGGAAAGTATCTTTTTAAAAGTATGTATCAATGACCGTTTCGAAATACATTAGTAAGAAAAGAAGGTGACATTTGAACTAGCAACTTAGAATTAAAGTTTTAAAAAGATCATTGTCTGAGGAAAATAGAGCAGTTATGTGAATTAGAGGTGCGAAAGATGTACGTGAGGAAATCGTTATGAGTTAGTAATTAAAGATCGCATCAGAAGAGTTTCAAAATCAAGATTGGGTTTAAGTCGACTGAAGTGTAGAAATTCTAAGTAAAAGTTTTCGAAAAGGATTTTGAACTTAGCGAATAATTCAATAAATGAAATATCGAAAATACTTTTTTTTAAAAGACCTTAGATCTGCAATGGGGAAGTTCAAGTTTGAAAATGGGGGCCTGAATAGTCTATGTGAATCGAGGACAAGGAGCAGGTTTGACTATCGAGACGTAAGGACGACTAAGAGATAACTCACTGAATACGCTACGATGGCTTCCTATGATCATCAATTTGAAAGTATAAAGATTAGGAAAAAGTAAAATCAGGGGAAAAACAATCATTGGGTCGACTAAGGTTTAGCACTGAGGTTCTTCATCGAACTAGACTGCGATAGGAGAGTCGAGGTAAGGTTCGTTGAGGATCGAGATCGAGATCTTATCTATAGGTCTGGAATATTCTACGCTTCGAAATCTACTCGTTGCAGGCATCTCCGGTTCGACTTGCACAGATGCGACGATCGCTACGTTCGGTTAGACCCTAGATGAATCTAAGCGGACGACTAACGAAACTCCAAAAATCCAATATGGTCAGGGCTGGATGACCAATGGCTAGGGTGACTCCCAAGTTGATAATACTAAGTCGTGGCAAGGACGTCTAACTAACGAGCATGAGCGTCTAACTAACTCTTCCTATTATCCTGATATTGGGTTCCTATCGCTGAGACAAGTATTCGAGTAGTTTTGCGTACGAAATAATTCTGGATGTTTTGGCTAATGAAAAGTGTTCTGAGGTTCGCAGTTGCAAGACCTGCATGGGCCACCACTAAAACCTGTAACTTCCCGCTTCCCAAAAGACACCGGAAGCGAGAACGTTACGCGGTCCGCTTGAACTGGAGCGGTGAAGCTCGAGTTCAATAAGCGTCTATGATAAAAACACAGATGAGGTTCTTGCATTTGCGATTCAGAACAATCAGAAACATTTCAGAAAAGTAAAGCCACATCCAGAGATAATGTTCGTACACGAAATTAAACAAACAAGCCACAGCAGGGCTAAAGTAGTGACAAAAGAAACGTACATAACTACAGCAAGTGACTGAAAGTAAACTAAGAAAACTAATAGTAGAGGGGTCCTCTAGTCCTCTGCTGGAAGAGGCACTGCGTCAGGTGCGAACTCCTAACTCTCCAACTCTGGCGTCTCGTACTGGTCCTCCTGGTACTCAAGCTCTGAACCTGACATACATCCACAAACATGAATGTATGTCAGCTAAGGGTTTGCAAGAAAAGTTAGCATCCCAAGGCAAAGTATATGACAGATATATGAATTTTAGAAGCATTAATAATTTAAGAAAAGTGACTGCAGCAATTTAACATTTAACAATTCATAGAAACGGAAACGAACAATCCTAGCATGCAGTTCTAGACGATTGCAAGATTAAGGTTAAGATTTCTCGGAGTTTAATGGCATTTCAATTTTCAAGATGACCAAGTTAGCATTGCAAGTTTTCTTGTCAGGAGTTAGCATTCTAATCTAGGGTTCACGCCTGTAGGTCGTGATGAGAAGTTCGTTCCTCTCACGGAGGCTTACCGTGATTGACACTAACCCACCGCAAGCGGGCGGTGCTCTTGAGGAGAGTACCTTTCATACGCCTAGTGGCCGCTAAACCCTAACCCCACCCAAAAGTTTGTCGGAACACGAGCCGGCCTAGTCGACTCACACGACATCACGATATCACGATACCGCCTTCGAGGCGCACGATAGTCACGATGTCAAAACTTGTTAGACATGTCCGTATTCGCAGAAGTTTGGTGTTATCAACATTATTGCATTTAGGTGACAGTTCTACAAAGCGAAAACAGGTCGAACGACCGTTACCGTAAATTTAAATAATGACGAATATGTCCTATTTGTTCAACTTGCTACAAAAATGATTTCTTTCTCTTATTGTTTAAAATGGGGATATATCGTATGATATACCGTTGGATCCCAAATTTCGTCCAGATTATCATGGCATCGTTTTCATACGTCATTTCACGTCTAGTTTTCAAGTTACACATTCATAACTAAAAGTGACGCAAAAGTTCCGAAACTTCAAAAATTCATATAAAATCAAATACTCGCCTGTTTTCAACGTTCTTGGTGTCGTTGGAATCTTCTCGATGTGTACTACGCCGTGGAGGGTTTGGCAGAACATAAAATCAGAAATTTGCGGTTTTTGTTCAGGTCAGATTACAAAAAGCCCCTACGATGTCTAATCACCCAGTTTTATTAAGTTATCTACCTTACGGTGTGGGTTAAAAGTTGTACAGAGATAGATCTACTAACCCGAAGTGCAGAGAAGGGTCGGGACGCAGTGAAGGGCAGCGGCGATGCAGACGGCGGCTGCGTAGCTATATTCGTTGAGACCTGAACGTTGTCGCCGAGTTCTGCAGCGAGGAGGAGTTTGCCAGGGGTGCGTGGATCTGTAGGCGCGTCCAAGAGCCTCCCGGTGTCTGCGTGCGCGAGGGGGAGAAGCTCAGCCTAGGGGAGGAAGGAGCTCGGGTTGGTTACAGATCTGTGGGAGTGTGTGGAGGCCGGCGCAGGGATTTGGTCGGCTGCCTGGTGTTGGGGTGCTGCGGGATGTTGGGAAGAAGAAGGAGGAGGCTTGGGTTGGTGCTCTCGGCCTGGCTGCGGGATAGGAGAGGCTGGGGACTCGGCCTTGCTGCGGGGTAGAGGTGGAAGAGGGAGATGATGCTCGGGTTGAAGATGAAGGAGAGGGGGTTGCGGATCTGGGGAGAGGAGGCCGGCGTGTGGGTGTTGTCGTGAGCATGGAGGTGGGAGGCCGTGGCCTAGGGGGAGGAAAAGGCTATGGGTTGGGGTTCGGCATGGGGGAGCAAGGAGAAGATAGATGAGGGGCGGTGGCTGTAGATGTTAGGGAGAAGAAAAATACCCTAGAATTCCTTTAGGGTTTATAAAAGTAGGGTGAAGTGAAATGGGTTAGCCTTGGGTTCTTTTTAGTTCACGTGACAGGGTTGGTTGCCTAGGTTCTTTGTTTGTATACTCTTTTTATATATATATGCAAGGAGTAGGGTTCAAGAGAGACAGTAGGGTGTCCTTGGTTGGAAATTGTTAAAAAGACAAGTGTGAAGCTGGGTTGCACAGCACGTGAATGGGTGAAGATATGGCAGTAAGCTAGGCTTAGGTTAGGAAAGAGATAGGTTTATTATCTTATAGTTTATAGTTTATATATATATATATACTAGTCATAACCCGTGCCCGCGGGCACGGTTCATTTAAGATTTTCCTGCAAAATCTTTGTTCTCCCCAAAAATTATTTCTCCCTCCCAAATTCAAACGAACAAAAATGTAGCTTCGGCACGGGCGCCCTCGGGCACGATTCATTTATGATATCCCATCAAAATCTTTGTTCTCCCCAAGAATTATTCCCCCTGTCAAAATTTAAACGAACAAAAATTTAGCGGACGCCTTCGGCGCGGGCGCCTTCGGCCGCTAGTCATCGCACACATTTTAATAACGAAAGTGCATTAACGTTGATCAACAAATTCAGTGCCGACTGCTAGTCACCGTACACATTATGCTAATCAAAGTGCATTAGTGTAGAACAACAAATCCGGCACGAAACAACAAATTAGCGCAAAAAATCGGTGCCCGTGGGCACGGTTCATTTAAGATATGCCCCCACGAAATCTTTGTTTCCCAAATAATAATTAAAATTTAAAAGAGCAACAAATTAGAGTAAAAATACTTAACGGCGCTGGTGCCTTTTGCGCGGAACAACAAATTCGGTGCATGCCCCTTCGTCACGGAATTCGGCGCGGAACAATAAATTAGCGTAGAACAACAAATTCGGCTCGAAACAACAAATCAGCGTAAGAAAATTTAGCGGACGCCTCATTTTGAAACACGTTCACTGGCTGCTTTCAAAGGTGGACCAAATTTCAAAGCTGGACCAAGTTTCAAAGGTCACATTCATGGTTTCAAAGCTCTCATCATTTCAAAGCTGGACCAAATTTCAAAGTTGGACCAAATTTCAAGGCTGGACCAAATTTCAAGGCTCTCATTCATGGTTTCAAAGCTTCATTTCAACCTTCCATTTCATAAGATCAAATCACAGCCACTCTTTATCTTGTCCTAGTCAGTCTTAGAATTCAAAAAATGTTGTCAAATGTATAATAGATATATATTAACGGTACATACAGATAGGATACACAGCAGACACGGGTATTATCGTATTTGTATCTAATTCTTTCAACTACAGATTAGCTTGGATTCGTAAATTCATCATGTACTAATTTTGATGAATAAAAGGACAAATGGTTATAAGACTAAGATATGACATTATTTTGTTATTTCTGAAGATGATGTCTTGTAAATAGGCTCACAGTCACCGTGGAACCTTCTCCAAAAGGCTCAAAGATGTTAATTAATAATAATTAATTTTTAGCCCATACCACTCCCTAGAATTTGTCTTTACCCCCTCCCTCATTGGCCTCGTCCCAGCAAACAAAAGACCACACCGTCCTCTTTTGGCCTCTCATGCACCCTCAACCACATACATACATACAAATTTGGAAAAATTGCAGGAAACAACCGCTTATTAACCGAAAACACCACCAAATATTACAAAAAAAAACCCATCTTTTAGCTTTTTTCAAATTTTACATAACTCGACACCACCAAACTCTACACACACATTCCAACAACCACCCGGTTCAAGTGTGAACCGCCCGAGGCCGCCAGCAAAAAAAGCTAGCCATTCCGCTCAAAAAACAGCAGAAAAGAAACAGCGAAAATATATTTTTTGGTTAATATATTTTTTCGTTGATTTTATATTTTGTAGATAATTAGGAAGCAAGGGAGCACCGCTCGAGGATCGAACACAATGAGCTCCCCTTTGCCCGATCCGCACACCGACTCGCCGCTTGACGCCGGATCCGACCAGCTTTGAACCCGACCCGCAATGACCCGGTAAACCAGCATCGCCCACCGCTCCCTGCAAAGGTCCGGATCCCCTCCCCCATCTCGTTACTATCGTCGCCCTCCGGTGACGGCACCGCCACGACACAGCAGGCCACGCTGGCATCGTAGATCCCGTCGCCGGTGGAGGAAGATAGAGATGGGCGCAGTGGAAGCGCATCATCTCGTTGCCATCGACGACGCATCGGGCATCGCTGCCGCTTGAGCAGGAGCGGACGGCGGAGCGGTAGTCCTCGAAGCGGGCGACGATGCGGGTCGGGTTATGGACCCGAAAGAGCATCTTGATTCGATCCGGGAAGGGCGCGCTGTAGCCGCAGTCGGACCAGCTGGATCCGAAGATGATCTCGACGACCCGACGGGAGGAGTGGTCGGAGGGGAGCTCCGGCAGGGTCGGGAAGGTGGCCGTGGCCGCCGTCGAAGTACGCAGTGGGGACGTCGATGGAGAGGGGAGGCGGACTGCAGTCTTAGCGGGCTTGGGCTTGGCCCATTTGCGTCTGGGAGGAGGGGGTAATTGGGTTGGGTAGTCAGGGGGCATTTCGAAAGAGGGGGGTGTTTTGGGAAGAGGAAGACGACGTCGCGGAGAGCTTGAGATGAGTTGGAGCAAGGAAGAAGGTGGTCGAAGGCGTTGGATTTGCAACAGAGAGCTCCTCCCTGCGAACTTTGCCACTGCCCCTCATCTGCCCTTTGCCGGCATCTAATAGGTAGAGAGAGCTGATGTGGAGTTTGATGGGAAAGTACACAGGCTGTGGGTTATAATAGAGAGAACCACAAATTTCGCACATTCCCAACACAAACTCCTCAGCTTCTTAATGATTAAGCAGAATTTTTTATTCGCACATTCCCAACACACGGGCTGTGGTTTAAGAAGAGTAATTAACGGGCAGCATTTCAAAATTTAAAGGCAGGCCGCTTGGGGAATGATACCAAGCCAAGTAGAGAGAATCCTAGGGACCCACGTGAGCGTTAATGATGGGGGAGAGGCGATACATAACTGATTCCCGAGATCTGCATTCCAAAATTTAAATTATCTTTATGCTCTCCAGCCACATGACGCTGTTAATGATGGCTAGGGACCCACGTGAGCGCTGATTCCCGAGATGTGCCAGTGAGTGGGTTTTCCGAATGAGGACTGTAGAGAAGCTAAATGTGGGTTTTTCGTGAGTGGGTTTTTCGAAAATTCAGAAGTTACCTTTATCAGCCTCATCAACCTCATCCAAACCGTTGATTCTCTAAGATTAAATCCTGGCCGTCTTTTATCTACCCCTTTGTCCTAGTCAGCTTGTCCTAGTCAGCCCTAGGATTCAAAAAACTCTGTACCTTTATCAGCCTCATCAACCTCATCCAAACCGTTGATTCTCTAAGATTAAATCCTGGCCGTCTTTTATCTACCCCTTTGTCCTAGTCAGCTTGTCCTAGTCAGCCCTAGGATTCAAAAAACTCTGTCAAATGTAATATAGAAGCCCTAGGATTCAAAAAACTCTGTACCTTTATCAGCCTCATCAACCTCATCCAAACCGTTGATTCTCTAAGATTAAATCCTGGCCGTCTTTTATCTACCCCTTTGTCCTAGTCAGCTTGTCCTAGTCAGCCCTAGGATTCAAAAAACTCTGTCAAATGTAATATAGATATATATATATATATATATACACACACACACATACACATATATATAAGGTGTGTGTGTACGGGAGACGTGTGTGTGCGTGAACCGCTATGGGGTGATTCGGCCATAAGTCCAATAAGGCTAGGGTTTAATAGGTAAAGATTTGAATTTAACCTATAGGACTTTAATAGGTTTTAATAGCAAGTATTATTAGGTTTAAACAAGGGAATATCGGCTAATCAATTGGCTTAATGGGTTTACAATAGGAAGATTTCATTTGAGGAATCAAAGTTTTGAAATTTGAATTCTAAGTTTTAAAATTGTAATCGACTAATAAGAGATACTTAGCCAATAATAATAATAATAATAATAATAATAATAATAAATGAAAATTAACCTAGTGCCATGAAATAATGATAGTGATAATTAACATGGAAGAGTTGGCACGTGCACGGGGACGGAAACGTCTATCTATGAATACAGAGAAAAATATACGATAGGGAAACAGATAGTATCATCGATAAAACCGGTCGTTACAACATTCCTCCACTTCCTTCATACAACAATGACGATCGTGATGGTGCTTCTACCGTATTCGAAGGTCAATCAACGGTTCGTCCTCCACGTTTTTGATCGACCGCCCGTTTGACATGCAAACCGGGACAGGGATACTCGAATTAGAATTTATAAACCACAAGCACACAGTTTCGAAGTATGGCTTGGGTGTCGATTAGGGGAGGCATGTGTTGTACTTGCAAACATTCAGGAACCAGATCACCCGATGGATGAGTCAGCCTATTCTCGATTGGTTGTCACGATTGTAAACTAATAGAACAGATGTAAAAGTTAAAAAGGTAACCTAGGACTTTGGCTTTCGTCCTAATCATGGATTCTCACTATTACGGCTGAATGATAAGAATATGACCGAATGCTAGGGTTTGGCGGTGAGACGTTGTCTCTAAAAGTGGTACCTAGCGTCACATGGGCCTGATATTCCAGTCAATGCCCAGGATGATACGCTAGGTCTACCGGGCTTCGAACGGTGGTCGTTCCCATGTCCAACACCACCCGACTCTGGTAGCACTAAGATCGCAATGATCGCTCCCAACATTTCGTCGAAACCATTCCCACGTGCAAGGACTCAATGTCAACACTAGGGGGTGAGCTATGGCTAGAGAATTAAACTCCTGTTTTATTTCCTCTTGGCCCAACGGTCAAAGGCGGTCTTTTTCTCGCCGATGACAATGAAACGCCCCCGCTAACCATCAAAATCCCTAGATCCAATCGGATCCCTAGACCTATAGCTGTTCCAGGAAGAACCCACGAAGGGGCTTCCACCAATATCCTACATTGAAGAACTACTCACTAAACATGGTAGCAAATGCAATAACACAATATATAGCCATAAGAATTGAAATCAAGCAATTGTTCACCGTAGCAAATAGAAGCATAAGCAGAATATCAAAATATGAGAACGATCAATGAACTTACACTAAGTGTTTAATTCATACTGCTGAAAAATCCCTAAAATCATCTTAAAAAGTGGGGATCCCGTTTCTGGAAAACCCTAGCACTATTTATACAAGTGGGCAAGATGCCAGAGAATATTCCCACAAAAAGAAAAAACAGATACTCACCCGATCGGGTGAGACGTCACCCGATCATGTGAAACGACGGAAAAATATGTCTTCACCTCTGATACATCTCACCCGATCACTGAACCGATCGGGTGAGTCTTGGATTTCTTGAGCTTGGGAAGTAGCAGTAACTAACCCGATCGGGTGAAAGTGCCGACCCGATCGGGTCACAATACATGACCCGATCGGTTGACAAGTCAACCGACCGGGTGAATTTTGGCCTTCAAAAATGCACTCTGTCATACATCCACCCGATCACTGAACCGTTCAGGTGGTACAGTCTCTTCTTCAGCACTGACATAGACTGCAATACCCGATCGAGTGGCTGCTCCACCCGATCGGGTGAGAGCTGATACATAGTCATCTTTGACGAATGGCTCTCGGGATCTCGTGCGACACTTCTAGTTGCTCCAGGGACTCATGATGTTGGCCATATATGTCTCTTGTGCTAGCAGTGTCCTGCAAATGCACATAAACTCAACGAAAGTAAAAAGAAACTAAAAACACAAAGAAACGGATACGAAATAATGAAACACGACGGAAACCGATGGAGAAGACGTGTGTGAATATTTAAAATATACACGAGTTCCTACTAGTGTCGTGGGTTCACACGGTGAAGCACGAGTGAGTGCGGTTTTGAGCGAGCCAACGGTGTAATTATCTAAATCATGCGATGAAGCTCCATATACACATGTCCATGTAATGACCCAAATATCTAATCAATTCGAGTTTGTGGTGAATAATTGTTCAAGCATGCATGAGAATAGAGTAAGAATAGAAACATGTCATATGTTCGGGAATCTACTGATAGAAACTAGGAAATCACCGCACGATTGCCGAGATGATTGCTAGAAAGCTCCTACGCCAAGTGTGTTTGAAAACGAAAGGGGTTGAGTAGGTTTGGAGGAAAGTACTTGGTACAAATTCTCGCCTTCCCTTTATTCAGGGCGGTAGGAGTGATATTTACAACGGAATTTTTTTGGGTTTTGGATTTTTGTATTATTATTTTTTGGATTTTGGCTATACATAATCTTTCTTTTCTCTCCCCTCTTTTTTTTGTTTTGGATTTTCGATTTTTTTTTGTATTTTTTGGATTTTTGGTAGAAGTAGGAAAATGCGCATTCTCCAAAAGCGGGAGAACGGTGCTAGTAAGTGGAAAAATTGTGTACTCTCCCAAGTGGAAGTGAAGACACGACGAGGGGATTTGCACAAAAAAGAATTCGAATTCTAAACACTTGGCAAAAGGCATTTTTTGCGGATCAGAGCGTAAGCAAAATGGGTTATCCTAGTCCTATTGGTAGAGTCCCGACACATGGGATTTGAAGCATACATATATAGTATGATTCATGCATAATGAAGCAGAAAGTAGAAGCAATATACCGCATATTCGAAATTGAAGCATGCTAGTATAGGGGTCATCCATGGATATGCATATAAAACAAAATCACGACCTAGAAGCATACCAACTAGCTAGTCACAACACACAACTCAACACAAAAGGCAAAGTGAACCCACGGAGCATAAAATGCAACAGATCTCGGCTTCCTAGGGTTAGTGAAGATAGTTATCGTTGCTTAGCTAAGTGTGTGTGAGTGGTTTAGTGGTAGTTTCATCATGCGGGGTCATCTCTAGGACAGGAGAATAAAAGGATGGAAAAAAAAGAAAAAACACGACAAAAACGACTCAAAACGGCGAAAAAGACACGACTGACGCACATAGTGCGACTCCCCCAAGATGAACGTTGCATTGCCCTCAATGCAATATGGTGAAGTGCGAGATGGTAACGAACGGTGGGAGGGAAGTACACACGGACAAAGAAAAGGATAAACATGAAAAGCACCGAAAACGAGACGTAGAAAATAAAGAAAATAAAGACCGACACAGACTTGACAAAAGACATACACAAGCACACAGCAAACACACACATCATGACAACAAAACAGCAAGATCAGTCCGAGCTGCTATCGGAGGAATGGTAGAGAGATGGTGAAGTGGGGGTGAATAGTGAACGAAAGATGATTGTGAGGATGATGGAGAAGGTGTGCCAACAAGAGAAGGAGGGGCAACAGGATGGATTACGAGTGGATCAAGATTGATCGGTGGATCATGGTGGATTGGGATGGTACCAGGTGAACCAATATATGGGTGACAATCGGGAGGATCCACGGATGGAAGATTTATTAGGGTAGTATACCATGGATCGGGGTAGAATCCCCATGGTAAATGGGAAGTGCGAATGGGGATTCGCCCAAGAGATGATGGTGGGAGGACGGCAATAGGATTATTGTCAGGCCCATAAAGATAAACTGCATGCTCGTGACCAAAATGAGTGAGCATTCCAATATCGATCTAGTAGTCACGATCGATGCAGGTCCGGCCCGGTAAAATTGGGAGGTCAAGTGGTAGCCTCAAATCATGACTGACAATGAGAGTGATAATCCCACCACAACAAATAGATCCGGAGGTTTCTCGGCTAACAGATAAAAGCTCATGTATTATCCAATGGGCAGTGTTGATGGGTAAGAGGTCATGTCCACAGATCCTGTCGTGAGACATGGCATATAGAAAGAAAAGCTCGTCCCTAGACACCGTGGAAGTATCTACGTGTGAAAAGATGGTGTTGGCCAAGAGACAGTGGTCATAGTGGTAACACGGGTGTATAATGTAGGAGGCGAGCGTCTCCGAAGGAAAGGTAGGATAGCGGGTGAATCGTTGCCAAACGCCATCATCCCGGAAGTAGGAATAGATATCAAACCGACCATGAGTGGAATATTCAACATAATGATCGGGATGAGGAAAATTAAGTGAATTATTTAGCTCGGCAAAAGTCATGGTAAAGTTGGCATTAAAGGTGCAGAAAGCGAATCCCCAATCGTACACTTCGAGTAAAGAAAGGAACTCGAGGGTGAGTTCCGATGGGTTGGGGCATAAGCACGAAGTAGGAAATCACATCCAATGCAGTCGAAAAGTTTATTGACGCCCCTCAAAAGTCCTAAATATTCAAACATGGGGCGATCAGCGAAAAGGGTAGGTCGTATGGGGCGGGGAAGAAGGGCGTGTAGACGTGTGGATTGTTCCTTAGATGATGGATTAATTCCAAGGAATGATAGGGGAAAAGGACCGTGTAGGTGGTGTCTGTGTGACGATGATGCGGGTTATTTTCCCTTCCTAGACATGGTAACGATGTAGGAGAAGAACAATAATGCAGGGGATGTGTCTATGATGATGAAAATACAGATATAGGAGACATACACAAAATCAAGACATCGCAGATGAGAAGAGAAATATAAAGCTTGGAAAGAAGTTACCGAGCAATGATGCGACTCCAAGCTAGATGCACCCTTGTAGATGCCTTGGCGAAATGCGTATAGCCCGCCACCACATTTCTCAGATGGAACGGTTTTGTTTTTGGGTTTGGGGAAATATGGGTTGGTAGGGTTAGGGTTTTGGGGAATTTGGATGTAGGACTTAATTGTAGGAGATGGGAGAGTAGATGGTGTTCATGGTGTTGGGTGATGGTTGTGGGTTGATTTGGTTTCAAGAAATTACTGGTGGAAGGAAAATTTGGTGTTTGGGTATTGGGTTTCTTTTTTTTCTAAATGGGTTGCGTGGGGAAGATGGTTGGCTTTATTGGGATGCAGCGAACCGATCGGGTGGGGTCCACCCAGTCGGGTCATGGCATCGGGTGTGTTCCAATTGATAAATGAAGCTACAGGTCACTCGATCGGATGAGATTTCACCCGATCGGATCACCGACTCTCAGAAAGTTCACCTTGTTACTGAAAATATCACCCTATCGCTGACTATATCACCCGATCGGGTGATTCTTCCACAGAACCAAAGCAAGTTACTGTAATAATTCACACGATCGGGTGGTGTATGACCCGGTCGGGAGAGGCTGTTCCTGCACAAAATTTCAAAATTCTCCAAGTTTCGAAACAAGGACCCCCTAAGCTGTAAATTTATACTAATATATACCAATTGATCTTATTGAAAGCTAGTAAAGGGTTAGAACATGGGTTGCCTCCCATGAAGCACTTGGTTATAGTCGATAGCTTGACTCCTTAATTTGTGTTAAATACGGATCCGGGTGATTTGTAGCAGAGCTGTCAGTCGTTGAGTTTCTGACCGAAGAGATTGCAGGCTCGCTGATCATATAGTGCTTTATGCGTCGCCCTTTGACCTTGAAGGGTTCTTCTCTTTCCATGATCTCAATGGCTCCATGTGGAAAGACCTTGGTGACTCGGAAAGGTCCCGACCACCTAGACCTGAGCTTTCTGGGAAAAAGCCTCAGTCTTGAATTAAATAGGAGCACTAAGTCTCCTTCCTTGAATTCTCTCTTCATGATATGCCTGTCGTGCCACTGCTTCAATTTCTCTTGTATATCCAGGCATTTTCGTATGCGTTGAGCGCGTTGAGCCGGATCTCATCAAGTTCATTTAGCTGGAGTTGATGGTGGCTTCTCACCTCTTTGGCATTGAAGTTTATATTCCTGACTGCCCAAAATGCCTTATGCTCCAACTCCACAGGTAAATGACATGCCTTCCTGTACACAAGTCGATAAGGGGTCGTGCCGATCGGAGTTTTAAATGCAGTTCGATAGGCCCAGAGCGCATCTGAAAGCTTAGATGACCAATCCTTCCTAGAGCTAGCAACGGTCTTCTCTAGGATGCTCTTTATCTTCCAGTTCGAGACTTCCATCTGGCCGCTAGTTTACAGATGATAAGCCCACCCAATTCGGTGTTGCACTCAGTACTTCTTCAAAAGAGCTTCAAATTTCTTCTCTATGAAGTGGCTCCCTCCATCACTAATTAGAACTCGAGGCACACCGAATCTCGGGAAGATGCAGTTCTTCTAGAATTTGGCCACTATTCGGTAATCATTGGTGGGGCTAGCTATCACCTCCACTCACTTGGACATATAGTCTACGGCCACCAAGATGTACTGGTTACCAGAGGAAGAGGGAAACTGCCCCATGAAGTCGATCACCCAAACATCGAAGATATCAACTTCCAGGATGTAATGCTGTGTCATTTCGTTTCTCTTGGATATGTTTCCCGTCCTTTGGCACTTGTTACTGGCTTTGACATATGCAAAAGCGTCCTTGAAAAGAGTCGGCCAATAGAATCCACTTTGGAGAATCTTCGACGTGGTCTTATAAGAACTTGCTGGCCTCCGTATTGTTGATCATGGCAATGAGAAATAATGGAGGTCCCCTCCGTTTTAGGAATACACCTCCGTATCACCCCATCATTGCAAGTCTTGTAGAGATAAGGGTCATCCCAATAGAATTTCCGAACTTCGTGAAAGAACTTCTTCTTTTGCTGATAGCTTACATTGTGGGGTACAATGGCACACGTGAGATAGTGGGCGATGTCGGCATACCACGGAGTCCAAATAGAAGAAATAGAGAAAAGATGCTCATCAGGAAGTGAGTCATCAATAGGAGTTGCATCCGGGTCGAAGGTAGATAATCTAGATAGATGGTCGGCGACAACATTTTCCGCCCCTTTCTTGTCTTTGATTTCCAAGTCAAATTCTTGGAGGAGAAGAATCCACCTTATGAGGCACGGCTTGGCCTCCTTGCTCAAAAGGTACTTGAGGGCGGCATGATCGGTATGCACGATAACCTTAGTGCCCACAAGATACGACCGGAACTTATCCATGGAGTGGATGACGGGTCGCAATTCCTTTTCCGTCGTCGTATAGTTCCCTTGAGCCTCGTCGACAGTCTTGCTTGTATAATAAATGACGTGCAGATTTTTGTCTTTCCTTTGCCCTAAGATGTCTCCAACAGCATAGTCGCTAGAATCGCACATCAATTCGAACGGTTGAATCACAGGTGCAGAAATAAGGGCTTGCTTCAAGAGGCGGAAGGCTTCCATACACTTATCATCGAAGACAAAATGTGTATCCTTCTCGAGGAGCTGAGGCAAGGGCCTAGAAATTTTAGAGAAATCCTTTATAAACAGTGGTAGAATCCTGCATGCCCTAAGAAACCACAGACTTCTCGAAGGTTAAGTGGAGGCAGAAGCTTTTCGATGACATCGACCTTTGCTTTGTCCACCTCAATCCCTCTTGAAGAGATAATGTGCCCCAACACGACTCCTTCTTGTACCATAAAGTGGCACTTCTCCCAATTTAGAACTAGCCCTTTATCTTGGCATCTTTACATGACTTTAGCTATGTTGTGGAGACACGAGTCGAACTCCTTTCCATAAACGGAAAAATCATCCATGAAGACCTCCATTATGTCCTGGGAGAAATTGGAGAAAATTGCAGACATTAATCTTTGAAAGGTGGCAGGGGCGTTGCAATGCCCAAACGACATCCTCCTATAAGCATACGTCCCAAACGGACATGTAAAAGTGATCTTCTCTTGGTCATCATGGTGGATGGGAATTTGCAAGAAGCCAAAGTATCCATCCATGAAGCAAAAATAGTTGTGCGTGGCCAATCTTTCAAGCATTTGATCAATAAAAGGGAGAGGATAATGATCTTTCCTTGTAGCTTTGTTTAATTTCCGATAATCGATGCA
This sequence comes from Scilla litardierei, assembly GCA_030789695.1. Taxonomy (NCBI): domain Eukaryota; kingdom Viridiplantae; phylum Streptophyta; class Magnoliopsida; order Asparagales; family Asparagaceae; genus Scilla; species Scilla litardierei. The sequence goes on from CM061142.1 coordinate 371,482,720, forward strand.
CATTCGATATCCGGTGACGGTCCTTGTGGGTATAAGCTTATTTTTCTCGTTACGAATGACTGTCATTCCTCCCTTCTTGGGCACAACATGTATCGGGTTAAACCAACGACTGTCAGAAATAGGATAGATAATCCAAGCCCGAAGAAGTCTAACAATCTCCTTCTTAACTGCTTCCATCATAATGGGGTTCAATCTTCGTTGTGGCTCAATGGAAGTGGCTTGCTCATCTTCAAGAAATATCCTATGCGAGCAAAGCCCCAAGCTTACTCCCTTCAAGTCCTCAATGACATACTCGAATACATTCTTAAATCTCTTCCGAACATCAAGAAATTTGGCCATATGGTCTTTAGGTAGCGAGGAGTTCACAATGATTAGCTGCGTCAAATCCTTCTCCAAATATTCATACCTCAATCACTGAGGTAACTCCTTCAGCTCCACTTCGGGTGGTCCCGATACATATTTTTTCAAACCGTGTATCCTCCAATGAAAGAGCCTCTTTCCAGGTCTCCGGGATGCTAACATCCGAAACTTCACTTTTAACTGTGGGTCCACAGGGTGAAGCTTTGCAAAGTGTGGAGAAGACCATGGAGGAAGGCTCTGGTTCCATCTTAAGTGTATGATAATTATCGGGCAGAAAAGCTTCAACATGAAAGCAAGTCTCAATAGTGGATAGCTCTCCACCACCACCTCCAATTCAATCATGATCCCAAACTCCAGGGTGCTCTGTAGAGGATTGCAAGGAAAAGATAGATTCCTTCTCACGGCACTTGATAAGTCCTGCCAGATAATCCTTCAGAAAAATCCCTCTATCAATAGGTAAATCACCCTCACAGAAGTCGGTATTGGGTATGTCAGTAATCACCGCATCATCAGAAGGGGAAAATACTGTCATATCGGGATGCTGTTGGATATCATGATTCCTCTTTTGATTGTCCACTGTAGCTGCCATGAAGGATTGGATGCTCGAGGTGCTTAGACATTCTACGAGATACGGGACCAAATAGCTGGCATGGCGTGCATATGCCCAGATATCATCTGAAACGGCACACGACATTCTTGCAATAGAGTAGAAAACCTGCAAGAATATGGAGAGAAAGAGAAATACAACAATAGAAAACATGTTAATAGCTCAAGTTATAGGAATGGAGAAATAAGACTGTTGACAGCGGCATGGAGACATAATCTACCAACCCCCTACAACGAATATGTAAAATATGTCCATGCAAAATTAAATAGGTGTAGAATGTGAAAATGATCACGGGGTGAGGATGTGAGCTAGTCTCAAGGATAACAAGGTCCTAAGTGTAACAAGTACGTTGCCTCCCCGGCAACGGTGCCATAAAGCTTGACCGGCCTCCCGTTTGACACACAAACCAGGACGGGGATACTAGAATTAGAATTTATAAACCGCAAGCGTAAGGTGTCGAAGTGCGGTTTGGGGGTCGATCTCGGGGAGGTGTGGTTGTACTGTAACGGCCGCTTTCCGACCGTTCGTATTTCCTGTGTGCACGTGCTTAGTCGTGCACGTATTTCTTTCGGCTATCTCCGAGCTCCGGCATATGCGATGTGTTATGCCGTTGCGATCGTTTTCGGGCGTTGGATTTTATAGTAATTTTTGGGAACGTCTTTCACGGCTCGTCTTCTCGAAGAAACGACTTTGAATGATAGGGGCGTTTTAGTCATCTGACTCAAAACGCCGTTTCCAATTTTACGTAAATTCTTGGTAGGCATTATGCACGATCGGGCTCCGTAGATCTGTGCGTCTCGTCTCCACGATCACCCTGGTATTTTCGGATTATTTTTCTGACGCCCGGATTGAGAGTTATCACTCCAAGAAGTCTGGACCGTTGATTTGCGTTGATCTTTTCAAAATTCAAATCTGTTAACCAAATCTGGCTAAATCCCTCTTTTAAAACGTTTTTAAATCTTCCCAAATCTGTTCCTCTAATCATCCTTAGGCTTACCCCAATCTGCACCCCCCTTCAGCTCTCCCCTTTTTGCCCACTTAAGATTAATCTTAGGGCTCTTTATCAAATAAAACCCCTTTTTATAATCCTAACCCTAAGAATTAACCCTAACCCTAAATCAAAATCTTCCCCCCTCACGCATCAGCCGCCGACCCCCCAAATTTTTCCCCTCTCATCCGATCTCCCCCTCTCTCTCTTCCACGACGGCGACCGCCCGACGCCGGCCATCCCCCCAAAATTCTCCCCTCGATCTCAGATCGCCCTCTCCCTCTCCCTCTCGCTCCTCCCTCGCCCGCGGCCCCTCGCGAGCTCGCCCTCTCCGATCTCGCGCCGTCGCGACCTCGCTGCGATCCGCGATCCGCCGTCGCGATCTCAGCCCGCGCCGCCAGCTGCGCATCCCCGCCGCCACAGCTTCCTCAACGGCCGCCGTCCCCGCCGCTCAGCCCGCCGCAGGTTGCACCGTCGCCGCTGCGCTGTTCCCGCCGCCGCGATCCACAGCCTCCCGCCGCCCTCGTATCCACGCAGATCCGCCGCCGTGACTTCCCCGGCACCGGCGTGCAGTGCCGCCCGCCCCACTGCCGCCATCTCCCGCCGCGCCGCTGATTCTCAGTGCCGCCTCCCTCGCTCTCAGCCGCCCACAACTCCGGCACGCCGTCGCCGCGCCCCCGTTCACACCGCTGAGGCGCAGCCCCTCAGCCACGCAGAGCTCCCCTCGCGCCGCCTGATCGGGAGTGGTTTGAGACGGATGCCGTGCTTAGAGTTGGCTTGGGAAATTTCTTGTCCTTACGATATTGGCGGTGCTGATGACGGGGATTAAGGACCAGAAGGATCCTAGGGATCAATTTCATCATGGAGGATGGATGGCTAAGGTCTTCTTTTGGTGTGTTGTGGTTGTCCTCATGTTCTTTGTTCCTAATGGAGTTATCAGATTCTATGAGACAATATCTAAGTTTGGATCTGGATTGTTCCTTTTGATTTGAGTTTTTCTGTTGCTAGATTTCGTGCACAGATGGACTGATAACTGGGTTAGCAAGGATGAGCAGTTCTGATAATTAAGTACGCCGCAATGCTACCGTCTGGATCCCGACGTTCCCTCGCTTATTGCAACTCACCGACGCTCCTTAGATCGATCCCGTAGCCATTTCAGATCCACCGCCGTTCAAACCCGACACTAGATTTCCCGCTCAATCGTCACCAGGTTGGTCTCTCTAACTTGTAGCGAAACCCACACTGTAGCGAACTGAACCCTAACTAAAATCGGACAACTGTAACTAAATTTATTTTCTGTGCCAGTAAAACGCTGCTCACTGTAGAAATCGACAATCGGACAATTATTTCTGTGCACATAGGATAGAAGTCGATTTAGGTTGATAAAACATCAAAATGTGACTTGTGACAATTTGGATAGTCCCGATAACCTAGAAATGAACCTAAATAGGATTTACTAAAAACACGACCTGACACTGTCGCCGTGACACTTTTCAGACGGACTACCGCGGACGCGACGCCTGGACGAGATGCCCCGGGCGGACGACACACTCGCCACCGCAGGCAAGTGTACCCACTTGCATTTTTGACCGCGTCTTGGTCTTAAATAGTTAGAACTATTAGACTGTGAGTGTTTAGGTCTGGACGTGAAATGATAGCGTCTGGGTCACCCTGACGACTTAGACTTGACGACGAAGCTCGACAAACAACAACTCTTGACACCGTAGGGCTATCTTGTGTGTGCGTGCGTGTGGACACCCTAGAATAACAATTCCTTACATTTTTCGTGTCTTGTCCCCGTTACACAAAAAGCATACGGGCGTTTCAGGTGCTTCCCTTGCGGAAGTGATCTCTGTGTTACGAAAAAGCCTACGGGCGTTTCAGGTGCTTCCCTTGCGGAAGTGATCTCTGTGTTACGAAAAATCCTACGGGCGTTTCAGGTGCTTCCCTTGCGGAAGTGATCTCTGTGTTACCTACGGGCGTTTCAGGTGCTTCCCTTGCGGAAGTGATCTCTGTGTTACGAAAAAGCCTACGGGCGTTTCAGGTGCTTCCCTTGCGGAAGTGATCTCTGTGTTACGAAAAAGCATACGGGCGTTTCAGGTGCTTCCCTTGCGGAAGTGATCTCTGTGTTACGAAAAAGCATACGGGCGTTTCAGGTGCTTCCCTTGCGGAAGTGATCTCTGTGTTACGAAAAAGCCTACGGGCGTTTCAGGTGCTTCCCTTGCGGAAGTGATCTCTGTGTTACGAAAAAGCCTACAGGCGTTTCAGGTGCTTCCCTTGCGGAAGTGATCTCTGTGTTAAGAAAAAGCCTACAGGCGTTTCAGGTGCTTCCCTTGCGGAAGTGATCTCTGTATTACGAAAAAGCCTACGGGCGTTTCAGGTGCTTTCCTTGCGAAAGTGATCTCCGTGCTTCCTGTCCTGAGTTCTGGGGTTTGGGGTAGGGTTGAGCGTGCGCACGGGGAGCGGGTCTGATCCCCCTCAACCCGTAAGGCGTGAACCGTTCGTGTCGTGTCGTGTCGTGCCGTGTCGTGTCGTGTCCTACCTGTCTTGTCTGTCTTCGTCTTGTCCTGACACCTTTAGGTTAGTCCCTTAGTCGGTAGCACACGCTACGGCTACTGCCTGCTACGCTTTACTTTCCTGCTACGTACTTCCTATCTACCTTGTTGTAACCTCAGCATGCTAATCAACCAGTAAAACGTTGTTTAATAGTTCAGTACACTTGCAGTTTGGTCTAACCCTTTTTGTAGACCTGACCTGACGTACAGTTCCTTCTTTTGGTGCTGTACGTCAGGTGTTGAGCCAGAGTTCGTGGACGAGGCTAACTCACTGGAGTACGTGGAGCCGAGGACGTCGTCACCAGAGTACGTACCTGACAAGGACCAGACCTTGAGGTCTTTTAGTCGTCACTTTCAGATGTTACTACTTTCAGTTTTCTCTTAGATAGTTTTTTGCCAACACTTAGGCTTCTTTTTAGATTTGTACTTGTTGGATATCATATCTCTAATTTAATGAATGCAACTTTCTTTCCGTACGTTCTGTTGTTTCGAACTATAATTAATGCAAGAACCTGAAAATCTTTTAAAATGGTACCTCTACAGACGCTTATTGGGTCCGAGCTTCTCAGCTCCGGCCTAAGCGGGCCTTAGTCACGCTTCGCCTCCGTCGTTTTGGGAAGCGGGGCGTGACAGGTTTTAGTGGTGGCCCATGCAGGTCTTGCAAAAGTTCGGAACAATAAAAGTACCGCATTCATTTGATATCCACGTACAAGTCTGAATTAGTTTCCCAGTCTTAGATAGTAGGAAGACTTAGGTAGACGTCCCAGGTTGATAGTCGGACGCCTTGGTTAAGATTTAGTCGTCCTCGTCCTAGACTATCTTAGCATCCCCATTTGATTCTGATCGTATTAGATTTCTAGAGTCCTTCTTTTAGTTTAGTCGCTCGCCCAGCTCCATCGACTTCGGGCCCAGCGGAACATAGCCTTGATTCTCTTAGGAACCTTATCTTTAGATCCCGAATATAGACCCGCTCATTAGGAAGTCTTAGAGCTGAGTTATCCTAATCCTTAGACAACCCGATGATTAGGACCCCTGACTTCTTGCGTCCCTATGATCATTACACTTCTGTGTTATCAATCGTAGGGTCCCATCGTAGCCCCCTTGCATCTTATCCTATGTGTAACCAACATGCTATCATTTTCCTTTCTTCCGATTCACGTGATCGTTTCAGACGATTATCGTTGATCCTTCGAATCCCTTCCTTGGTCTATTTTGCTTCCCCTGAAAGTATTTTCGAAATTCCGTATTAAGATTTTCGCTTAGCTTAAATTCTAAAAAAAAACCCCCTATATTATATTTTAAAAAAATTGTTTTCGGTTGAGTTAAAATTCTTTCACTGATTTTAAAACCTCACTGGTCGTAAAACTATTTTACTATCTCGTGCCTATTTTCAAATCGGTATCTTTCGTATTTCAGTTTTAAACCGTATTACCAAATTCTATAATCCTATATATATATATTACTTTTCTAAGCTACGAAATTTATTTTTAACTCTTTACCGTACGTACTTTTAAAAATATTTTCTAAACCAAAGAGAACTTTAAATTTCTTCTCGTATATGTATAAACAGCCCTATGTTCATCGTGCTCATATTTCGAAAATCTTGGTAAAACAACCGCTACCTCGCCCTGTTTTTGTTTCCGTCATCTAACTCTTTTTCCGAATGGTAATAATTTTTTACCATCTACTCGCTTTTTACTACTTATTTTTATAAGTATAAAAGTATATGATATCCTAATTTACACGTAGTTCGCCTTTCATCTTTTTAATTATTTTGAGAAATATTTTTGTCCCATCCAACCAACTATCTCCTTATCCCGCCTTATTTGAACCCGTTCCCTCCGATTCATTTCATTACACTCTTGTCTTCTGATTTTCCTTAGGTTGTGTAGACTTTAGTCCTTGTAGTTGTCTATGTTATCTCCGGTTTAGGAGTAGGCCCTTTGGTAGGTGATGACGTGGTGGTGCATGAGTATAGGTAGAGTGTGTAGACCTGTATGAGTGTGTGTTCTTTTGGATCCTGATGATTGCATTTTTGTGTCTTGAATGTGTACGCAGTGTTAACCATGATATGTTTGAAGTTGTCTGAATGACGATATTCATACATATATGAATAGGGTCATAGCAGGCAATTTCCTTAGACGTAGTTTTTCGCGATTATAGAATAGCTTATCTTTGACTGTATGTGATTGTATCAAGACTTTGATTTTCTTTTAAACCAACCCTTTAAAGTTTTTTTGAAATTAGCTCACAAGATCACGAATCAATTATCCTTCCTCATCCATTACCACGACTCCACGCGGTTCTTCAAATGTTTTAAAAATGTGTCACTAGTGTTAAGTTTTCCCTTTTCTCTTCTCTTTCTCCCCATTTAGAAATGTTATGTTATGGTTGTTATAGTTTTGGGGCTAGCCATTATTATTGTAGGATTTGTTTGCGGATAGGCTCAGGGAGAGATGAGATTTGTTGTAGCAATGATTGACCGATTTTGGAACAATAGGATATTGGAACAGATTTCTTCTGGATGAAAAGAACGGGTTGTCCAAGACTTATTTATAAAACCGAAGTATGGCGGACTCGATGGAGAATTCTGGTTGAACGAGATTATATGCGTGAAGATGAGAACTTATCAGATTTGAGGCTTAGACGAATAGTAGATAGGGATGGCTATAGAGTATGGTATGAGTTAGGATGATCGTGAGATTGAGAAGAATTTTTATTAGCATCGAGACCTGATTATTGAGTTGACGTGAGAAGACATTGAGAGTGACACGACGTGTTGAGAAATGGATGGTCAGGTTGTCGGGTTTAATATTGGTTGAAAATAATTATAATAAGTAGGAAGAGATGTGATTTTGATAGTTCAATTATTTGGCGGATAAATTTATGGGAAGTTATGACACGGAATGTATTGAGGACACATCGATTGTTGATTTGTAAACGTGTTACGAGGTAGACAAAGTTGTTGTCTTCGATTGGTGATCAACTAGAAAAAAATTTCTTTTTGGCGATTGATAAATATTGGAAAGAGATCGAGAGTTTAAAAAAAAAATTGTTTTTGAGCAATGATGTTTAGTGGAGTGGTATGGTATGGGAATACGATTATTAATCTTTGGTAAGGATTTGGAGTTGGAAATTTGAACAGTAGTAATGGGTTTATAGTTAAGAATTAAGAGGTGAGTTTAGTCGTGGCATTGTCCAGTGAAAGGATAGATTATGATGGATTATTGAGGAACGTTTGTTCGAAGTTATAAGATTAGCGATCTATATGGGTAGTTATGAGAGTTTTGGGTATAAGGTTATGTAGATGTTATTATTGTTAGTATGAGTGATTCCGAGGGCGGAATCATTTCTAAGGTGGGTAGAATGTAACGGCTGCTTTCCGACCGTTCGTATTTCCTGCGTGCACGTGCTTAGTCGTGCACGTATTTCTTTCGGCTATCTCCGAGCTCCGGCATATGCGATGTGTTATGCCGTTGCGATCGTTTTCGAGCGTTGGATTTTATAGTAATTTTTGGGAACGTCTTTCACGGCTCGTCTTCTCGAAGAAACGACTTTGAATGATAGGGGCGTTTTAGTCATCTGACTCAAAACGCCGTTTCCAATTTTACGTAAATTCTTGGTAGGCATTATGCATGATCGGGCTCTGTAGATCTGTGCGTCTCGTCTCCGCGATCACCCCGGTATTTTCGGATTATTTTTCTGACGCCCGGATTGAGAGTTATCACTCCGAGAAGTCTGGACCGTTGATTTGCGTTGATCTTTTCAAAATTCAAATCTGTTAACCAAATCTGGCTAAATCCCTCTTTTAAAACGTTTTTAAATCTTTCCAAATCTGTTCCTCTAATCATCCTTAGGCTTACCCCAATCTGCACCCCCCTTCAGCTCTCCCCTTTTTGCCCACTTAAGATTAATCTTAGGGCTCTTTATCAAATAAAACCCCTTTTTATAATCCTAACCCTAAGAATTAACCCTAACCCTAAATCAAAACCTTCCCCCCTCACGCATCAGCCGCCGACCCCCCAAATTTTTCCCCTCTCATCCGATCTCCCCCTCTCTCTCTTCCACGGCGGCGACCGCCCGACGCCGGACATCCCCCCCAAAATTCTCCCCTCGATCTCAGATCGCTCTCTCCCTCTCCCTCTCGCTCCTCCCTCGCCCGCGGCCCCTCGCGAGCTCGCCCTCTCCGATCTCGCGCCGCCGCGACCTCGCTGCGATCCGCGATCCGCCGTCGCGATCTCAGCCCGCGCCGCCAGCTGCGCATCCCCGCCGCCACAGCTTCCTCAACGGCCGCCGTCCCCGCCGCTCAGCCCACCGCAGGTCGCGCCGCCGTCGCTGCGCTGTTCCCGTCGCCGCGATCCACAGCCTCCCGCCGCCCTCGCATCCACGTAGATCCGCCGCCGTGACTTCCCCGGCACCGGCGCGCAGTGCCGCCCGCCCCACTGCCGCCATCTCCCGCCGCGCCGCTGATTCTCAGCGCCGCCTCCCTCGCTCTCAGCCGCCCACAACTCCGGCGCGCCGTCGCCGCGCCCCCGTTCACACCGCTGAGGCGCAGCCCCTCAGCCACGCAGAGCTCCCCTCGCGCCGCCTGATCGGGAGTGGTTTGAGACGGATGCCGTGCTTAGAGTTGGCTTGGGAAATTTCTTGTCCTTACGATATTGGCGGTGCTGATGACGGGGATTAAGGACCAGAAGGATCCTAGGGATCAATTTCATCATGGAGGATGGATGGCTAAGGTCTTCTTTTGGTGTGTTGTGGTTGTCCTCATGTTCTTTGTTCCTAATGGAGTTATCAGATTCTATGAGACAATATCTAAGTTTGGATCTAGATTGTTCCTTCTGATTTGAGTTGTTCTGTTGCTAGATTTCGTGCACAGATGGACTGATAACTGGGTTAGCAAGGATGAACAGTTCTGATAATTAAGTACGCCGCAATGCTACCGTCTGGATCCCGACGTTCCCTCGCTTATTGCAGCTCACCGACGCTCCTTAGATCGATCCCGTAGCCATTTCAGATCCACCGACGTTCAAACCCGACACTAGATTTCCCGCTCAATCGTCACCAGGTTGGTCTCTCTAACTTGTAGCGAAACCCACACTGTAGCGAACTGAACCCTAACTAAAATCGGACAACTGTAACTAAATTTATTTTCTACGTCAGTAAAACGCTGCTCACTGTAGAAATCGACAATCGGACAATTATTGCTGTGCACATAGGATAGAAGTCGATTTAGGTTGATAAAACATCAAAATGTGACTTGTGACAATTTGGATAGTCCCGATAACCTAGAAATGAACCTAAATAGGATATACTGAAAAAGCGACCTGACACTGTCGCCGTGACACTTTTCAGACGGACTACCGCGGACGCGACGCCTGGACGAGATGCCCCGGGCGGACGACACACTCGCCACCACAGGCAAGTGTACCCACTTGCGTTTTTGACCGCGTCTTGGTCTAAAATAGTTAGAACTATTAGATTGTGAGTGTTTAGGTCTGGACGTGAAATGATAGCGTCTGGGTCACCCTGACGACTTAGACTTGACGACGAAGTCTAAGCTCGACAAACAATAACTCTTGACACCATAGGGCTATCTTGTGTGTGCGTGCGTGTGGACACCCTAGAATAACAATTCCTTACATTTGTCGTGTCTTATCCCCGTTACACAAAAAGCCTACGGGCGTTTCAGGTGCTTCCCTTGCAGAAGTGATATCTGTGTTACGAAAAAGCCTACGGGCGTTTCAGGTGCTTCCATTGCGGAAGTGATCTCTGTGTTACGAAAAATCCTACGGGCGTTTCAGGTGCTTCCCTTGCGGAAGTGATCTCTGTGTTACGAAAAAGCCTACGGGCGTTTCAGGTGCTTCCCTTGCGGAAGTGATCTCTGTGTTACGAAAAAGCCTACGGGCGTTACAGGTGCTTCCCTTGCGGAAGTGATCTCTGTGTTACGAAAAAGCCTACGGGCGTTTCAGGTGCTTCCCTTGCAAAAAAGCCTACGGGCGTTTCAGGTGCTTCCCTTGCGGAAGTGATCTCTGTGTTACGAAAAAGCCTACGGGCGTTTCAGGTGCTTCCCTTGCGGAAGTGATCTCTGTGTTACGAAAAAGCCTACGGGCGTTTCAGGTGCTTCCCTTGCGGAAGTGATCTCTGTGTTAGGAAAAAGCCTACGAGCGTTTCAGGTGCTTTCCTTGCGAAAGTGATCTCCGTGCTTCCTGTCCTGAGTTCTGGGGTTTGGGGTAGGGTTGAGCGTGCGCACGGGGAGAGGGTCTGATCCCCCTCAACCCGTAAGGCGTGAACCCTTCGTGTCGTGTCGTGTCGTGCCGTGTCGTGTCGTGTCCTACCTGTCTTGTCTGTCTTCGTCTTGTCCTGACACCTTTAGGTTAGTCCCTTAGTCGGTAGCACACGCTACGGCTACTGCCTGCTACGCTTTACTTTCCTGCTACGTACTTCCTTGCTACCTTGTTGTAAGCTCAGCATGCTAATCAACCAGTAAAACGTTGTTTAATAGTTCAGTACACTTGCAGTTTGGTCTAACCCTTTTTGTAGACCTGACCTGACGTACAGTTCCTTCTTTTGGTGATGTACGTTAGGTGTTGAGCCAGAGTTTGTGGACGAGGCAGACTCACTGGAGTACGTGGAGCCGAGGACGTCGTCACCAGAGTACGTACCTGACAAGGACCAGACCTTGAGGTCTTTTAGTCGTCACTTTCAGAGGTTACTACTTTCAGTTTTCTCTTAGATAGTTTCTTGCCAATGCTTAGGCTTCTTTTTAGATTTGTACTTGTTGGATATCATATCTCTAATTTAATGAATGCAACTTTCTTTCCGTACGTTCTGTTGTTTCGAACTATAATTAATGCAAGAACCTGAAAATCTTTTAAAATGGTACCTCTACAGACGCTTATTGGGTCCGAGCTTCTCAGCTCCGGCCTAAGCGGGCCTTAGTCACGCTTCGCCTCCGTCGTTTTGGGAAGCGGGGAGTGACAGGTTTTAGTGGTGGCCCATGCAGGTCTTGCAAAAGTTCGGAACAATAAAAGTACCGCATTCATTTGATATCCACGTACAAGTCTGAATTAGTTTCCCAGTCTTAGATAGTAGGAAGACTTAGGTAGACGTCCCAGGTTGATAGTCGGACGCCTTGGTTAAGATTTAGTCGTCCTCGTCCTAGACTATCTTAGCATCCCCATTTGATTCTGATCGTATTAGATTTCTAGAGTCCTTCTTTTAGTTTAGTCGTTCGCCCAGCTCCATCGACTTCGGGCCCAGCGGAACATAGCCTTGATTCTCTTAGGAACCTTATCTTTAGATCCCGAATATAGACCCGCTCATTAGGAAGTCTTAGAGCTGAGTTATCCTAATCCTTAGACAACCCGATGATTAGGACCCCTGACTTCTAGCGTCCCTATGATCATTACACTTCTGTGTTATCAATCGTAGGGTCCCATCGTAGCCCCCTTGCATCTTATCCTATGTGTAACCAACATGCTATCATTTTCCTTTCTTCCGATTCACGTGATCGTTTCAGACGATTATCGTTGATCCTCCGAATCCCTTCCTTGGCCTATTTTGCTTCCCCTGAAAGTATTTTCGAAATTCCGTATTAAGATTTTCGCTTAGCTTAAATTCTAAAAAAAACCCCCTATATTATATATAAAAAAAAATTGTTTTCGGTTGAGTTAAAATTCTTTCACTGATTTTAAAACCTCACTGGTCGTAAAACTATTTTACTATCTCGTGCCTATTTTCAAATCGGTATCTTTCGTATTTCAGTTTTAAACCGTATTACCAAATTCTATAATCCTATATATATATATTACTTTTCTAAGCTACGAAATTTATTTTTAACTCTTTACCGTACGTACTTTTAAAAATATTTTCTAAACCAAAGAGAACTTTAAATTTCTTCTCGTATATGTATAAACAGCCCTATGTTCATCGTGCTCATATTTCGAAAATCTTGGTAAAACAACCGCTACCTCGCCCTGTTTTTGTTTCCGTCATCTAACTCTTTTTCCGAATGGTAATAATTTTTTACCATCTACTCGCTTTTTACTACTTATTTTTATAAGTATAAAAGTATATGATATACGCTTCGCCTCCGTCGTTTTGGGAAGCGGGGCGTGACATGTACTTGCAAACATTCAGGAACCAGATCACCCGGTGGATGAGCCAGCCTATTCTCAATTGGTTGTCACGATTATAAACTAATAGAACAGATGTAAAAGGTAAAAAGGTAACCTAGGACTTTGGCTTCCGCACTACTCATGGATTCTCACTATTACGACTAAAGGATATGAATATGACCGAATGCTAGGGTTTGGCGGTGAGACGTTGCCTCTAAAATGGTACGTAACGTCCCATGGGCCCGATATTCCAGTCGATGCCCATGATGATACGGTAGGTCTACCCGGCTTCGAACGGTGGGCATTCCCGTGTCCAACACCATCCGACTCCGGGAGCACTAAGATCGCAACGATTGCTCCCAACATTTCGTCCAAGCCGTTCACACATGCAAGGACTCAATGTCAACGCTAGGGGGTAAGCTATGGCTAGAGAATCAAACTCCTGTTTTATATCCTCTTGCCCCAACAGTCAAAGGCGGTCTTTTTCCCGCCGATGACAATGAAACGCCCCCGCGTAACCATCAAAATTCCTAGATCCAATCGAATTGCTAGACCTATGGCCGTTCTAGGAAGAACCCACGAAGGGGCTTCCACCAATGCCCTAGATTGAAGAACTACTCACTAAACATGGTAGCAAACGCAATAGCAGAATTTATAGCCATAAGAATTGAAATCATGCAATTGTTCACTGTAGCAAATAGAAGCATAAACACAATATCAAAATATGAGAACGATCAAAGAACATAAACTAAGTGTTTAATTCAAGCAGATGAAAAATCCCTAAAAACAGCTTAAAAGTCGGGATCCCATTTATAGGAAAGCCTACCACTATTTATGCAAGTGGGCAAGATGCCAGGGAATATTCCCACAAAAAGACAAAAACAGACACTCACCCGATCGGGTGAGACTTCACCCGATCGGGTGAAACAACGGAAAAATATGTCTTCAGCTCTGATAAATCTCACACGATCACTGAACTGATCGGGTGAATCTTGGATTTCATGGCTTGGGAAGCAGTAGTAGCTGAGCCGACTGGGTGAAAGTGCCGACCCAATCGGGTCACAATACAGACCCGATCGATTAACAAGTCAACCGACCGGGTGAGCTTTGGCCTTCAAAACTGCACTCTGTCATACATCCACACGATCACGGAACCGATTAGATGGTATAATCTCTTCTTTAGTACTGACATAGACTGCATGACCCGATCGTGAGGCTATTCCACCCGATTGGGTGAGAGCTGAAACATAGTATTCTTTGACGAATGGCTCTCAGGATCTCGTGCAACACTTTCTGTTGCTCCAGGCACTCATGATGTTGCCAATATATGTCCCCTGTGCCAACAATGTCCTGTAAATGCACATAAACTCAACGAAAGTAAAAAGAAAGTAAAAAAACAAAGAAACAAATAAGAAATAACGAAAATCGACGGAAACCGACGGAGAAGACGTGCATGAATATATAAAATATAAATGCACGTCAGTTTCAATGGAACAAATTTTGTTTATTGGAAATGCCGAATGGAGACGTTCCTAAGGAGTGCATCTCTTTGGAGAACCCTCCAAAAGGATTATGTTGAATCCACTTAAGAAGATCCCCCCGAGAAGTCTGACAAGGTGAACATTGCCAAAGCAATGAATGCTCTTCATTGCACATTGGATCCGGATGAGTTCAACAAGATATGCACATGTAAGAGTGCATATCAAATATGGAACCATTTTGTCGTTGCCCACGACGGGACGAATAAGGTAAAATTGTCAAAGTTATATGTTGTTATACAAAACTTCGACATGTTTCAAATGCAGGAAGGTGAGAACATTGCAACGATGGACAGACGCTTCACCGACATCACTAATAAGCTTGAAGCTCTCGAAAAAGTATATACACAACAAAAGAATGTAAGAAAGATAATCATGGCAATGACCTCAAAGTGGGAAAGAAGTGCTATTGACATTGAGGAGGTCAAAAACATGAAGAATTATACCGTGATGAATCTCATCGGTACTCTCATGTCTTATGAAGTAAGAAGGGAGAATCGATTGAAGATTAGAGCTATGATGAAGCCAACGAAGGCAACGAAGAAGGCGTTAGCGTTCAAGGCTACCTCTTCATCCTCCGATAGTGATGAGTCCGAGAACGAGATAGATTTGGAAGAAATGGCGCTAATGGAGAAGAAGTTCCAATGCCTCTTTCTCAATGGTAAATTCCCTTCCAAATATAATTTTGATTCAACTAACAATTCCTCTTCTCTTTGTTTTAAGTGTAACAAGCCAGTGCACATCAAGAAGGATTGCCCAAAGTTAAAGAACAAAGAAAAGTGAAAGGCACCAAAGTACCACAAGTCTGACAAATTCAAGAAGGATAAGAAGAAAGGACTCATTGGGACTTTTGATGATTCAAGTGAGGATTCTTCAAGCGAATCCAAAGATGAGAAGGGTGACACTGCACAATGTGCTTAATGGCACATGAGAATACACCCTCCGATGGAAGCGATAATGAGAACGATGAAACCGAGGTAACAATGGATGAACTTCGTATTTCTAACGAAGAGTTATTTTCAAAATATCAATCTCTCATTCTTATGTTTACTAATTTGAAGAAATTGAATGCTAATTATTCATCCATGCCATCCATCACCAATAATGACACCATCATTGACACACTCACACTTGAGAAAGCCAATTTGGTTTCTCAAAATGCCACATTTAGAAATGAGGTGAATTCCCTCAAATCTCAATTAGATCACATTCCATCTAAAGATAATGATGATCTAATTTAACAAAACACGAAATTGGGTATTGAGAATGATTCCCTCAAAACCTAAATGCACGAGCTCACTACACGTGTGTCCATCTTGGATACTACCATTTCTTCTTTAAAGGAGAAATAGGAGATCATGTCCTCTGATTTAAAGACATTTAACAAAGGGAAAGGGAAATTGGATGAATTTCTTTCCAACCAATTTTCGGTCACACATCGTGTTGGACTTGGTTATGTGGAAGCAAACGCATCCAAATCACGCACCTCCTATAGTGGTGTAACTATAAATTTTGTGAGGCCATCCTCCGGTGCATCCACTAGTAGTGAGAAAAACACTATTGGTAGCAAATATACCAAGAAAATCACCACTACACACGTTCCTTCTTTTGACAAGAAACACACTAAGGGTGGAAATCAAAAGAAAGGACATGCTTTCATGTACACTAACACTCACCCACGTAGGATTACTCCTACTTCTCATATGAACACATATGATGAATTTTATGATCCACACCCACGGGCACGTACAAACCCACACATAAGAAATACTTATGCACGTGCTCCTATACACGCATATGTTCATACACATCTTGCATATCCACCACATAATATGTATACTCCATATGCTCCATATAATATGCATGCTCCACTTTTTGCATATGATTCTTATATGATGCATGCATATCCTCATACACCTTTATAAGCTAGACCTCATACTCTAAAGCATCATGCACCACGTAGACCATAACCTAATGTGCATGCAATTAGGAACATGACTCCCAAATCATACGCTATTGGGGTACAAAGAACACTAGCACAAATGATAAGAATGCATATTTAAGTTTGTATTTTAGTGATGTGACACATAGTGGTAACTGTGTTGGGAAGCCAAAGTCCACTTGGACTTGGTTTCCAAAGTGCTAATCCCCTTGGACCTAACAAGCTTGGGTACCATGAGCTTATGGTATACTATGTAGGTACCCAAGAACAAGGAAAAGAGCAATAACATAAATATTAGCTCTAAAAGGAAAGGAAGGATTCTCGATAGCGGTTGCTTCAAACACATGATGGGAGATTCCTCCTTGCTCTCCGAAGTGATCCACATCAAGGACGATGTAACGGTCACCATTAGAGGCGATCAAAAGGGAACCATTATCGGAGTAGGCAAAGTCAATAACCCATCCAAAAATTTAATCGATAATGTTTATTTAGTAGAAGGTTTATTTCATAACCTCATCTATATAAGTCAACTTTGTGACAAAGGTTACAAGGTTAACTTTGGAGAAGGTTTGTGTAGTATAGTTGATAATGATTCAAATGTTTTATTTTCTGGCATTAGACATAAAAATATTTACATGTTAAGTATGCCTAAATCTTTTTATCATTGCCTAGTTGCTTATCCAAATTAACAATTATTATGGTATCGTCATTTTGGGCTTGTTCTTTTAAGCATTTATATAAATTAGCTAAGCATGATTTAATCAAAGGATTTCATAAAATATCTTTTAATAAGAAAAGCTTTTGTGATTCATGTCAACGAGGTAAACTCCGTAAATCTTCATTTAAACTTAAAGATGGAATAACTTCTAAGAGGCCCCTAGAATTACTTCATTTAGATCTATTTGGGCCTACTAGAGTAGCATCTTTAGGAAATGCTCAGTATGAATAATTCATTATAGATGACTTTTCTAGATTTACATGTGCATCATTTTTTCACTAATAAAAATGTAGCCATTGATGAGTTTACCAAATTTGCAAAGAAAGTTCAAAATCTCTTAGGAACCACAATTATCACTATTCGTAGTGATCATGGAGGGGAATTTGAGAATGAACTTTTCTCTAAGTTTTGTGATGATAACGGGATACTCACAACTTTTCTTTTCCTCGTCCACCACCACAAAATAGTGTTGGTGAGAGAAAGAATATGACTCTTATTGAGTGTGCACGCACCATGATCCATGATAGTAATCTTGGACTTCAATTTTAGGCGGAGGCGGTATACACGGCATGTTATATGCTCAATTGGAGCCTAGTGAGGCCTCGAACGAACAAAATTTGTTTTGAATTATTTTATAATAAAAATCCTCAAGTTAAGTATTTTCGTGTTTTTGGTCCAAAATGTTTTATAAAAAACACTTTTTGTAATTTAGACAAATTTGAGCCAAAATCCGATGAAGGAATTTTTGTTGGATATTCCACACGTAGTAAAGCTGATCAGATATACAACAAAACCTCTTCAACGATCGAGGAATCACTACATGTTTCATTTCAAGAAGATTTTGATGTTCCTTATGTTGTTGACTGTGTAGATGTTTTATGTGATTCCATTAGTAATGTTAAAATTAATGATTCTATTGATCGGTCCATATTTTACACATTTTTTCTGCATGTTTGCATACCATTTCGATCGCCCATATCGCGCTTTTCATGATTATTCGACGACACTACGTTACTTTTCACTATTTATTGTTTTTGTCGGATTTCAGGAAATATGGAGCGATCGGTAGCAAAAATGAGCCTAAAGGACTTGTACGCGTACCAGAGCATCGCTCATGGCCTTATTGAGGAGCTAACGGCGCTGGACGATGAGGGGGAGAAGAAGAAGATCGATAGAATCGTCAAGGATACGAGGAGGAGAATGAAGGCTTCCAGAAATGGGCCACTTGCCCGAGTCACGCTACTCACTTGCCCGAGTGAAGCAGCGTACTCGACCGAGGACGACTGATACGAGGAACATTTGCCTGACCAGAGTGCCACAATGCACTCGACCGAGTGGTGAATTCCACTCGGCCGAGTAGAGAACCCCACTCACCCGAGTGAGTCAGAATTTCTGAAGGAAATCAAAGCGAACTCTCTGGAATTTTGGGGAGCACAGCAGAAGACCCACTCGGCCGAGTGATGAATCCCACTCGGCCGAGTGACGCAGAGTGCCAGAGTGCCCAAACCCCAACCTTGAAGCAGACTCTCTGGAATTTTGGGAGAACAACAGAATACCCTACTTGGCCGAGTAGAGAAGTTCAATCGCCCGAGTGACGGATCCCACTCGGCCGAGTGATGCCGATGACACGAGCGTCCAGATTTTTAGACAGTCTCCCACTCTTTTGAAATCTACTATCATTCCATTTGTCAAAGTATGTTTCTCTTATTTTTTATGGATAGTAGACTTCATGACTGTTCCAACGCCGCCAAGACCGTGCCAATCGGAGGTCGGATGAAATCTGGAGAATTTCTGCAAGTTGATGCTGTAGTGCTGGAATTCGCATATCAGTGTCACTTGGCCGAGTGAGCTTTTCACTCGGCCGAGTTTGACAGTTTTTGAGAGAGTGCTGTTTTTTGGAGTTTCTGCAGGAATTCTCACTCGGCCGAGTGAGCTTTCCACTCGGCCAAGTCGCTGCTGGCTACGCCTAGATCTGATTTTGGGCGCGGGTTTCAGAGGGTTTTTAGGGGGTTTTGCTAGGGTTTTGAGGGGGCTATATAAGAGGTTTGTAGCCTTCATTAGAGGGGAGTTCCATTATGTTTTCTTAGGGATTATTTCAGAGGTTAGGCCATGCCCTAGGCCCCCTCTTGGATCAAAAAGCTGTATTTGGATTGGATTTCTTCATCAAAGCTAAGTATCTTTGTTCTTAATATTTGAGTCTTTGGTTTGATATTTTTTTACATGCAAGCAATGTTTTCTATTGATTTCTTAATTGTTATTGCTATGCTTGAGTAGATTCACTGTTCTAGGGCAAAGGGATGAACCCTATGGATTTAATTTCAGATTTGTGATGAATGAATTTATTTGTCGCTGGAATTTCTAGGAGGTTAGGATATGATTGATTTATTACGGATAGCTAGGAATTTCCATCGATATGGAGTTTGCAAGAGATTGGATTCCGATCGATAAGAAGGCCTAGATATTCGATTTAGATTTATAATCGAGATTCACTAGGTTTGGTTTGCAAGAGATTGGACCAAAGATAGCATTTTTATTATAAATCTATACCCATATTCGTTTGCAAGAGATTGGACGAATACAGGCTATCACAATCTAGGTCGTAATTCGAGTTTGCACGAGAGTGGGCTCGAGGTGCGATTGAACGATGATGTCGATCTTCATGCTAGTGGCTTAAGTTAGGGTTTGCACGAGAGTGGGCCGTAATATAGGTTGCTATAAACCGGCAATAGCGCGAGCACGTGAGCTTGGTTCTCTATTCAGTTACAATTAGTTCTCCTCAATTCAAGTCTTGCAACATTGAGATTCACTATTTACAAGGATGAATGACAATCCATAATGGGGATTCCCTAGCTCTAGACTCTTTTATTATATTGAATTCGAATCGCTATTTGACCGACCTCTTTATCACCGACACCGACATCCATCACCATTTCCATTACATCATACCATAACCATCTCAACCAATAAAACCTTCATAATCGAACCAACCTATGATAGATTGGAGCCAACACCACCTCCTCGTGTTCGATACCTGCTCGCCACTTCACCGTGCACTTGCTATAAGACTACAGTCATTTTTCGGGTGTATATCCGGGAAGATCATCAATTATTGAGACTAACGATGCTAATGAAAATGTTGAGATTGTTCCAAGTGATCCAGTATTCCCAAAGCTTATCAGACCATTCATGACCACCCCCATGACCAAATAATTGGCGATATTTGAGTGGGTGTCCGAACAAGGTCAAGGATTGATGAGTTCTCTCATTGCGCCTTTGTATCTACTATTGAGCCAAAGAACATCTTAGAAGTGTATGAAGATAGCTCGTGGATTGTTGCAATGGAAGAGGAGCTCACGCAATTTGAAAGAAATGAAGTTTGGGAACTCGTCCCTTTTCCCAATGGTCACCAAGTCATCGGGACCAAATGGATATTCAAGAACAAGGTGGATGAGAACGAGGTCATCACAAGGAACAAAGCAAGTTTAGTAGCTCAAGGCTACCAGCAAGAGGAAGGTAATGATTTCGAAGAATCCTTTGTCCCCGTAGCTAGATTAGAATCTATTAGGTTGCTTTTATCTTTTACATCTCATAAGAATTTTAAATTATTTCAAATGGATGTTAAAAGTGCATTTTAAATGGATTAGTTAATGAAAAAGTTTATGTTTCTCAACCACTCGGTTTTATACATGAAAAATTTTCTCATCATGTTTTCAAAGTTAAGAAAGCATTATATGGGTTGAGACAAGCTCCTAGAGCTTGGTATGATCGACTCAAAACCTTTCTTTTAGAATTAGGTTTTAAAATGGGTGAAGTTGATTCAACTCTTTTCATTAAAGATTATGAAACTGACATAATCCTTATTCAAGTTTATGTAGACGATATTATTTTTGGTTCTACTAACTTTAACCTTTGCCAAGAATTTTCTAAATCTATAAAGGAAGAATTTGAGATGAGCCACATAGGTGAGCTTAACAACTTTCTAGGTTTTCAAATTCGGCAAATGAAGGATGTGATTTTTATACACCAAACCAAGTACACCGGGGAGCTTATCAAGCGATTCGGGATGGAATCGTCTTCAAGCAAAAGGACTCCCATACTCAAGTTGATATATAGGAGTTCATTTTGATATAGCATATCATGTTTTGAACTCATATGATCATTTCCATGCTCAAGTTGAATATGTCATATTTTCACATTTGTTTTCAATGAGATTTATAGGAGATTTTTGATGATTTGATGATTAGATTAATATGATTGATATGTATATTTGTCCAAATGCTTATGATGGTTATTTTATGTTATTGGAGTGATTAGAGTATAGGTCTAAGGGTGAGAAGTCTCATATCCTTGATTCTAACTCAATTCTGGATTTGAGAACCATTACAGTCGACTGTTATTTCTTCTACAGTCGATTGCCCAATCTCTAGTTTTTAGCCTTCATAACTCTTATTCATGACGGGTGACTAATGGTCATTTCACAGGCAACTAGTCATCTGACAGGAAAATGTATTTTGTTCATTAGGCACCTGCCAAATTGCCACCAATTTTCCCTAGAGATGGTTCAAATTTTCTTCAAAATTTTACTGTGCAGTAGGCACTTGTAAGTCAATTCACATGCGCCTGTCCAAATCCAGGCGACTGTATTTTATTCTACAGGCACATGTCTTCTTTCTGAGTAATTTTTTATTAGGACTTGATAGGCGACTGCACGATGTGCATCAGTCGCATGTTCGTCGAGTTTGACGACTCGTAGCCCCCGATCTGAGCTATTATTTTTGATCCAACGGCCCAGATCAATTCTACGACTCTCTTAAAGATTGTGGCCCCACTTCTTTTCCTCTCTCTTCCGATCGAAAACTCCCTCGTCTTCCTCCTTTCGAAAACACGAGCTCTATTCCTCCTCTCCGTCGATTGCTCCCTCTGGCCATCGAGTCTCTCTCTCCAGCCCCCTCGTCCAGTCCTCCTCCTTGTCTGACTTTGATTAGTATATCTCTATCTACTTATTTCGATTCGAGCCCTAGTTTATCTTTTCCTATCGATTTCTTGTTCATGGCACCCAAGACCAGTTCATCTGCTAAGGGCAAATCCCTTAAGCTTTCCAAGGAACCTAGGGTTAAGGTTCCTAAGCCTCCGCCTACCCAGGGCCACAAGAAACTGTCAACCAAAATTGCAACTCCGTCTTCTGAGCTTTTGCCGTATGCTGAATCTGAGTATGCCACGTCTTCGTCTAGTGAGGAGATTTCCCTCAAACGTAGGAGCAAACAAGCACCTCATACTCAGCCCATAGCTTTGACATCCACTCCTCATGAGGATGAACCCATTGTTGAGCCTGAAACGAGTCTGCTAACCTCGAAACTGAACCCCAAGGCCAAAATCATCTTGAATCTTTGCAGCCATATGCTCCGGTTTCTTATATCCCCATGTGTCGTGGCGACACGTGTTTGGGAAAATATAAACTCATGTTCAATGTCAATCTCCTCAAGGATCGATTTATCTCATACCCTGCTTTTACATCCGAGAATCTATCACAGCTAATGACGACGACCAAATTGGTCGATCTCTTCCAGTATTGTCTTGATGATTCTCCTCGTCCGTACCCCATGCACATGAAGTTATTCTATGCCAACTGCATTCGCGGTGAATACTCTGAGTCTGGGATTTTGGACACTGTTGTTCGGGGGACCCCAATCAAGCTTGACCCCAAACTTTTTCGGTATATTATTAGGATTCCCTCCACCAGATCATTGCCAGCTGACATTTCCATCTCTTCTATTGATGATCTTGATCAGGTCGTCCTTCGGGACATGTTCCGTGAGATTCCCTGCATCCTCACCTTTGGCGTCAGATCCTCCATGTTCACTCCTAGAGGTTGGGCTGTCCACCATGTGGTCAAGTCCAACATCCTGCCTAAGTACAGATCTTCTGACCAGCCATCCCACGAGATATTCGAATGCATGTATGCAATATTCTCCGGGATGGAGGTGAACTGGGCTTGGGTTATACTTGACAAGACCATATCAAGTTCACCTCCTCCTCTTCCCATATTCCTTATGGATGTATCCTCACTCTTGTCATTCGCCATTTTGGCATGATTTTAATGCTTATGAATGTGTCCCTCTTGGCCCTCTACTTAATGCTTTTACAAAGTCGAAGTCCTCTTTGGCTCTGCAGATGGCAACCAAGAAGATACATTCTGCCTATGGCCCCTCGTCATCATCTGCTCCTCCTGGTGATTCGTCGATCCCAGGAGGAGATACATTCTACCTCTAGCCCCTCGTCAACCTAGAAGATACATTCTGCCTCTGGCCCCTCGTCTTCATCTGCACCTATTCTTGATCCCCTTGTCTTCATCTGCACCTATTCTTGATCCCCTTCCTGTCGAGTTGGACAAGAAGGTATCTGTTTTATTCGTGCTTTTCCTTGTATCTTTTCAGCACCATGGGATTCCCCTCCCTGCATCTCTCCAGGCATACTTCCAACCTACTGCTACTGCTTTAGGTGATGCGTAGGCCCTTCCTGCTAACGTCATCCAGCCTCCTCCTCCTGTCATCTCTCCAATTCCAGCGCCATCTGATGCTGGTGCTGCTGACCCTGCCTCTCAGGTTCCTCAGGATGACTAAGTTGCTGCTGCTGTCATGACTTCTTCAAATCCTGTGACCCAGGTCTTTCAGGTTAATATTAGAGCTCCTGAGGACTCCACCGTCATTCGGCTGGACTGATGCTTCTTGACAACTGCTCACCCTAGGACCTAGATTTTTTTGTTAGGATTAAGAGTCTGTGTCTGATGTATTGTTGTGTGATGGATATATAATGTCATTATAAGTGTTTTGTCTGTTAGTGTTTGTGAGTATGGCACATTGGTTGGTTGTATATGTTGGTCATAGACTTTTGTGAACATGGAGTTTTTTTGTCTCTTATATAGTTTTTTGTCTTTTTACCAGTTTTGAGTATATTTTTATTCATTCAAGCTCACAATTTATATAGGCTCAACTTTTACTGGCATCATCAACTTGGAAGGTGGCAAGCACGGATAGGAAGGGTTGTCTGCAACAAAGATCTATATTTGGGAACTTTCAGTGAGTTATTTTTATTGGAGTAAAGTGATTCCCTCATGACCGGAAATGGAAGATGATTTAGCTATAGTTCTGTGGTTTCATGAAATTTCTTACCAAATGTTTATTTGTGACAAATTAGTAGATGGTATGATCCCAAGCTCGAGTTGCCTGCCTGCTCATTTTTTGGTGTTTGTGATGGTCACGGTGGTGCCCAGGTAATACCATTGTTTGTGTTCTGTTCTGATCTGGCATTTGTGCAAAGTTGTGTATTTGGTGTTCTTGCAATGTCAATGTCGATTAGGGATGAGAACGGGTGAGGGCCAGCCCGCTGCCCAATCGGCTGGCCCGAAAAGCCCGGTTTGAACTCATACCCAAATGGGTATCGGGCTGCCCAAAACCCGAAACCAAACTTATTTGTAAATTCTCTGGCCGTCCAAAGCCCGATCGGGCCGCCCAAAGCCCGATGGGCGGCCCGATCGGGCCGCCCAAATATATGGTCCTACTTGAATGATCGGGCTTTCAGCTTCCGTCCAAATTTACAGCAAGGATCGGGCTTCCAGCTTCCGCCCGAAATCAACCCGCCGAAAGGGAATTTTCCTTAGCTGCGCTGCTCGAAGAAAACCTAGATCGAATCATTAGTAATTATATATATGATCTATAACCCTTCAGATCTCTCTTCTGTTAGCATCGACAAACACCGCCCATTAATCCCACCGTCGAGGACCAGTCTGTTGGATCTCTCTTCTGTTGGATCTCTCCCTCTTTCTCCCAGCACCATGTCGATCTCTCACCAGGCCCAAGTGAGCTGCTGCATATTCCTCTGTTGGCCGTCGCACGCATCTCGCAACGGCTATCGATCTCTCGGAATGACGGCGGCTACGATTCGGATTCCGAAGAGGCACCATTGGCGGTGAGAGTGATCGTGGGCAAAGAGAGGAGGGTGTTCTTTGTTGACCCCTTCATTCTCCAAAAGCACCCCTTCAGAATTTTGTTTGAGACGGTCAGAAAAGAAAAGGGCGATGGACCTTACGAAAAAGATGCGATATTTGTGGATGTGGATGCAATTCTCTTCGAGCATATGCGGTGGTTGGCGTGTAATGATGGTTGCTCTTCGACTGCTACGCTGCTCGAGCTCAATTTGAAATGAGATTATAGCGTTTTATTCCCAGGATTACTGACGATAAAACAAATTTTGAGTTTTTCTTTTCCACTTTTTTTGTATGCTTTGATTAATAACGGGTGCAGAGTTTGTCATGTACAGTGCCCACTGTTCACTTCTTTTATATTTTTGGTGAGCGATCAAATTCATTGGAGAATTGATAATAATATGATATGTTTTGTGTGGTATCACGATGATATGTTAATTTTGATGATCCGACTGTATAACTAATAGCATATTAGCATATATGTCATTCTGTTGTGTATTAATTTTTCATTTCTAATTACTAGTTATAGATCATATATATATATATATATATATATATAATTACTAATAGTTCGTATTGGTATGATTTGTTATAATTCAAACTTTCTTTTGTGATTATGTAAATGTTGGTGTTTTTTATAATTTTTGAAGTAGGCCCAACGGGCTAGCCCAAAGCCCAACGGGTTGGCCCATAGCCCGCTTTATACCCATTTGGGCATCCTTTAAAAAGCTCAAATGGGCTTCGGGCCAGCCCGAAAGCCCGTCCATTTGAATTGGGCATCTATTTGGCCCGACCCGGCCCGGCCCGGCCCGGCCCGTTCTCATCCCTAATGTCGATTGGTATGTATACATTTCCAGGAGGGCAGTTACCTATGATATCTGATAATATCAAGCAAACTAATTGCATGCCATTCAGAATACTGATTTTTTCCTTTTGCAGTTGTAAAACATATACACATATGCTTGACTTTAATATTCATTCAACTTTTTGTGGTTGGAACAATGTACTACCAACATAGTATAATCAATAAAAAATTATGCTAATCAGGGGGCGTTATAGTTCACTATAAGATGATTTTTGTTCTACTCATTGGATGACCATGATATGTTGTGTTATTTAACTAAACTAGATGCATTTATTGATAGATACAATGTAAATCTTTGAGAACGTGAAGGCCACATATCATTGCCTTGACTATTTTTATTCATTTTAAGAAATAGATGCACACATATATTCCATTGTTCCATCTGAAGCTGTTTAAATGAAAATAAGCTACTGCACATACCAAAGAGGTACAATAAGATCATATGGTTAAATCATCTTATAGCAATGGATGCACTCAGCCAGTTTTCCTTTTGGATCTGTCAATAAAGAGCATACACTTGAAGTTGATGATGGAACCTCAAATTGGGGATATCGAGCCCTGTAAAGTTATCGATCCTTCTAAAAGCGTGGGTAGCCTTTCTAATGTTGCTGATTCTATTGGATACATACCTCCTTGTTATCATGCTTATGATCCATCAGATTTTTTGATTTTTTCATCATAATGGTTATTGTCCTGCATCTTCCACATTATAATCACTGAAAGGCATAGTAATAACAGATATTATACCACTGAAAATAATAACAATAATAGCTGAACATCTTAAAGCAACATAACAATTGACATATATGAGCATCTTAATGGAAACATGCACGCATAAAAATCGGTCAACTTAAAATGTAAAGCTAATAATCTTATTACCATGTGCTTGCCTATACCTTCATGTCAGATTTGATAAAAGCTGCATCTCAATGGAATTTTTGTTTCATGATTAATAGATTACTGGGGAAACTGTTGCAGAAGTTAGAGTTGTTTTAAACATGCATGAGCAGAATACAGAGATAGCTCGCCAAGCCGCTGCTTTCATTGCTTTGCCCGGTACAATTTTATCTGTTTCAACTTATCGCATTCAACTTTTGTGTGGCATTGTTATATCATCATCATTTTTTGCATATTCATGATTCACTAGGAGGGTATGGGACGCTTGAAAAACCACTTGAGGTAATCACCTGGGCTCAGCTTGGGATCCACAGCAAACCGGTATTACGCACAGTTCACCTTAACCCAAAACAATGCATGTTCTACACATTACATCTCTGAGCTATGTACTATACAGACAGCTTCCACCATGAAGTCTGCATTCTTCGGTACAATTATCGGCTGTTTCATGTCACCGTCAGAAAGAATTTTTAATTCTCTTTCATGTAAATCTTGCAACAGATTTCATGTATATATTGCTATATTATATCTTTACTTTTGTACTCTTTATTTGGAACTTGCATATTTTCACCTAGCATATTTGCATTTATTAACTGATGTAAATATGCCATCTATTTTTAATGATCCATCTTGTTTAGTCACAATTTCTGTCAAGTTGTATGCTTCATTTTAATTTTTTTCTCATTGACTAGTCAATGAATCCATATGATCCTTCTACTCGAATGGTTTACAAGATAAGCATTCGCGTGTGGAGAACTCAATGAAACACCATTGCGCCATATGTTACGTGGTACCTCTTCATGACATTGATATGTTATTCTCCCTTTGAAATTTGAATATGTCATAATGTTAGAAACTATGCTGCAGTATCTTTTTTTGGTGTTTCGAAAAATAAACGGAGACCTTAAGATCAAGCTCACTTTAAGGCCCCATAGAAATCCCACCCCAGCCGCATCCGCCTCAAGGAGCTCAAAAATCACCCTTGGGGGATGCAAATGAATCAACATATCCGAGTCCAAACCAACGCCGATGTTTGCAAGGAGATCCGCACAATGATTTCCCTCCCAAAGAGAGTGCCCCACTCTCACCACCCAGTCTCGACTCAAGAGCAAACATATATCTTCAATAAGAATAGAGAGAGGGTGAAGCGACGAGTCCTTTCCCTGAATCAGAGAAACCGCACCAATGAATCAGACGAGCAATTAATCTTCATGTAACCCACATCCCATGCCATCTGAAGCCCAATCCTTATCGCATATAACTCGGCTGCAAGATTGGTTGTGTCACCCAAAAAACCGAGAACCCCCGCTTCCATTCACCCAAGTGACTTCTGAAGATGCTACCAGCCCCTGCCACTCCTGGATTACCTTTCGAAGCTCCATCCACATCCAATTTAATCCATCCCTCCAAAAGAGGCCTCCAATGCACTAGAATAGGCGAGGATGAAGCTTTTTGACTCAAAGTGAAAGTACTATCAACCTCAGCTGCTCTTCCCAGAATACTCCTAGTTAAAGCCATAGCATCCATCTGCTCCTTATTAGATTGAAAAATAACCATGCATCTCTAGACCCAAATGCTCCATACAGCCGTAGCAAACAAAATTACCCTGCTTGCACTAGAACTACCAACTTTCAACCCATGCTTAAGCCAAGGCCTGACCATCATACTAAAAAATTTCTCCTGCTCCTCGCTGGGAATAATCGAAGCACAAACGTTCTTAGCTCTGTGACAATCCTGTAGGGCATGGATAATATTCTCATCAGCCACCTTGCAAATCCTACACACCACCGACTCTGAAATCCCTCTACTGAATCTCAGATGATTTGTCAAAATTCTCCCCATATATACCAACCACAGGAAAGCCCGCCATCTTACAGGAATAGGGATACGCCATATCCATGCCATGTCTAAATCTTCAAAACACCCTGACTCCTCAACCAGAGCATGATAAGCTGATCTAGAACTAAATCTCCAGTTGCTAGACCATTTCCAAATTAGACCATCATCCTGAAAACAAAACCTAGGCAGAGAGCAAGCTAAAATTTTCAATGCAAAAGAATCTGGGAACCACACCAGCTGTTTATCAATATCCCATTTTCCTGATGGCAAAAGAAGTCGCTAACTCTACCATTAACATCCACCTTATCCAATGGTTGAGAACAAACGGGAAGGAGGGGCTCCCATATCCAAGAATGTTTCCAAAACAGGGTAGACATACCTGATACGATCTTCATAGTTAGCCCTCTAGCCAGATTCTTCATCCCAAACATTAAAGATTTACACGTTGAAGACCAGTTTGGCGGAAACTTGGTCAGACCTCCAGCCAATGCAACCACCTTCTCTCTGAGATGATATTTGGTAGTGATACTCCTCACCCAAACACTATTCGGTTTTATCAAGAATCTCCTAGGCAGCCTTTAAAGTAAGACATTATTATGCTCCCTCATGGACCTTAGCCCTAAGCCACCCAACTTTTTGGGTTTACACACCTCTGCCCATTCAACAAGATGCATCTTCTTCACTCCAGGACTAACCCCCCTCCCCCCACAGAAAAGCTTTGTTTACGTTATCAATCTCTTTCGCTGTGTGTTCAGGCAGCCTAGCTGTCAACATGGTGTACGTGGGGATTGCTGAATTCACTGCTTGGATCAGTGTCGCTCTTCCTGCAAGGTTCAACATTCTTGCCTCCCAACCAACAAGCTTCGAGCAAACTTTCTCAACAATGCTCCTATAAGTAAACTTTGTCACCTTACCATGAACTAGATGCACCCCTAAGTAACTCCCCAAATCCGTCGTGGGAGATATTTCCAGGGTGCTCCCAATAGCAGCCAATGTCCCCTCATGTCCACAGGGGAGACATAACATTTAGACTTCGACAGACTGATTTTAACCCCCGACGCCATACAAAATATATGCAGAATGCGCTTCATTTTCGAAGCTTGTCTAATCGTAGCCTTATCGAAAAGAAAAAGGTCATCCGCAAACAATAAATGGGAAAACTCAGGACCTCCATTACGAAAATTAATAGGTTTCCATTTCTTCTTTAAAACTAAATCCTGAATCAGTAATCCCAACCTCTCCATGCACATCACAAATAGGTACGGGCTGAGGGGATCCCCTTATCTTAAGCCTCTCTGAGGTTTAAACCAGTCTGTGACCTGCCCATTCCACAGAACATCAAGAAGAGGAGTAGTCACACAAAACATAATAAGCTTTAGCCATTTATCTGAAAATCCAAACAGTCGAAGAGTCTCTTCCAGAAAATCCCAACTAACTCTGTCATATGTTTTTTCCAGATCAATCTTAACAGCTAACTACCCTTCTTTTCTCTTGGACCTTCTAATAGTGTGGATGAGCTCTTGGGCAATAATGATGATGTCAGCTGCTTGCCATCCCGGTATAAAACTAGTCTGACATGGGCTAACTAACTCCTGCAAATGACTACTAAGTCTGCCAACTAGCACTTTGCTAATAATCTTGTAAGCCACTGGAATAAGACTAATCGGCCTAAATTGTTGAATCAGTTCAGGGTGTTGAACTTTGGGAATAAGAACAAGGAGCGTTCTATTAATACCACAATCAAACTCCCCCCTGAGCAAAGCGCAGACTAAGGAGACCAGGGAGGACTTCACAAGAGGGCACTATTCCTAGAAGAACCCAGCATGCAAGCCATCAACTCAAGGAGATTTCCACGGCTGCATAAGAAAAATATATGCATTGACTTCTTCTTTCTTCACTTCTTCATCCATAATTAGCTTATCTTCCAACAGACGGGCAAATGATATGGATAAGCTTTGTTCTCATAGGAGAGTCCTCTGATAATAGATTCTTGAAAAAAGAGGAGCAGAGATTTTGGAGAGAGGAGGCATAAGAGACCCAATTCCCACCTTCATCCTTAAGGAGTTTGATTTTCAACCTACATCGTTTGCATAATGTAGATTGGTGGAAAAAGCGGGTATTTCGATCTCCCTGCGTCAGCCATTGATACCTAGACTTTTGGAACCAAAAAGTTTCCTCTTGTACCAGAATACCATTATAGCTACGGATCAGATCTTCCTCCAGCATTCTGAGTTGGTGCGAGTCACGAGAGCAAAGTTCCTGTTAGATACCCTCAATCATCCCTCCGTGCCATCTTTTCTTCTTGAACCGGTTCCCAAACACATCTATATTCCAGATTGCAGCCTTATTGACAAAATACTTAGCCTTTCCCACATAGTCTCCTTCAACATTAAACCAATTCTTCACCACCACCTATTTAAACCCTTCCTCCTTAATCCACATGGCTTGGAATCTAAATAACTGAGAGGAAGGTGTCTGAGAACCTGCCGCCGCCTCACAACAAAGGATAATATGGCAATGATCAGAGAAGATCCTCAGAAGATGACAAAGATGAGCTTCAGGGAATAAGGCATACCACTCTTCATTAGCCATTACACTATCCAACTTCTCACAAACTCTTGCCAACCCCTTGTGTTGATTACACCATGTATAAGGCGCCCCATGAAAGCCAAGATCAATCATTCAACACGAAGTGATGAAGGAAATGAGTCTATTGCACCTGACAAAGGAGGGAGGATTACCGCCCCATTTTTCTGAAGAACTTCTGTAGTCATTAAAATCCCCAAACATAGCCCAAGGGGTCACCGAGGAAGAATAAAACTCTTCAATCTGATCATACAAGATCCATCGTATGGTTCAACAAGGATTAGCATACACAACAGATAACCGAAAATCCGGAGTCCCAGGCCTCTTCACCACTCCAAGAACCACATGACGGTATGAGAAATGAACTTCAAAATCGAGGACTTGATCATCCCAGCAAACCCAAATGCCCCTTGAGAAACCAATAGGATCTACCACGAAATGGCAGCCAACATTCATATTCCTAATGATCATAAAAGCATCATCCCCAGCAATCCTAGGTTCCACAATGGCCAAAATCGACAGCTAGTACTTCCCAAGCAATTCTTTCACTTCTCTAAGGAAAGATTTCTTTGCTGCTCCTCTACAATTCCAAAACAACATATCCATTAACAACGTGAATACAAACTTCAAAAGAAACCCCACCCGGTTACCTTTAATCAATGGAAACCACCCCTAAGTCCCCAACAGCATAGGGAACTCCCAGTATTCCTCCAACCACCAAGGGAACTTCCAGGAGAGAGCAGCCATTGCCTGTAGCTGATGGCAGGACTACGTGATCATCAAGGGGATGACGCATGAGAACATCAACCCTAGAGGAACTCCCCACCGAAGACAAGTTGACCTCCGGTGCTCCCGGAACTTACACCTAGAAGCCACCTAGCAATGGCAAGAATGCCAAGGGCTTGATATATCCCAAATGCAAAGTCCTGGTACTTTACGCAAGCGTACAGTGTCAAGTAATAGTATAAAATATTATCGATCCCACATGGAGGGTAGAAATGTTATTGTCTCGGGCTATATCCAAACCTCGGAATTTAGGTAGCAGTCGGTTTCAACAGATTATTTGTTTAGGATTGTGATCAATTAATAAGGACTATGGCTTTAGAACTCACCACTAGGATCATCGGATGTCGATGCTAGGTTAAGACTCTTACGTTCCATTGGCTTTATGAGAGATTGTCGCATCTAAGATGTGGAATTCATGGCTCTAAGCACAATGAATCTAACGTATCATATTAACCCCGATCTCGTAACAGGCGCACACGATCTGTGCATTAAGAATAGATAATATTCATGCCACTCTCGTGGTCAGAATGATCTCACCTCATGACACTCTCGTGGGTTAGAGTTTCGATGTATTTTGGGGGCTCTCATTGACGCAATGATGGTAGCCGTCAATTAGTAATATTCTTTGTCGGTGGATCCCATCAAGGCACGAGCCGGACATGGTCACGAGCCCTAATTGAATCCACTAACTCCCTAATTAAGTTTATGATACTCCTTAAGACAATCGATTCCACCGACAGTAGGGACGATCTCAGTACAAGATCTGCTACAAACTTTGCAAGATCGACCAAAATACGTCACTTTTATACCAACGCAACCTAAAAATCCTAACTTTACATCTAAATCCTAAGATCCATGGGCTAATCCATTAGCCCTAGATGGAACTACTCACGCATCATAGAAAAAACAATAAAAGATTCATTAGATGCAAAGGAATTCATTATGGCAATAGAAGACATCAAAATCAATAGAAAGTTTAGAGAATTGTTACCAACGCGTCGTGGAGCAATAGCAAACCAAAGAAAATTAAGAAAATAGAGTTTCCTTGTGCAAACGAACAATAAAAATCCAAGCTTTGTCTTCACAAAATTTGCAACGGCACAAAACTCTTTAGATCTAAAAAATCACTAATTAAAACTAAAGATATGCTAAAACTCTTTATCTCACAAAACATAGGGTTAAAATGTGCTTATATACAAGGGGTAGGGACCCCACAAAATAATCAAAAAATCTGGGCACTTGGGCCCGCAACTTGCTAGGCACGTCGCGCTACTCGACTTAATAGTGGCCCTTGCTGGGTCAAGTCGACTTCAGGTTCCGCTTGCTGCTGCTCTGCTTCTGGGCTGATACGAGCTACTCAGTCGAGCTACAGTAGATCAGAACTTCCTCCAAAACATTGCTCTGTTTCTTGATGACTCGGGTCGACTAGGTGAACTGCTTGGTCGAGTTGCTTTGCTGCTCGGTCGAGCTACAGTGCCTTGGAGAAAAGCTCAAAATCGTCACTCTGTTGGATGCAACTCGGGTCGAGTTAGCTGTCTGCTCGGTTGAGTAGGTTGACGCCATTTCCGTGTGATTTCTGCGTGTCAGCTCGGCCGAGTAGCTGATGCTACTCGGCCGAGTCACCTGGGAAACTGATGCTGAATTTGGCCATCTCTCGTTCCCTTCTCATCCTCTCCTCCAATCTTCCTCTATACCTCGGTGAACTCTCATGGGGCCTTGCCAATGACGTCTTGGACGTGCCGGATGTGTCCATGTCCCAAAATAGCTCCAAATTGCTCTAAAACTCCTAAAAATCCATAAAGCTATAAAAAAAACTCGAATATGGCATTAGAAGCGCGATAATATATGAAAATATGAAGTTTAGAGGCGAATATGACATGAAATGATGCGATAAAAACATGGAAAATATGGCCACATCAAAATCCCCCAAGCTTGCCTCTTACTCGTACTAGAGGAAGACGAACACGAGGCTCATCGGGAGAAGAAAATAAAGAAATAGAAAAAGAATGGAAGATGGAGGGGAGTGCTAGAGTATTCGGTCAGACCTCAAGCCATAGCGACATATCACAATACTTCGAAGATGGATCACATGCTAATAAGAATTTCATATCTTAGCTAAACATATTACTTGCAAGCACTTAAGCACCAAGGAAGGGATCCTCTAAAATCATGCAATCAATTCATATCCACATCGTGCAATTCATCGAGTTTAATATACCAATGTTGGCGACACACTTTTCAATCAATAGAAATAAATGAAGCATATAAGAGTCGTACCAAACATGCAATAGAGAATAGAATAAGGATCATGGCATTCATATATTCATCTCAAATCATGAAAAATCTCCATAGCTAATATATTTCGCAAACTCTAAGCATTATCAAATATCCCCAAATGTGCACAACTCCACTCTAATGGCGTACTCACTCGTAAAATCAAATGAATTCACCCCCTCCCCCCAAGCTTAGCTTGAGACATCGCATCTAAGGAATAATAAAGGAATTTTTGTGGCTTTTTCCCAAGTATTTTTGTGTAGCTCCAAATAATGAAAGTAGAGAAATAATTTTCTTTTCTTTTTGGTTTTTGAAATGTTTGTTTCCTTTTCTTTTGAACTCTATTTTTTTCTCTTTTTGTAGGAGCAATAGGATATACATACATTTTGGGCTCCTTTTGGCTTGTTGGGGCTTTTTGAAGCTCACCTTTTCTTTTGGGATTTTTGGAAATAGATGTGGTATAAGTAACTGCAAGGGGGTGAACCCAAGTGACATGTAGAGAATATTAAGATATGCGGAGAAAGAAATGATATAATCACTCGGTTCAGTCATAAGTTGTGCACAATGGTTCAATAAGATAATACTCCAAATAAACTCATAAGCAAGCATGGGTATTTTCATTTATTTCAACAAATAATGAAGTCAAGCGATAAGGCATACAAACATATCAGTAATGCAACAGAAAGTGAAAAAGATACAAGGTAGATGCTTCAGATATTCTAATGATGCGTGAATATTGGTGCATATCCAACATATGCATACTAAATACTATTGCATACATTCAGTTTCAATTCATTTCATGCATACATATAGAGAGATCGTCAACAGAAATATGCAAGCATATTAATAGTAAGACACTGAAATTAAATAGCATGGCAAAAGTAATAAGCATCGTGGTAGCTACTAAAGCTAAGAGAGATATCATCATTCGAAATAGCACAGATGGGAAGAGAAAGGCGGAGGAAAATAAAATAAAAGCATGCATGCAAGCATACCAAACATGGAACATATGATACATAAAAAGTGAAACGGTGAAAATGTGGTGGAAAATAAAAAGGTGTAAAATGAAAGAAAGTGAAAAAATGGAAAATAAAAGCGATAGCGCTCATTCCCCAAGCTAAACACAATAGTGTCCTCACTACTGAGAATGCACTGGCAAGAAGAGAAAATGAGGCTCGGGTGGGCGAGTGGTAAATAAAAGGAAAATAATAAAATAAAAGCGAAACTATGCAAATAAACGAAGAAATGCAGATGCAGATGCATGACCAAATGCCTACGATGCAAAAATATGAACAAGCAGGCATATGATGCAAATGATGACATGATGAAAGTGGAATATATGCAAATGCAAAATGATGGAATATACACAGGTGGTGCAAAAAGGTCATCCCCCAAGCTATACTAGGACAGGGCCCCGAAGAGACAGATGGGCACAAAAATAAATAAGGGGTGATAGGAGCAAAAATAATGTAAAGATCAAGCAGTGGCATCACCCTCTGGATGATGATGGGTCTGACTGCTGGGGACCGGATATAAGGATGTCAGTCACAGTAGGTGCAGGCTCGACAGGTGTTGTAAGAACGTTACGAGGTCCGCATGAACTGGAGCGGTGAAGCTCGAGTTTCAATGAGCGTCTGTGATAAAAAGAACAAGGTAGGTCCTTGCATGCATTTCAGAACAATAAGACACATTCATAGAATTAAAGCCACATCCAGAAATAAAATGTCCATACACGAAATAAGACACAAAGGCCACAGCTGGGCTAAAGTAGCAACAAAGGGAAACATACACAAATCAAAAATTGAAAGTAAAACTAAAGAGAAGTAGCAACGGGGTAGGTCTCTAGTCCTCTGTAGGGAAAGACTCGGCGTCAACAGCGAACTCCTGGCTCTCTAAGTCAGGTGTCTCAAAAAAAAATCATCCTGGTAGTCTGGCTCGGGATCTGACATACATCCAAAAACAAGAATGTATGTAAGTAATGGTCTGCAAGTAGAGGTCAGAAACCCAAGGCACGGTGTACAAAATATTATTGAATTACGAAGCATTAATAGTTTTAATATAAGATGTCAGTAACAAGTTTAAGCATGGCAGTTCTAAGTGAAGTAAAGTAAAGCAATCCTAACATGGCTGTTCTAAACAATTTAAAAAGCAATAAGCATGGCATTTCTTTTAATTTATTAACATGGCAATTTAACTGAGACAACAATAGTAAACAAGTTCCATGTTTGTATTTCCTATCTTTCATATGGTTCACGCTTCTAGGACATGATGAGTGGATCGTTCTTCTCACGGGATCTGTATGCCTTAAGGTTTTCAAAAGGGGCTTTTACCGTGAATGACGCTACCCCACCGCATGCGGGTAGTGCTCTTCAAGAGAGGACCCCTTCATACGCCTAGTGGTCGCTCAACCCTAACCCCACCCCAGATTTGTGCTGGAACACGAGCCAGCCTAGTCGACTCATACGACATCACGAAGTTACGAATTTGCATTCGCGGCGCACGATATCAAGATGTCACTCATTATTTAAACATTCCAAAAATGGCCAAATAAGATATGCACCAATTTAATAATGTCAATATTTCTTTTTGTACAATGTTTACATTAGTTAACAAGACTGTTGAACAATGTGTACGATAATTAAAAGAAATGTTGAACATGTGGGTTTAATGAACATGCAACAGATGTTGATTTTCTTTGCCATTGTTTAAAACTAAAGCATATCAAATTATATGTCGATGGATCAAATTTTTAGTCTAAATAGCATGGCATTAATTTCATGTGTCATTTCACTTGTAGATTTCGAGTTATACAGCTTTAAATGAAAAGGATTACAAGAGCATCCAACGTCAAAAATTCATAATAAATTGTACACTTGCCTGATTCCAGCGTTGTTGGTGTCTTTGGGTTCGTCTCGACAAGTACTACGCTACGGTGAGATTGGTTCGCTAGTTTGATTAGACATACAATCATATCAGGTCCTTAACGATCATAACAAATGTTATAAAAATTCCTACGACGTCTAATAGTCCGTTTTTATCAGGTTCTTCTACACTACAATGTGGATTGAAGATTAGTGATAGATTTACTAACCGTTTACGCAACGAAATGGGCAGCAACGACACGGTGAGGGGTAGCGACAGATCTGAAAGGCGGCTACACCGTGGGGATACGTTACGGTAGTGAGGGAAAAAGTGGACAGTGCGTCGGGCGTGAACGGGGGGATGCAGCGAACTGAGGCCACCGAGATCTACTGGGCGACAGTTGAGGGGTAAACAACAGCTCTATGGGGAGTTCTCAGGCGGGTTGCACCTGAGATGGCTGCCGGTGATCAGCTGGAAGCGGCGGCGGCTTCACTGGCTGGCAGGGACCTGCTGCTGGCGACAAGGCAGCGAGAGGACTCGACTGGAGAGGAGCGGCGGCTGTGAGTGGGAGGCTGGTGGAAGTTGAAGGGGGCTGACTATAGGTGGCGGCCTGGGCGAGGGTTGCAGGTGGCCGGAGGGGAGGGAAAACAAAGAGGGGAAGTGGTCTTCATATGGAAGGGTGATGAGATCTGGGCGGAGGGGAGGTGGTCAGCTCGCACGGGAGGGGGAACTGGACGCTCGAACAGGGGAGGCGGGCGGTGGCCGCTGGGCTAGCTTGTGCGTAGGGAGAGAGGGTCTGGGAGGCGCTGGCGTGGATGAGGGCATCGGACGGCGTAGCTCGTGGAGGAGCAAGGGAGGAAGCAGTGTTTCTTGGCGTGGAGGAGAGAGGCTGTAGCTTGGAGAGCTAAAGGCCAAGGTGGTTTCGGATTCAAAGGGGAGTGGTTGAGAGTAGGGGATAATAGAGTAGGGTAGGGTTAAATATAGGGGGCGGCCTGGGTTCTTTTGGCTTGTGTTTTTAGGAGTAGGTTTACACGTGAAACCTTAGGGCTTTGTCTTAGGCTCTGTTCTTCTAGGTATTAGTCCTAGGTTTGTTGTGTTATAATAATATATAGTAAGCTATTATAGGTGCAAGTGAGCTTGGGGTTTTAATATTAGACTTGTTTTTTCTTTAAGGGCTGGGTGCGTGAGTGGGGAAAGGGGTGCGGCTGGGGGAATTGGGTTAGGGCTTGTAGTTAGATTAGGAAAGAGTTTTGAAATTTCTATTAATAGGTTTTGATTATTATTTTTAGAGTTGATTAGGGGAAATTAAAGCCTAGGTAAATAGGAAAGATTTTGAAAAATAAAAACATTAATAGAGGAGGGATCTTAGGGTTAATAAAGCCAATTTTAGGATGGTTATTGAATATAAGTGGTTTGAATTTGAAATTTGAATGCAAAAATTTGAAATGAATATTTAAAGAAATTGCTTGATAATAAAATATTAAAGATAATAATAATGATGATATGCATAGGATTCGCAGTAATACGCCTAGCACTAATACGAAATACAGATACGAAAAAGACGTGCAATAAGAGAGAAAACGAATGGAGCATAACTAAAAACTGGTCGTTACATCTTACCCACCTTAGAGACAATTCCGCCCTCGAAATTCCTAACAATCACTGATCAAGGAACAAAAGTGGGTAGCGCTCTCTCATCTCATCTTCTCTCTCCCAAGTGGACTCTCCTAGCGAACCATGCCGCCACATCACTCCAACAAGATCGACAGTCTTGTTCCAGAGTGTCTTCTGACGTCTGTCAAGAATCTGCACTGTGTTGGATCTGGATCTAAGCCTAGAGGGGGGGTGAATAGGCTTATAAAAAATTCTCGTGCAACCCACGAGAAATCACACGCAGTTATAGCACAATCAACCAGATGCAGAGTATAGAAAAACAGTCACAGCATGCACAGGCGATATACCCTGGTTCGGTCGCACCCACGACCTACATCCAGCCCCAAAAGCAATACTAGATTATTAGAGTTGACTGGTACAACCTGTAGCTAGGGCACCAACCCTACACTCACCTGGCTCTCAGCACCTGCACTCACCAAAGTGCCCAAACAATAACAATACTAGTAAAGCCTCTCTTTCTTGGCTAGCCCCAACTAGCCAAGTCCCCAAACAAATAATAAATCGTTTCACAGAGATCACAAAACCAGATCACAAATAAAATAAGGTTCAGAGTTTAGAATTGCTCAATCATGACGGTGTTGATGTCTCTGTCAATCAGCGCGAGGTCAGATAAATCTGACAAGTAGTATTCCCCTCTGAAGTCTCAGCAATCCTTGGAGTAAGTTCTGAAGATTTTGACGCTCTGAAATTGATGGAAGTCTGAGGCGCCCAAAAAAACTCGCAGAACTTTCGGCCACCTGCTCTCCAAAAAAAATTGTGCTCGAAGTGTTCCTGGGAAAAACAAGGTCACGGCTCCACCTGGACTGGAGATTCTCCCAACATTTAACAAAGTGATGCGCACTGTTTTTGATGAACTCTAAAATTTATTTTGGCCTGGCTCCTTTGAAGCTTGCGGATGACAACGAAAAGCCTCACACCAAAAATCACACAGGTCTTGGTCTCCTTTCTGAAATCTTTTTGATGATTGATGATTAAAAGGAGAGGTGCTGCTCTTGGAGATTGCAAAAAGAAATTCAGCTTTAAACCCCTGGGCTTAGAGATGCAAGGGGGTCTTTTTGATATATTCTGTGAATAATGTAAACCTGGGCATCCTAGGGATTTCGAAAGCACTAAGAATCCTAGGGATTTCAAAAAGATTCCAGCCTACAAAATTTTCGCACAGTTTTTGTGAGTACTCTCTACTCTCTAGAGGGCGGCTGTTATACAAAATTGCACACACAAAAAAAATCAACAGACTTCCTTTTGTTTGCCCTTTGAGAACTTACGGTGGAGAGGTTTTCTTTTGATTTGATTGCCCAAAAAAAAATTAGAGATGGCCTGTGAATTGGAGAAGGTTTGCTTGGATTATTCACAGGGAAGAAGGCATGTGCTCTTGGGGAGTTCGAATTAGCTAATGGCCTTGGGAATCGATGCAAGCAGGAGAGAATCAACCAAGAAGAAAAAATCGGCCTGTGTTTATTTTTCTCTGGAGAATTTTTTGATGAACTTGTGTGCTCAAAAAAGGCTGCAGCTTCTAAACAAAACCCCTGAAAAAAATATGAAAAACACCCCAAAAAAAAACTTACGGCTGCTACCTTCTCTCACCTCTATCTCGGCCACTAGGGTTTTCTAATTTTTAATAGGTGATGGCCAAAAAAATTAACAACAGATGCTCTCTTGATATTTTTTTGTTTTTGATGAAGGCCCCCTTTCATTAGGTCACGGCCTGGGCTCTTTTTGTTGCCTCAAAGCAAGATGCGCACATGAGAGGTGGGGAGAAAAAAAACAAAGTCAGTACGGCTCTAAAAAAGTGATTTGTAATGCATTCAAGCTTAAACATGACTTGGTACCCCTTTGACTATTTCTCCTTTCCACATGAACAAGTCTTTCTGTGAATTAATCGCATGCTAACCGTTCCTGAAACACTTAACACACACGTTAGAACGTTCACACGTGTTTGTTATCATCAAACACGAAGTTCATAGATCGTTGCTACCAACAATCTCCCCCTTTTGATGATGACAAACCAAGTATAAGATTTGCACAATAAAGTTTCAAATAGTGTGTGCACAACCAAGTATAAGATTTGCACAATAATGAGTGACATGCAATGAGATGAAATGATGTGCGACAATGATGTATAAAGTATATCTGTAAGCATGCTCCTCCTACTATTGTGCTTCCCCAATATTCATCAATGCTCCCCCTTAATCAAACAATCATATATTTGCGAGCATTACAAAGATAATACCAAAAGCCAAATACCAAGCACACCAAGTAAATACCAAGTAAATACCAAATCTTCCCAAATTTTTCTCCCCCTTTGTTATCATCAAAAGTCATACCACGAAGTCAAAATCATATATCATGCAAAAAGAGAGTATTATTAACCATTACCAGCAAACGCATGCAAACTTATCATAGAATAATCAAGGCAAAATCCAAGGAAATTGAACAGCTATGACTTCAACACCAACGTGTACGTGCGATGATTAAAATTGAAGCACATAGGGAGAATCATTTAAGAAAGTCAACCAAAACCAATCCACATTTTCCATATATCATTCTATCACCTAGGATTGATTTTTCCCACCTTATGAAAAATGAGTTCAAGGTACCGCACCCCAAAAACATAGCCTACAAGGACTCTTAGATGTGGGGGTGGCATTGCTTGACGAGTAAATACACCAACGCTAAAGTTTACCCATAAAGCTTATGTTGGATACTCGTGGGTAATAGCGTTGCCAAGGATTGTATCCATTTTTCATACAGAGCATGTATTTTTCTTT
The DNA here is from genome assembly GCA_030789695.1 of Scilla litardierei. NCBI lineage: Eukaryota > Viridiplantae > Streptophyta > Magnoliopsida > Asparagales > Asparagaceae > Scilla > Scilla litardierei. The sequence continues at coordinate 371,524,077 of CM061142.1, forward strand.
TCAATTTTTTTTATACTTGTAGTAACATGTTTTAATGCTCAATTTTTATCCAAGGCAAGGTATATCATATCCCTTAGATTATTAGTTAAGTTTTCCTCCTACATTCACATTTCCAATTTCAAAAACGATATCTCCAAATGTGCAACAATAATAATATGTGTGGAAGTGAAGTAGGTGGTGTAGAAATCAAGTTATTTTCAGTCATTGAACATGCCATGAATATTTAGAAAGATGGACATGCGCATGTAGAAAAAGAAATAATACAACAATTTCTACGTAGATATGAAAATCATTCATGATCACTTCTTGTAATGAATCAAAGAGAAAGATACACATTGAAGCACCATTTTTTTTCGTTTTTGTTTTTTTTCATTTTTTTTGTTTTTTTTGTTGAATGCATGAGATACTAAAGCAAACATGAGATGCAATCACACAAAGAAAAAAAATCATGCACACATAACAATGCAACTACTAGCACACAAACAAGAAAAAAAAGTTTAAGCATACAAAAAACATGGAGTCTCGTACTAAGTTTTATCAATAATACCAAGTTCAAGACGAAGACGACAAAAGCGAGCCTCAACCAAAGGTTTGGTGAATATGTCTGCAAGTTGAGATTCCGTAGGAACAAACTCCACAGACACATCCTCTTTAGTGAGGTGATCTCTAAGAAAATGGTGTCTTACGTCAATATGTTTAGTACGAGAGTGGTGTACGGGATTATTAGAAAGATCTATGGCACTCTTGCTATCACATCGAAGAGGAACTCTTTTAAGAGCTAGTCCGTAATCAGATAATGTTTGCATCATCCACAATACTTGAGCACAGCAACTGCCGAGTGCAATATACTCTGCTTCAGTAGTGGATAATGCAACACTATTTTGCTTACGGCTAGACCATGAAACTAAAGAGTGTCCTAGCATAAAACAAGTGCCACTAGTGCTCTTTCTATCAGTTAAACTACCCGCATAATCAGCATCAGAATAACCCACCAAATCAAAGTTACCACTAGAAGGATACCAAAGACCTAAAGTAGGTGTACTGATTAGGTACCTAAAGATCCTTTTAATGGCTTTCAAATGAGATTCTTTTGGGTTTGATTGAAAGCGTGCACACAAACATACATCAAACATTATATCAGGCCTTGATGCAGTCAAGTACAATAAAGAACCAATCATACCTCGATATAGCTTTTGGTCCACTGCAACTCCTTGTTCATCCCTGTCCATTTTCGTGTTGGGGCACATCGGCGTTCCAATTCCTTTAGACTTCTCCATCCCAAACTTTTTCAGAAGTTCCTTGATGTATTTGGTTTGAGATAGAAAGATGCCTTCCTTTCCTTGCTTTACTTGGAACCCCAGAAAATATTTCAGCTCTCCCACAAGGCTCATCTCAAACTGATCCTGCATAACTTTCTCAAACTTTTGACATAGAAGATCGTTAGTAGCACCATAAATAATGTCATCAACATAAATTTGCACAATGAGAAAGTCTTCAGATTCATGCATCAAGAATAGTGCATTGTCAGCACTCCCCTTTTTAAAATTATTTTCTAACAAATATGTGCTTAGACGGTCATACCAAGCTCGTGGAGCTTGCTTAAGCCCATACAAAGCTTTTTCCAATTTATAAACATGGTTTGGAAAATTATGGCTTTCAAAACCTGGGGGTTGCTCAACAAATACCTCTTCTTTTAGGTAGCCATTAAGAAAAGCGCTTTTTACATCCATTTGTTTCAGTTTGAGCCCTTTATAACTTGCAAAAGCTAGCAAGATTCTAATGGACTCAAGCCTAGCAACTGGTGCAAAAGTCTCATCCACATCAATCCCTTCAATTTGATTATACCCTTTAGCTACCAACCTAGCCTTGTTTCTAATTACATTACCAGATTCATCATGCTTATTCTTAAACACCCATTTAGTACCAACTACAGGATAATCAGTGGGTCTAGGTACTAGTTTCCAGACATTATTCCTGACAAATTGATTTAATTCTTCTTGCATGGCCAGAACCCAACTTTCCTCTTCTAAAGCAATATCTATAGTCTTAGGCTCTATTTCAGAAATAAAGTCACCATAAATACATAGAGCGCAAAGATCTCTAAAAGAGGAACGTGTGCGAATACCTGCCGTAGGCTCACCTAGGATTAAGTCTGGTGGGTGGTTTGGAGTGAATCTCAACTCTCCTCTGGTAACTGCTTCATCTTGTATTTCTGTCGAATCAGTTTCAGCTTATTTCTGTATTTCAGGTTGCTCCTCATTAACTTTTGGAATGCCTTGTTGTTCTACATTTTCCTCTTCAATGTTCTGCCTGCAATCCAAAGAATTTATATCAGATTCATCAAACTTTACATTTATAGATTCAACAATTGCAAGTGTGCGTTTATTATAAATCATGTATGCTCTGCTCCTTGCTGAATATCCTACGAACACTCCCTCATCTGATTTTGATTCAAAGGTGCCAAGCTGATCTGCAGTATTTAATATAAAGCACCTGCATCCAAAAACTCTAAAGTAAGAAACTTTCGGGGTGTTGCCATGCCATAGTTCATAAGATGTTTTATTTAGTATAGGTCTAAGCATAACTCTGTTGCATACATGGCATACCGTATTAATGGCCTCAGCCCAAAAAGACATAGGCAAGCTATATTCATTTAACATACTCCTAGCCATCTCTTTTAATGTGCGATTCTTTCTCTCGACCACCCCATTTTGTTGAGGTGTTCTAGGAGAAGAGAATTCATGTAAAATTCCTTTTTCAAAACAAAATTTTTCAAAAATAGCATTTTCAAACTCACCTCCATGATCGCTTCTAATTTTTACAATGGAAGAATTTTTCTCATTAGAAACTTGTATGCAAAAGTTTTGAAAATGGTCAAATGAGTCTGATTTTTTGGCTAGGAAGTATACCCATGTATATCTAGAGAAGTCATCCACCAATACTAAACAATACTTTTTACCTCCTAGGCTAGCAATGTCTGTTGGACCAAATAAATCCATGTGCACTAATTCCAATATACGTGTGGTGGCAATTTCATTGATGCTAGAGAAAGTAGATCTAGTTTGCTTACCTTTGGTGCATGCCACGTACAACTTACCATTCTCATATGTCTGATGTGGTAGTCCTCTTACCAAATTTTTGCTTTCGAGCTTCTTTATCAATCCCATGCTTGCATGTGCTAATCGTCTATGCCATAGTGTGGCCTCTTCTTCACCTACAAGCAAGCATTTAGAAACAGTTAGTTCTTCAATCATAAGAGTATACGCATTGATCTTTCTATTTGCAGTAATAATAATGTCACCTATGGATCTATCAATGATTCTACAAAGTTTTTCATCAAATTCAACTTTCACACCTTTGTCACACAGCTGACTGATAGAAATGAGGTTATGTTTCAACTTTTCAACCAATAGGACATCTGTAAGCCGAAAGGTGTCATTACCTACAACACCTTTACCAATTACCTTGCATTTTCCATTGTCCCCTAATGTAACACTTCCTCCTTCATGCTTTGTAAGGCTAAGGAACTTTTCTCTTTCACCTGTCATGTGTCTTGAGCAGCCAGAGTCTAAGTACCACTCACACTTTTGTTCCTTAGCCGTGCCATGTACCTGATCTAGTTCTCCCATCAGACAAAGAGAGGAATGTGCAACTTCCTCTTGAGATTCATCCTCGCTGTCCATATCCCATGTGAGCACCAAAGATTTTCCCTTTTGTTCCGCAGCGTTATTCTTTCCTTGAGGACATTGCTTCATAAAATGTCCCTGCTTTTTACATTTAAAACATGTAACTGGATCAGTAGTATTCTGCTCAAAAGATTTATTATTAGAATTAAATTTAGAGCGATTAAACCTTTTCAGTATCTCTGATCTCCCGTTGCCAGTTCTGATATATTTCTTGAAGCTCCTCACCAAAAAGGCCTCCTCTTCATCTCCATCTTCATCCTCCTTAGCCTGAAGAGCTATTGCCTTTGAAGTCTTCAATTCATCTTTCTCTCTCAGTTCAATGCTCTGCAGCTCCAACTCGTGGGACATCAGGTTCCCTATCAGATCCTCCACTTTCATCTGCGATAAATCCCTTGCTTCCTGAATAGCTGTGATTTTAGGACGGAAGGTACTGGGCAATGCTCTTAAGATTTTTCTGATCTGCTCCAGACTCGAGTACGGCTTTCCAAGAGAGGTAGATTTGTAGACGATGTCTGTGAACCTCGCAAACATCTCTTTAATTGACTCTGATGGAAGCATGCGGAAGCTTTCATATTCAGTGCTGAGTAGCGCAAGTCTGGACTCCTTAACCTGCGATGTACCTTCATGAGTCACCTCCAGAGTATGCCAAATTTCCTGCGCAGTTTGACATTGAGATATACGGTTAAACTCAGCTTTATCTAAAGCACAGATCAATGCATTCATAGCATTGTTATTCAATGAAAAACACTTCTTATCAAAGTCATCCCACTTATCTTCTGGTTTTATCATTTCATTATTAGCAACATTAATAGTGGGATGTTTATAGCCTTTTTCTACAATGCTCCATACAACATAATCAACAGCAGCTAAATAAATCCTCATCCTAGTTTTCCAATAGGCAAAATCAACACCGTTAAACTTAGGGGGACGAGAAATAGACTGACCCTCAGCAAAAGTAGAATCAGACATATTCATAGACATGATCAACTAGGCTAGATCCTCTAAACTGGCTCTGATACCACTTGTTGGATCTGGATCTAAGCCTAGAGGGGGGGGGGTGAATAGGCTTATAAAAAATTCTCGTGCAACCCACGAGAAATCACACGCAGTTATAGCACAATCAACCAGATGCAGAGTATAGAAAAACAGTCACAGCATGCACAGGCGATATACCCTGGTTCGGTCGCACCCACGACCTACATCCAGCCCCAAAAGCAATACTAGATTATTAGAGTTGACTGGTACAACCTGTAGCTAGGGCACCAACCCTACACTCACCTGGCTCTCAGCACCTGCACTCACCAAAGTGCCCAAACAATAACAATACTAGTAAAGCCTCTCTTTCTTGGCTAGCCCCAACTAGCCAAGTCCCCAAACAAATAATAAATTGTTTCACAGAGATCACAAAACCAGATCACAAATAAAATAAGGTTCAGAGTTTAGAATTGCTCAATCATGACGGTGTTGATGTCTCTGTCAATCAGCGCGAGGTCAGATAAATCTGACAAGTAGTATTCCCCTCTGAAGTCTCAGCAATCCTTGGAGTAAGTTCTGAAGATTTTGACGCTCTGAAATTGATGGAAGTCTGAGGCGCCCAAAAAAAACTCGCAGAACTTTCGGCCACCTGCTCTCCAAAAAAAAATTGTGCTCGAAGTGTTCCTGGGAAAAACAAGGTCACGGCTCCACCTGGACTGGAGATTCTCCCAACATTTAACAAAGTGATGCGCACTGTTTTTGATGAACTCTAAAATTTATTTTGGCCTGGCTCCTTTGAAGCTTGCGGATGACAACGAAAAGCCTCACACCAAAAATCACACAGGTCTTGGTCTCCTTTCTGAAATCTTTTTGATGATTGATGATTAAAAGGAGAGGTGCTGCTCTTGGAGATTGCAAAAAGAAATTCAGCTTTAAACCCCTGGGCTTAGAGATGCAAGGGGGTCTTTTTGATGTATTCTGTGAATAATGTAAACCTGGGCATCCTAGGGATTTCGAAAGCACTAAGAATCCTAGGGATTTCAAAAAGATTCCAGCCTACAAAATTTTCGCACAGTTTTTGTGAGTACTCTCTACTCTCTAGAGGGCGGCTGTTATACAAAGTTGCACACAAAAAAAAATCAACAGACTTCCTTTTGTTTGCCCTTTGAGAACTTACGGTGGAGAGGTTTTCTTTTGATTTGATTGCCCAAAAAAATTAGAGATGGCCTGTGAATTGGAGAAGGTTTGCTTGGATTATTCACAGGGAAGAAGGCATGTGCTCTTGGGGAGTTCGAATTAGCTAATGGCCTTGGGAATCGATGCAAGCAGGAGAGAATCAACCAAGAAGAAAAAATCGGCATGTGTTTATTTTTCTCTGGAGAATTTTTTGATGAACTTGTGTGCTCAAAAAAAGGCTGCGGCTTCTAAACAAAACCCCTGAAAAAAAAATGAAAAACACCCCAAAAAAAAACTTACGGCTGCTACCTTCTCTCACCTCTATCTCGGCCACTAGGGTTTTCTAATTTTTAATAGGTGATGGCCAAAAAAATTAACAACAGATGCTCTCTTGATATTTTTTTGTTTTTGATGAAGGCCCCCTTTCATTAGGTCACGGCCTGGGCTCTTTTTGTTGCCTCAAAGCAAGATGCGCACGTGAGAGGTGGGGAGAAAAAAAACAAAGTCAGTATGGCTCTAAAAAAGTGATTTGTAATGCATTCAAGCTTAAACATGACTTGGTACCCCTTTGACTATTTCTCCTTTCCACATGAACAAGTCTTTCCGTGAATTAATCGCATGCTAACCGTTCCTGAAACACTTAACACACACGTTAGAACGTTCACACGCGTTTGTTATTATCAAACACGAAGTTCATAGATCGTTGCTACCAACACACTGGCTGCTGGTCATTCATCAGATCTGGACGAACGATAATCTCAGAGTAGTCAACATCGTGAGATGGGTCGCTGATATACTGACGGAGCTGAGACACATGGAAGATATCGTGAACTCCCTCCAAAGATGGTGGCAAGGCTAAGCGGTAAGCTACCTCGCCAACTCTCTCAAGAACATCGAAGGGTTCGATGTATCTCGAGCTGAGCTTTAACTCCTCGATTCGGGGAGATCTTCAGGAATACATGGTCTCCCGGCTGAAACTCTAGAGGACGACGTTTAGCATCTGCCCAATGCTTATAATAGTCCTGAGCGATCTGAAGCTTGTCCCTGATATGTCGAACAACGTCCACCGCTTCAACAATCATCTCCGGTCCCAACAACTCTCTTTCTCCAATGTTATCCCAGCTCAGTGGCGATCGAAATTTTCTACCATAGAGAGCAGCAAATGGTGCCATGCCAATACTCACCTGATAGCTATTGTTGTAGGAGAACTCCACCATGTGCTGATGATCCTCCCGCGAGCCCTTAAAATCCAGCATGCAAGCTCTCAGCATATCCTCCAAGATCTGAATGATCTGCTCTTACTGGCCATCCGTCTGCGGGTGGTACAAAATGCTGGACTTCATACTGGTACCCAGATTGGTCTGCAGGCTCTTCCAGAACTGAGACGTGAACCTCATATCTCGATCTGATACAATGCTCATAGGGACTCCATGCAAGCGCATGATCTCCTACACAACATAATTTACATCACTATTGGTACTAGAAGGGAATTACAATGGGATGAGTTAGGTCATTACCTCCATATACTTCCTTGCCGGTATCTCCGTGGATTGTCCTACTCGGAATGGTATAAAGTGCGCTGACTTGGTTAATCGATCAACGATGAACCAGATTGTGTCATTCTGTTTGGTGCTCCGAGGTAATCCAGTCACGAAGTCCATCGTGATGTGCTTCCACTTCCACTCTGTAATCGGCAGAGGTTATAGCAGTCCAGCAGTGCGATGATGCTCGGCCTTCACTTGCTGACACACGAGGCACTTGACAACGCTTCGTGCCACACTTCTCTTCATCATGTGCCACCATAAACTCTGACGACGATCCTTGTACATCATCGTACCTCCAGGATGAATGGAATAAGGCGAACGGTGAGCCTCATTCATCAAGTCCTCTCTGATATCTCCGGCAGCTACGCAAATCCTACTGCCATATCTCAAAGATCCATCCTCATGAATCAGAAAATATGTCCGGAGTCCTGCTTCGACTTGCTCTCTGATCTTCTTCAACTTAGCATCTCCAGCTTGGGCAGTCTTGATCCGATTTACAATCGTCGACTGAATCTGCATGTTCATCAACGATGAAGTGACTCCCGATAGGACAGCTTCAACATCCATCTCTCGCAGATCCTGCTATAATCTCCACTAGGCTGTGAGAATCATCACCTCGGGCAGTCGACTCAATGCATCTGGTACGACATTCACCTTCCCTGGGTGATACTGAAGGTCGATGTCGTAGTCAGCCATTAATTCCAACCATCTACGCTGTCTCATATTCAGCTCCTTCTAAGTGAATATATATTTCAAACTTTTGTGATCGGTGAAAATTTTCACTTTCTCACTCAGTAAGAAATATCGCCAGATCTTCAAAGCAAAGACGACAATGGCTAACTACGAATCGTGGGTCGGATAGTTCTTCTCATGGACCTTCAACTGTCCCGAAGCATATGCGACCACATGGTTGTGCTGGTGGAACACATCCAAGTCCCTTGTCGGATGCGTCGCAGAAAATCTCGAAGCCTCCGTTTCTATCCAGAATAGCTAAGACTGGTGCAGTAGTCAGTCTCTCCTTCAAGGTACGAAAAGCCTGCTCACAAGAATCCGACCAACTGAACTTAACATCCTTCTCATCAATATCGTATTTGGTACGAAAAGCTTTCTTGGGCATATCTTCCTTCTTGACTCTGACTTGATGGTATCTTCTCCGGAGGTCCAACTTCGAAAATACTCTCAATCCACTAAGCTGATCGACGATATCATCAATATGGGGCAGCGGATACTTGTTTTTCATGGTGATCTGATTCAGCTGCTGATAATCAATGCACATTCTCCTCGATCCATCCTTCTTCTTCACCAGCAAGACAGGTGCACCCCAGTGAGATGCGCTGGGATGAATGAAACCCTTCTGCAGTAGCTCATCCAACTACTTCCTCAGCTCTTCCAGCTCGGCAGGAGCCATACGGTACGGTGCCTTTGAAATCGTTTGAGCTCCTGGCATGAGATCAATGCCGAACTCCAACGCTCGATCTGGCAGCAATCCAGAAATGTCTTCAGGGAAGACGTCCTCGAAATCTCTCACTACCGCTGGCTTCTCCAGTTCAGCTATCATAGATGCAATGGTCAGTCTACTCGACTGGGCCCTAAACTTGACAGGTCCAAGTGAACGTCCTCCACTGACGAATTCGAACACTGGGTGGTCAGGAATTTTGAATACCACTTTATCCGATGAGAGTCGATCGTGGCATAAAAATCTCCTAACCAGTCAATGCCGAGAATAACATCGAAGTTGGGTAGGTCGTGGATAATGAAATCAGCATATAGTTCTGGTCCACTAACCACCAACGGGCATGGTCTACAACCTAATACAACCTTCACTACACCATTCCCAGTTGTAATATTCCAACACTTGGGAAGTGTGTAGGTGGGTATCGAGTGATCGACTACTAACTTCCGAGGTAGGATGCACATGGAAGCTCCAAAATCAAACAGGGTCAAGGCCGGGTGGGATGAAACTAAGATGACACCTAAGGTATAATGCAACTATGTTCAGCATGGATCTAACTAGTCAAACATAAATGCATAAAAAGGGAAGACTAGTCTAGAGGTTACCTGCTATCACATCATCCTCGGCCTCAGCCTCTACGGTTGTCATAGTGAATGCTTGATGCTTCGGCTAGTTGGCCTGCTTGAAGTCTCAATCCTGTGGTATCAGAGGTGGTCCTCGCTGTCCATGTGTAGACACTATCCGTTAAGCTGGTACAGGTGCTCCAGCAGGTACAGATCGAGTGCCGAGGAGGCAGTCCTTTGTAGTATGGGCAAGCAATCCACAGACCAAGCCCTGATTCAGCATCCTCCTACAGTCCTTCTTCACTTAGCCAAGCTTGCCACAGAAATGGCAAGTCAGCTGAGCTCGATTGGAGACAGGTGTAGCTGGCCTCTTAAACTGGGTGGTCTGAACTGGACGAACACCTGGCCTAGGTGCACTCCTCTACAGCTCCATCTGGTGCTTTTCTGCCTGTCGTGCCTTCCTCTGATTCATGATCTGTTTATGCTTCCTCGCAGCTACCAGGACTTGCTCATAAGTGGTAAAGGTACTCGCAGCCATCGCGGTCTATATGTCCAGATCCAAGCCTTGCTGAAAGCAGTGTGCACAGTCCTCTGGGTCTGCTACCAGAGTGGGGGCGAAGTGACTCAGCATGGCAAAATCGGCCTCATACTCATCGACTGTCATGGTGCCCTGCTCTAGGTTGATGAAGCGCTGCTGCATCTCTCTCTTCTCAGCCTTCGGGAAGTATTGGGCATCAAACATATGACAGAAAGTATCCCATGGGATCGGCTTTGTCAGCTGAGTCTCTTCTGCATCCCACCAGGACGGGAATTATCTATCAGTTGCTTCTTGGCGAGTTCCACCCAATCTTTCGGATTGACTCGGGCAAGACCCAAGTCATCCGCAGTGCTGCGAAGCCATTCCTCGACAGCTAATGGGCCATCTCGTCCAGAGAAGCTCTTTGGATGCATCTCTCGGAACTGCTTGGCTGTGGACTCATAGTGGGGATGTGGTGGTGCAGCTGGTGCAGCATGACGTCCCTGCTGGACCAGGTGGTGCTGAACCTCCAGCATCTCTCTCATAACTCCTAGCATCTGGTGGATGTCATCCTCTCTGCATCCAGCAACTCCAAGACCATGTCGGGTGTTACTTCTACCAGCCATCCTGAGACAATGAAACCCCGAGTTAATCTCGTGCACATGATTACTCCAGATGTTTGGCTAATGAAAGTATCCCTACTGTTATGAATTTTTACAGATGCAGGACCTGCATGGGGCCACCACTAAAACTTGTAATGCCCTGATTCCTAAAAGACGCCGAAAATGAGAACGTTACGAGGTCCGCATGAATTGGAGTGGTGAAGCTCGAGTTCAATGAGCGTCTGTGATAAAAACAACAAGTCAGGTCCTTGCATGCATTTCAAAACAATAAGAAACATTCATAGAATTAAAGCTACATCCAGAAATAAAATGTCCATACACGGAATAAGACACAAAGGCTACAGCTGGGCTAAAGTAACAACAAAGGAAAACGTACACTAAGCAAAAATTGAAAGTAAACCTAAAGGGAAGAAGAAACGAGGTAGGTCTCTAGTCCTCTGCAGGAAAAAACTCGGTGTCAATGGCGAACACCTGGCTCTCTAAGTCAGGTGTCTCAAAAGGATCCTCCTGATAGTCTGGCTCGAGATCTGACATACATCCAAAACATGAATGTATGTCAGCAATGGTCTGCAAGTAGAGGTCAGAAACCCAAGGCAAGGTGTACAAAATATTAATGAATTACGAAGCATTAATAGTTTTAATATAAGATGTCAGCAACAAGTTTAAGCATGGCAGTTCTAAGTGAAGTAAAGTAAAGCAATCCTAACATGGCAGTTGTAAACAATTTAAAAAGAAATAAGCAAGGCATTTCTTTTAATTTATTAACATGGAAATTTAACTGAGATAACAATAGTAAATAAGTTCTATGTTAGTATTTCCTATCTCTCATAGGGTTCATGCCTTTAGGACATGATGAGTGGATCGTTCTTCTCCTGGGGGTTTTACGGTGATAGACGCTACCCCACCGCATGCGGGTGGTACTCTAGAAAGAGAGAAACCCTTCATACGCCTAGTGGCCACTCAACCCTAACCCTACCCCAGATTTGTGCTGGAACACGAGCCAGCCTAGTCGACTCACACGACATCACGAAGTCACGATTTCGCCTTCGTGGCGCACGATTTCACGATGTCACTCATCAGTTAAACAATCCAAAAATGGCCAAACAATATATGTACCAATTTAATAATGTCAATATTTCTTTTTGTACAACGTTTACATTAGTTAATAAGAATGTCGAACAATGTGTACGATAATTAAAAGAAATGCTGAACAGGTGGGTTTAGTGAACATGCTATAGATGTTGATTTTCTTTGCCATTGTTTAAATCTAAAGCATATCAAATTATATGGCGATGGATCATCTTTTTAGTCTAGAATATTATGGTATTAATTTCATGCGTCATTTTACGTGTAGATTTCGAGTCATATAGCTTTAAATGAAAATGACTATAAGAGCATCCAACGTCAAAAATTCATAATAAATTGTACACTTGCCAGATTTCAGCGTTCTTGGTGTCGTTGGGTTCATCTCGACGAGTACTACGCTACGGTGAGATTGATTTACTGGTTTGATTAGACGTACAATCAGATCAGGTCCTTATCGATCATAACAAATGTTTTAAAAATTCCTACGACGTCTAATAGTCCGTTTTTATTAGGTTCTTCTACACTATGATGTGTGTTGAAGATTAGTGATAGATTTACTAACCATTTACGCAGTGAAAGGAGCAGCGACGATGCGGTGAGGGGTAACGACAGATCTAAACGGCGTCTACGCTGTGGGAATACGTTGCGACAGCGAGCGAAGAAGCAGACATCGCATTGGGCATGAACAGGGAGGAGGCAGCAAGATGAGGACGTCGAGATCTACTAGGCGACGGCTGAGAGGGAAACAGTAGCTCTACGTGGTGTTCTCAGGCGGGTTGCGCCTAAGATGGCTACCGACGATCAGCTGGCAGTGGCTGCTGATGCGCTGGCTGGGGTGGACCTACTGTCGGCGACAGGGTAGCGAGGGAACTCGGCTGGAGAGGAGCGGCAGCTGTGAGAGGGAGTCCAGTGGTAGTTGAAGGTGGCCGGTGGTAGGTGGCAACCTAGGCGTGGACTGCAGGTGGCTGGAGGGGAGGGAAAACGAAGAGGGGAAGTGGTCTGCACGTGGAACGGTGATGAGATCTGGGTGTAGGGGAGGTGGTCAGCTTGCACGGGGGGGACTGGGCGCTCGGACAGGGGAGGCCGGCTGTGGCTGCCGGGCAGGCCTATGCGTATGGAGAGAGGTTCTGGTCGGCACTGGTGTTGGTGAGGGCATCGGACGGCCTAGTGCGTGGAGGAGCAAGGGAGGTTGCAATGTTTCTTGGCGTGGAGGAGAGGTGCTATAGCTTGGAGAGCTGAAGGTCAAGGTGGTTTCGGGTTCAAAGTGGATTGGTTGAGAGTAGGGGAGAAGAGAGTATGGTAGGGTTAAATATAGGGGGCGGCCTGGGTTCTTTTGGCTTATGCTTTTAGGAGTATGTTTCCACGTGAAACCTTGGGCTTTGTCTTAGGCTGGGTTCTTCTAGGTATTAGTCCTAGGTTTGTTGTGTTATAATAATATATAGTAAGCTAGTATAGGTGGAAGTGAGCTAGGGGTTTTAATATTAGACTTGTTTTTTCTTTTAAGGGTTGGGTGCGTGAGTGGGGAAAGGGGTATGGCTGGGGGAATTGGGTTAGGGCTTGGAGTTAGATTAGGAAAGAGTTTTGAAATTTCTATTAATAGGTTTTGATTTATTTTTATTAGAGTTGATTAGAGGAATTTAAAGCCTAGGTAAATAGGGAAGATTTTGAAAAATAAAAACATTAATAGAGGAGGAATCTTAGGGTTAATAAAGCCAATTTAATTATAGGTTTTAATAAAATTTAATTAGGAAGGTTTTTGAATTTAAGAGGTTTGAATTTGAAATTTGAATTCAAAAAATTTGAAATGAATATTTAAAGAAATTTCTTGATAATAAAATATTAAAGATAATAATAATGAATGATACGCTTAGGATACACAGTAATACGCCTAGAACTAATACGAAATACAGATACGGAAAAGACGTACAACAAGAGAGAAAAAGAATGGAGCGTTACTAAAAACTGGTCGTTACAGGTGTGTCGGCTGGTAAGACAACGGAAGAGACAACAGGCTCAGAACAAGGTGTAACAAGTTGTGTGTTGACATGTGTGACGTGTGTGTCAACAACAGAAGTCTCCAACTGCGGTGCAACCAACCCAGGGGAAGAAGTGACAGGCCCTGCAGAAGTCTGAAAGTGGGGCACAGTGAGTGGTGCGGGAGGGGCTAAAAGGACAGGAGAACGGGGTCTGGCGTAGGAGGAGGGGCATGTGCTAGCATAACAGGAGGTGCACACTGATGCCTTAAGGATATCGAGAATGGCGGTGAGGTCCCGCTCCACTGACTGCTAAAAAGAGGAGAGCAAGGTCGCAAGGGTGTCAAAGGCACGCCTCAGGGTGACGACCTCGTTCTCCACCGCTGTGAGATGTGTGCGTCTGTGGTGCGGGAGCTAGGAGGTGGGTATGAACTGCTAGAAACAACCCTCATATCATGGCCTCGTGAAGGTGATACACGGGGTCTGAACTGAATGCCAGGGGAGGTTGGTCTAGCAGAGATCTCGGCTGAAGAGGATGGTAGTGGAATGGATCTGAGATTCGGTGTAAAGACAGAAGCAGTAGTAGCATCAGAAATGGGAGACGTCATGGCAACAGAAGTGGTGACAGACACAACGATGCTCTAAGAGAATACCGCTGATGCTGGTGTAAAAGTGGTGCCAGGTAATGTGACTGTGGACCCTAAGTGGTAAGAAGGGAAATTAGGAGGTCCACAGGTGCGGGAAGTGTGCTGGAAGAAATAGGCTCTGAAATATGTGAAGTGGTGAGCTTGGGAGCGACAGAATTGGCTGGCTCCAAAGAGGTGGAAGAAGTAAAATCAGGAGCAGCGGAGACAACCGTGCCCTCATGTCCGGGCATGACAGAGACAGAGGAAGTGACCTCGGGGGAAAAGGTGTGGATAGTCCCCGTGGTCTCTACGGTGGTTGTGGTGGTGGTGCTCACACTGACAGATGTGGAGACTGAAGTTTGAGGTGGATGGGCAGGCTGTGCTGCCAGGATGGTAGCAATGTCGAGCTCCTCCACATCAGAACTTAGCACCCAGTCGTCGACGTCGTCGGTGACTGGTGCTCATGGTGGCTCAAGCTCGCGGATGGGAGTGATCAAAAAAATGCGAGGAATGAGCCAGTCAAGCATGACTGGTGCTATACGGGTGAGTTCGGGGTGGGATATATATATATGCTGCTCTCGGTGGGTGCCTAATAGGTAGATCCAGTGACGCTCACCATTCGGCCTGAAGATGGACATGCGGGTAAGCACGTCCAACGTTAGGCGTGTAGGCCCGGTGGGTATCGCCAGACCTGCAGGAAGTGCAAGGCCGAGCATCTGCGCAAAAATCGTGAAAAATCCACTGCATCAGATATCGGTGGCAGCGTAGGCGGTCTGGAGGAGGCGGTGACACAGCCAGTGCACTGTATCAGAGAGTAGGAAGGGGTGGAGGGTACCATCGGGGTGGTAGCACAAAAGTTGAGTCATCCCCATAAGATGGGAAAGCTCAGGTAGGGAGAGTGTCACGACCTCTGTCCTGGAGAAGAGTGTTGTGGAGAGATCGTGCAGGGCGTAATGGAGGCAATGGTGGACTATATATGAGGATTTCGTTCTACTATGTCGATATCCTCTCAGACCGGTAATGCGATGCCAGAACTGCTCGACATCGAACGTGGTAAGCTCTTAGTCTGGGGAGAAGGCGAGGGTGCGATGGGGGATGGCAGGGAAACGAAAGTGGGCATAGATCTGGCGTGCATGACTACTACATCGCGGTCAAGCAGCCTGAAGCTAATGCCATCACCCATTGGGGTGACGACAATGGAGCTCAACGCCTCAAGGGTGAGGCATGTGTACGTGCGGGCGTAGGTGGCGAGTAGGCGATCAAAGCCTATGGTTTGGTAAAGCCTATGGACGCCTTGTAGGAGTCTAAGGTGCTGGAGGGTTGGGACATGAGTGAAGCGGGTGGGGACGATGGTGCGATGGGACATGGCGATGAAACGCTCACGATGAGCGTCGTCCCTGAAGATGCTATCATACATCTGCAGGGTGGTTGGTGGAGGAACTGGACGTGATGGAGGAGTGGTAGTGGGGATGGGTGGAGCAGTAGTGTGTGGGGTGGGTGGGGCCTCTATGGATAAAGGCATGGGGGAAGGGGATCGGGATGAGTCGGACGTGGTCGACAAATTGCCCAAGTACTCCTCCCTGGGTGTGGGTGAGCGTGGACGACGTGGGTGTCGTACCGACCGAGAAGAGGCGGCACTAGTGTCGGCCTTCCTCTTCTTGGCCAGAGATGGCTTCCTCGGCCTAAGGCGAGGAGGCATCGTGCGGAAGTGATAGAGACGATGAAATGGTAATAAAAAATAAAGTGCTGAAAGGGTATACCAACACCAATCGTTGCTGTGAAAGCAATGAAGCATGCACGTACGTAGTCTGGACCCAAAAAGATCCCCCAGGCTGCTCCAAACCAACCTCCTCCTTGGAAAGCTCCAAATGTACCTGCAATATGATAAGAAAGTGATTTTAGTATGTGATTAATAAATTCATAGGGTTTGGGGATAAAAATTCAAAGAATTGGGGTTTGGGGATAAAAATTCAAAGAATTGGGCTTTGGGGATTCGAAATTGGGGGAGATGGGGAGGATGAGAGGGATGGTGGGAGATGGAGGCGATGAAGAAGGGAGTGAATGGGGTGGTGTGGGCTGTCATTCTAGCCTGTAAGGATCAAATACACTAGAGGGGGGGTGAATAGTGTATATTAAAAAATTAACTGTTGCAATTAAAGAGTTACTTCTAATTGCTTAAGATGTGCAGAAAGTAAAGTATGTAGAAAATGTAAATCAAGCGCTAACACAGAGATTTATCCTGGTTCGGATCCTCCTGATCCTACTCCAGTCCTCTACCCCGTAGAGATTTTCAATCCACTATAATCACTTGCCCCGCAAGCACCAACTTACAAAAATGGCGACACTCCCCGTGTCCTAAACTTTGCAAAATCTCAAAAGAGATTCAAACCTGTTAAATAAGAAATAGAAAAACACCTATAGCCTTGTTATGAATTTAGAATGAAATTCAAGGATGGTGTTTTAAAAAGAGACTTCAAGATATATAAGATATGAAATGAAGAACAAAACTTGAAGTTCTCTGGTTCATAAAAGAAGAGAGAGATCAATCGATTTCTTCTTACAATTATGAACACAAAGAACTTTCTAAAATGATGTTGAAAAAGATCAAAATTGCTTCAAGGAAGAAAACTTCAATTTCCAAAAGATCTATGATTAAGAATCTTGAAGTTCTTCCGTTCTCATAAGAAGAGAGAAATCTATGGATTTCTTCTTACAAATGAGAAAAGAGCAACTAAGGCAAGATTACTTAGAATCAACAATTCTAGGAAGAAAGAGAGAAGAAAGTTGTGTGAAGAGAATGAGGGGTATGCCCACTTATTTATAGTATTTTTGGGCAGTTATTCTGAGGGAAAATGGGGGGAAAAGGAGTTTCCTACCATTCAGAAACGGTCTGGAAAATTTCAGTTAAAACGGACACAAAAACTTCATTAGTCGACTAAAGAAGACTTAGTCGACTAAAAGTCAAACTTTGAAATTTTTGACTGAAATTTTAACGGTAAGTTTCTGATGTTGACTGAAGACTACTCAGAAATTTTCAGGTCAAAATTCGACCAAAAAGTTTTTAGTCGACTAATGGTTGCCTTAGTCGACTAAGACAGAAAAACGTGAATTTTGACTTATCTAAAAAAGGGTTAGTAGGATACGTTATTAGGAACCTAGGACTTAGATGGATTTCATATTCAAGGCTCTGAAATCTATAAATATAAAAAATACATCAGTCCGTAGATTGCCGTAGATATATATGATAAGCTTCATGTGAGTATTTGAGATGCCTTTGTGCATGGATTCCTTATCAAGTGATTATTGTCCAAGCGTAGATATATTAGGAATCTGCACATCTGCATAGATAGAGTGAGTAGCAATAATAATAGTTGTCACATCAACAACATATGGAATAGAATAGGAAAGTGAACATGGGATTACGAAATCCCAGCATTCTCCCCCTTTTTGATGATGACAAATATTTATAAAAAATGAAGTGTTATACTCAGTTATATGCAGATATCATATCACATGCTATACTCAGTTGTATGATGATAAATATGTATGCTCCCCCTTAAAATTTGCCTAAATATTCTCCCCTTTTGTCATTGACAAAAAGATGGGGTAAAATAATAAAGTTAGTCGATTAAGCAACTGGTTAGTCGACTAAGAGTAAAAAATTGCACAGAATGAGTATGAAACAGAGAACATAATGTTTACGAAACAGAACAAAATAGAGATTTACTGAACAGAACATATAGTAACCATACAAAGTAACTAGCAAATAACTAACCACCATTGGAAGCATACAGACAGACATATCCAAAGATCCCATTACTAGGGCCCTACGGCCTATGACAAAAATAACTGAAAACACCTTGCCAGCACTAAAAGCCCGAAGGCCTATAACCCAAAATCAAACTACCACAACATTCATGAAACAGCAAACACTGGCGACATGATAACGACGACAACGAACGGCTAGGTCTTACGGCCTGAAGGAGAACCATAGTCCTGAGAATTGCGACGCGATTTCCGACGGGGTGTTTCCTTGGGAGCAACTACATTTAGAGCCTCAAGAGCGGAAACAAGCTTGCTCTGATTGAGTTGAACTTGGTCGATAATGTGAGCCTGTTCAGTCAAGGCTGACCGAAATTCCCTAAACCCAGTAGTTACTGTATCGCGAAGAGAGCGAACATCCTCCCTAATGCCGGAAAGAACAGACAGGTTGGTTTGGCGAGGAGTGGAGGAAGTCCGAGGGGTCTTTAAGGGACACGACTGAGGATTGATTCGACACTCTGGAAAACATTTGTGAACGCATTGTTTCTTAACAAAACAACGAACACCACGGCATGAACCCGGAGTAGATGAAGCAGAGGGTCGAAAGTAGGTTGGGCTGGGGTATAGTCAGGGTCGGCGGAAGTGGGGTCTTCTACGGGGTCCTCTTTGGGGTCTTCGTCTTCGTCATCATCATCACTATTGGCAGCATCGGATTCCTCAGGGTCCGGAATATCCAGATGCATATTGTGCAAAGTGATGATGTTGATATTGTAAGGATTAGAAACGGCAATTTCTCCGTTTAGAGGAACACAACACATCTTCAGAACCAAGGTTATGAACGAAGGATGATAGATATGGGTCTGAATAGGTCGAAGGAGAGACTGCAAGATCACAAAAACCCAGTTTACAGGTAACCCACCCATCACAGCATAAAGACAATGCTCCAATTTATTGGATAGATAGTTAAAAGAGCCACCTTTCGGCATAAGATTGGAAACTATGACCTTGAGGATGATGCGAGCAGGCGGGTGGAAATGAACGGCTGAGAGTTTGTGAACCCAGGGAGTTGCGATTTTGGCAAGAATGCGAGGGTCGGTCATATTGAAGTTTAGGGTTCCTGAAAAATGAGGAGGAAGATCAATAAGTTCACAGATCCGACGGAGTGTAAGACAAATCGGAAGATTCTTTACTCGGCTGAGGATATGGGTATCACGACCGACGACACAAGGCTCTAGGTTAGCATAGAACTCGCAGACAAGGAGTGGGTAGTGGGGTTCCTTGTTCCCAAGAGACCAAATCTTCTCGAGGCCGGCGGCTGAAAGGATGTAGAGGATGTTGAACGAAGCAAGAGCGGAGCAATCGATGAATCGCTCAGGATGAAACTTCGCACTTGCGGAGGCATGGAAGCGATTCTCGGCCGCGGCATCACGAAATTGAGGGAGAGCCATGGAAGAAGATGATGAGGATGAAAGGATGGTTCGGTTTGGGATAAAAGAAATGGAAAGAAATTTCCAAAAATAAATAGGCAGAAGATGAAGTAGTTATTCAAGTGAACGGGTGCCATGATCAGTTTGAGAGCAGTTTTAGAAACTGAATGGGTGAGATAGAACTGAAAAGTTTTCAAAAATATGTGAAGATGCGGGAGGAAGAAGAAACGAAAACGCGAAAAGACATAAGCTAGATCGGAAATGGTTTAAAAAAAACCGAGTTAGTCGGCTAATAAATTGGTTAGTCGACTAAGATAACCGAAATAAAAATATCAAGATCGCACCGTTCGGAATTTAATAATCATAAAAAATATTAAAAGTTTTGAAAATATAAAAACAATAAGTGGGAAAGTACGGTAGTGGGTAGAGATATTTAATTTTTGTAAGGAAGGTTGGTCAAAGCATTGAATAGGGTAGGTGAATGACACTTTCCAATGGGAAATGAGTAAATAGAATGGTGAGTTCCAAGAGGAATTAATGTCAAGCTCTCATTCCAAGAGAAGAGAAAATCGGTTTTCTAGGCAAGAAAGTGGCCGACGCAAGGAGCCAAATAGCCTATGTCAGGATGCGGGAATCAAGAAAAGTGGGTAAGTAAAAAATTTAACTTTTGAAATAAAGTCTCATAATAGAAAAGACAAACCGAATTCTTATAGGAAAAGACAATCCCTAGAGGTTGGTGAATATTCCTTAGAGATAGGAATGGAATAATAATAAAAAATAAAAAATATATTAAAATAAACCGAATATGAAAATCAAAACGGTTTGTAAAAGAAATTCGGATAGATTAGTCGATTAAACAAAACTTTAGTCGACCAAAAAAATTATTATCATAAAATTATAAGAAAATTCAAGAAATTCACAAAAATTGGAAAACATCATATGATAAATTCAGATTCACTGATGATGCCTAGATCTCTTCTAAGTTTGATGAAAGATTCCTCTTGCAAAGTCTTAGTTAAGATATCGGCAATCTGATGTTCAGTAGAAATAAATTTCAAAACTATATCCCCTTTTTGTACATGATCATCTAAAAAGTGATGACGGACATCTATATGCTTAGTGCGTGAATGATGAACTGGATTCTTAGATAAATTAATTGCACTAGTGTTATCACACATTATAGGACATTTGGAACATTCAATGCCATAATCTAAGATAGTTTGTTTCATCCATAGAATTTGTGCACATGCTAACCCAGTGGCAATATATTCTGCCTCTGTGGTAAATAATGAAACAGAATTTTGCTTTTTGCTAAACCAGGAGACCAGAGCATGTCCAAGAAAATGACATGTACCACTGGTACTTTTTCGGTCTGATTTGCAACCAGCAAAATCTGCGTCACTATATGACAATAAATCATATGTGCTAGTTTTAGGATAAAATAATCCAAAATCAGAAGTATGTTTAACATATCTAATTATCCGTTTTACAGCAGTAAGATGTGACATCTTAGGATCTGCATGAAAACATGCGCATAAACAAACTGAAAACATAATATCTGGTCTACTAGCAGTTAAATAAAGTAGAGAGCCAATCATACCTCTGTAAAGACATTGATCAACACTCATACCATTTAAATCTTTGTCTAGAGATGTAGATGTACTCATTGGAGTATGTTTATCAGCAGAAGTCTCTAAACCAAAACGCTTGATGAGTTCTTTGGCGTATTTTGATTGATGGATGAAGATACCTTCCTTCATTTGTTTGATTTGAAGTCCAAGGAAGTAGTTGAGTTCGCCCATATGACTCATTTCAAATTCCTTCTGCATAATCTTAGAAAAATCTAAACAAAGAGTTTCATTAGTAGAACCAAATATAATATCGTCAACGTATATTTGAATAATAATGATGTCAGATTTTATATTTTTAATAAACAAAGTTGAATTAATTTTTCCAATTTTATAACCAGAATTTAAAAGAAAATTTTTCAATCTTTCATACCAAGCACGAGGTGCTTGTTTAAGACCATATATAGCTTTCTTTAATTTGACAACATGATTTTCTAAATTTTCATGAATAAAACTAGGAGGTTGTTCAACATAAACTTCCTCCTCGAGAAAACCATTTTAAAAAGAACTTTTGACATCCATTTGAAATAATTTAAAATCTTTAAAACATGCAAATGATAAAAGCATTCTAATAGATTCAAGACGTGCAACTGGTGCATAGGTTTCTTCATAATCAATTCCTTCTTCCTGATTATAACCTTGTGCAACCAATCGTGCCTTGTTTCTAATTACCTGACCAGATTCATCCAATTTATTTTTGAATACCCACTTGGTACCAATAATTGAATGATCTGTTGGTCTGGGAACTAATTCCCAAACATCATTTCTCTAAAATTGATTGAGTTCTTCCTGCATAGCAATGATCCAAGAACTGTCTTTGCATGCTTCATTGATGTTCTTTGGTTCAATGGTTGAAAGGAAAGCACAATGCGCCATTTGTTCTATTTGACGACGCGTTCTTACTCCATCTGTAATATCTCCAATGATTAATTCTGGTGGATGGTTTGGAACTTGTGCAAATGCCTTAGGAATAGCTGCATTATCTGAAACACACTCAACAGAGGGTTTAGTAGCATTAATTTCATCAAGATTAATATTATCTAAAAAATTAGATAAAGGTAATATATTCTCTTCATCATCAATGATGATGGGAGAATTAGATGAGGGGTTCTCATCAAATGTGACATGCAGTGATTCTTCAACTGTTGAAGTTCTTTTGTTATATACTCTGTAGGCTTTGCTACGTGTTGAGTATCCAACAAAAATACCTTCATCAGATTTTGAATCAAATTTATCAAGTGCATCTTTAGTATTAAGAATGAAACATTTACATCCAAACACTTTAAAGTATGATACACGGGGAATGCGATTAAAGAATAATTCAAAACAGGTTTTATTAAGAAATGGCCTTATAAGAACTTTATTCATAATGTAGCAAGCAGTTGCGATAGCTTCTGCCCAAAAAAAATTTGGTAGATTACTATCACAAAGCATTGTTCTAGCACATTCTTGTAAAGTTCTATTTTTCCTTTCTACTACTCCATTCTGAGGAGGAGCACGAGGAAAAGAAAAATTGTGTGTAATACCATTTTCATTACAAAACTTGGTAAAAGATTCATTTTCAAATTCTCCCCCATGATCACTACGAATAGTGACAATGTTAGAGGATTTGATTTTTTGTATCTTTTTACAAAATATTGAAAATTCTTCAAAAGCATCATTCTTATTTTGTAAGAATATAACCCAAGTATATCTAGAATAATCATCAACAATGACAAATGCATATCTACTTTTATTCAAAGAGGCTACTCTTGAAGGACCAAACAAATCTAAGTGTAGAAGTTCTAATGGTCTCTTTGTTGAGATAATACCCTTTGATTTAAAAGAGGATTTATGCATTTTTTCTTGTTGACAAGCATCACAAAAATATTTGTGTTTGACAGAAATATTTGGCATTCGCATTCCATTTACTAATTTGTGTTTTGAAATATGTGCTAGATTTTTGAAATTTGTGTGTCCAAAACGTTTATGCCATAATAGTGTTTCATCTGAAGTAATCATTAAACAATGATTGTGAGTGGTAATAGACATGCATAAGATATAAATGTTATTCTTACGCTTACCACGGAATAAAACAGATGACATATCAGTATCATAAATGATGCAATCATTTTGTTCAAAAACTATTTTGTAATTTTTATCGCATAGCTGACTAATGGAAAGTAAGTTATGTTTCAAACCGTCAACCAGGTGAACATTCTCGATGATAGGCTGATTTGTATTACCAACTGTTCCATTGCCTATGATTTTGCCCTTTTTGTTGTCACCGAAGGTAACTGTGCCTCCATCTTTGTATATAATGTTTGAAAGCAAGTTGACATTTCCTGTCATGTGTTTTGAACATCCACTGTCCAAAATCCATTTTTCTTTCTTTGGTACCTGAAAGATAAAACATTAAGCATTGGTACCCCTTTTTGAGGGTCATTGGGATTAGTTTTTTGGAAGCCAAACCCAAGTGGAATTTGGCTTTCTAATGTAATCATCAGAATAAACAATAGAATGCATATAAGTAGAAATATAATTATTTCTATCTTTTAAACAAGAATTCTTAGGAACCCATATACTAATTGTGGTAGGTTTCCTAGGAAATGTTTTTGAAATGTTAGTAACATTTCTTTGTGAAGAAGAAGTAGGATTGTTTACTTTCTTCGTGTATATGAATGCGTGATTCTTCTTTTGTGGTTTAACAATGATAGATAAGAAGAAGAAGTGTTACATGACTTGGGTGCATCCTTATGAGAATATCCCAATCCTTTTCTATGATTTGCTGGATATTGAATTTTTAGCAAATCATTGAGATTTGTCTTTCCTTTGTTAAATTTATTAACATTGGAAGACAACTCGTCGTATTTCATCTTTAGTGATGAAATACTTTTACCCATTTCGGATAATTTTGTATGAAGTTCTAGATTCTTAGTTTTGAGAATAGCATTCTCTTGACTAAGATCCAAATTTTGAGAAGATGTATTCTCAACATGTATGGAATTTGGTGTAGTGCTTTTAGAAGAAGATA
The DNA here is from genome assembly GCA_030789695.1 of Scilla litardierei. Classification (NCBI taxonomy): domain Eukaryota; kingdom Viridiplantae; phylum Streptophyta; class Magnoliopsida; order Asparagales; family Asparagaceae; genus Scilla; species Scilla litardierei. The sequence goes on from CM061142.1 coordinate 371,548,129, forward strand.
ATTCATTATATTTTATAAGAAGATCATCATTATTCTGTTTCAAAGATTTATGTTGACCATTCAACTTTTTGAAACGAGAGTAGAGATCTTTTAATGCTTCTAATAGTTCTTCATTATTAAAGGAACTTACTTCTTCTTCATTATCTTGTGCCATAAAGCACATATTAGCACTTTCATCGTTGTCGTCTTCTTCATCTGAAGATTCATCCCAAGTTGCTGCAAATGCTTTCTTCATCTTGTCAAACTTCCTTTCTCTTCTGGATTGATCGTTGTTGTTGGAAGTTTTGAACTTTGCTTTGAGAAGTGGACAATCTTTCTTCATATGTCCTGGCTTATTACAATTGAAGCAAAGAGAAGAATCAGTATTTTAGATTTAATATTATTATACTTACCTTTTGGAAGAATTTTCTGAAGTTCTTCGCAAAGAATGCCATATCATCATCTGAATCTTCATTATCTGATGTTGCGTTGAAGGCAAGTACTTTCTTCTTTAGATCTGATTCTTCCTTCGCATCTTGCAATGTAACTTCATGTGCCATTAGGTTACCAATTAGATTTTCATTGATAAGGTGGAAAGATCATTGGCTTCTTCAATAGCAGTGATCTTTGGACGCCATTCTGGGGAGAGTACCTTAAGAATCTTGCGTACCTGATCAAGAGAAGAATAAACTTTTCCAAGAGCATTAAGAGAATTAATAATGTTAGTGAACCTGGTGTTCATTTCTCCAATCGTCTCTTTGTCTTGCATCTTGAACAACTCATACTTATGAACCAAAGAAGCAATATTGGTTTCCTTTACTTTATTGGTTCCTTCATGAGTTACCTCGAGTATGTGCCAAATCTCCTTAGCACTTTTGGCCTGAGATACTCGATTAAACTCATGTTTATCCATGGCACAGAATAAAGCATTCATGGCCTTTGAGTTGTTGGTCTTTGCAGATTTGTCGTTGGCGGTCCAATCAGCAACCGGTGTTTCTGGCTTTGTGTATCCTGTCACTACGATGTCCCAAATCTCATAATGCATACTTTGGAGATGAATCTCCATTCGTATTTTCCAATATGAGTAATTTGAACCATTGAATAGAGGAGGACGAGTTTGAGAGTGCCCTTCAGGATGCTGATTGTAGTTGTGTGGAACGGCGTTCATGTTTGATGTTGAGGAACTTGCTGCCATCTTAGCCTCGCTCTGATACCAAATGTTATTCTAGCCTGTAAGGATCAAATACACTAGGGGGGGGCGGTGAATAGTGTATATTAAAAAATTAACTGTTGCAATTAAAGAGTTACTTCTAATTGCTTAAGATGTGCAGAAAGTAAAGTATGTAGAAAATGTAAATCAAACGCTAACACAGAGATTTATCCTGGTTCGGATCCTCCAGATCCTACTCCAGTCCTCTACCCCATAGAGATTTTCAATCCACTATAATCACTTGCCCCGCAAGCACCAACTTACAAAAATGACGACACTCCCCGTGTCCCAAACTTTGTACAATCTCAAAAGAGATTCAAACCTGTTAAATAAGAAATAGAAAAACACATATAGCCTTGTTATGAATTTAGAATGAAATTCAAGGATGGTGTTTTAAAAAGAGACTTCAAGATATATAAGATATGAAATGAAGAACAATACTTGAAGTTCTCTGGTTCATAGAAGAAGAGAGAGATCAATCGATTTCTTCTTACAATTATGAACACAAACAACTTTCTAAAATGATATTGAAAAAGATCAAAATTGCTTCAAGGAAGAAAACTTCAATTTCCAAAAGATCTATGATTAAGAATCTTGAAATTCTTCCGTTCTCATAAGAAGAGAGAAATCTATGGATTTCTTCTTACAAATGAGAAAAGAGCAACTAAGGAAAGATTACTTAGAATCAACAATTCTAGGAAGAAAGAGAGAAGAAAGTTGTGTGAAGAGAATGAGGGGTATGCCAACTTATTTATAGTATTTTTGGGCAGTTATTCAGAGGGAAAATGGGGGGAAAGGAGTTTCATACCGTTCAGAAACGGTCTGGAAAATGTCAGTTAAAACGGACACAAAAACACTTTAGTCGACTAAAGAAGACTTAGTCGACTAAAAGTCAAACTTTGAAATTTTTGACTGAAATTTTAACGGTAAGTTTCTGATGTTGACTGAAGACTACTCAGAAATTTTCAGGTCAAAATTCGACCAAAAAGTTTTTAGTCGACTAATGGTTGCCTTAGTCGACTAAGATAGAAAAACGTGAATTTTGACTTATCTGAAAAAGGGTTAGTAGGATATGTTATTAGGAACCTAGGACTTAGATGGATTTCATATTCAAGGCTATGAAATCTATAAATATAAAAAATACATCAGTCCGTAGATTTCCATAGATATATATGATAAGCTTCATGTGAGTATTTGAGATGCCTTTGTGCAGGGATTCCTTATCAAGTGATTATTGTCCAAGCGTGGATATATTAAGAATCTGCACATCTGCATAGATAGAGTGAGTAGCAATAATAATAGTTGTCACATCAAAATCATATGGAATAGAATAGGAAAGTGAATATGGGATTACAAAATCCCAACATGGGCTGCTCGCCCCGAGCATGAGTTGTGCTCGGGTGGCGCGCACAGTACAGCTCCGACGAGATGCCGGAGCAAGGGGCTACGGGATTTGGGGGAAAGAGGGAAGAGAGGTATATGGAGGGGGAGAGACATGGAAGAGAGGAGGGAGTGGAGGGGGATGCATCGCCGGTGCTGGGCAGCACTGCCGACGCTGCTCCGGCGAGATGCCAAAGCAATGGGGGCGGGCGGAGAATGATGGTGGAGGGAGGGAGGGAGGGGGGAGAGAGAGAGTATATATATATATTGAAAAGTTAGTGTGATTCTTTATTGATCAAATATACAATGTACAATAATAGCTCATATAGGAAAGTGGTACTGACAGAGAAAGGATAGGGCACATGCGCCGTCACTCTCCACTATCAGAACCACTTCTAATATAAAGCTATACAATCACCCATACAAAGAGTAAAATTAAGACACATGACTCAACCCATGTCTCTGAATTCGCAATTGGCGAATGCAGCAATCTCATCCTCAGTAGCCGGTTCCAGGTCTTGCGAAATAACTCTAACATCAGCTGCAATCTCATCAAATAGTAGGGTCTTGCATCTCTTTTCTGCATCAAAAATACGCCGGTTCCTTTCTCTCCAGATATGCCAAACCATTGCAGCAAGGGCAGTTTTAGCAAGCATGCCCAATGTACTCTTCCCACTGAAACGCTTAAGGTAGTAATTCCCCACCTCATGTAATACCGAAATAATATGGTCTGATACATGTAGCTTCAACAAAGCTCTTCTCAGAATGTAGGTAGAATAGCTACAGTCAAAAAACAAATGCGAAATATTCTCCTCCGTATTTCCATCACATAAAACGCATTCTACTGGAGTGTTAAGCCTCCATCTGCTTATTAAATCTCTAGTAAGCAATTTTCCACAGAGAGCGCGAAGAAGACTTATTGACATTTTAGGGCAATGATTTTTGTACCAAATTAGTTTGTGAAAAGGGAATGTAATGCCACGCTGTCGAATACCCTCCCAAGCTTGCTTGAAGCTGAATTGTTCACTAGGGACCCAATCCCACTCATCCGGCCCAGATTTCAGCTTGATGTTCCTTAGTATCGGCAATACTGGTGCAATACCTGGGTTTTCATGCCACTTGCCTGCAAGATAATAGTCACTGACCATTGAGAGCACAGCACCTGGTGGGTATAATGAAAAGGTCCTTTAATGGGCCGACATGAAGCCAACAATCCAGCCAAAAGTATGTTGACCGGCCTTCCCTGACCTTTCTACGGATGATTTTTTGTGAAATAGATCTGCTCTTTAATATTCGCTTCCATGTTCCTGAATGTGATAATTGCCCCTTTGCCGTAAAGAATCCAACCTCAGTGCCATATCTAATTTCCATATGCTTTGCCCATATACTGTCTGATGTGAGATATCGCCAAGTTAACTTCAGACTTGCCGCCTCGTATAAATCTTCCAACAGTCTAATTCCAACACCACCTTCTTCCTTTTGTTTACACATATCATCCCAAGCACATGCTCTAGATGAGCCCAAAATGAACCGCCGACACATTGACGCGATGGTCTGTAGAACACTGACCGGAATGTGGAATGCATGCATCCAAAAAGCAACGATTACGTAAATGACCGTCCTCACAAGTTCAATATGCCCCGCTACTGAAAGCAAAGAAGAACTCCAACCCAACATCCTCTTTTTGCATTTATCTACTAATCTGCCAAAGTTAGCAGCCCGTGGATACTTCGAAGAGAGCGGCAATCCCAGATATGTAGTAATAGTTGTAGCAATTTTAATCCCCAACAAATCTGCCAGACAGGATTTATTCTTTACCCCCTTGCTAAACAAGCCCGAACTTTTATCCCAATTTACCAGAAGTCCAGTGAAATTAGAGAACTCCTCCAATAATTGTCTGATGCCCAAGACGGAAGTTGTATTAGCTCGACAGAAAACCAGGAGGTCGTCAGCAAAAATAAATGGGATATGGAACCAGTACGTCGCATGGGATGAATATTGCCCATATTAATATCTTTGGAAATCAAGATGGAGAAGGCTTCCATAGTGATGACAAATAAATAGGGGAGAGAGGATCACCTTGGCGAATGCATCTGTTACCTTTGAAATACCCAACAGGAGAGCCATTTATTATTACAGAGAAAGATGGTGTTGTTATGCATTCTTTGATCCAACCAATTAAAATTCCTGGAAATCCCATTTGTCTCAGGAAATAGAGAATGAAGTCCCGGTTGACGCTATCAAAAGCTTTCCTCAGGTCCAATTTCAGACATGCCCTTCCCCCCATTGGGTTGCTAAAATCTCTGATATGCTCATGGGCTAAAAGAGTGCAATCAGTCAATAGCCTCCCTTTGAGAAAAGCAGATTGGTTTGGAGATATCAGATCATGGATTACTACTTCAATCCTGTTGCAAATAAATTTGCTAATTATCTTATAGAGGACGTTGCAACAGGCAATAGGCCTATAATCCCCTAAGGAAGAGGCATTATCATTCTTGGGCACCAGAGTAAGGATGGTATGATTGACTAGTCTAAGGAGAGAACCCGAACTGAAAAAGGATTTTATGGCAGAAGTTACCTCATCTCCAATAAGGCCCCATTTATGTTGATAGAAGAACCCATTATACCCATCTGGTCCAGGAGACTTATCAGACCCAATCTGAAAAATAGCAGTTTTAATCTCCTCATCTGAGACCCTCCTGCTCAGCCAAACCGAGGACTCATCAGTTAATATACGCTTCGGCACCAGTCTAGGGAAGTTGCTACAGTAGCTATTCTGATTATATAGGTCTTCAAAGAAAGCGGGGGCTTTGTTTTTCAGTTCATCATATACTTTATTTTGGCATACATGCACATCAACCAGGTGACATAGGTTATTGAGGCTAATTCTTGATTTCATAGCATTGTAGAAAAACTTGGTATTCCTGTCTCCGAGGGTGAGCCAGTCCTGACGACTCTTTTGACGAAACATATCTTCCTCAAGCTTCATAGCAGTAGTCAAGTCCTTCAAGAGATTCTTCTCCTTTTGCTGCATGGAAATGTCAAAGTGGATGCATGGGTCTTTACGCTTGTCCTCTAGCTCCTTCCAAATTCTCTTAACCTAATTAGCCGCATGATAATTACCCGCCCAGGCCTGCAGTGAAGGCTTCAGTCTTCTTAATTTTTTTGTTAGCCGAAATATAGGCGTTCCCTTAACAAGGCAACTCCAATTTGATTCAATAGCTTCTTTGTAACCTGGACAATGGCCCCAATAGTTAAAAAACTTGAAAGGCTTAGGATCAGAGGAGACCTGGTTATGGAGATTCACGACCATAGCAGAGTGGTCGCTAGTTAGTGGATCCAGATATTCAGTGAAAGTATCTGGCAGCATATTAACCCAAGAAGAACTACAGAAAACGCGATCAAGTTGGGCCGAGATACGGTCCTTTCCAATCCGATTGTTACACCAACTGAACCGATTCCCTGAGCTCTTCATCTCCTGGAGCAAACATCTTCTGATGCAATCATTAAAGTCCCGAACCATAGACTCCTCCAGACTTCTTCCTCCAACCTTATCCGTAGTGTAGAGAACACTATTGAAATCGCCCCCCACAAGCTAGGCTGAATTTCCAACTAATGGAACATCCTCCTCCATGCTCTTCCACAACTCTTTCCTCTCCATTATTGTGTTACATGCATAAACCCCTGTGATAACACACACAAATCCTCCAACATTTGTACAGCTAATAGACATGTGCTGGGCTGAGCACGATAAAAGAGAAATCTTCCAAATAGCGGGGTTAAACCCCATATGAATACGCCCTCCAGGGGCACAAGCAGAGTTATCCAAAGAAACCCATCCTAAAGGGATCCCTGATTTATTGTTGGGAGCTGGAGACTTGATTTTAGTCTTCAAAAGGATAATAGCTGATGAGTTTAAAGTGCTAATTCTATTTTGCAAGTCCCTCCTCTGGACTTGATTATTTAATCCCCTGGTATTCCAGAAAAAAATTGTCATTGATCCGTATTATTTTGTTGCCGCACATGGCCACTACAAGACTGTGGCCGAGAGCTCCTCCTGACTGTAACCGGCTGGCTGAGACCCATCTTCTGCTTCCCAGCTTTTATTTCGGACTTAAATTTAAGCTGGGCATCAATCTCCTTCTCCCACTCCGGGTTGTCAATAGCCAACCCCTCAGGCACTTTGTCTATGTCAATCTCTTCTCTTATCGTCTCAACAAGTAGTGAGGGAAGAGGGTTAGGATGATGCACTGCTTTAGTAGCCTCAATGTCCACACTCCTGTCTGAATCGAAGTAGTTCAGATCACTCCCAAAATTCCCTACATCGGCCGTGGAGTCCAGAGTAGACAGGTCCTGGGAAGACCCAGTAGCAACAGGAAGTGCGGCTCTCGTATCTTGGAGAATCCCTGCTTCAACATTACCCACATATGCCTGAGATACTTCCCCCGCTTTCACCATGCTATTGTCTTCATTGCTAGCAGGGAAAATACCCTCTCCAGTAATAAGAATGACAGACAAAGCCTGAACTTGGTTAAGCGGAGGGATGCAAGGATCTGGGCATATACCCGTATCCTGGGAGCTAGGAACAGGACCTATACCCACTTCCTGGTGTGTAGCTTTCATAGTCTGGGAGCTTATAATAACTGGGACCTGAGTACTTATATTACCCCCCTCATCAACATTGACCCTTACCTCCTTAAGTGCAGAAGTAGTGTTCTCCTTAGTATGTTGTACTTGGATTGAAGGGAACTCCTCCGCAGCATTGAACTTATGATTCGAAGGGCACTGCTCATCAGTGTGACAAAAGCAGATACATTGGCTGCACCTAGGTGGGGCTCCTTCAAACTTGGTGCTGATAGTTACAACAGAGCTATCGTCCATCTCAACTTCAACAGATGAAACCAATGGAGATGATGCACTGACTTCGACCAAACATCGGGCATAAGTGATTCTTTCTAGATGAGCAGTTGCCCTGTCAAGACATAAAGGCGTGCCTAGGACAGAAGCAATGATGTTAAGGCCCTCTAAATTCCACATGTAAAGCGGAACACCGTGCAGCTGAACCCAAACAGGAACAGAGGATAGTATATCTCGGTCATGTCTCATATGCAGACTCCATTTCTTGAGGACCACCAGTCTGCCATCAAAAAGCCAGGGCCCCCCCCGTTAAAATTCTTTCGCATTCCTCCTGAGATTCAAAATGGAAGTAAAAAAATCTGTTCTCCCTGCTGTAAATTTGTACCCTCTTCTTAGGTTTCCACAATCCTTCCGTCCAAGCAACGATTTGGCCGTAATAAGGGATGTCTCCCAAAACGTAGACCACAATCGTATTCTTCCAAGTTTCGGCACCACGTTGAACTAGCTCTTCAAGGAATCTAGCACAAAGAGAGCCATCATCACGGGTCATTGGTGGGATGAGGGTCATGCCCAGAGCTGACCCATATTTGCGACGATTAGTGCAAACATCAATCCACGATTGTTTTGCAACCGTAGTGTCTACCTGGATCTCGGCAGAAGGCCTAACTGGCATTCTAGCGAGCACGTTGCGTGCATTCCCTCCCTGAACCAACCTTGTTTGAGGTACAAACCTAGACACAAATTTGGATGGCGCCATGTGAAACCCTTCACCGATGAACCCCTTTGTCCGTGGTAGATTGCCTCCCTTAGCCGGAGCCTCCTTTCTCCAAACCACCTGCCATCCATCGCCAGATCTACCAACCGCCCTCCGAGTCCCATTTTCCCCATCGGCAGACGTCCCTGCCTCACCCAGCTTGACTCCGGTTGAAGATCCGATGCCAGATCTACCAGCCGCCTGAAATCCAATGCCTCCATGAGATTTCTCCGCCTGAGAATTCTCCGCCTGGAATCCATCGCCTCCATAAGATTTCTCCGCCTGAGAATTTCCAATACCGCCACTGCCAGTATTACAAGGAGCCGCTAGGTTCATCTTTCGTCCATAGTTGGTAGAGTCGCCGTCAAACCCAGGGTCGCCAGAATCGTCGGAATCTCCCTCTCCGATAATAACAATCGCCATTTTACATATATAGAAGATAGATGTGAAGAGGATGAGAGATAAGAGGGGAAGGGGCGGACCGAGCGGCAGCACCGACGATGCTCGAGCAGAGCAGGCGACGGTGATGGTGGCACGGTGGTCGGACCGAGTAGGATTAAGGTTAGGTTTATGGGAGCTCGGGATTTGGGGTTTTGATTTGAATTAGGCTTAGGTAATCCTCAGATGGTTTATATTAGTTGAATTGAACTCGGTTTAAGTATGGGCCCAAGCAAGTAAGTCGCTGCTTGGGTCGAGAAGCGATAGCTACTCGGTCGAGTATAAAAGATATAAAATATGAGAATTAAGCCCAGAAGTTGTGCCCTAGTACTCGACCGAGCTGCTTACTCAGCTCGGTCGAGCTAAATTGAAACAAAGTGTTTTTTTCAGCTCTCTTTTGCCCTCTCTGTAGCTCAGCCGAGTAGGGTAGCTACTCGGTCGAGTCGACTAAGCTTTCCAGAGCGCCCGTTTTAGCACTTTTGGACTCCTCCTGTAGCCCGACCGAGTAGTGAAGCTACTCGGTCGAGTCGAATTAAAAAGTGAGTGCTCTTTTTCGACATTTTTGGGCTCTGTCTGTAGCTCGACCGAGTAGGGTACTACTCGGTCGAGTCGCAATTGATTTCTAGAGCGACTTTTTGCCTATTCCTGCAGCTCTCTGCTGCTCGATCGAGCAGGGTACCTACTGGTCGAGTCACATGGTACTCTTCCCCCAAGCTTGTATTGCTCTATCGTGCTCTTTCCTTGGTTTCTTCTTCTTCTTTTCATCGTTTAACGTGCTTTCTTCATTGTTCAACGTGTAGAAGGAAGAACTCATCAAATTTTTATGTTTTTTGTATTTTTCTAGAATTAAAAACGTATTTATTTGGTTTTTTTAATAGAAAAAGAAAAAGAAAAAGAAAAACTAAAGCTACAGGAAAGAAAATCGTGTTGCATCCCGATAATCGCTTGTTTTAAGTCGTAAGCTCGACTCCCTCAAGATTTTCAACGATGATCAAGGATGTTGGGCGCATATGAAATACGCTTGTCATGCTTCCCAATGATCCTTTGCGGTGCTATTTGGTGCACCTCTCTTTGATGGCCCTCCTTGGCCATAAAGATTGTTGCCTCTGGTTCTTGGTGGCGCAAGTGTATGTCCGGGGACTCTTCGTCAAGAACTCATAGGTAGGCAGCCATTGCCTTATTGTATACAACGTCACCATCATCTTCTAAGCTCATCTTCACCGGGTCTTTGGAGATCTCCTCCATGACATAATCATTTGTAGCCTCGTCCTCCAAGAGCTCAAGATAGCTCGCATCTTCTTGTGGGGCATGCTCCCTCATTGGCCTTTGCAAGCAGAATTGGACCTTGACGTTGCCCACATTAAAGGATAACATCCCATCACGGGTGTCAATCAATACTCCAGCCATCGTCATGAATGGACGACCCAATATGATCTGCAAACTACCTTTCTCTGGCATGTCCATAATCACAAAATCTACCGTCACGCATAGCTTGGGTGGTATTTGCAGGATGATGTCGCATGCGATGCCTACCGGATAAGTAATAGAGTGATTCGCCAATTGAATGCTCATATTGGTAGGCTCAAGTTCAGTCCCAGCATTTAACCTCTTAAAGATAGTAAGCGGCATCAAACTAATGCTCCCTCCCAAGTCGATCAATGCTTTACTAATAGGGGTTCTGCCAACAGAGCACAACACCGTGAAACTCCCGGGATCCGACAACTTCTTTGGTATATAATTCTTAATAACTGAGGTGAAATTATCCAAGAGCTTCACCTCTTCTTGTTTACGCTTCTCCGTAATAAGATCCTTCAAGAACTTAGCGTATGTGGGGATTTCTATGATAGCATCCATAAAAGGGATCTTCAATTAGATACCTTTGAGGAGCTTGGAGAACTTGGCGTATTCCCTCTCCATCATTGCTAGTGCCAACCTTTGAGGATATAGGGGAGGAGGTCGGCTTGTCTTGTCTCTGGCGGCATCCTTTGGAATATATTTGTTGGAAGTAGTAGTAGAATCTACCGGTGCCGTAGTGGTGGTAGGCAAGGTAGAAGGTGAAGACTACATCTCTTCAATAGCATGAGGCTACTCTGTAGCCTTTTCCTTATCCTTTTCAGTGGTAAAAGCATCTTCATCTTGAGCATGAATGGGTGACTTTTGGCTCACCTTGCTAGAGGCCGGCACTATGACAGTGTCGGTAATCTTTTCTCCACTTGTGGTAACTGCGACCACTACATTTACTTGGGCCCTAGGATTGGGCTCCGGCTGAGAAGGCAATCTCCATTGCATCTTCATAAATTGGGACATTTGTCCTTTAAGCTCATCAATGGAGGCGTTGATGGACTTGAAGTGAGCAAAAGTATCTGCATTTACCTTAGTTTGCCCACTCATAAAAGCATCCAAGGTTGCCTCTAGATTGGTCTCGGGGCCACTGGTTGGTATTGTTGTGGTGGTGGACGGATATTGTATCCCAGTGGTCTATAAGGCCCGGATGGCCTAAACCCATACTGTTAGTTCTATGGAGGTGCCACTTGTTGCTGAGGAGGTGGTGGAGGTCTCTGATGCTGAGGAGGTTGCAATCCTCCTTTGGGGTTACCATAAGAAAGTCTGGGATGATTTATCGTCGCCAGATGTTGCCATTGATTTCTTCTCTCACCAGCTACAAAGTGTACCTGCTCAGCTTGCATGTATGCTCCATCATAGGGTCCTTCATTATGAGCATAGCCTTGCTCTACATATTCTTCATGTGTGGGATAAGCTGGAGAGCGTCCAACCTCTGTTCAATTCTCATTACCTGTTTACAAAGAGTCTCAATATGACTATCAAGATGGGTAGCAATTTTTACCTTGAGGCCTCTAGTAGATGAGCATTCATTTTCCCACTACTGAGTATTTGCGGCCATTTGCTCCAGCAAATATAGAAATTCATCGGATGGCTTGTACAAGAGAGCACCTTGAGCTGAGGTGTCGATAATCATCTTTGTACTGGGTTGGAGCCCATTATAGAAGCTTTGAACAAGATCCCACTCCAAGACTCCATGGTGTAGACATTGCTTAAAATTTGAGATCGATCCTCGAATCCTCACCGTTTTGGACGGTGGATAGAACTTGTTCACAAAGGCTGTAGCCAACTGCTCCCAAGTGTGAAGGTATTAGAAGGATGCACTCGCAACCAATAAGAGGCCCTGTCACTCAGAGTGAATGTGAATAGTCTGAGCTTGATAGCATCTTCACTCACGTCTTTGGCATGGAATGTGTCGATTTCGCCAAGAATGTGTCTATATGGTGGTTTGGGTTTTCATGTGGGTACCCGTGAAAGGGGTCCTGCTGCATTAGATTTATCAACCCAGTCTTCAGCTCAAAGCTTCCTGCCGCCAGCTGCAGCGTCAAGATAGAAGAAGCACCAAACTAAAATTTGGCTTTATATAGTCCAGAATGGACCCTCTGCGTGGAGGAGTAGTATTACCCTCTGCCATTGGATCTATAATAGTCTGACTCCTCTTTTCATCTCTGAGCCTTCTTGTAGTCTTTTCGATCTCGGGGTTAAATAATAATTCTTTGTCAAGACCCCCAAGGCGAGTGTTCATGCACAACAAGAACTCAGAAAAATACAGTCAATAGAAAAGTAATAAAAGAATAAAAAAAGGCGTGAAGGTAAGAAATGGTAAGATTTGGTAAAAAAATTCGTCAATAAAAAAATAACCAAAGTAACACTGTTACCATCCCCGACAACGGTGCAAAAAACTTGGTGCTCCCGGAACTTACACCTAAAAGTCACCGAGCAAAGGCAAGAATGCCAAGGTCTAGATGTATTCCAAATGCGAATTTAGGTACTTTATGCAAGCGTATGGTGTCATGTAATAGTATAAAAGAATATCGATCCCACTTGGAGGGTAGAGATGTTATTGTATCGGGCTATTCCAAATCTCGGAATTTAGGTAGCAGTCGGTTTCAACAGATTGTTTATTTGGGATTGTGATCAATTAATAAGGACTATGGCTTTAGGACTCACCACTAGGAACATCAGATGTCGACGCTAGGTTAAGACTCTTACGTTGCATTGGCTTTATTAGGGATTGTCGCATCTAAGATGTGGAATTCATGGCTCTAAGCGCCATGAATCTAACGTATCACATTAACCCCGCTCTTGCGACAGGCACACATGATCCGCGCATTAAGAATCGAAAATATTCATGCCACTCTCGTGGTCAGAATGATCTCAACTTACACCACTCTCGTGGGTTAGAGTTTCGATGTATTTTGGTGGCTCTCATTGACGCAATGACGGTAGCCGTCAATTAGTAATATAGTTCATCGGTGGATCCCATAATGACATGTGTCGGACATGGTTACGAGCCCTAATTGAATCCACTAACTCCCTAATTAAGTTTATAGGATACTCCTTAAGCCAATCGATTCCACTGACCGTGGACACGATCTCAGTATGAGATCTCCTACAAACTTTGCAAGATCGACCAAAATACGTCCCTTTTATACCAACGCAACCTAAAAATCCTAACTTTACATCTAAATCCAAAGATCTATGGGCTAATCCATTAGTCCTGGATGGAACTACACACTCATCATTGAAAAAACAATAAAAGATTCAATAGATGCAAAGGAATTCATCTTGGCAATAGAAGACATCAAAATCAATAGAAAGTTTAGAAAATTGTTACCAACGCATCGTGGAGCAATAGCAAACCAAAGAGAATTAAGAAAATAGAGTTTCCTTGTGCAAAAGAACAATAAAAATCCAAGCTTTGTCTTCACAAAATTTGCGACGGTACAAAACTCTCTCTCTCTCTTTCGAAAAATAGGGTAAAAACGTGCTTATATACAAGGGGTAGAGACCCCACAAAAATATCAGAAAATCTGGGCACTTGGGTCTACAACTTGATAGGCACGTCGCGCTACTCGACCGAGTAGTGGCGCCTGCTCGGTCGAGTCGACTTCAGGCTCTGCTTGCTACTGCTCTGCTTCTGAGCTGATACAGGCTATCGGTCGAGTAGCCCTTCTACTCGGTCGAGCTACAGTAGATCAGAACTTCCTCCAAAACGCTACTCTGTTTCTTGACGACTCGGGTCAAGTAGGTTCGAGCTATAGTGCCTTGGAGAAAAGCACAAAATCATTACTCTGTTTGATGCAACTCAGGTCTAGTTGGTTGTCTGCTTGGTCGAGTAGGTTGAGGCTGTTTTCGTGTGATTTCTATGTGTCATCTCGGCCGAGTAGCCGATGCTACTCGATCGAGTCACCTGGGAAACTGATGCTGAATTTGACCATCTATCGTTCTCTTATCGTCCTCTTCCCCAATCTTCCTACATCCTTGGCGAACTCTCATGGGGCCTTTCCAATGACGTCTCGGACGTGCCGGATGTGTCCATGTCCCAAAATAGTTCCAATTTGCTCCAAAACTCCTGAAAATCCATAAAGCTATACAAAACTCGAATATGGCACTAGAAGCCCGATAATATATAAAAATATGGAATTTGGAGGCGAATATGCCATGAAATGATGCGATAAAACATGGAAAATATGGACACATCAACCTCCTTAATGCAACCAACAAAGTTAGAGATATCATCCAATGGCCGTCGCTTATTCGACATGCTCAGTGATTTAGAATTGGGTAACTTAGCTTTCGAAGGGCCAGAAAAAACAATACCTAATGGCCAAATAACTCTGGGCCCATGCTTAATATCTCCCCTGGCCCGTAAACATGGGCCTGCTTAAACTTCATGTTCCTCCTGTCACCAATCATAACAAAGCTTCTAGAATATTGGCCCAAATTACTACTTTTGCGATTAACCGCAGCCCATGGGGTCATTTCAGATCATGCCTCCCTACCTCATAAGGGCCTTCTCCATCATCTTCTACCTCCCTAAAATCCGCCACTTGCTTCCCTAGTGACGAGAACCTAGAGCCCAGTCCCAGACTCGCTCTACCTTTATCAACAGAGTTTCCCTTGGGTTTAATCTGGTTTCGACGACTCCTCTGGTCATTCACACCCATCCATGGACCAAATACCAGTTCCACTTCCTCCAAAATCTTACCCTCCTCCATCGGAGAGTTACCAGGACCATCCGACATTTTACTTCCCTCCGGCGAAGCCCCTTCAGATGATTGGAAAGGGCAAATATCTTTGTGACCAAATCTCACACACTTGAAACATATCAGGCCTAACCCTTCGTATTGGACAGACTGTCATCTTCCTTCAAAATGCACTTTAGTAATCAGAGGCTTGCTCAAATCTATTTCGACACAAACCCTAGAAAATCGATCTTTCATGAACATCCGAGTGTGCAAGTCGAATTTGATCGCCTTACCTACACAATTCCCAAGAGCCGACAGAACCTTCTCATCATAATACTCCACCGAAAGGAACGAAAAGCGAACCCACACCGATGTCGAATCGATCTCAGCAAGGGTCGGAGAGAAGTCCGGCACCCACTTTCGAACTGTCAAATGGTGGCCAAAAATCATCCAAGGGCCTTCCTCAAGAGCAAATCCAAGGTCTTCATCACAATTGAACTTAACCATCACAAATCCATCTCCTAGCTCAGTGAAATCCAACCCACCCATAGGTTTCCACAACGTCGATAGCTTAGATTCCAATATCGCAATCGTGATGTTGCAGCCCAGGAGTTTAACAATAACCGCCTTCTGATATCTCTGACAAAGCCTTTCTTTAAACTCCGATGATAGCAGTACGCAGTCCCACTCTCCCACGTGGGAGATTACAACCTCATTCTCCAGAGTTGACGAAGCAGAACCTCCCACTGCCTTTGTCGCCTCGGCAACTTTCGACCAAAACATGCATCCTTGAAAGACTTGCCGGCTGAGAACCAAACCGGCTTTAGATCGACGAGCCCCCTTCCCCACTAACCTCAGCCGCTATGATCTTCTTCGTGCTACGCTGCAGCAAATCCTCTTCCTCGCATGAGTGTCCCCGGCCTTTCGCCACCGGATGCCCCAAAAATTTGAGCCCTAAAATTTCACGACAAACACAAGCTCTACAGGCGCTAGATAGACTAGGCTATCCTACACTCGGGGTATATTCATGACATGCAGTATCTTTTTGACTCGTTGAAAGAGATCAGTGTTTTGAAATGCGGACATGCGATACATGCTAAATGCTTTACAAAAATGTTGAATCATGCTCAGTAAATTTCATTCAACATAAAGCTGCGTTAAATTTCTAAAAGAATTGTATATCCTTAAAGCCTCATTATTATTTTTTCTTAACAGATACTCTTGTCCAATATGCTCGAAGTTGGTTATGGATATGTCAAGATATTGGAAAAAGCTTGATGAGGAGGTAAGATTATGACAAGCTTCTAATGCAAACTCCATAAACATTTACGCTTTCCATTCAACCATGGAAGATGTAGTGACATGTCATCCCCTGTCGTTGGAAGAGCACCGTGTGATAGGTGCAAATACTAAACAAGAAATGAATGGTAAGATGTAAATATATGCTCAGAAGAAACTAATGCATTCATCAGAACCAGGCATAACTAGATAGTTTTGATATTTATCTACCTAGCAGTATTGGCATTCTTGCGAGTTATGGTTGCCAGTAACATTTTCTACCTTAAGATACTTCTATATAAGCTATGGATCATTTCTAATTTAAAAAAATCATTCATAATACTTAAAATGAAACCAGATGTTCACCATATATAACTTGATGTCAAGTTGTTAATGTCATACTTCTAAGGAAATATAGAGTGTTTTGAAAATTATTGATTCTCAAACAGATTTTTCTTAAACCTGCGGGATTTCAACAAGAGGAATGCTTCCAATCCCACAAGCATTTTTCTTGGATGTTGTTTTGGTGAGAGTATACTCATGTGTATTCTAATATTGTGGAAATTTGGCAGCCATTTTGGTTTGCTTCTATAGAGAAAAAAGGGAGAATTAAAAAAAGGGAAAATAGTTCTAGACCCATTGAGATTTTTGTGGAAAATTTCCTCTTGAGCCAGATTAGAGGCCTTGAGTCTTAAAGATTTATTAGTATTTGGTAGTTTTTATGCAAGTAAGATTTTTCGTTACCCTCAAATGTGTAAACAAGCATGGATTATTTGCCAGATGAAAAATATTGTTGGCTTTAAGCTTGTTAATTATTTGTTGCATGTTACAGTGGCGAGGTAATCTTGCATGGTCTGCTATATTGTAAGCAACCGTTTCCATTATCCATCTGTTTACGGGTGTTTTCTCACCACAGGATCGTTGACCAGGGGTTGTGTGGTCAACGTGGTCAAGGGGTCTGTTGTGATCCCACGAATGCGTCGAGCACACGTGCACGCAGCGCGGGTTGGAGATGTAGCCGGGGTCGAGCGCTGGATCCGAGCGGAGCGTCGGCTCTTGGTTGAAGCAGAGCGGAGGGGAAGCCTCGGCTCTGTTTTGATGGGCTCGGCCTCGGTCAGACGAGTGTCGAGGGATAGCCTCGACGCCTCGGTCAGCTTCTTTCCTGAATAGACGAGAAACTTCGTCAGGGTGGCCGGACCTTGGTTCCGGCCGTATCCCCTCCGATGCCTAAGTCAGGTCAGGATCTGAAGGGTACTCAACGGGGTAGGCATGACTCGAGGGGAGATCAATGTGCTGACCCACGGTGCGAGCAGGGGGAGGGAAAAGGAATCGTGGAAGACCAAGGTAATTGATGGTCTACCTTAGATTAAAATACATGGGGTCCGATCCCATGCTCTGTTGCCTCTCTGGTCCTTTTATAGGTGGATCTGTTGTGATTGCCTCTCGCCCATGTCGCCATGCCGTTCCCCATGATGGCGCCTGCCAGCGTCATGGGGGAGCCATTCGTCCCCAGTCACGCCGTCACGCCGTCCGCCCCCACTCGCCCCCTCGAGATCCGTCCCCATGATGGTGCCTGCCAGCGTCATGGGGGTGCCCCTCTCCTGGGCCTCTTGATTGACATTAAAGCCTTATACTCCTCGGTAGTGGTTTCTCCAGGGGGTCATGGGCCAGTTATGAGCGCGTCGAACCGTGGGCGGTTTGAGATTTCTCGGGGGCCTCATCGATCGGGTCGCGTTTTCTTCATGGGCCTCGTCTGGCGGGGCCGAACCTTGTTGGCAGGCTTCTCGTCTGTAGCTTGACTTTGGGCTTCTAGCCTTTGGGGATTCAACCATAATAGCCGTATCAATTGCCCCCACCGGTCGTGTCGATCCCATCTAGTTGGGTCGATTCGACCGATGTGACTTCTGCTGATTTTGACAGGCGTGCCAGTCGAGACTGGTTCATTAAATGAGGACCATCATTAAGCGGCCCGTTCAAATCCCTCTGGTGCAGGTCTCGAAGCGCCGTCGGCTCGCGGATGCTGCCACGTGCCCTTGTGCGTTCATCTTTACCGCACGAGGGGTCGTCTCGGGGAAAGAGGTGTACATAAAGGAGATCCGCAACCCTTCAGGCGAGGGTCTGTCCTTTTCAATCATCTTCCCTCCGTTCTCCTCCCTTTTCGTCAGGCTGAATCCTGTTCGAGCTCTATCTCATGTCATCCTCCTCCGTTGCTGCTTTGGGTTGCCCGGAGAACGTTGCTGACCCCAACCCAGCCGGTGGGTCCATCTCGGTGACTTGCCATCACGGGGGCGTGCCTTCAGGGGTGCCTCCCGAGGTTCTTGGGTGTCCTTCGTCCATCTATGCCACCTCCATCGGGAACATGCGCGCCCGCTACCTTCTCCCCCCAAACTCTGTCCGGGCCCCTGAATCCGACGAGCGAATCTGCTTTCCCCGGCCTCGGGAGGTCGGGGTATACGAAAAGTGTTTTCATTTTGGGCTTCGGTTTCCTCTCCACCCCTTTATTCCTGAGTTTCCGTGAGCCTATAGGGTGGCCCTATGCCAATTTTTCCCCAATGCCATTGGGCTCATCGTCGGGTTTGTCGTTCTTTGCGTGTTGAAGGGGGTGGCACCCTCCCTCCAACTCTTCACCCAATTCTACCGTTTGAGCCATCATCAATCGGGGGCCTGGATTTATATCAGTGCCCGGCCAAATAAGAGCCTGGTACTGGGGCTGCCGAGTTCCTTGAAGCTCTGGAAGGGTGAGTTCGTCTTCGTCATCTTCCCGTCGGACGTGGACTTACCGTCTCAATGGAGCAGCGCTATCACGCTGGCTCTCGAGCTGGGCAACCCTACCGATGTCGAGCTTGAGATGGTGAAGAGCTTACTGGCGATTCCCGCGAAGGACCGGAGAATCGACGTTCTCTTTGATGATCTTAATTTGCGGAAGACCACTTGGGCCATTGATGAGTTCTGCTGACGTCTGCCGCTTGGAAGAGCTTACGCATGGGGCTATCTTGGCCAGCTCTGACCTTTTCCTCTGTGCTTTTTATAGGTGGGGTTGGCCCTGATTCCTCTCCGACCCCTCCCCCGGTCATGGTCTCTGAGCCCGCTCCGCGTACGAGGGATCATGTGTTCGAGGTCCAAAAGAAGCACCCGCCTCCTGTCATGGGTTCCAAAAGAGCGAGGGGGCAAGCCCCGTCATCTCCCTTGCCGGGGGTCACGAAGAAGGCTCGCCCCCAAGTCAAGAAGGTTGGGGTCCTACCGCCTGAGGGTCGGGTTCCGCCCTCCTCAGCTGAGGTCTTCTGGCCATGGACCGGGCCGTCATCGTCGCCACATAACCCCCTCCCTGAGGTTTACGAGCGATACCTGGGAGCGTTCCACTTGGTTCCCGTCGATTTACCTCAGTCAGGCGAGGGCTTTCTCCGACCTCGCTTCCCAGTGGGGCCGGGGGAGTCGGTGTTAGCTGATTCTGGAGCGGCGGCACGGCTGGCCGAGAACTGCTGCCTTCCACTAAACCAGGCTGCGTTGGATGGGGTCAAGGGTGACCGCCTAGCCGCCTTCTTGGTCCAGGCCGGTCAATAGGTGAGGCGTCCTCGCATATCTCGTTTTTGGTACCCATATTTCATCTCGTCTTTTGGTGCAGTTGTCCTCAGTGGGGCTTTCCATAAGGTGCCAATTTGAGGCTCTTTATCGGGCTGAGGCTGACGCGGTGCGGTCCGCCGAGGCCGAGGGGGTCGAGGGTGATGCTAGTCTACCGGCCGAGGCACACATCAAGTCCATGGAGACCCGAATAACTGAGCTCTCCTCTGCCTTAGAGGAGTCAGATCGGGAGAGGGCCTTGGCTTGGGTTGGGAAGTCCAAGGCCGAGGACCGGATTGCCGAGCTTGTGGAGGCCGCCAAGGCGTGCACTGAAGCTGGCGAGGGCCATGCCCCTGTTGTTACGGCCGACTCCCTGGAGCTCTCCAGCCTTCTGGAAGCGGTGGAAGAGAGGGAGAAAGCTCTCCTAGTCCAGCTTGGTGCGAGATCCAGAGAGGTCGAGGTGGAGCGGGCGGAGCATCAGCACTGGGTTACCATCCTCGAAGATCGGATCCGAGAGCTGGAGGCGGTGAACCCTACTCAGATTGCTCAGGACGCCGTGGAGGAATACGCTCTCTCTTTTGCGGCCCCGGCTATGTTCGAAGCGTTCGAGAAGGGGTTTGTCCACTGCAAATCTGAGATCCAGAAGAGGTTTCCACTCTCGGGGATCGATTTTGAGGAGCTCCAGGTGCACTCCGATGACGAGGGTGAGACACGGGTCGGACCCTTGTCTCCGTCGGGAGCCCCCTCTGGGCCAACAGTAGGATGAGTGAGAGAGGGTTGTTTGTTTGGTCATTGTGCCGTTGTGTAACACCCCCCTCTCCCTTCTTTTTAGAAATGAAGTCTCATTTTTCTGTCTAGGACCGATTGTCTCCCCCTTGGTATGTGTCCACTTTTGGGACTTGCTGGCAATGAGGTGGCTGTCCTACTGGGGACGTTTCCCCTCATCCTTGCAGCATGTTTGGCTGACCGGCTGGCTGGGGGGTGCTATCCCTCAGGCTCACGGTCCGGTCGGCTCGCCAACATGCCGGGGGAGTTGCCCTGGCCTTACAGTTGGTTTGGTTGGGTAGTCTGCTAGGGGAGCAACCCCACGTCTTGTGACTGATCGATGAGTCCGACCGCTGAAGTCGACCTCTGGTCCGACCTACTAGGGGAGTTGCCCCTAGCCTTACGGTCGATCGATTAAACGACCCTCTGGGGGAGTTGCCCCCAGCCTTACAGCCGGTTGGTGTCGTTCCGCCTGCTGGGAGGGAAACTCCCAATCTGATGACGGATTGACGGACCGACCTGCTGGGGGAGTTGCCCCCAGCCTTATTGATCAATCCACCACCCCCCCCCCCCCCCCCGGTCGACCGGGGGGGAATGTCCCTTGGCCTATCAACCGGTTGGGGGAGTCAACCCACTAAGGGTCTACCCCCTGGCCTTATGATCCTCTGCTTGGGTGCTCACCCCATGAGGTCTCTCTCGTCCCAAGTGAGTTTTCCCAGGTCGCAAAATATGAAGGCGAAGTAGGCTCAAACGGTTTTATTCGGGTAGATGGAGGAAGAGAGATACATTTGCGGACGATCTCATTGATAATATTTGCGCAGGTGCTCGGCATTCCCGGTATGGATGAGGATCTATCCCTCCGAATTGGCCAGTCGATAAGTCGTGGGTCCGAGGACCTCGATGAATTTGTAGGGTCCTTCCCACTTAGACGCCAGCTTTCCTTTACGGGCGATCTCCGGGCTGAAGGCGGCTTTTCTGAGGACCAGGTCCCCTCGGCGGAAGCTCCTTCCCCTAACTCGGGAATTGTAATAGCGATCCACCTTCTGCTTCTAGCAGATGATGGTGGCCAAGGCATGTTCCCTTCGCTCGCCTAGGAGCTCTAGGCCGAGCTCCAAGCCTTCTAAGTTCCTTTCCTCGTCGAAATGTTTTATGCGGAGGGATTCCTTGCCTACTTCAACAGGCACCACTGCCTCGGTGCCATACGCGAGCATGAACGGGGTTTCTCCCGTGGATTGTTTGTGGGTCGTTCTGTATGACCATAGTATCCCTGGGAGCTCCTCCGACCAACTCCCCTTGGCGTCCTCCACTTTCTTGCGGAGGGGTTCTATGATGCACTTGTTGGCGGCTTCTGCCATCCCGTTGGTCTGGGGGTGAGCCACCGAAGCGAAGAGGAGCTTGATCTTCCATTCAGCGCAGAGGTCTTTGAACCCGGCAGAGTCGAACTGTTTCCCGTTGTCTGTGACGATGGCTTGGGGAATTCCGAACCTGGAGATGATGGAGTTCCATATGAAACTCTTCGCCTTCTTCCACGTGATGGAAGCAAGGGGTTCGGCCTCGATCCACTTGGTGAAGTAGTCCACCGCCATAATTAGATATTTCCTCTGTCCTTGTCCCGAAGTGAACGGTCCGAGGATGTCGAGCCCCCATTTCGCGAAAGGTATGGGACTGACAATCGGAACGAGTTCCGACGGGGGGGATGAGCCGAGTTTGGCAAATCTCTGGCATTCCTGACACCTTTGGACATACTCTGTTGCGTCGCGGACCATGTTTGACCAGTAATATCCTTGTCTAGAGATTTTCTGGTCGATCGTCTTGCCTCCGTGGTGATTTCCACAGATCCCATCGTGCACCTCCCGGAGGACGTAGTCAGCCTCTTGAGGACCGAGGCATTTGAGGTAGGGGAGGATATCCGTCTTTGTCCATCGTCTTTTGTAAAGTACTCCTTCGTGGATCACGTATCGGAGTGCCTTACTCTCCAAGGTTCGACGTTCATCAAGATCCATTGGCACTTCACCATGAGAGAGGTATCGAACGAATGGGTCCATCCAGGTGGAGTCCCCGTCGATCGACATCACCTCCTTCTCCTCTATGCTGTGGAATTGGAGATTTTCCACGTAGATGGTGCGGCCCATCTCCTTGGTCGAGGAGGAAGCCAGTTTGGATAGAGCATCCGCGCGGGCATTCTCTGATCGGGGAAGGTGAAGGGTCTCAGCCTTCTTAAATTTGGACATCACGGTCTTGGCTATGGCTAGGTAGCTCTGCATCGCCTCCTCGCGCGCCTCGTAATTCCCCTGTAGTTGGTTGATGATGAGTTTTGAGTCACTGAGGAGCCGCACGGAGTCAGCCCCGAGTTCTCTGGCCAGCCTCAGACCGTTTATCGTGGCCTCGTACTCGGCCACATTGTTGGTGGCCGGGAATTCTAACCAAAGCGTGTACTCTACGACACACCCCTCGGGAGACCGTATCGCGATCCCGGCTCCACTGCCCGACCGGGTCGCAGACTCATCCACATGGACTATCTAAGTGTCCTGGCGCTCTGGATGACCAGTAAGAACGACATCAGTCGAAAGGAAGGATAATGGGTGGGTAGTTACCGTGGCCGAGCTTTCTTCCAGGGTGTTTGGCGAACCCCCAGACCAGGGCCTGCCCTTTAATGGCTGTGCGTGGTTTGAAACATAGGTTGAACTCTCTCAGTTCCACTCCCCAATTCAACATCCTTCCCATCCCATCGAATCTCTTGAGGTTTTGATCCAGCTAGGAGTCGGTAAGGACCAGTATAGTGTGGGCTTGGAAGTAGGGCCGGAGTCGACGTGCTAAGAGAACGAGGGCGTATGCCAGTTTTTCCATGGGCGTGTACCGCCCTTCCACGTCCTTCAGGACCCGACTGGTATAATACACTGGCCTCTGCACTCCGTAATCCTCCCTGACCAGCACTGAGCTCACTACTTCTCCCATGCAAGCTAGGTAGAGGCTCAACGACTCTCCTTCCCGTGGTTTGGATTGGAGCGGGGGACTGCAGAGGTACTCCTTGAGTTTTGGCGAACGCTCGGGAGCAATCCTCGTCCCATGGTATCATCTTCCTATTATCGGCCGGCTCTGCAAGTGCTTTCCTCAGGGTCCTGAAGAACGGAAGGGATTTTTCCGCCGATTTGGATAGAAATCGCCCTAGAGCGGCGATGTGTCCATTCAACCTCTGCAGCTCCTTAATTGTCGTCGGCTCCCGCATGTTGATCAGCGCCTCGATCCTGTCAGGGTTAGCCTCGATGCTGCGATTGGTGAACATGAACCCTAAGAACTTGCCCGCTTTCACCCCGAATGTGCACTTCACGGGATTGAGCCGGATGTTGTGTCTTCGCAACCGCTCGAAGGTTTCCCTGAGGTTAGCGATGTGATCTCCCTGGTCCTTCGACTTGACCAACATGTCGTCGACGTAGGCCTCTAGGTTCCTTCCTATCTGGGAGTCGAACATCCTGTTGACCATTCTCTGGTAGGTGGCCCCGGCATTCTTTAAACCAAAAGGCATCTTCTTGTAGCAGAAGGTTCCCTTATCTGTCGTAAAGGCTATCATCTCTTCGTCCCGGGGGTCCATCTGTATTTGATTGTACCCAGAGTAGGCGTCCATAAAGCTGAGCATTTCATACCCTGAGGCATTGTCCACGAGGTGGTCGATGCGAGGCAAAGGGTAGCTGTCTTTGGGGCATGCTTTGTTGAGGTCACTGAAGTCCACACACATTCGCCACTTCCCGTTGGGCTTCGTGACCATTACGGCGTTTGATAGCCACTCCGGGTACTAGACTTCTCAGATAAAGCCGGCGTCGCGGAGGCCCTCCACCTCTTTGGAGGCAGCCTTCATCTTTTCACCACCCAGATTCTGCTTCTTCTGTCTGACTGGCTTGAAATTGGGGTCGGCATTCAGCCTATGTACAATCACCTGGGGGTCAACGCCGGGCATGTCATCGGGCGACCATGCGAAGACGTCAAGGTTCGCCTCCTAGCATTCGATTAACCAGCTTCTCAAATCCGAGCCCGGCCCCGATCCGATGGAGACGAATCTTCCTTCAACACTCGTGATCGGGATCTGTTTTGGCTCTTCTGCAGGTTCGGGTCTTGGACCGTACCTCAGGTCAAGCATGGTCATCGAGCCGTCAGGTTGCTCAGTGGGTTTTTCGTCTGCTAGTTGGTAGCAGATCTTTAGTTTCCTCGCGTCGCCGTTGACTCGTCCGATCCCTCTTGGCGTCTGGAAGCTGATCGTTTGGTGGAGAGTCGAGACCACCGCTCCAACAGCGTTGAGGAGCGGGCAGCCGATGATCCCATTGTATGCCGACCCGACCCTCAGCACCACAAACTCCACCGTCAGGGTCACCGAGTCAGGTGGCCCGTCGAGCGTGACCGGAAGGTGGATCGCCCCAACGATGGGCGAGGAGTGTCCCGTGAAGCCCACCACGGGCCCCTAGCACGGCTCCAGGTCCTTGTTCTGTAGCCCCATTCTTTCTAAAGTCAGCATAAATAGGATGTCGCAATAGCTGCCGGTATCGACTAACAGTCGTCAGACCACAGACGTGTTGATGACTACCGACACCATCAGCGCTTCGTCTAGCCGCGGCGGCTCCCTTGCCGCACCCGCCCCGCCGACCCAGAGGGGCGGCGGTGGGCTCATGTACTCCATATTGTGGCCCTCCTCGTGGTCGGTCCGAGGTTTCTCTTGTACCCCGACCGGTTGCGTGCACCGGTGAGCGACGATCCCCTCCCGCCGGCCGTGGTGGGCACTGACGCCCGACGCCGGGGTCGCGCCCCCCTTTCGCTTTGGAGGATGAAGCCGTGGCATTGTCGATGTGGTTATTTGACATGGGTGTTAGCCAGTTGCCACAGAGGACGCCAGATGTTTACGGGTGTTTTCTCACCACAGGATCGTTGACCAGGGGTTGTGTGGTCAACGTGATCAAGGGGTCTGTTATGATCCCCCGAATGCGTCGAGCACACGTGCACACAGCACGGGTTGGAGATGAAGCCGGGGTCAAGCGCCAGATCCGAGCAGAGCGCCGGCTCTTGGTTGAAGCAGAGTGGAGGGGAAGCCTCGGCTCTGTTTTGATGGGCTCGGCCTCGGTCGGACGAGTGTCGAGGGATAGCCTCGGCGCCTCGGTCAGCTTCTTTCCTGAATAGACGAGAAACTTCATCAGGGTGGCCGGACCTTTGTTCCGGCCGTATCCCCTCCGATGCCTAAGTCAGGTCAGGTCTGAACGGTACTCGATGGGGTAGGCACGACTCGAGGGGAGATCAATGCGCTGACCCACGGTGCGAGCAGGGGGGAAAGGAATCGCGGAAGACCAAGGTCGTTGATGGTATACCTTAGATTAAAATACCTGGGGCCCGATCCCATGCTCCATTGCCTCTCTGGTCCTTTTATAGGTGGATCTGTCGCGATTGCCTCTCGACCACGTCGCCACGCCGTTCCCCACGATGGCACCTACCAACGTCATGTGGGAGCCGTTCGTCCCCAGTCACGCCGTCACGCCGTCCGCCCCCACTCGACCCCCTCGAGATCTGTCCCCACGATGGCACCTGTCAGCGTCATGGGGGGTGCCCCTCTCCTGGCCTCCTGATTAACGTTAAAGCCTTATACTCCTCGGGAGTGGTTTCTCCAAGGGGTCGTGGGCCGGTTATGAGCGCGTCGAACCGTGGGCGGTTTGAGATTTCTCAGGGGCCTCATCGATCGGGTCGCGTTTTCTTCGTGGGCCTCGTCTGGCGGGGCCCAACCTTGTTGGCAGGCTTCTCGTCCGTAGCTTGACTTTGGGCTTCTAGCCTTTGGGGCTTCAACCATAATAGCCGTATCACCATCCATATTATGTTTGATATTCTTCACCCACATCTTTCTTTCTTTATTTCTTTAATGATTTGTCATAGACATGATGATTTACTTGCTTTCTGTATTGGAATTTAGGATCTTGTTTATATATTCATTTGAGACAAAATTGGGAAGAGTCCAAATCTGAATAATGCTTCATAGAGTTTCATGCAATAGACATGACCATATATCTAACTTTATTCAGGACCCTACTTTAACTCAGATTTATCACAGTTTTAAACCCAAAATTGCTTCCAGTTCTATTTGTTCAGACCATCTGCAGTTGCATTTTAATGGCAAGGCAATCATGGACGGTCAGTTACTCCACATGCCACCCACTATTGCAGCCATTTGTTAGTTCTGTAGGGATAGGAAGAAAAATCTGGTGCCAAGGCTTTGGCCTTTGGGGAAAATGATTGTGTACCCTAAATCATACTACATTTTCATTTTTGAAGTTAAAAAAATTTGTTGAGTGATTTACATGAAGTTAAAGAGTTAAGGGGAAAATAGATCAAGTAATTTTAATTAAGCAACACATCAACTATAGATCAAGTAATTTTCTAGAATATTCTTTAAGCTTTATTTTTGCTATATTCTTATTGTTTGGATCTTTTGGTATATCATGTTTATTACAGCAAGGATCTTCTTGCCTGATGTTTATCTCATATGCTTATGCTAACAATCTCATCATGACTAGGGTGGTGCTAAATGTAAATGCACGATGTAAAGGTCGAAAAGCCTGTTGATTTCTACTATGCATCTCAAAAAGTTGACCATTTTAACTCATTTTAACACTCGTTATTGACGTAGATCTTGCCTTGTTATAGGACATCAGAGAAGTGAGATTAATGTAATATTGATCTATTACATGCATTGTATTTCATGGTCAGGGTATTGAAGTTGTAACTTGGAAGATAAGTACATTTCTATAAAACCGATGCAATGAAAGATGAGAGTGTTTTTTTGAAGTGTGATATGTCAGTTTATATTTTTTTCCCGTTCATTCTGTATTTATTTTTCAATCTAGACAATTTCTTTTGCCAAGAAGCTCAGCATGGATGTGACGTTGGGCAAACCTTCTGATTATAAATGTGCGTATTTGTAAATATTTTCGGTCAAATAGTTTAATTTTTAATTTTTTTAAAAAAAATTAAACATTATCCACGGACTGGCCGTGGCTAATACTCAATACCCACTGCCAGTCCAAAAGAACGTCTATAGCTAATCAAAATTAGCCACAGACTAGTCCATAGCTAATAATCTACATTAGCCATGGAAAATCCATGGCTATTGTGTATTAGCCACGGATTTTTTCACCACAGCTCATTTCGTGGCTAATGAGGAAATTTTTTCCGTAGTTATATGAATCATAGTAGCCACTGATGTCCGTGGCTAATGGTCAATGGCTAATGAAGCCACCATGGACTGTCTTTCATTTGCCACGGAATAATTCGCAATTGCTACGCCACTTTTTGCCACGGACTATTAGCCATGGAATTTCTAAAAGTCTGTGGCTAATGCGAATTAGCCAGGGATTTCATGACATTAGCCACGAATTTGTCTATGGCTAATGTCCAATTTTCCAGTAGCTGTGAGAGAAATAAACAAATCTTAATTTTGTGCTAATTAGAAGTTAAACTTGAATCTAAGATTGAAGTTGCCTTAGATTCAGGGAGAGTAAGATAAAATCCTAAATTCCCATACTTGAATTCATTCCATTCATGAATATCATACTATTTGTAATGACCCCAACCATTATATACGCATATTTATTTCAGGGGTATTTCCACTATTTTTCTTTTGATTTCTGGATGTAGGAATTATTTTTATAAATTTTTTAGCTCAATGGAATAATTAAAACAAGTATTTGGTAGAAATACTTGTATTAAAACAAGTATTGGGTAGAAATACCTGGTATAATGGTATAATGGAGTATTCAGTTGATTAAAAAGCCCAAAATCCTGATATCAAGCCACCTCCACCTTGTTAGGTGGCAAAGTCTGGGAGATTTTCACCTAACCTTTATGAGGTGTCAAGATTATATGGAATTATGGGAGCTTGAGGTGGCAAGAAGGGGGATTAAAAGAGAAACCTGAAGCAAAAAAGGGAAAAAGAAACTCACACACACTCTCAATTTTCCTTCACAGTTCACCATTTACTGTAAATTTCTTCATAAAATCCACTGCCAAACATGAAACCTTAGACAGGTAACAAGTGCAGCTGGGTGTTTAGAGGTTGAAGTTGACTTATGGGGGTAGCCATAGAGGTTGGTTCTTAGAGTTTGATGCTTGGGTAGTCCTAGAGTGTGAGTTGTACTTGGACATGGGGTTGTACTTTATATATGACACTTGTACTTGAATATATGTAATACAAGGATTATTCTGTCTTTGTTCTATGTGTTCTACTTTTGTTGCGTTTAGAGCATTACGTGTACTTCCCAACATGTGTGTAGTGGTCTATTGATATCTGTTGTATTTCTCTTCTCTCTCCTCTCTTTCTTCTTCACCCTCGCCTCTTCGGGTATACCTGGGATGGATCGTACTTCCTGGGTATCTAGGGGAGCAAGGCATGACAGTTTTCCAAGAAACAAAACTTAGTATCTCTTTTTACGATCAAAGCAGAATATATTGCCACAGGTCTAGTTTGTACACAAGTATTATGGATATGACAAACACTTGAGGATTATAGTATCGATTGTGGTACTTGTGCTATCATAGTCGATAACCAAAGTGCTATATGGCTATACAAGAACACGGTACAACACTCTCGTACCAAACACATTGATATTCTACATCATTTCATTAATGATCATGTCCTTAAGAAGGATTTTAAACTAAAGTACATTGACACCTAAAAACAAATCGTTGATATTTTCACTAAACCACTCAAAGAGGATTCTTTTGTGAGGCTTAGGAGAGAACTAGAGATTATGGGTGAATCTGAACTCTACGAGATCATCATTTTCCATGCCATACCATGTTTCATCTTCATTTCATATGTATATGCCATGTTTCATGTTATATTGAATTAATTGGGTTATGTATATCTCATGTTTATATTTGAGTATTTCATTTGTGAGATATATTTGTGATTTTTGTATTATGGTTGAGAAATTTTTATTTGATTTGAATAAATTCAGATTTTGATGATTGGTTGTGTTTTAAGACTATTTCATGCTTAGTTAATGTGATTATATCTTTCTTAGGTTAAGAGTTCCTTTAGATTCAATCCTAGGTTCATACTAAGCATTCTGGATTAGGACAAATGCCTGGTATAGTCGATCCAGACGTCTGGCATGTCAAACGTTTGTGTCTCTCAGAATTTTCATTTGACCAGATGTCTATATTTCTCTAACCAGATGCATGAATAGTAGTCTTGGTGCCTGGCTATTGAACTCCAGTCGCCTGATCAGTGGAATGTTTATTCTGTCAAATTTTCCCGAGAGTAACTCTCTTCTGTCATTCGATAACCCAGTCGTCTGATGTGTTATGATCAGACGCATACATAGTTGGTCAGGCGCTTGATATGTATTCATCGGATGTATGGTGCTTAGAGATTTCATTTCTAATTTAAATTCTCTAGAAGCCAGCTCATCCTACACCAAACGCATGTCAAGTGTTTAATCGCCAGATCATTTTTGATCCAGTGGCTAAGATTTATTCACTCAATCATTCATAAATGTGATTAGGGCGTGGGTATTTTCATTTCCAGCGTTTGCTCTCTGTCTACCCATTCATCTACCCATGTTCGCTTCAACACTTTTCGACTACTTTATATTCATCCGACCATCTTCTGGTCATCTATCAACTGATCTTAGGTTTGTCAACCGCCTATGTTTTTCTTCGATCATTTTATTCTTAGTTTTCGATCATGATTTGATCATTGTCGATAATTTCTAGGTTTTCATCATGCCTCCACGCAAATGGGCTAGAAAAACGACGATTTATCTTGCAGAAACCAACTGCATTGCTTTATCTTCAGATAGTAAAGCTACTCCTCCACCTGAAGATTAATGTGTACATACTTTCCATGCATTTACTTCATCATTTCATATCATATTCTCCTTTCAAAGTTCACATTTTCATATATTATCGCGCTTCTGACGTCATATTCGAGTTTCGTTTAGAAATGTGGATTGGAGCAATTATGGGACATAGACACATCCGACACATCCGGAGCATCATTGAAAAGGTTACATGGGTATTCGTCGAGGTGACGAACAAGATTGAAGGAGAAGAGGAGAAAAGAACGGGATTTGAGAACCTTAGAAGCAATGGAGTCTGATTTCCCAATCAGCTCAGTCGAGCTGCTCAGCACTCGACCAAGCTGATGCTTTA
The DNA here is from genome assembly GCA_030789695.1 of Scilla litardierei. Taxonomy (NCBI): domain Eukaryota; kingdom Viridiplantae; phylum Streptophyta; class Magnoliopsida; order Asparagales; family Asparagaceae; genus Scilla; species Scilla litardierei. The sequence goes on from CM061142.1 coordinate 371,578,559, forward strand.
AAAGCTTCAGCGCAACTGATACGCCCCGCTTGATCGAGCAGAGCTCTTACTCAACCGAGCTGATTCCAAACAGAACGAGTATTTCAAGCCTATTCTCTAACAATGTAGCTTGACTGAGCTAGCATGGCGACTCGACCGAGCAGACCTTCTACTTGATCGAGCTAGGCCCAAACAGATAAGTGTTTTGGAGAGAATTTCAAACTACTGTAGCTCGATCAAGTGGAGGGGCTACTCGACCGAGTAGCCCTGTAAAAGCCCAAAGTGGAAGTAGCAGCCAAAGCAGAGCCGTATCAAACTCGAACGAGTGGCACCACTACTCGACCGAGTAGGGCGTCGCAGCCAGACTGCTTCGTGGGCCCGATTGCCCATGATTCTAGAGTTTTGTGGGGTCCATACCCCGTGTATTTAAGCACGATTTTAACCTTATTTTAGAGAGCTTGTTATTTTCTTTAATAGAGTTTTCGAGTTCAGTTTTTAGAGAGAGTTTCATAGCCGTCACTAATTTGTAGAAGAAAAGGCTGGGATTTTTATAGGATATTTTTGCTTAGAATATTTAGGTTCTTAATTCTCTGTGATTATCTATCACCCTTTGACGTTTTGGTAATGATTTTACAATCTTTTATGCTTTTTGATGTCTTCTATTGCTATTGATCGATCCAAAATGTAACCCTAGAGAGACCTAGCTATGGCGCAAATTACACGGAGATAAATCTCCGGCAACGGTGTCAAAAACTTGATCGGCCCCGAATATACAACCGGAGAACGATTGTAGTTTTACCGCAAGCGCACGGTCAAGTGGTGATCGGGTATCAAACACGGAGTTGGTGTTGGTTCCAATCTATCCTAGGTTGGCTTGACTACGAATGTTTTATTGGTGGAGATGGTTATGGTAAGATGTAATGACAATGGTGATGGATGTCGGTGTCGGTGATAGAGATATTAGTCAAATATCGATTCAAATACAATATTATAAAAGTGTCTAGGGTTAGGGAATCCCCACTACGGATCGTCATACATCATTGTAAATAGTGAATCTCAATATTACTAGACTTGTGTTGAGATGAACTAGTCGCAACTTAATGTAGAACCAAGCTCACTCTCTCGTGCTATTGCCGGTCTATAGCAAACCTAGATTAGAGCCCACTCTCATGCAAACCCTAACCTAAGCCACTAGCATGAAGATCGACATCATCGTCCAATCGCTCCTTGAGCCCACTCTCGTGTAAACTCGAGTTACGATCTAGGTTGTGATAGTTCGTATTCGTTCAATCTCTTGCAAACGAATATGGGTATAGATTTATAATAAAAATCCATCATTGGTCCAATCTATTGCAAACCAATTCTAGCGAATTTCGATTATAAACCTAATTCGAATATCTAGGCCTTCCTATCGATAGGAATCCAATCTCCTGCAAACCCCAAATTGATGGAAATTCCTAGCAATCCGTGATAAATCAATCACAACCTAACCTCCTATCAATTCTAGCAACTTAGAAATTCATTCATCACAAATTTGAAATTAGATCCATAGGGTTCATCCACATGCCCTAGAACATCAAATCTACTCAAGCATAGCAATAACGATATAGAGATCAATAAAAGACATTGCTTGCATGTAAAAAGATATCAAATCAAATATTCAAACAACAGGAACAAGGATACTTAGCTTTGATGAAGAACTTCAATCCAATTACAAGCTTTTAGATCCAAGAGGGGGCCTAGGGCATGGCCTAACCTCTAAAATAATCGCTAAGAAAACATCATGGAACCCTCCCTCTAATGACGGCTACAAAACTCTTATATAGTCTCCCAAAACCCTAGTAAATAACCTTTCAAACCCCCTCAAATTCGTGCCCAAAAATAGCCCTGGCCGCAACTTAAAATCTGGGCCCGCAGTCACTCGGGCCGAGTGGAAATATGACTCGGCCGAGTGGAAATTCCAGCACTGCAGCATCAACTTGCAGAAATTCTCCATATTTCATCCGACCTTCGATTGGCATGTTCTTAGCAGCTTTGGAACCGTCATGAAGTCTACTATCCATAAAAAATATAAGAAAAATACTTTGATTACTGGAATGATAGCAGATTTCAAAATAGTGGGAGGCTATCTGAAAATCTGGGCGCTCGTGTCATCGACATCACTCGGTCTAGTGGGATTCTCCAATCGGTCGAGTGGGCTTCTCTACTCGGCCAAGTAGGATCTTCTGCGGTTCTCCAAAAATTCCAGAGAGTCTATTCAGATCTTAGGAGTAAAAACCCTGTAATACTCGGGCGAGTGGGTTTCTTCACTCGGTCGAGTGGGCTTTGCCACTCGGCCGAGTGAGGCTTCTCCAAATTCCAGTAAGTTGGCCTCTTCTCTGGACGAAATCTCTATAGCACTCGGGCGAGTGGGCTTTCTCATTCGGTCGAGTGGTCTTCCTTGCTCGGCCGAGTGAACATGGTAAATCTTCAGTGTGTATCTGTTTCACTCGGGCGAGTGTGGTCCTTCACTCGACCGAGTGAGCAGTCTGCTCGGACGAGTGGGGTACTCTTGAGCTATTTTCTTCTCCTTTTCGTCTCCTCGTCGATTCTATCAAATTCGGTCCTTCTCCACTCATCCTCTAGCGTTGGTAACTCCTCAATAAGGCCATGAACGATGCTCTGTTACGAGTGCAAGTCCTTTAAGCTCATTTTTGCTCCCAATTGCTCCATATTTCCTGAAATCCGACAAAAACAAGAAATAGTGAAAAGTAATGCAATATCATCGAATAATCGTGAAAATCGCAATATGAGCAATTGAAATGGCATGCAAACATGCAGAAAAAAGGTGTAAAATATGGACCGATCAAAATCCCTCAAGCTTACCTCTTACTCGTCCTCGAGAAAGATAAGTAGAGAGACGAACTCAGGAGATGAAAACAAAGGAAATGAAATGAAAAAGAAAGAACACGAGGTGGAAGGGGTCGCTAGATTATTCTCTCAGATCTCAAGCCATAAGCTACTCATCACGATAACTCAAAAAATACGAATCTCATGCTTTAAATATTCATATCTTACTTTACTTGCAAGCTTTTAAGAACAACAAAAGGGACTCTCTAAATTCATACAATCAATTCATATCCACATCATGCATTTCATAGAATTTAATATACGAATGTTGGCGATGCGCTTTTCAATCAAGAGTTATAATAGAAGCATATAAGAATCACACCAAACATGCAATGGAGAATGGAATAAATCATGGCATTCACATATTTATATCGATTCAATAGAAATCTCAATAACTAAAATATCTTGCTAAGTTTCAGCATTATCAAACTTCCCCATTTGTGCACCTCTACACTCTAATGTCGTACTCACTCAAATGGTCAAGTGAATTCACCCCGCCCCCAAGCTTAGCTCGAGGCATCGCATCTAAAGGTATATGATAGTGGAAAATGGGATTTTTGCCTTGGGTTTCCCAAGTATTTTGTGGCTCCAATAATGAGATAGAGAAATATCTTTCTTATTCTCTTTTAGACTTTGTTTCTCATTTTTCTTTTTGGATTTTTGTAGGAGCTATATGATTTGTATTTTTTGGGTTTTGGCTCCTTTTTGGTTTTTTGGACTTTTTGGAGCAACCTTTTTCTTTCGTAGGGATTTTTGGGAAATGGATGCGATAAGCTTTAGGAGGTGAATGATTCGGGTTGATTATTGCGTATTTAACCCCCTAATTAGTCCTATGACGTGCCTATATAATACTTAATTGCTCTCTAATATGTGCGTATTTTGTACACCATTATTTATTAGAGAAATCACATTATTTGTGCACAAAACACGAATTCTATTGAGTACTTCTGCATTTTTATATTTTTCTTAGCATCGTCTCGATCTCACGATTCCAACGACTATTTATTTGTATTTTTCTGAGATCTGTGCTAATTACTGTGTATTTTTGAATGCAAAATACCATTTAATTGAAGAAATACTTTTAAAAATACGCCGCACGAATCTTGGCGCGCCATGCGGCGCAATCCCAGCGACTCCCTCTCCATCGAACGGCGCAGGATCATCTTCGGGCGGAATTATCTCAGCCGTTGGATCGCAATCCAACGGGTCACGAGCAACCGGAGAACAGCCTCGCATGCGGACGACGTGGCCAATCGGGCACCGTTGATCGCCCATCGAACGGCCTGCAGAAATCCTCAGATGCGAGGCGACGCGGCAAATGATGAACCGTTGGATGATGATCCAACGGCCGATACTCTCGCCCACGCGTATCTCAGCGGAGAGAAGCGGGGGACGATCGCAGCCGTTCGATGATTTAATCGGACGGTTCACGCTCGATCCCAAGGCGAAGTCGGATAGCTTTAGCGGATGCGGGCGCCGAGCGTTTGATAGGGCGGGACACGAATCTTGGAGCACACGTGGCGCTCCGAGGTTCGATCCCGCCTGAATCGAATGGCCAGGATGGACAGCGGCAGCGGGTGCGGGTTTTAATTGATAGCGGGTGCGAATTTGAACCCAATAAGCTATTAAACCCATAATGAGTTATATTTAAGCGTATTCCTAGGGTTTTTGGGGGTATTCTGACGTATTTTGGGACTTTTGGAGCGGCTACTGTGCGTATTTCTCCAGGAGAAAATTCTGAAAATTTCCAGAGACTATTCTTCCTATTCTCAGAGAGTTTTGGGTTCTAAGGAGGAGATTTGGTGATAATTTCTTGAACTTATACCCCGTATTTGGTGTATTTCTTTGTATTTTGCTATCTAAACGATGTATTTTGCTATCAAAACTGATTTTTATTGCACCATGCGTGGCTAATCTCTTTGTGCTATGGTTGTGATGTAGTTAGGAGTATGTAGTTGCTAAATCTCATGTCTTTAGCCCTATTATCATGTCCAATTTGCTAGTTTTGTTGATTTCTACAACGTATTTGATGGGTATTTGCTTACTATCGATATTGTTGATGTGCCCTATGGCTAGGCCCTGATAAGGCTAGCCAATTTGTGTTCTCTAATCTGAACTTATCGCTGCGATTATTGTTTAATGAGATCAACATTGCTAGTAATACGTTTAAGGCTATTTTGACTAGTTTTCATCGATTTATCTTCCGACGCCTTCACGCCTTGACCGGGTGAAGCGTCGTGTGACATTGAAAGACATGAAATTTCAGCGACTATAAACTCCTAATGAACTCACGACCGTAGCATACTTGTCTCATTGAATACCAAACTTTCGTGATACCGTAATACTTTTAGGAACCACTTTCTTTGCTACAAATCCGTACACTATTTTTCAACTTCACAGAGGTGGTCGTTTTCTTAACCGTATATTATATTTGATTAGTTGAATTTGTGTCATCTCAGGTCGACTTGTCCCGAGGATTCGATTCTGGACTCTCCAGATACTACTTGCACGATCTCCTGCGCTTGGGAGTAAAGCTCACATTGTTTTGAGAGAGGCAAGTTTTTGGCGCACATGTAGAGAATAAAAAGATATATGTGAAGAAGGAAATGGTGTAACGCTCGGTTCACTCTAAGGTGTGCACAAATGGTTCAATAAGATAATACATCAACTAAACTCCTATGTAAGCATGTATATTCTCAATCATTTCAATAAATAGTGAAGTCAAGCAGTAAAGAGTACAATCATATCAGGCAAGCAACAGAAGGTGAATAAGACAATAAGGCAGATGCTTCTGATATACAATTGATGCGTGAATCTTGGTGCACTTCCAACAAAAGCATACTAAACACTAATCCATACGTTCAGCTTCAATTAATATCATGCATTCATATAGAGGAATCATCAAGAGAAATAGATTTGCAAGCACATGTGAATAGCAAGACTATGGAATACTCTAAGTAGCATGGCATGGAATAATAAGCTTCGTGATGGCTACTAAAGCAATAAGATATATCATCATAAGGAACAAATCTAGCAAAAGGAGGAAAAGAAAATAAAGATATAAAAATAAAAGAGAGGAAAGAAAATAAAAACAAGCACATAATATGATGCCTGAACACACATAAAAGAAAAATAAGATGGAAAAATCAAAAAGATGATGCAAAAATTTTGAAAATTTTTAAAAACCCTAAAATAAAGTTAAAATGCAACTAAATGGCATGGAAATACACTCCCCCAAGCTTAAACTTCACATTGTCCTCAATGTGATCATAATGGAAGAATATGAGGAGCAACGACAAATATGGGAGAGAATGAAAAATGATGACATGAATGACATGAAATCCTAATGCAACTACATGCACATACAATGATGCATGAGAGCGCCTTCCCCCAAGCTTATACCAAACAATCCTATTGAAATGACTCGATCAATAAAATCACGACTTTGCAAAGCATGATCAAGTCAAATGAATAGGAAAGTAAGTATTCACTTGAAAGAGATGCTCGATGGGTGGTGAGCAAAATGGTCGGACATATGAAAATGTGAAGCGGGCAATTAATATATATAATGGATTAGGGGTGTAAAAGATTTTTGTTGCCGTCATATGAGGTGATATTTATTCAAGCAATTTTATATGGTCCTCTCGCTGTCGAGTGGACTCGTGTTTATTGAAAGCATAAAATTTCTACACTACTGGATTGATATCACCTATAGCAAAAGGCGGATCCAGTATCTTTGCCAGTGCAGGAAAATGCTCCAACTGCTCTTTCCGTGGCTTTGCCAGATGCATGTGTCCACGGACTCCAACGAACTCCAGTAATACATCCCCCAGCATTCCCACAAGAACTCCACCTGTAACCTGCTGAGAATAGGATGCATCAGTTCGCTGCAAAAAATTCACACTCATAATAAAAGTATTCCAAAGAGGATCGTCTATAGAAATATATGAAATAAATAGTGGTGGACGATACTTCCCTGGAAATAATTCAATATCCTCTTGCGATGTGATAGCTATCTTCGTGGTATCCTCTCTCAGCTGCTCAGGTAACTCTGCTCCCAAATCAATTGAACTACAGCTCCCCTCTCGTTTGCACCTGCCATCAAAGAATAAGTCAGTGTATAAACCGGTGTCACAAAAGGATTCATCAAGTATACTTCCCTAAATGTGGGTATCCCAAGGTAGCTCTTCTCGAGCGTTGATCTCTTTGGTGCATGTTCGATGACTTCATTCATTGGCAGCTGATGGACTCCGTCAACTTCCAGATACAGCTTGTCATTTCTAATATCGACCCTAATGATGCCTCTGATTGTTCCTTCCGGGGAGAGTTGATCAATGATGTAGGTGGCGAATAGTTGTTCAAGGTGGTCCTCTATATTAATGGCAAAAGTTCCCGTGGTCTGAACTTCATCCACGAGTTCCTCCAACAGGGATGCAAAAGTTTCATCGTGTTGCAGGCTAGAGTCTGTACTCATCATTGCCCTTTTCGGATAACCTGATCAACAAAGACAAATACCTGAAGAAAAATATCAGTGGCACAAGAGAATATAGAAATAATAATAATGGTGACGAGGGTGAAAATTTCTTTTTGTTAATTTTTTTTCGCAGTCTAATCAACCTAATTGTGATAAATTGGCACCCAACGGGAAACACCTCCCCGGCAACGGCGCCAAAAACTTGATCGATCCAAAATGTAACCCTAGAGAGACCTAGCTATGGCGTAAATTACACGGAGATAAATCCCCGGCAACGGCGATCGGCCCCGGATATACACCCGGAGAACGATTGTAGTTTTACCGCAAGCGCACGGTCAAGAGACGATCAGGTATCGAACACGAGGAGGTGGTGTTGGTTCCAATCTATCATAGGTTGGCTCGACTACGAATGTTTTATTGGTGAAGATGGTTATGGTAAGATGTAAGGGCAATGGTGATGGATGTCAGTGTCGGTGATAGAGATGTTGGTCAAATATCGATTCAAATACAATATAATAAAAGTGTCTAGGGTTAGGAAATCCCCACTACGGATCGCCATACATCATTGTAAATAGTGAATCTCAATATTACTTGACTTATGTTGAGGTGAACTAGTCGCAACTTAATGTAGAACCAAGCTCACGTTCTCGCGCTATTGCTGGTCTATAGCAAACCTAGATTAGAGCTCACTCTCGTGCAAACCCTAACCTAAGCCACTAGCATAAAGATCGACATCATCGTCCAATCGCTCCTCGAGCCCTCTCTCGTGCAAACTCGAGTTACGATCTAGGTTGTGATAGTTCGTATTCGTCCAATCTCTTACAAACGAATGTGGGTATAGATTTATAATAAAAATCATATCTTTGGTCCAATCTATTGCAAACCAAGTCTAGAGAATTTCGATTATAAACCTAATTCGAATATCTAGGCCTTCCCATCGATAGGAATCCAATCTCTTGTAAACCCCAAATCGATAGAAATTCCTAGCAATCCGTGATAAATCAATCACAACCTAACCTCCTAGCAGTTCTAGCAACTTAGAAATTCATTCATCACAAATTTGAAATTAGATCCATAGGGTTCATCCCCATGTCCTAGAACATCAAATCTACTCAAGCATAGCAATAACGATATATCGATCAATAAAAGACATTGCTTGCATGTAAAAGATATCAAATCAAAGATTCAAACAACAAGAACAAGGATACTTAGCTTTGATGAAGAACTTCAATCCAATTACAATATTTTAGATCCAAGAGGGGGCCTAGGGCATGGCTAACCTCTAAAATAATTGCTAAGAAAACATCATGGAACCCTCCCTCTAATGACGGCTACAAATATCTTATATAGTCTCCCAAAACCCTAGCAAATAACCTTTCAAACCACCTCAAATTCGTGCCCAAAAACAGCCCAAGCCGCAACATAAAATTTGGGCCTGTAGTCACTCGGGCCGAGTGGAAATATGACTCGGCCGAGTGGAATTCCAGCACTGCAGCATCAACTTACAGAAATTCTCCAGATTTCATCCAACCTCCGATTGGCGCGTTCTTGGTGGCGTTGGAACCGTCATGAAGTCTAATATCCATAAAAAATATAAGAAATATACTTTGATTGCTGGAATGATAACAGATTTCAAAATAGTGGGAGGCTGTCTGAAAATCTGGGCGCTCGTGTCATCGGCATCACTCGGCCGAGTGGGATTCTTCACTCGGTCGAGTTGGCTTCTCTACTCGGCCAAGTAGGATCTTCTGTGGTTCTCCAAAAATCCCAGAGAGTCTGTTTAGATCTCAGGAGAAAAACCCTGTAATACTCGGGTGAGTGGGTTTCTTCACTCGGTCGAGTGGGCTTTGCCACTCGGCCGAGTGACGCTTCTCCAAATTCCAGTAAGTTGGACTCTTCTCTGGAAGAAATCTCTGTAGCACTTGGGCGAGTGAGCTTTCTCATTCGGCCGAGTGGTCTTCCTTGCTTGGTTAAGTGACCATGGCAAATCTTCGGTGCGTATCCGTTTCACTCGGGAGAGTGCGGTCCTTTACTCGATCGAGTGAGCAGTCTGCTCGGCCGAGTGGTGTACTCTTGAGCTATTTTCTTCTCCTTTTCATCTCCTCGTCTATTCTATCAAATTCTGTCCTTCTCCACTCATCCTCTAGCGCTGGTAACTCCTCAATAAGGCCATGAACGATGCTCCGTCACGAGTGCAAGTCCTTTAAGCTCATTTTTGCTCCCAATTGCTCCATATTTCCTGAAATCCGACAAAACAAGAAATGGTGAAAAGTAACGCAATATCATCGAATAATCGTGAAAATCACAATATGAGCAATCGAAATGGCGTGCAAATATGCAGAAAAAAGGTGTAAAATATGGACCGATCAGCTATGATGAATTCTCTTGCTTTCGTTAATTATTTCATTGCTATTTCTACGATCCATGAATTGCCTTATCTTAGGCTGATGGATTAGCCCTAGGATCTTAGGATTTAGCTGTAAATGTAGGATTTTTATATTTTCTTGGCTAGAAAAGGATGTGTTTTGGTTGATCCAGCCAAGTTTGTATGATATCTTGTACTGGAATCGTGACCACAACAGTGGAACACGTGCTCAAACAGTATCCTATGAACTTAATTAGGCACGTTAGTGAATTCAATTAGGGTTCGTGACCACGACTGTGGCACGTACTTTGATGGTTTCCACTGACGTCCTATATTACTAATTGATGAATACGACGGTAGAATCAATGAGAGCCACCAATTCACAGATCGAAGCTCTGATCCATGACAATGATATGAGTAGAGATTTAGAATAGTTGTCGATCGTAATGCACGGATCACATTTGAGTCTATCCATGACGGTGGGGCCAAATACAGGATAGTTAGATGAATGGTACAACGACAGTTGGCCATGAGTTATACATCTTAGATGTGACAATATCTTCCTAATAGAGCCAATTCAACGTAAGCATTCTAACTTAACATCGATATCCGACGATCCTAGTGGTGACTCCTAATGCCCTAGTCTTTTTATATTGTTCACAACCTTCTTGAGAGGTAGCCATGAAAACCAACTTGAGTATGCCAGCTGAAATAGTTCTAAGATCTAGACAATACCCAAGTCTATAAGCATCACCTCCCTGTGAGTTCGACATCTTTCTATACTTCAAAGCCCGATACCGTGCACTTGCGGTAATTTCTGGGGTTAATTTAGGAACGCAATTAGCCTTTGGCACTGTTAGCAGGGATTTATCTCCGTGTAATCTGTGTCATAACTAGGTGGGTTTTGATATTAATTCTGGTCGCACTAAAGATCAACTGAAATCATCATCTTGCTCCCGACAATCTTCTTAGTTTATGTCGATTGTGTGTACATCTCCTCCACGTCCTGTCAACCGGTCATCCTTTGAGCACACACTAGCTCACGATGATCTCCCAACTCATTCTGCTTATCCACCTCCTGAAGAGCCCCTCGAGTTCATCAGAACTAGGGTTGCTTTTCAAATCGATGGTTATCTTCGATTGGACTCTCGTTAAGTTTCCTTCTATGACGATCTTGGGAGATTTGAGTCTCTGGTCCTCGGACTTGGTCAGGATCATACTCGCATCATTGATTCTCTCCATCGTATTCATGATAGTCTCCAGCAGCCTCGTCCTGATTCTTCGCCTTCATCACAGCCCTGCTGACCTCACTTGTAGCTTATATAAGTTTGAGTTTAGTCTTACGACCATTTGGAATGCAATCTTTGTGCTGGGATCTAACCTAACATTTGTTAAGGGAATAATGAAGTCTGTCTGTTCCAACATTCGCACTCAGACTTTGCAGTCTCGGTAGCTTTTCTCTTTGGCTCAAATGATCCAAGAGAAACTGGACTTGGTTATTTTGGGCCCTCGTGACATTGTCCCTCATGATGCTCCAGGACCCAGTGGTTCTCGTTCACCTCCACCTCCACCTCCAGCTTGACGTGATAGGATTTTATTTTGGTCACTGTCACTCTAGGCTTTATTTTGTGTGTGTGTGTGTTATTGTAGATGCTAGATGATGTATTGTGTTTATGTGTCTCACATAGTTGAGACTAATAATGTGGATGTAACATTTTGATGTATGTTTTATTCCTTTTATAATTGAGCGATGTATTTTTAGATACTTTTTGAATCATCGCCATATTTATATATATGCATGGAGCTTATAATCATTGGAAACTTGGCATTATGTTTTCTTTATATATTCTCTTTTGCACAGCCAACACAAATGTTGATATTGTCTCTATATGTATGATTTTGATGATTAATGAACTAAATAATTAGGTGTGATACTCCTTGTTTTACTTGTCTTTCTCTTAAGTGTCACCTTAATTATTTATTGGTATTACACTTTTCTATGTTTTATGATTCTTTTAGTACTATTTGTTGTTGTTTCTCTTCCTCCCACTCTTTATCGATGATGACAAAGGGGGAGAGAAATAAACAAGATAATAACTTATGTGCTATTATGACTTTTAAAGCATTTCTATGAATCATATCATTTCAAATCTATTTTTGAACCATTATGTGATTCTGACGGAGTATTGATATATGAATTGGAATTTTATCCCAGATTCCATTTTAATTGACATAATTGAATGATTTAATTCCATGCTTCATTTCCACCTTGTATATCACCATTATATCATGATCATGTGTATTCATTTATGTTTAAGCTTTCATGCCTAAAAATACACATTCCATGTGATACAAACACATTGCTATGTATAGATGCTCTATTTTATATTTGAGTATTTGGACTAATTTGATTGGTATTAATGTAGGGGAGTAAATATTTAATTTTCAAGCACAATTATTATTATTGTTGTTGTTGTTTGTTTGTTTGTCATCATCAAAAATGAGGAGAAGGTTGAGTATTGGATCCCTCAAATTGGTTTTGATAATGAGCAAATATAATTAATTGTGGCTAATCCCCTCATTTTGTAGTTAATCAAAGCATCACTAGTATAATTCAATACATATCAAAAGCAACGACGATTTGCGTAAATGATGCGAGGAATTCAATTAATGGACTCAGGGAAATCAAATAGAAGACTTCAAGGATTTCAATAGGAAGTGCGGGGATTAATATGTAACTTTTTCATTTCGTCATTTCCTTATTGAAATAGTATGTTAAGCCTTGAATAAACTTGGTAGATTTACATTCATATCATACACAACGCCTTAGTTCATTCATTATTGAATCACATAGGGTTAGAACTTATAAAAACTCAAATTAGATTTTAAGCCTCAACCATGCGACTAGTGCTTGGACCCTAGACGCCTAGCATGAATGCATATTACAATGCATAAATCCTAACCCAAGCAAGACGTCTGATATTCTTATCACAGACGTATGCACAATGTGTCAGGCATCTAGGTGATGACATCCATATGTCTGGATATTTATGAGCAAAAATTTGAGTAGCTCATTCTGTCAAAACTGTCCGATCAGGCATCTAAATTTCTCATCCCAGACGTCTACATAGTGAGACAGGCACCTGGGTGATGACCTTCTGACATCTGTTTAAATCTGATCCAAATTCCAATAACTTAGTTTTACAGTGCCTGATTGATCATTCGTCTGATGCTCTAGAGACAGACGTCTGCATAGTGAACCAGGCATCTAGGAAGCCTTTTTCAGGCATCTGGAACTAGCCATTAGACAGCATTAATTACCATGTCAGCACAGTACATCAGGCACCTGATAAGTGTTCTCATGTCGATTGGTTACAATAACTTTTAACCGTTAAGAGTCATTTTTTTTGCATTTAATGTAAGGCATTCTGTTAGGATTTTGGTGCAATTCTTGAGCTTTATAAATAGGGTTTGTTGGCATTTATTCCAGATCTTTTGGAACAATTAACTCTTCATATTGAATAGTATTCAAATCTCCAACAAGCTCTCTAGCTCTAATTCCAATACTGGTCTCTAAAGCATTCAAGGCATTTAAAGCTCATCTTCATACTAGCTTTGCTCTTCTATCGAGACAAGTAGTAAGTGCTCATTGACTCTTAATTAGAGCACATCACTCACACTCGACCTCATTACTTCATTCTATTAAGCCTATATTCAAGGCATATGTTATATAATGGATTTCATATTGTGTATTTCAAATTCTTTCTCTTTCTTTGTTGAGATTACCTTAGTTTGTGAGAGTGGACCGTTCCCAGATTATGGGAAGTAGTGTTAAAGGTTGTATTGGATTTACACTTGCCATTATTAGGCAAGTGGGATATTAGTGGAACACTAATCACTAGCAGAATTTGCTAGTGAGTTGTTAGAGTAGGATTCCAGGGAGTCAGGATTTGACTCAGGGGAATCCGAACCAAGGTAAATCCTTTGTTTGCGTTTGCATTTTTTGAGTTGTTATCATTTTTCTATTCCGCACATTTATTTGCATTATGGATTTTAATTAGGCGTAAATTCCTTTTTATCTTCGTAAAACACTATTGTCCCCCCTCTTGTGTTTTTTCCCATAGTTTCAGGTCCTACATGAACTTTATCTTTAGTATTAATTCATAGTTCTTGTAGCAAGACCTTGACTTGTTGTATGCTAAGAAGAGAAATTTTTTGATTTTCATATCTTTTGCTGCTATTTAAATTTTTTAGATTATCTGGCATTTTGTCTTATACTTTTACTATTAGTCAACTAATGATATATTATTTGACTAATGCAGAATGAATCCCTCTTTGACTTGAATTATTAGTTGACTAATGTTCATACTAGTCGACTAATAGTCACGTTTCTTTGCTTTTTCTTTTCAAAGTATATCTATTTTGATCCATTGTAACAGTCATATTTTTGATAGTTTGTAACCATTTATGAAAGTAATATTTCACCTTTATATTTAGGGATTTAACCCTTCTTCGTTCACAACACTTGACCTTGTGCAAAACGTCAATTTTTTCCCCTTCTTATGCCAAGAATATGCAAAACTTCATCCAGACATTTCATTCTTCCAAGTTCACATTCTTCATAATAAAATCCCACTCCATAACCGTTATTAGATTCACTTGCACGTGAATTCAATGCTATATGCAAGTTTTTACTACTTCTACTTATAGGTTCTGTAGTAAGTGCAGAGAGTGGAAATGTTGTTATCAGGTTATGAGATTGGTTCAGTCTCAATTTATTAAGATTAGGTGTACAATTAGTAAAGAGTATTTGTCAAGTTGTATAGTTTTATCCTTATAGATTTGTAAGAGGGATATACTGGAAATCTTTGGTCGGTAGGCTTGGGGACTAGAGTATGTATGAAAGATCAAACTAGGATATATATGTTTATTGATCTTAATTGTATGCAAGAATCCATCCATTTGGATCCAACACATCCGAATAAAAATATAGTTCTACTTCCAATCATGTATCAAAGATGATAACCCCACGTTGAGGAGCCGCCACCTCTAGGCATTAACACGATTGCTCCGAGGTATGTTGTTTGATGAGAGGTCTATTCTCTTGTTAGCTACCTCGCTTGGAGGTATGGAATTTCACTTAGAAGAAGTATCAGAATATCGCTATGATTAGCAGCACACCATTCCTATGGCAAATCATACTGAAGCAGACCAAAGCCAATATGATGTTGTCGGTCAACTGAAACAAAGTAAGAATAAGAAAGTTCAAGATGGTAATTAAGAAGGGGTGCAGAGGAAAGTATAAGATAAGGTTAAAGCATTTATATATACCCGTGTTGAATATTGAACATCCCTAATGAAGTTTTGATGATGCTCAACAAGAGATTTTTACAAATCTATCTCTCTAAATTTGTAGATATTACAAAGTCAATAAAAAGGAGTTTCAAATCAAAAGTCAAAACAAATTAACAAAAGGCAACAAGCCAAGGAACTTAACAAAATAAAGGGAGCAAAGCTAAAAGCCTTGAGAAATAGGTGTGGAAGCTCAAATCAAGGCCAAGGAGTTATAATGGAACTAAGGGATGAAGAGGAGAGAACTCAAGAGCATCATGAAGCAAAAGTGGGTATTTTGATGTATTTGTGCTTTCTTGAGTCTTAGATCTTTTGTAGCCCATTAGTTTGGAGATACACAAACACATTACTTATTAAAACATCTTAAAAAGTTTTGCAGCTGTTTCAAAAATATTTTGAAATGATTTTACAAAGTTTTAAAGCTTTAAACCTCAAGTATCAGAAAATTAGCTGACTAATTTTTTGTTGTAGTCGACTACTTTGAAAGGGCAATGAAGTCTATGTTATGGACCCCCAAATGAGTTGACCACATTTCCACAGTGATGAAAGTAGCCGACTGCTATTTAGTTGGGAGTCGACTACCTTCATAGTGGCAGTCGACTAATTTTAACAATCAGACTGACTTCCAGATTTTACAGAACTCTATTTTTCTAGCAATTTTGTAACCGTTTCAAGGGCAATTGTGGGATTAAATTTGAACGGTTATGGGACTTATAAATAGATGGTGTTGGCTGAATTTATGAGGGTAACGAATGATCATATCTTTTAAGTTTTTATAAGCATTCAAAGAAATTTTCATCTCTCTCTCTCTCAGATTTCCACCATGCTAATTTTCAGTTTTCAAAAGCTTCTAAGCTTCAAATCTTGGCTCTAAAGTGATTTGTTTTCTCAAGTTTTAATCTTCATTTCAAAGAGAAACAAATTAAAATTCCTTCTTTAAATTTATTGTGTTTTAATCTTCATTTTCTCAAGAAACACAGAAGAGATAAATTTCCTTAGCCACAATCAAATCTCCACTCTTTTGGCAATAGGATTTTGTGAGCACTACCAACCATCTTCAAGAAGCTTGTAAACCCACTAAGTGGTGGTAAGTGCATTGGTGAGTGAGTGTACTTTGGTAAAATTGTTCTATTCAAAGCCTTTGAGAAGGTCCTCTCTGAGAAAGATAATTGTTGTATTGGAAAGACCTAGTAAGAGAAGCTAGGCAAGTGTATTGGAATCCCTCTTTGTGAGACAATGCCATCTTGAGTAAGAGAGTTGGTTAGTGAAAATCCTGGCAGGTTGTTTGAGACTGGAGTAGCCTTAGGGAGATGGTGAAGCAGGATAATCTCTGGTGTTTGCATTGTGATATTATTTACTCTCTTGCTTGCATAATAGTTGATGTGTCCACATTTTCCATCTTTTTATAGCATCATTTCATCTCATTCCATGTCATATTCGCATCCAAATCCCATATTTTCATACATATACGCGCTTCTAACGCCATATTCGAGTATCATATAGCTTTTTGTACTTGCAGGGATTTTGGAGCGATTTGGAGCTGATTTGGGATGCGGACAAATCCAACACGTCTAGGACATCATATGCAAGGCTCCGTAGGAGTTCGCCGAGGTTTGGAAGCATGCAGGAGGAGATGAGGAGAAGCGAGCGAGAGAAAGGAGAAATAGCCAAGTCCCAAGACACTTTTCCAGGCGACTTGACCCGAGCAGCATTCTGCTGCTCGGTCAAGCTGACACACAGATTCAGCCAGGAGATGTGCATGAGCCACTTGATCGAGCTGAGACGTGACTCGACCAGAGTCAACCCAACTTCGAGCGTCCACCATCTGGCATCCGACACAACCGAGCAGCATCTACTCGACCCGAGCAAGCAGAGCGAGGTTTTGGACGAAGAATCCAGGCATCCTAACGACTCGATCGAGCAGGACCTACTCGACCTGAGCAGACAGAACGACAATTTGAGGAGAAACTTAGATCCACAGACGACTTGATCGAGCAGGCGGGCTACTCGACCGAGTAGCCCGTATCCATTCCAAGCAGCGCAGCATTGCCATGCCAAGGTGTCTGTTCGACCGAGCAGCCCCCTACTCGGTCGAGCAGCCGACGCGGCCAGTGACAAGTGGGCCCCAAAATTCCAGATTTTGAGTTTTTCTTGTGGGGTCCATCCCCTATGTATTTAAGACATTTTTCCAGATTTTTTCCAACGGGGAGTTTTTAGGTTAAGTTTTAGTTTTAGTTTAATTGATAGTTTTAGATCTAGCATTTGGAGATATTGTGCCAATTAAGTAAAGACGACATTTTTATTGCTTGTTATTGCATGGAATCTTTGGATCTCATTTTTCTTATTATTGTCTATTGCGATACTTGCTTTTGGTACGTAAAAATCTCAACTTTCTTATTTTCTTTATTGCTATTATGAATTCCTATTTAAAAATCGCATCTTCCTTTGTTCTATTTGCTATGTCTGAGTAGTCTTATCTAGGGCTAATGGGTTAGTCCTAGGATCTTAGGAAAAAGATGTAAAGCTGGGATTTTTAGGTTGTGTTGGGAATAAAAGGGGAGTACTTTGGTTGATCCAGCCAAATCCCTATGAGAACTCGTACTGAGATCATGTCCACGGTCTGTGGAATTGATTAGCTTAAGGATTATCCTAAGGATTTAATTAGGGAGTTAGTGGATCCAACCAAGACTCATAACCATGCTCGGCTCGTGCCTTGAGGAGATCCACCGACGAACTATATCACTAATTTGATGGCTACCGCCATTGCGTCAATGAGAGCCACCAAAGTACCTCAAAGCTGTAATCCACGAGAGCGGTACAAGCTGAGAGACCAACCCCACAAAACCAATTGAACGTAGGAACCCTAGCCTAACATCGATATTTGACGGTCCTAGAGGTGATCCCTAAGTCCCTAATTTCCTTATATTGAACCAACAATAACAACCAACAATCTTCCAACCAACTGCTAATTCTTTTTGAGATTTAGAAATATTCTGAGACCCAATCCATTGTCACTGTCTCTGTGGGATTCAACAATCTTTTATACTATAATTTGACACCGTCCGCTTGTGGATAGAGCCCAGAATCGACACTTAGAAACCATACAGTGCCTGAGAACCATAACACCGCCAGGTGGCGTTTAGGTGTAAGTTCTAGGCGCGTCAAATTTTAGGCGCCATTACTGGGGATAGTTACTGTGTTACTCAGTTTATTTTTACTTCGAAGAATTTGCTAGCAAATCTTATCATTTCCTATCTTTCCATCATTTTTATTCTCTTTTATTATTACCTTGCTACTTACGGTATTTTCTGAGTTGTTTTGTGCATGATTACTCGCTTCGGAACTATTGATAAAGAACTACTATTTGATCTCGTAATCAAGAAGACCGCAAGAACTCTCAGAGCTTTGACTACGGGTCAGACACCCTCTGATCCGATGGCAGAAAATACCCCCACTCCACCCCGCACCGGGTCCAACTGGGACCACATAAAACGAAGCTACGGGAATAATTCTTCCATTCTGAGGCCACAACTGGCGGAAAGTAGCTTTGAGATAAATACCGGGCTTATAAATCTGATGCAACAGGATCCATTACATGGTCATCTGCATGAGAACCCGAACCATCACATTGACACTTTTCTGGAAATGTGCGATTCGTTTAAGACCAAGGATGTGAGCAACGAAGCTATAAAGCTAAGGCTCTTTCCCTTCACTTTGAGGGATAAGGCTTCATATTGGTTGCGGACCCACCCATCTAACCACTTCACTACTTGGGAGAAACTGGCGCATGCTTTCATGGACAAATTTTACCCACCGTCCAAAACAGTGAGGATCAGAGGAGCTATCTCCAACTTTAAGCAACTGCCATAAGATTCGCTCTACGAAGCCTGGAAAAGGTTCAAGGACCTTCTGCATCAGTGCCCACACCATGGAATCCCATCTTTGGATCTAGTCCAAAGCTTCTACAGCATGCTACAGCCAAGTACGAAGATGCTTATTGATGCTGCCGCACAAGGCGCCCTTCTAGACAAATCACCTGTTGGATATGGAAGACGTTAGTACACCCTTGTAGGGGATGTATGAGGGAATACGGACCTCGAACGTCGCGTACACGAAGTCGTGTGCAAAGGGAATATGTTCCCTTGCGGAGAGGATCTCTAGATTGATGGGAAAGTCGCATTATATGTGCATAAGTGCATGCGACATATGGCTAATAAAGGGGTAATATCTTAAGCTTATATTGTACCATGCATATGGTACAACTTAAGCTTATAATATGCCATGTACGATGGTACACCTTAGTTAAATTGTTCCAAAGGAACAATTACTCCTAAAATAACTACCTTGGGGGCTATAAATAAGACCCAAGGGTTAGCCATTTACTTACACTTTTGCATGGCATTCTTGCATGCATTTTCATTCTAGCGAAGCTCTACCGATATCCTTCCTCTCCCTTTATCCAAGTTCTTAATCTAAAAGTAGAGATTTAGATTATGGATTTAGTAGCCTTACTCCGTTCGTGAGAAGACTCGATCCGTCGTGGCGAATCCGAAGGCGAAGTTCTGTGACTACCGTGCCGCATACGCAAGCGTAAGTCTCAACTTCATTTATCGATCCTAACTCTGTTTTGGCAGGATCCAACATTGGTATCAGAGCCATACGGGTTCGCCCCGGTCAAACCGCCGCCCCGTCGAAACTATGAACGAGTCGTTGTCTTTTTCACGAATGGGTATCCTACCATTACGGATATGGTAGGAACGCTTCGTGACGGAGAGAACGCAGCGGTTGTTCTTTTCACGTTAGGGTCTCCTATCATTACGGATATGGTAGGAACTCTCCGTGACGGGAAGACCCGACCGTTCACGTAGTATGTTATTTTTCATTTTTGGCACACGACCATTAGAAAATAACCACTTTCTCGACGAACGGGTGCTTCATCGACGAACGGGTGCTTCATCGAGGAAGAAGGTGGTGGTTATTTCCATCGGGGAAGATGAAATTTGGTGCATGTGAACCATGGCCAAATGGGCTATTAAGGCCATGCACCCCCCCTCCCCATGCGGAGGGGGTTGGCTACGGCCAATAACCACCACGGCAACCCCCTCCGACGGGGGTATGCGGCCACCCCATGAAAGGGGGGAGACCGGCCATGACCAAAGGGCCATGGCCGGTCAAGGCCAATAGCCAGGGCTACCGCAGGCCGCCCCTGGCCGGCCAGGGTAGAGGCCCTTGGCCAGCCTCGGCCAGGGCAGGGGCCCTGGCCGGGAGTGAAGAAGACCAAATTTTGGTCGACCAATTTGGGTGTTTTGGTCGACCAATTCGGCAAAAGGCCTTGGTTGAACATGAACGTGCCGACTAGTCCATACGGGGCCAAACAACAGTCGTCTGCATCAAAATTCTCTCATACGTGGGGAAACGCCTGGATCCATACGGGAGCCAGCGACGATAGTTTGCAGAAAAATCCCCAAAAGGGGGATCCGACCAAGGCACGGCTACGGCTCATTCCCGACAAATGGTCAGGAAGTGCCGAATATTTCACAAGTATCATAAGGGTACTAAGTTGAAATATACATTTTTTTTTGAAAAAATACGTTTTCATACGTTTTGAAAAATACGTTTTCAAAAACGCTTTTCCGCTGCGAAGTACTATAAGAGTACTAACATTTGATAAAGTGAGGGAGAAATATTGAAAGTTACTCTAGATGGTGATTGGAAACATAGTGACCTTTCCGATTCTAGAGTAACATCTTCAATATTTTTCGAAAGTAACTTATCAAATTATGAATATCATTCCAAGTGGGAGTTGATTTTAGAACTATCCATATGGGATATTCTATTATCATTTCAAGTGGGAATTATATCTGAAAAATACGTTTTCAAACTCGTTTTCCGCTGCTAGTACTATAAGAGTACTATTGTTTGATAAGTGATGGGGGAATATTGAAGGTTGTTCTAGATGGTGATTGGAATCGCAGAGATCTTTTCGATTCTAGAACAACATCTTCAATATTTTTCGAAAGTAACTTATCAAATATAATATAATTCCAAGTGGGATTTGAATTTTAGAACTATCCAAATGGGATATTCTATTTTCATTTCAAGTGGGAGTTATATTTTAAGAATTTTTATGCAATGTTTTGATCAAACCTTCGGTTTTATGTCTTTCGCAGCATTTTAAAAGTAAAATGTCTTCCGCTTCAAAGAATATCGTCGCTGAGTTAAACAGAGGTGAAAAACTCAACGACGATAATTACAAACTTTGGTCCATTAAGATACAATACGTTTTAGAGGAGCAAGAAGTGCTCGAAACTCTAAAGAACGTAATGATTGAACCCGAGTTGGGCACTACGGCCCAACACAGACGAGACAAGGAAGCTTTTGATGCTTGGTCTCGGAAGAACAAGATAGCGCGCATTACGTTATTAAGAAGTATGGCTGATGACATAATGCGCATCTTCCGAGAACATGACCTAGCCATGGACATATGGTCCAAGCTAGAGGAGAAGTTCGGTGGCACATCGGTGTCCAAACTTCGCGTCTTAACTATAAGGTTCGATTCATATAAGAAATGTCCAGATCATTCCATGGGGAAACATCTGCGACAAATGGCGAACCTTATCTCGGAGTTAAAGGACGCAGGTCATGTGCTCACTGATGAGCAACAAATCCAAGCAGTCATACGTTCCCTACCAAATGGGTGGGATCAGATGAAGATGCATCTCACTCATAATGAGAGCATCAAGACCTTCAACGATGTTTCCAAGCACCTCGAATTAGAGGAAGAGCGGCTTGCGGCTGCCAAGCCAAGTGCAGAAGTGCACATGGTTGCTAGTTCCTCACACGGGGGAAAGAAACGTAAATATCGTTCGAAGTCTTCTAATGAACGTAATAAGCAACCTGAGTCTACCGAGGAACCCAAACATAAGGGTGGGCACAAGAAATGGCACAAGAAGAAAGACTTGAAAAGGATCAAGTGCTTCAAGTGCAACAAGCTCGGTCACTATGCTCGTTCGTGTACGAGTGGAAGTGACGAGGTAACTTGTAATACTAGTTACATGTGTGTTAATAGTTCACTATTTCTTGTGGAATCTAATCCATTTTGGGATAATTGATTCATGTACCACCGACCACATAACAAGGGACAGACGGTCCTGCATGGAGTATCACCGGATACCCCAAGGAATGAAGTGGATCAATGTAGGAAACAACACACGTGTTAAAGTGAAAGGCGTTGGGACTCGCAAGCTAGTCTTAGACAACGGCCGCACTCTCCTACTTCATGATGTTCTCTTCATTCCATATATTCAAAGGAATATTAAAACTGTGGTCAATTTAATGGGTTTTGGTTATAGTTGGTTCCTTCATAATTTAATATGGACCTATTTTGTAATAATTCCTTTATTGGTACTGGGTTTGTATTTCAAAGGATTTATTGTAATAAGTACAATGTATGGTTCCTCATGTAATTTTCCTTGTGACAAATTCTTTGACTAATGAGTCTAATATAATTTGTTGGCACACAAGGCTTGGTCATATTGGACCAACGCGTATGGATAGACTTGCCAAACGTGGCCTTCTATCCAATGTTTCAAAGGTTGAAATGTCGACCTGTGAACATTGCCTTGTGGAGAAATCTTGTCGCAAGCCGTTTGGAACAGGCACAAGGGCCGAGGTTCCATTACAGCTTATCCATTCGGACATATGTGGTCCAATGAATGTCAAGACAAGACGCGGAAAGTCCTATTTCATCACTTTTATTGATGATTTCACCCGATTCAGACATATCTATTTGATATCCCACAAAAGTGAAGCTTTGGCTTGCTTTAAAAACTATATGAGTTTAGTGGAGAATCAATTAGATCGCAAGATTAAGGTCTTGCGAACCGATAAGGGCGGTGAATATCAATCAACAAGTTTTAAGGAACTTTGTGATGAAAAAGGCATAGTACATCAGGTAACTATGCCTTATACTCCTCAATAAAACGGTGTTGCAGAAAGGAGAAATAGGACTTTAATGGAAATGGTCCATTCAATGATGGCGCAAGCTAACTTGCCAATCACCTTTTGGGGTGATAAATTATTGACGGCCGCTTTCATTTTAAACCGCGTACCCTCGAAATCAGTTAGCTCCACTCCTTATGAGTTGTGGAACCAAAGGTCTCCTGACTTAAACATTTTGAAACCTTGGGGTTGTGCATCCTACGCACATATTTCCTCCCATAAGTATGGCAAACATGGGCCAAGGGGAAGAAAATGTATCTTTATACGATACGCAGAAAACTCCAAAGGTTATATTTTTTTTGTTAGTCAGGAAGACAATGGTGGGCTAATTGAGTTTGAGTCGAGGGATGTCACTTTCTTGGAAAACGAGTTTCCAAGACAGGGCGAGATAAGTCAGGACTTATCTCTATTTGAGATTTATGATCAAGAAGGATTACCTCATTCGAGTGGGAGAATTCTTGGTGAAAATGAAAATACGTTTCACCCTTCACCAATGGATTATACGAATGACGATTATCCTATTCCATACAGGAATAATGATCCAAGTGGGAGCAATTCTAACGACATTCCAAGTGGGAGTGATATTAGAATTGATCTAAATTCGAGTCAACAAGGACTTGAAGAATCTCAAATACAACATAGTAGTCGTACAAGGTTGGCTCCTCTAAGATTTGAGGATGAATTTCCGCAAACCTTTATGACTTTACTACAAGATGATGACGAGCCTGCTACTTTCAAACAGGCCGCATCATGCCCTGCAAAAAGACAAATGGATGGAAGCGATGAAGGAGGAATTGAAATCCATGAAAGTTAACCAAGTCTGGGACTTAGTTAACTTACCCAGAGGACATAGAGCAATTGGGAACAAATGGGTTCTCAAGATCAAGCATAAGGCTGATGGCTCTATAAATAGATATAAAGCTCGCCTTGTCGCGAAAGGTTTTACGCAACAGGAAGGGATAGACTACGAAGAGACCTTCTCACATGTTGTGCGTTTTACCTCAATTCGACTGATTCTGGCAATGGTAGCTTGCTTAGACCTCGAATTACATCAAATGGATGTAAAGACTGTCTTTCTCAATGGAGAATTGGACGAGGAGATCTATATGGAACAACCAACAGGGTTTGTAAAAGAAGGAAACGAACATAAGGTTTGTAAACTTCATAAGTCCATATATGATCTTAAACAATCCTCGAGGCAATGGTATATACGATTTCATAAAGTTATCAAATGGTTTTATCATGCTTGATGAAGATAACTGAGTATATATCAAGAGGATTAAAAGCAAGTATATTATCATGTCTCTATATGTAGATGACATTTTAATAGCCGGAAATGACAAGGGCTTTGTGATGGATATCAAGGCTTGGCTTTCATCAGTTTTTGAGATGAAAGACATGGGAGAAGCCGCATATATCCTTGGAGTTAAGATTTCAAGGAATCGTTCGAAGAAACTTCTTTCTCTTTCACAGGAGACTTATATAAAGAAGGTTCCAGAACGATTTAATATGCAGGACTGCAAGTCCATTGATATTCATATAAGCATATGCGATAATTTATATCAGGAATCGTGTCAAAAGAACCAAAAGGAAAAGGAAATTATGGAAAAAGTTCCATATTCCAGTGCAGTTGATAGTCTTATGTACGCTATGGTGTGTACGAGACCGGACATCTGTTTTGCCGTTGGAAATGGTAAGCTGTTACCAATCCAATACAGGGCAAGTACACTGGAAAGCGGTTAAGAGGATAATGTGTCTTGTAAGATCAAACACATTGATATCCGATACGAATTTGCAAAAGACTATGATAAAACCAAGAAGGTAGACATAAGGTACATATCTACGCATGAGATGATAGAGGATTCGCTTACGAAAGCGATCCCCAGAAATGTGTTTTATAAACACTTATCATCCCAAGCATTGCGTAAAGAGCTGAGTTGTACCAATATATATTCCCATGTCTGAGAAAGATCAAATTTGATAAAAGAATAAGTTCTTTTTTCAAACATTGCATATGAATCTCTTAAGAAATGTTTGTGTACATTTTTGAAATCTCAGCTGAATTCTAGTATGTCGGACAGATTGAGGTTGGCTCTCTCACATGAGCAACCGCCTTATTCTATCAGACGGATGGAATAGAGATGAGAACTGTTTGAAGTCAAAATCATCAGACGGATGATTTAAGAGTCATGACTTAAACAAAATGGTCGCATGAAAGATCTGCATCATATGGATGCTTACAAAAGATCTAAGAGGATTTTTTTTTAATCCTATCTGTCTAAATGCGGGATGTGAGTCCAAAGGATTATTTGAGTAGAATAAGGGACTCAAAGTCAGACATTGTGGTGTCTGATCATCATCCTTACAACATCATTGAGACATACACTCCCTGGGAAAGGAGCGATGTTGTAATACGTGTTCATACCACGTATGCATTTCGACCACTGAGTTAGTAGCAATAGTGTTTGCTATTATGTGAGACTCAAAGGCCATATGGGCCTTAACTCTTACCCTCAAGGACTCCAATTGGTTCCTTTAGATTTGATGAGATGATCGCTATCTTAGCGTGTTACTTATGGCCTATGATAATTCGGCTCGGCGGGGCACGTTAGAAAAGCAAGTCTAGTCAAGATCAGAAGGTTCGCAAGAAGAGGAAGATTGATTTCATATTCACATTTGGACTTTAATGATTCAAAGCTGGCCAGCCAATTGTGATCCAGATGGGATTCAATTGTTGAATATAAAGTATAAGAAATGTGAAGAAATAATCTAGGATAAAGCATGTGTTGAACTACTCAACTTTGCACCTTCGAGGTCGTTGTGTATCTCTAATAAGTGCACAACAACAGACTCTACGCGCATGACGGTCGCACGGTCTATTTCTCGGTATGATAGATGAAATAACTAAGAGAAAGACGTTCTCTTACAATCCCCTCAAGTGTGAGTGGGAGATGTTGGATATGGAAGACGTTAGTACACCCTTGTACGGGATGTATGAGGGAATACGGACCTCGAACGTCGCGTACACGAAGTCGTGTGCAAAGGGAATATGTTCCCTTGCGGAGAGGATCTCTAGATTGATGGGAAAGTCGCATTATATGTGCATAAGTGCATGCGACATATGGCTAATAAAGGGGTAATATCTTAAGCTTATATTGTACCATGCATATGGTACAACTTAAGCTTATAATATGCCATGTACGATGGTACACCTTAGTTAAATTGTTCCAAAGGAACAATTACTCCTAAAATAACTACCTTGGGGGCTATAAATAAGACCCAAGGGTTAGCCATTTACTTACACTTTTGCATGGCATTCTTGCATGCATTTTCATTCTAGCGAAGCTCTGCCGAAATCCTTCCTCTCCCTTTATCCAAGTTATTAATCTAAAAGTAGAGATTTAGATTGTGGATTTAGTAACCTTACTCCGTTCGTGAGAAGACTCGATCCATCGTGGCGAATCCGAAGGCGAAGTTCTGTGACTACCATGCCGCATACGCAAGCGTAAGTCTCAACTTCATTTATCGATCCTAACTCTGTTTTGGCAGGATCCAACATCACCTGAGGAAGCAATTAACCTTCTTGAACTCATGGCAGTGAACAACCAACAATGGAGCGAGGAGCGCACCATCATCACTAGGACTCCGGAGATAAAAGTCGTTAGCCACCTTGATACTCATATTGAAATTCTTTGCAAACAGGTTTCAAGGATCGAACAACGGTTGGATGCTATTCCAACAACTACCAGCGCTCCAGCTTATCATCCTCAAAAAGAATACGCGGAGCAAAGCTACGTCCCCAATGAAGGACCATATGGCAGAGTGAATTACAATCTGAGCAAGTACAGTATACACAAGGAGATGGACGCAATCAGTGGCAACACCCGACGGCGAGAAATCACCCTGGATTGTCCTATGGAAATCCAAATGGAGGGCTGCAACCTACACAGTTTCAGAGGCCGCCACATCCTCCTCCTCAACAACAAGGACCGTTGCCACCTCAGTAGTAGAATGGATTTAGGCCATCTGGGCCAAATAGACTGACAGGCTACCAATTCAATCGTCATCCTCTGCAAAATTTTGTACCGTCGCCACCACGTCCTAACTTGGAGGCTACCTTGGAATCATTTATGAGCGGACAAATAAAGTTCAATCATGACACAACCACATAATTCAAGAACTTCAACACATCACTTGAAGAGCTATAAGGTCAGATGTCCCAACTACTGAAGCATCAAGGAAGGTTTCCTTCACAACTGGAGCCAAATCCAAGAGCTCAAGCAAATGTCGTGGTCGCCGTTACCACACGAGGAGGTAGGATAACCGACACTGTAATGGTGCCAGTTACAATCAAGGAAAGCCAATGACCGACGATTCAAGCTACAACTGAAGATGTCCCTATTAGCAATGATGAGGAAAAGGCTACCGATGAGCCTATTATGAATGTAAAGAGGGAGGCTTCACCTTCCACCTTGCCCACCATCACACCGGCCCTGAATGATGATACAACTACTTCCAACAAGTCAACTCCTAAGGACGCCACCAAGGATAAGGCAAGCCGACCTCCTCCACCGTATCCACAAAGGCTAGATTTGGCAAAAATGGAGAAAAAGTACGCTAAATTTACGGAGCTCCTAAAAGGTATCCAACTTAATATCCCCTTCATGGATGCTAGAACGAAGATTCCTATATATGTGAAGTTTTTGAAAGACCTCATCACGGACGGAAACACGAAGAAGTGAAGCTCTTGGAGGATTCTACTTCTATCATTATGAACCACCTCCCAAAGAAATTACCGGATCCGGGAAGCTTTACAGTGCCATGTTCTATTGGAGGTACGCCTATCAGTAGTGCATTGATCGAATTGGGAGCGAGCATCAGTTTGATTCCGCTCTCCATATTTAAGAGGCTACAAACCGGAAGTGAGTTCGAGCCTACCGACATGTATATACAATAGACGGACCACTCAATTACATATCCGGTAGGTATTGCTAGATATATCATTCTACAAATACCGCCCGGATTATGTGTGCGGTTGCTTTCATTATAATAGATATATCGAAAAAGGGGAGTTCCCAACTCATACTTGGTCGTCCATTCAAGGCGACAGCCGGTATCTTGATAGATGTTCACGAAGGTACTCTCTCCATGAATGTGGGCAATATCGAAGCTCAATTCCGGCTACAAAAATCCATGAAAGAGTAAATCCAAGAAGGAGCGAGCTATCTAGAGCTCTTGGATGATGATGTTATAGGTGAGTATACTACTGAAGATTTCATGAAGGACCCAGTGAAGAAAAGCGTTGATGACAAAGGCGACTCCATCTACAAGAAGGCGGTAGCCGCCTATTCAAGCATACTCGAGGGGAGCCTCCATAAATTGCACCACCAAGAGCCGAAAGCCATCAACAACATAGCTGAGGAGAACCATAGAGAGGAGGCACGCCAAATATCGCCACACATCATCGTTGGCAAGCATGACGCGCGTATCTCTTACGTGCCCAATATTCATTGAAGATCTGGAGGGGTTCGAGATCATGACTCAAAACGAGCTCTTATTGGAAGGCAACCCGACCTTCTATCTCATAGATCTTGCTTTTCACTTTTTATTTTCTTTTCTTATTCAAAAAAACAAAACAAATATGATTTTCTATTCTATAAAAATACAAAACTATAAAAATCTGACGAGTTCCTCCTTCTACAGGTTGAACATTGAGGGGAGCGTGCAAAACGATGTATTAAAGGCAAGGCAGTCAGGAGAAGAGTAACCAATAGAAGAACAAGCTTGGGGGAAAAGAGCTTCATGTGACTCGACTGAGTAGACACATACTCGGTCGAGTAGCAGAGAGCGCAGTAAAAGCAACGAAATCAGTGTTCTGTCTACACGGACCGAGTAGCCCCTACTCGGTTAAGTTGCCACCTACTCGATCGAGCAAACACCTACTCAATCGAGTAGAAGGAAAGTGCAGTGAAATGGAGAAAATTGGTATTCTGTCTACACTGCCCAAGTAGCCCCTGCACGATCTAGTAGCACCTACTCGATCGAGCAGACACATACTCGGCCGAGCAGCGACCGAGCATCTCTATCTGCTCGGCCCGAGCAGCGCCAACTTAAGAGCTACGAGGCCCACATTAGAACCGAGTCGAGTTATATAAAACTCGACTCGATGTTAACCGTATCCCCAATCGAATAACCCCCCCCCCCCAAATTCACCCGAGCCCCCTAATCCCCCCTACTCGATCGATGTCACCGCCCGTCGCCGCCACCGTCTCCGTGCCATCAGCGCCGCCCGATCCTCTCCGCCCTCAGATCGGTTTGTCGTACTCTCTCTCCTCATCTCTCTTCTCTCTCCCTCTCTCTCTCTCTCTCTCTCTCTCTCTCTCTCCATCTCTACCTCTCTCTCTCTCTCTCTCTCTCTCTCTCTCTCTCTCTCTCCCGGCTCCGATGGCATCGCCCATCACCGCCCCAATTTCACCCACATTCCTCATACCCCCACTCTTCCCCTCCCTCTCATACCACCATCGCCACCCCCCTTTCCCCTACCCCTTTCCAGCTGCCCTAGGTTAGCTCGACCTACTCAATCGAGCAAAACTTGTGCTTGGGCCGAGTACCCCACCCCTCCCTGTCGACAAAATTTTTGAGCCCTTTGCCCGATGTCGTACCCACTTCTGGTCCCCAGTAGCAGGATCCCTCACCACCTATAGAGGGTGGTGCCCCTGCTGGCTGATATCCCTATTTTTGCAGCCCCCTGATCGTATCACCATTTTTGCCCCAATGTATCCCCTATATTTATATTACATGCCCATCTGTCAGTACGGGGCCCTGGTCTTGCACAGCTTGGGGGATGACTAATTTTGCTTATCATCCATATATATATATATGTATTTCTTGAAATGCGAGATTTTTGGACTGGCGATCGGGGTGATCCAGGCGCAAGCTCTTCTGGAGGCGGCGCTGGCAACTTCACTGGCTCTTCTGGAGGCGGTGCTGCCATCTTCACTGGCGGCGGGAATGCCACTTCCGGCGGTGGTGGTTCCTTTGGAAACTTGGGCAGAGGAGAGACCATTCGCTCCGCAGGCGTTGGATCTCTGGGCATCAATACAGAGGAAGGAGGCTGGCGGCTAGTACAAAGGAGGGATTCGAGATCCAAGCAAATTAACCCTAGATCCAAAGGGTTCGGCAATGACAATAGGGCTTCTGGATGAGGAACACATGGTCAGGTGAGATCTAAAGCTATGTTTAATAAATCTGCAGTGGGGCTTGCGGGCAAGGTGACTGTGAAATTGCCATTGAGACCTAGTGTCCCAATGAATATTAATCCAGATGCGGCAAAATTATCATGGTCAGAGGTGTGTTCCAATAGACGCAAATATGGTGATGCAACTGGGATGAGCTATGTCCCCCCTAAGATCTGCGAGGATGGAACACGTGTGGCTAGAGTTCCTAATGTTCTGTTGGAGAAGGGTTCAAAATTTTGGGAATCCACCCTGGTAGGATATGTTCTTGGGGATATCCCGTTCTATGGGCAGATCCTCGCCTGGCAGGAGAGGTTGTGGAAGCCACGACAGAGAGTCCAAATCTACAGTAAAGATAATGGGTTCTTCTACTTTAGATTTGAGTCAAAGGAAGACTGCGAAAGGATTCTCCATGGCGGCCCTTGGCTCTTTGACAGACGGCTGGTTGTCCTAAAACGATGGAGTTCTAACATCAGACATGACCGTGACATTTTGACATCTGTACCAGTATGGGTGCAGTTGCATGGGATCCCTCTGAACATGTTGAATATGGAAGTACTTAACATCCTGAGCTCGGTCATTGGTATGCCTCTTTGCTTGGATCGTGCTACAGCTAAACTGGAGCGGATCACCTTTGCAAGATGTCTTGTTGAGGTTGAGTCGAAGAAGCCGTTGCCAAAGGTGGTCAACATTGAGCTTGATGATGGATCGGTTCTGGCTATTGATGTCAAGTATGAGGGAGAACCCCCCAGGTGTAGTTATTGTGTCTGCTTTGGACACACGGATAATCAATGCCCCTCTCATGACAAACACCTGTCTTCCAAAGCTAAGGAGTCTACAGCAAGGACAACATCAAATGCTGTAAACATACAGCCTTTGTCTGGCCCCTCCTCCTGCCATGGTAATGCTGTTGTAACCTCGACCACGACTACTACTGCTGGAATACACACAGAGACTTCGGATGGGGAGTGCCTTGCCCAATCGGAGTTATCTCCATTACCAAACAACCTGCAGAAGACCATTCCAATATTAAAAAGAATTGTTTGCGTGCTGAAATTACTATCTTTTTTGAAGCCTGCTTGCCATAATAATCAAGCTGATGATGTAATAGTCAGCCCAACTATTACTCTAGGTTGTATCAGGTCAAATGAAGAGGAGGACTTGCAAGGCATTAATCCTCCAAGTGATGCAGGCGGCACTTTGTTGGGGAGCATAGTGAAGCCGGGAAATGATGCTACTGAAGGCAAATTGTCCAACAATTATACTGCTCAACCTTCTCTGCTTGCGGCACAACCAGACAGTCATTTCGATTTAGTACCCCCGGAGGTAATGGTTTACGATAACCCTGATTGGGAGGCTATGCAAAAAGAATTGCTCCAGGATATTGAACCCACAAGTCCGCAGAAACAAGTCACCACGTCTGTTGCTGTCAAAACACGGAAGAGTTCTAGGCTGAAGGAGGTTGGTCTAGGAAGAACCCCAAACCCCATACTTTATCAATGACTATTCTCATCTGGAACACAAGAGGGCTGAATAGTACTGTAAGACGTAGGGATCTGAGAGACAGACTGAAGAGTATAAAGGAGACCATTGTTGTCCTGCTGGAGACTAAATTGCATGCTACCTCCATTAAGAATAAATCATGCATCCCAAAGAATTGGACAATTTTTGACAACTTTGCCTTGCATGGCGGGGGAAGAATCCTGATGGGGTTGGACCCGTCAGTTTGGAAGTCCAGCTTTATTACTTCATCTTCGCAACATATCACGGTGAGATGCACCAACATTGGTGGATTTGAGTTCCTTCTCACTGGTGTCTATGGGTCAAATAGCAGGTCAGAAAGAAGGGAGCTATGGGCTGATCTGAATGGGTGTGCTGCTAGAGTCACTAATGAGGCTTGGTTGGTGGGGGGAGACTTCAACTGTGTTCTACACGCCAAGGACAAATTAGGGGGACGCAAAGTGGATGCTAGCATGACCAATGAATTCAATTTATGTGCTAGGGATTGTCACATTCAGGAGCTCAAAAGTACAGGTTCACGCCTAAGCTGGTGCAATAGGCGTGTGGGGAAGGGGCATATCGCTGCTCAGCTTGACAGGATCTTGAGCAATGATTATTGGATTGATAAACTTCCGAACTCCTACTTTGAATATTTGGATCCGCACACTAGTGACCACTCTCCTATGGTAGTACATCTCCACACCCAGGTACATTCTGACCCGAAGCCTTTTAAATATTTCAATCATTGGATAAATCTGCCTGGTTATGATGATGTGGTGGATTCAACATGGAGGGAAACAATCCATGGCACTCGTATGTTCAGCTTGGTCCAAAAATTGAGAAGGGTCAAATCACGGCTTCGCCATTGGGCTAGGAATCATCATGTTGCAAATCAAATACTGAATTGCCGGAAATCTCTAGAGGAGATCAGAAACCGGATTGCAGTGCATTTTGATCAGACCCTGCAGGATAAGGAACGGCAACTATCTAACGAACTTGCTAACCTCCTGGCGGCTGAAGAGGAGATGTTCCGTCAGAAGAGCAGGCAAGATTGGTTGGATCTGGGTGACAGGAATACGAAATTCTTTTACAATGCCATGAGAGGGCGTCACTGCCACAATAATTTATGTCACCTAGTGAATATTAATGGGGGCCAAAGTAAATCATATGAGGAGCTGAAATCTGAAGCAACTAATTTTTATGAAGCACTCTACTACCAAAGAAATTATTGGCAAATTTTTCCTAAACTTGTCCCCAAGAGAAAAATCACTGAAGATGCGGCTATTTGGCTGGAGCGTGTCGCCACTATGTTTGAAATAAAGGATGCAGTTTTTCAAATAGGGCCCATGAAAGCCCCGGGACCTGATGGATTCAATGGGTTCTTCTTTCAACACCATTGGAATCTTATTGAGCATGATGTTGTTGCTGCTGTTCAATCATTTTTCAGATCAGGATCCTTGCTACGGCAGGCAAACCATACGTTCCTAACTTTGGTTCCTAAAAGCTCGAATGCATCGTGTATAGGGGACTATAGGCCCATTTCCTGCTGCAATGTTATTTATAAGATTATTAGCAAAATCATCTGCAACCGCCTCAAGCTGATTATTCATGAATTGGTCTCCCCTAACCAGGCAGCATTCCTCAAGGACAGACTTCTCTCTGATTGCACCCTCCTGGCCCATGAGCAGATTAGAGATTTCAGTAATCCTATGGGGGCCAGAGCATGTTTAAAACTTGACCTCAGGAAGGCTTTTGACAGCGTGAACAGAGAATTTGTTTATTATATGCTCCACCAGATGGGCTTCGGGCACACCTTCATCAGCTGGATCAAGGAATGTATATCTACGCCATCTTTTTCTGTGATGGTTAATGGCTCCCCGGTAGGTTTCTTTGGTGGAAACAGAGGGCTCAGGCAAAGTGACCCACTCTCTCCCTATTTATTTGACATTGTCATGGAATCCTTCTCTCTTCTTCTGGCTAGATACATTACAAAAGGATCTATTCAACCAATGCGGAGGAGTGGGGCTATTTCACATCTATTATTTGCGGATGATTTGCTAGTGTTCTGTCGGGCTAGTAGTAGATCTTTTGAGGGCCTCAAAAAATTGTTGGCGGAATTTAAAAATTTTACAGGCCTCGAGACAAATTGGGGGAAAAGTGTGGCAATGTTTAGCAAAGGTGTCAATAATCCGGAATCTCTTGCAAATTGCATAGGAGTCAAGCAAACGACTACCATCACCACATATCTGGGCCTCCCCCTTTCTTCAAAATACCCAAGATCTCAAATGTATAGCAGGCTCCTTGATAAATGCAAGAAGAGGATGAGTGGATGGTCCTCTACGGCATTATCTATTGCAGGGAGGATTGAGCTGGTTAGATCAGTTATATATGGGATGATATCCTTTTGGCTGCAAGTCTATAGAATGCCTTCTACCATTTTACGTTCTCTTACCTCAATGTGCAGAAATTTCATTTGGGGGCCTACAAAAACTTGGGCGTGGCATGATTGTTGCAAACCAAAGAAGGAGGGTGGTGTGGGGTTGAGACTCCTTTCCGAGCTAAATTTAGCGACGGGAATCAAACTAACCTGGAGATTGCTAAATTCTAAAGGACTATGGGCTGAATTCATGAGGCACAAATATAAGGATGTGGAGTCATTCTACGAGGCTAAAGTTTCTGTTCTACAATCTGGTACGTGGAAATTCCTTCTTAACTGCAGATCTTTATCCCATGAACTTATTATAAAGGAGGTGCGGGATGGCAATGACACACTCTTTTGGCACGATAACTGGCTCCCTTGTGGTCCCCTCAAAAAGCTATATGACATTCCAAATGGAGCTAGTAAACGTCGTGTGCGAGATTATTGGGATGGGGAAGGCTGGATAACCGATCCCTCAATACAGCACTTGATGCCACTCCTGCATCAAAGGAAATTGGTTGCTGGATTGGATAAGTGGATATGGAAACCTAGCCTGCATTTCAAATTCCATGGAGCCTGGGATAATATTCGCACCAAAAATCCTCCATTTCCTTTCTATAAGCTTATTTGGTATAGCAACTACATCCCTAAGATGTCCCTCACTCTACTGCGGGCTTTCAGAGGCAAGCTACTGACACGAGACACCCTCGCTAAGTGGGGTTTGGATACGCAAACTGATTGATGCCTTTGTGATAATGGAGGGTTGGAGAGCATAGAACACATATTCTTCCGCTGTTCCTACTCCGCCTACATCTTCCGCAGATCAATGCTCAAGCTTAGTTTATCCGGCCCCCAGGAGCTGTCACTTGATGCAATAGGAAAATTATTTTCATCCAAATTCAGCAACAATGGTTCCCTTAGCGTGCTCGCAAAAACAATACTGGTGGCCATGGCTTGGCATCTGTGGTCGGAACGAAATAGACGGGTTTTTGATAACACCAAAAAACTGAAGACTTGCCTCTTCGAAGATATGTCGGCCGACATTCGTCTTGCGATGCGGAACCAAGAACCTACGGGCTGTGATGCTTTTAAAAACTGGGAACTTCTTGATACAGGTTGAGGTTGTTTTTTGTGCAAACGGTTCCATTTCTGGGCACTGAGCACTGGGTTCTTGTGACTGGACTTCCCTCTTGCGGTTTCTAGAAAGCATTCTAGCTAACTTTTGCTTGCTGGCGTTTTGTCTTCCCATTTGAGGAATTGTGGTCTTCCTCTGAATTGTAATTGATCCTGGACTTTTGTGAGTGTAGTACATTGGAACTATCCGATAGTAGAGAGTGACGACGCCTGTGTCCGCTCCTCTCTCTATTGTGTTTACTCCCATGCTATCTACCTCATTGTAATGTTGTGTATATTAATATAGATTCTTACTTACCCTTCAATATATATATATATATATATATATATATATATATATATATCTCTCTCTCTCTCTCTCTCTCTCTCTCTCTCTCTCTCTCTCTCTCTCTCTCTCTCTCTCTCTCTCTCTCTCACATTTTGCATATCTCCATCATCATACGCTTGTGTATACTCTTTTTTACGTGTGTCCATATAGTATCTGCTTCATAACGTATTTTGAACGCTTATATATATATCCACATCTTTTGCACCTGTATATATCTCCATCTGCATACTGCACCATATCATCATCTGCTTGTGCGCGCGCGCGCACACACACACACACACACATATGCATCTTTTGCATTAGTCCATGCATCTGCATGTTTTTCTTTTACATTTTCATCTGCACATTTTCCTCTGCACATTTTCATCTTTTTCACTTTTTATTTTCTGTTTCTTCTATCGGCCCACCCACCATAGCCTCATTTCCCACATACCAGCGTGTTCTCAGCAGTAAGGACACTGCTGTGGTTAGCTTGGGGGATGAGCGCTATCGCTTTTATTTTCACTTTTTATATTTTCCTTTTATTTTTCACCTTTTTATTTTTTTCATTCCCCCCGGGGTTTTCCACCATTTCGCTTTTTCCCCGCATACAGCATCACGTTTTCCACTTTTTTCCATGCCTGCATGCTTGATTTTATTTTTCTTACTTTCTCCGCCTTATTTTCTCTTTTGCTAGAATTATTCTACATGATGGTACTTCTGATAGCTTTTAGTAGCCTATTACGATGCTTATCCCTTTTGACGTGCTTTATAGAGTATTTCAGTCTTGCTATTATATGCTTGCATATTCTGTTGATGATCTTTCTAAATGAATGCCTGATATAAATTAAAACTGAATGCATGCAGTAGTATCTAGTATGTTCTTTGTTGGGTAATGCACCAAGATTCATGCATCATTAGAATATTTGAAGCACCTGCTTTTTATCTTATCCACTTCTGATTGCATGCCTGATATGATTGTACTTTTTATCACGTGACTTCAGTATTTATTGAGATGAATGAAAATATCTAAGCACCTATGAGTTTAATTAGAGTATCATCCTATTGAACCGCTGTGCACGTCTTATGAGTGAACCGAGCGATATTATATTCATTCTCCACATATCTTATAAATTCTCTACATGTTATTTGGTTTCACCCCCACAGCTACTTATACCGCATCTATCTCCCACAAAGTGCAAAAGAAAAAAGTTAGCTTCCAAAAATCCAAGAATATCAAAAAGGAGCCAAAATCAGTTGTATAATCTTTGCTCCCATTCAAAAATTAAGAAGAAAGAAAAAGAAAAGAAAAGAATATCTCTCTGTATCTTAGTATTGGAAGCTACAAAATTACTTGGGAAAAGCAAAATTTCCATATCCTATTCTTAGATGCGACGCCTCAAGCTAAGCTTGGGGGGTGAACCCATTTGATTATACGAGTGAGTATGAAATTAGGGTGGAGACTGTGCACTAGTGGGGAGTCTGATAATGCTTAAACTTTACGAAATATTTTAGCTTTGGATATTTTTCAGGACTCGAAATGAATATGTGAATGCCATGATACCCTTTCTATTCTCTATTTGCATTCTTGGTGTGATCTCTAAGAGATTCATTTATATCTCTTGATTGAAAAGTGTGTTGCCAACTCTTTTTATACTAGACTCTATGAATTGCACGATGTTGATATGAGTTGACGGCATGATTTTATGATATCCATATCTTTATCTTTAATGCCTGCAAGCCATATAATTAGCTGAAACTTGGACAGGTGGTTTATTATTCCAAGTGTCATAATATGTTTCTTGGGCTTGAGATCTCATTGAATATTCTAGCGCTCCCCTCCATCTCCTATCTCTTCAATTTTTCTTTATTATTTTTATCGCCCAGCGAGCCTAGTATTCGTCTTCCTCGAGGACGAATAAGAGTTAAGCTTGGGGGATTTTGATGTGTCCATATTTTTCATCTTTTTATTGCATCATTTCATCTCATTCCATGTTATATTCGCATCCAAATCCCTTATTTTCATACATATTCATGCTTCTAACTCCATATTCGAGTCTCGTCTAGCTTTTTGTACTTGCAGTGATTTTGGAGCGATTTGGAGCTGATTTGGGATGCGGAAACATCTAGCACGTCCAGGACGTCATAGGCAAGCCTTCGTAGGAGTTCGCCAAGGTTTGGAAACATGTAGGAGGAGAGGGGGAGGAGCGAGCGAGAGAAATGAGCTACAGCCCAGGCCCAGGCCAATTTCCCAGGCAACTCGACCAGAGCAGCATTCTGTTGTTCGGTCGAGCTGACAGGTGGATTCAACCAGGAGATGTGCATGAGCCACTCGATCGAGCAGAGAGGTGACTCGACCTGAGTCAACCCAACTTCGAGCATCCACCATCAGGCATCCGACTCGACTGAGCAGTACCTACTCGACCCGAGCAGACAGAGCAATGTTTTGGACGAAGAATCCAGGCTTCCTGACGACTCGACAGAGCAGGACCTACTCAACTCGAGCAGACAGAACAACAATTTGATGAGAAGCTCAGATCCACTAACGACTCGATCAAGGCGGTGGGCTACTCGACCGAGTATCCCATATCCGTTCTAATCAGTGCAGTAGTAGAGTACATGCCAAGGTGTCTGCTCGACCGAGAAGATGCCTACTCGATCGAGCAGCCGACGCGGCCAGCGACAAGTGGGCCCCAAACTTCCAGATTTTGAGCTTTTCTTGTGGGGTCCATCCCCTATGTATTTAAGACGTTTTTCCAGACTTTTTCCAACGGGGAGCTTTTAGGTTACGTTTTAGTTTTAGTTTTAGTTTAATTAAGAGTTTTAGATCTAGCTTTTGTAGATATTATGCCGACGAAGTAAAGACGACATTTTTATTGCTTGTTATTGCGGGGAATCTTTGAATCTCGTCTTTCTTATTATTTTCTATTGCGCTACTTGCTTTTGGTACGTACAAATCTCAACTTTCTTACTTTCTGTATTGCTACTATGAATTCTTATCTAAAAATCGCATCTTTCTTTGTTCTATTTGTTATGCCTGAGTAGTCTTATCTAGGGCTAAAGGGTTAGCCCTAGGATCTTTGGAAAAGATGTAAACATGTGATTTTAGGTTGTGTTGGGAAAAAGGGGAGTACTTTGGTTAATCCAGCCAAATCCCTAAGAAAACTCGTACTAAGATCATGCCCATGGTTTGTGGAATTGATGAGCTTAAGGATTATCCTAAGGATTTAATTAAGGATTTAGTGGATCCAACCAAGGCTCATAACCATGCCCGGCTCGTGCCTTGAGGGGATCCACCGACGAACTATATCTCTAATTTGACGGCTACCGCCATTG
The DNA here is from genome assembly GCA_030789695.1 of Scilla litardierei. Lineage (NCBI taxonomy): Eukaryota > Viridiplantae > Streptophyta > Magnoliopsida > Asparagales > Asparagaceae > Scilla > Scilla litardierei. The sequence goes on from CM061142.1 coordinate 371,617,550, forward strand.
CGTCAATGAGAGCCACCAAAGTACATCGAAGCTCTAATCCACGAGAGGGATACGAGCTAAGAGACCAACCCCACAAAACTAATGCAACATAGGAACCCTAGCCTAACATGGATATATGACTGTCCTAGCGGTGATCCCTAAGGCCCTAGTTTCTTTATATTGAACCAACAACATCAACCAATAATCTTCCAACCGACTGCTAATTCTTTCTGAGATTTAGAAATATTTTGAGACCCAATGCACCGTCACTGTCTCTGTGGAATTCGACAATCTTTTATACTATAATTTGACACCATCTGCTTGCGGATAAAATCCAGAATTGACACTTAAGAACCATACAGCGCTTAACAACAGTGACACCGCCAAGTAGCTTTTAGGTGTAAGTTCTGGGCGCGTCAATAGTCTATTACTTCCGCTGTTTTAATTGCTTTGAGTTCATTGCAAGCTAAATTCATGTTGATTAGGTTCTTGTGTAAGTAAATCTAACAAGTAATCTTGGCTAAACTTGAGGGATTTGTTTTATTTGTTTAGTTTGTAATCCACAAGATCCAACACATGGTATCAAAGCTTTGGCTTGAAGAATGGCATCAACATCTCAATTGAAGAAAGGATTCCCAACTACCCGACCACCGCTATTTGATGGAACCAACTACCGCCAATGGAAGATAAGGATAAAGTACCACCTACAATCTCTCGATTTGGACATTTGGTCCATCACAAAGAACAGATACAATCCCCCTACAACACCCATGGAGATGTGGGGGAGAGAGGTAAGAAAGAAAGGTTATCTAAATGACAAGGTAATGAATCATTTACTTTGTAGACTTTTTAGCGCTAAATTCAATCGTGTATCACAATGAGAAACTATACACCAAATATGGCACATACTTGAGGTCATACACTAAGGCACAGACAAGGTAAAGGAATCATGAATTAATATGCTAAATTCTAAATTTGAGTCTTTTAAAATGCTTGAGTATGAAACAATTACTTATATGAATACTCTCTTTTCTGAGATTATTAATGATCTTGCCAGGTTAGATAAGAAGATTTCTATGTATGAGCAGGTAATGAAAATCACTAGATGCTTGAGACCAGATGGAAAATCAAAGACTACCGCAATTCGGGAGGCAAATGACATGAAAAACATGATCTGAGAAGAGCTCATTGGGAATCTCATGGCATATAAGATTAAATTGAATAAGATAAAGAAGATTCACAACAAAAGAAGAAAAGCCTAGCTTTCAAAGCTAGAGTGAGTGACTCAGATACGGAATCTGAATTCTCAGAGAAGGATGTGAAGGCGATAGCCCTACTATCACAAAAATTCAAAAAGTTCCTATGAAGCATGTTCTCCAAACAAAAACCTCATTTAGTTAACGATATTATATGTTTTGGTTGAAATGAACCAAGACACGTGTGGGGAGATTGCCCCCTTGAAAGAAACAATAAGAATAGGAGAATGGAGAGAAAAGATAGGAGGAGAAGGAGTAAAGAAAGAGACAATGCCAAAAAGGACAATGAAATGAAAAAAGGAGGAACTCAAGAGGAGAAATTGAGAAGGCCAAAGAAGATGGCAATTGCAGCATGGGACCATAGGGATGGATAGGATAGCTCGGAGGAGTCTGCATCCTCTTCCTCATCATCATCGAATGAAGAACTACAGGAGAGAGCACTCATGTGCTTCATGGCTTCAACATCCAATGTAAATACCTCTACACAAATTAGTGATAAAGGTAGTTGTAATGATAGTTATGATGATAGTAGTAGTAGTGATGATAATGATGATATTGATTATGATATTGATAGCTTTGAGTTTGATGTGAATGGTGCTTATGATGAGCTTTGTGATGCGCATGCTAAATTGATTAGGAAGTTCAACGAATTAGAACAGATTCATAAAAAGTGTAATTTAAAAGATTTAGAAGAAGAATATCTTAGGCTAAAATTAGAATTAAGCAAACTAAAGGAGACACCCAAATAGAAAACACTTTTTAATCAAGAATTAAATAATGAAAACAAAAGGCTTAGGTTGGAAAACCAACATTTAAAACAAGAAAATAAAAGTCTTTTGAACACTGCTAAAATATTGAGCACTGCTAAAATATTTAACACTAGGATATAAAAACTAAGTAATGATGTAGAAGCTTCACTTAATAAGTATAATGATTTGTATATTAATGTTCAAAGATTTAATAAAGGCAAAGAGACAATACATGATTTAATAGGATCACAACTAGTTAAAAACAATAAAACGGGACTAGGCTATAATTCAAATGCAAATAGTAGTAAGTATATGACCCCTAGAAGCCACTCTAATCAAAATTTTATTAGAAAGACAACCCCTTCAACTTCTAACAATAATAAAGGAGGAATTGATTAAAATGTGGGTTTCTAAATCTCTAAATTGTAATGCATTTAATGAATATGTATATAATTTTATGTAAGAGGTTCATAATTCACCTAATTACAAGAATGTAAAATATGGGAAATCCAACCCCAATTGGATTTGGGTTTCACTGTGATTAGATTGGATGAAAACCTAAGTAGGATACCCCAATAAAACTCTTGGTATCTTACATAATTATAGGAAAAATTAATGCATGTGTATGATTGATTATGTGTGTGCATGCTAGGATAGATTTACCATATTTTAGTTTGAGAAATAAGGAGATTTGATTAGAAGATTAGAAGAGACATTTACTGCAATACCCAACTAATTCTGAAAAAGAGCCAACTATTTTTTGAACTGCATCCGACTAGTTTGAAAAGCAGATCGACCACCGCTTTAATAATGGCCGACCGTCATTGTCGAATTAGCCGACTAAAACTATGTTGTCTGTTTCGATTTCACTTTATTGTTTTAGGATTTTTGGAGTTGATTTGAGCTTATTGGATTGAGTCCCGACTTCTGTTGGATATACTTGACTCAACCCCATTTAAATGAGTGGATTAAGCCCTTTATTTCATGATGTATGGTCTAGATTAGAGTTAGTATGCTTAACACCCTAAACATGCCACAAAACACTTTTCTTCTCACCAAACACCATAAAACCCAAGATGTCCCTATTTCCAGCAACTATATCTTTCAGATCTCAATTCTATATAGGATTGGAAGGATTTGGTGAAGCTCTCTACTTGATTTGGGTATATTCTCATGATCACACATCATTTCATTTTATTTTTCATCATCTTAGTTGGTGCATCAACACTTGCATACACCACTCATCTCATCATGAGTAGAACACCAGTTCCCAAGAAGCCTAGATCTTCTAAACTATCCTCATCATCATTTAGGAGTCTCACCGAGAAAAGATCACAACTACTTTTGAATAGACATCACTTGCTAAATAATCCAAAATATTACTTGCAAGAATATCCTCCCTACAAGATTTGTAAAAATCAATGACTTGAGAGGATATGGCAATAGAGAACTTTTGCAGTTTCAAAGACTCACAAATTTTTTTCCATAGACAATGCTTGTAGATGATACCCTAGGTTGGTGCATCTCTTCTACACCAACATGGTGGTTAGCCCTAAGACACATAAGATTGTGCCCAATGTGCTTAGCTACCTTGGAGAAAGCTTAGGTATTCCTAGCACTAGAGCATCACTTAGGGCGATTTTCATGAATGTTCCAGAAATCATTAGAAGATTTTTCCTATTTGGAAAATAATTTTCATATAAGGACAAGTGATATGCAACCTTGGACAAGAAACATGGCCTCCATCTTGGCATACAACATTTTTCAAAAGTCAGGAAGCAATTCCTTCCTCTATGAGAGCCAAGCGAAAGTCGTTTATGCTCTAGCGGTCGAAATCAAAATGAATTGGGTAGAGTTGATCTATGATAACCTGACCCACATGTCATCTCAGTCTTTACATCATGGACACTACCTTACTCTCATTTTTAAAGATCATGGTGTCAATTTCAATTCTGAGACTCAATTCTGTAACCCCATCACACCCCTCGACAAAAATGCCCTCAAGAGGATGAAGCTTCACCCTGACCCTACCTTGAACCCTAAAGAAAAGAAGACAATGACGATGACGACAACGAAGAAGAAGACGAAGAAGATGAATATTCTGATGAAGAAGCTACACCCCCTCATCAAGCTCCACCCCCTTCAGATCAATCTACCTTGCTTCTAAGCTTCAAGAGTTGAAGATAGAATTAAAGCAAGAGATTAATCCAGCTTTTAATAGGCTTGATAAGAAAGTGTGTATGAAGATTGAAGCCCTTCAACATGAGATTACCAAAGTGATGGACTTGCTAAGAGGTTGAGGAGGACCATCTAGTTAGAGGATTATATGTTCTGAAAAGATGTTATGTTATTTTGTTTTGTTGATGTTATACATTTGGTTTGTTATGTTTGATGTTTGAACAATTTATCTTTGATGTATGTTTAATTATGCTTAGACTATGTGGATGTAATATTTGCTACAATGTGTGCTTGACACACACTTTTGGTTATATCTAGTGATATGTTATTTCAATATGTCTATGTGATGGATAAATGATCTTGATGATAAATTTGAGCATTATGTTATTGGATACTAATTTTTGGCTCAAATCTTGGAAAACATCATCTCCAATGACATATGTTGACAAATTTGATGATGTTGTTGTTTATATAAATCTTATGTCATTTCTTAGAATAATTGGATATGACTTACTTTAGTTATAGTTCAATGGCACCATTATTATTATTTTCATTTGTTATGATTATGCAATAGTGAATATTAGGAATTTAAATTTTACACTCAATGCTTACATTCTTGACATGGATATGTAGCATATTGATTATTGTGGGATTCGTCGCATGTTACAAAATTGTTGAACATGTCATGCTCATGAAGTTGTGACATTAGACTAGATATTTCTTGTAGACTCAGATGCTTCTTGTTTTTGCACATTTTGAGTTTAATTATATTGATTGATGAGTTTGAGCTTATGCTTCATGATGTGGATATCCTATGCTCAAAATCCATGCGATCATCTTAATGATATCTCTTTTCAATGCTCAATTACTCATGTCGATGTTTAGTAGATATTGTCGATACCATGAGAAAAATAGAAATTTATTATTTAGAATTTTTATAGTCTTTGATAAGATTAAAAAAATAAAATAAAATTCTTGTTTCATTGATGATAGCCGACTACCATGTGAATATTTTCATTATAACTTCATTACAAAATTTATTTTGACACGTAGTTATATTGCATCATTAACATTAATATGAAATAAATTTGATGGATTCGTATTACAAATGGTTGAATATATGTTTACAAATTTGTTTATTTATCATAGATGTATATGATATGTGGATTGTTGAAAATTTTGATTATATTTGTGGTAATGTGATATTGCACTTAGATAGTTCATTGACATTACTTTTATGTTTATATTTCACGTACATGTTTCATTTGATATCGTATACAAAGATTATGAACACCATATGAATTAGACACGCTTATGTCGAAAGTAATTAAATTTGAGCTTACACTTTTTCTCATGAATATCACATGCATCATTTCATGAATTTGATATTGCCCTTTTGATATTCATTACTTTTATGCTCAAAATTTATTTCGAGCATATTTCTTTTTGTAGATATCAAAGGGAAAAATAGAATTTATTTATTTAAAATATTAGTGAGAATCTGCCATGTTAAGGCATACACCGTAGACATGGTTAACACATGGATGTTGACACATTTTGTTGATTTTAAGCTATGCTATGCTTGTCTACTCTTTTGATGAGACAAAGGAGGAGAGAAATTGAATGCATATAAAATTGTAAGGTTATATATTTTCTTCATATGCTTCATATACTAGATTGTGTTCTATGTTTTGAGTTACATGATATTTCACCTTGACTTAAGCTTTGATCACCCACATTTTGAGATAGAATATGAAATTATGCTTTATATCCTTAACCTAACATGCCAGGATACATGGGGAGTTTATAAAAGAATAGTTAAACACCATGAATCATTGTAAGGGGAGTAAGGAATATTTTAAGAGGGATTAATGGGTATCATACACCATATGAGAGGGTCTCTCATATTCCCTCTCACATAAAGGGGGCAAGTACAACAAGTACAAACCCATGTGGGCTTGTACTTGCCCCATTTATGTGAGAGGGCATATGAGAGACCCTCTCATATGGCGTATGATACCCATTATTCTCATTTTAAGAATTTCATATTGTTCTTGAATTTTATATCATTTTGTTGTCATCATCAAAAGGGGGAGATTGTTGAATATTGAACATCAATAATGAAGATTTGGTGATGATCAACGAGTGATTTATTAATAATCTATCTCTCTAAGTGTATAGATATTATAAAGTCAAGAAAATGTAGTTTCATATCAAAAAACACATTAACAAAAGAGAAGGAGCGAAGCTAAAAGCCTTGAGTAATAGGTATGGAAGCTCAAATCAAGGCCAAGGAGCTATGATGGAACTAAGTCATTAAGAGGAGAGTACTCAAGAGAAGTAAGAAGCCAAATTGGGTTTTTTGATTTATTTGTTCTTTCTTGAGTCTTAGATCTTTTGTAGGCCATAAGTTTATAGCTACACACACTGCTTATTAAAACATCTTAAAAGTTTGCCAATTGTTTCAAAATTATTTGAAATGATTTTAAAAAGCTTTAAAGCTTTAAAACCCAAGTATCAAAAAATTAGCTGACTAATTTTTGGTTGTAGTCGACTACTTTGAATGGGCAATGAAGTTTATGTTCTGGACCCCAAAGGAGTCGGTCGTAGCTTTGCAGTTATGAAAGTTGTCGACCGATATTCATTTGGGAGTCGACTACCTTCATAGTGGCAGTCGACTAATTTGAACTATCGACCAACTTCCAGATTTTACGGAACTCTGTTTTTTAGCCGTTTCATAATTGTTGCAAAGGCAATTATGGGAGTATTTTTGAACGGTTATAAAGCTTATAAATAGATGGAGTTGGCTGAATTTATGAGGGAAATGAATGATCATATCTTCAATGTTTTTATAAGCATTCAAAGCCATTTTCAGCTCTCTCTCTCTCTCTCAGATTTTGGCCAAGCTAATTTTCAGTTTTTAAAAGCTTTAAAGCATTAAATATTGGCTCTAAAGTGATTTGTTTTCTCAAGTTTTATTCTTCATTTCAAAGAGAAACAAATCAAAATCCCTTCTTTGAATTTATTGTGTTTTAATCTTCATTTTCTCAAGAAACTAAGAAGAGATAAATTTCCTTAGCCACAATCAAAGCTCAACACTTTTTGGCTATGGGATTTTGTGAGCACTACCAGCCATCTTCAAGAAGCTTGTAAACCCACTAAATAAATGGTGGTAAGTGCATTGGTGAGTGAGTGTAGTTTGGTAAAATTGTTGTATTCAAAGCCTTTGAGAAGATTCTCTTTAAGAGAGGTATTGTTGTATTGGGAAGACCTAGCAAGAGAAGCTGCGCAAGTGTATTGGAAGCCCTCTTTAGGAGGCATTGCTCTCTTGATTAAGAGAGCTGGTTAGTGGAAATTCTGGCAGGTTGTTGGGGACTGGAGTAGCCCTAGGGAGAGGGTGAACTAGGATAATCTCTGATGTTTGCATTGTGATATTCTTTACTCTCTTGATTGCATAATTGTCTATTACTTCCGTTGTGCTAATTTCTCTTAGTTCATTACAAGCTAAATTTGTGTTGATTAGGTTATTGAGTAAGTAACTCTAACAAGAAAACTAGGCTAAACTTGAGGGATTTGTTTTATTTGTGCATAAATTTTTAAAACACCAATCACCCCCACCCCCTTTAGTGTTTAGTTTGTCATCCATAGGATCCAACACTAACCTCTCTTCCACTGGAAAAGAAAATCTACTTATTTGCTTGAGGGATCCACAACTCAAAAGGAAATTGGAGGTTGTCCTAACATAACCACAGTGAGGCTCTAGAAAGGGAGTTTGGAAGCAAGTTCGAATTTTTCATCCGGCATTGTGAAGAACTCTTTAGATGCCTAGAGGATCTGATTGTGATGGTCTGAGCCCCCTAGTGGGTGCTCCATCAATACTTGGAGTAACACCCAATCATCATGCAATTTCTCTTGCCTATACAAGGCAGAGGAGTTGCCGTAGTGGGTACCATCATCAGTCCTATTATCAGAGCTACAATGCCCCTCAGGCCTATAATAATCATGAAAGTTTGGGCCATAACCCCTGGCTCTTGGCCATAGTCATCATTGGCAATCAGAAGATGACATAAGATCAGGACAGCATCAGTAGCCATCCTAACTAGAGTGAAAGAGCTAACTTCTTCAACCCACGTTAAATCTTTCCATACTCGAGCTAGAGATGATTCACTAAAGTCCATTTTCAGATAAGGTGGATTGAATAAACAAGATATGTTTATCATTGGGTAAAAGGGAGAGGGGACCAAGCTCAAAATCTGAGCTGAAAAGCTAAGCTGAAATTCCTCAAGGATGAAGTTGTTGGGAGATGTGTATGCACTCGAGGCAATTTATCTCTGTGTATGTGTACAAACGTATTGTTCAAAATAACAGTAAGCTGTTTGGTAAGAATTTACCTAAGTTAATAATAATATAATCAACATTAGAACTTACGTAAAGTCCTGAGACTTGATGCGTGGTTAAACAATTATCGAGATGAGGATCTCGATCATGTAGAGTTGTTTGACCGTTAGTAGCATAAAGTCTAAAATCATTCGTGGTCATAGATGTTATGAGAAATGGATATCGATACATCAGCTAGACCATTGTGTCTTTGTATTCATTATGGAGTGGTGATGATGATCTCATGGTCGTTCGACTTGGCAAAGTCGGAGACGAGACGCATGTGCTTATTGGAGAATGAGTTCACTCAACGATCCAACAAGAATTATCACATGGTTAACATAACAAATCTGTCAGTGATAACTCTCAATGATGATAGACTAATTGGTCCTTAGACCTAAGGTCAATGTATGAACCAATACGTGAACGTTGTCACTTAGATCTCTGACATAGCTTCGAGGCAAGGCCTTCAAAAGGTCTTTGGTTGGGTGACACTTGAAGCATGCGAGGAGAGTAATAACCAAGAAAGGATTCGTCTATCCCGTTTATTGGGAGTTAGTGTCGCATGTGTTGGTTCGATCTTTAGTGAAAAACTTTGGTCGAAGTATGTTGGAAGAAGTCCAACATTATTTGACTAAAGACCGATGGAGACTAACCAAGTTTAAACTATTAAGTTTGACAGTTTGACCGTACCTTAGGCTTGACTAGGCGACATAGTTTTGACGAAGGGACTAAAATTGCGGTATTCATCACGGATACAGTTAGGGTGGTCCCGACAATACTCATGTCAATGAGTTAACCACATAATTATGATACCAAAATAGGGACTGCACTTCCTTCTCATGGTCACTACTGTCTGGGGTTTCGAGCCCCACCTGTAGTAGGGTCAGGCTATAGGGTCTCACAAGAGTGAGACCTTCGTCAAGTAATAGGTAGAATTATGGGAGATTATGCAATGGATGCAATGGAATTAATACGTCACAAAATGTTTGTGACAAAAGATTAAAGAACTAATTTTATATATGGGATGCACACATAAGATGTGTACCTGGATGACGGGAACATCCCGGTCTAAACCCATGTTCAAAAGGCGTCCAAAACGGTCTCCAAACGGAAATGTTAGAGCCAAAACAGCGCACACAGCCAAATTAAAAGGGTTCTGCCCAAATAAGTTGGGCTGGGCCCGCCCAGTGGGCAGGTCAAGACCGCCTAAGTGGTCTGGGGCCCGCATGTGCATGCAGGCAGGTGCCCAGCATGCGCATGTAAAACGGGAGGGTGCTCAAGCCCGAGCAGGTGGGTGCTCAAGCCCAGATAGTGGGCCTCTTTGTGGGGCCCACAGAGATGTAAACCCTAATGTTTTCTAATGTCAACAAGGGTCGGTGCGTATAGTAATTTTTAGGCTAACTTTAGAATCTCGTTTGAGAGGTCAAATGGACTCGGAATGGATTGCTGTTTTTCCTACGTGTTCACCATTAAACCCTCTTTGCAACGATGTATGACATCGCTCTTAGAGGTTAATGGTTAGATAGATTTAATTGACCAAACATTGCCTTTATGAAATACATGTTGTGCATTGAGAAAATTCTCCAAATGCGTTTAGTCCCACATCGGAAATTGAGAAGAGATGAGGGGTCAGCTGCATAGATAACTAGGGGCTTATCCCCCTCCTTGAAACTTGCACCAAGCTCCAAATCTGAGAAGCTCCATTAAACGTGAGGAAGCTCGGATCTAAGCTTAAATTAATATTCCCTCTTCTACCTAATTCTTCATTGCTCCTGATCGGGCTCTAGTAAAGCTACGAAGTTCGGATCGTATCCGAAGTATTGACGGAGGATCTATTCAAGGTGAAACTTTCTGGAGCGCCTGGTTGGCTCAACGACAAGGGTGTTGCTCGCCTCAGGACGCGGTTTGGCTTAGGACATGGTTCGACTCGGGACGCGATTCGGCTCGGGCGAAGCGGTTCTGCCCCAATGTGGGGCATTGCTTCGGAGGACAAAAAATGTTGCTGAAAACGACACTTCGTATTCTGTGAAAACGAAGTGAAAGGTATGTAGTTTAACTAACATGTGTTTATACTTACGGTTAGATAGATCTATCTTTAGGGGTTGGTTGGACTCAACCCCGGGATAGTAGTGATTCTGGCTAGAGTTTTTCCTTTAGGGTTTTCTTGAAATTGTTTTAAGATGTTTCTCGCTGCATATTTGATTTCTTCATCCAATCGACTTAGGACAGACGTCAATTTTATTGCCCTAAGGACCCAGAAAACCTTACTGTGGTAACGGAGCCAGGTCTACATTGATATATGGTTTTGTAATTATAAAGTGCATATAGGATGCAGCATGTTTCTCCATCAGATGGACGTTTTTAATTAAGCTATTTAACTATCGTTCCATGTGATGGGTTTATCCTTGAAAAATTGTTTTTTGAAAATTAGATCTAATTTTAAAATCATGTGTTAATTTTAATAATTAGATCGTTAAAATTATATGATAATTTTTAATGTAACTTAAATTTATGAGATATTTTTTAGTTGCATGCTTTGCTAAATTTTATGAGATAATTTTAGTTGATCTGCTATCATGCTAAAATATTTAGTTGATATTTTTAATGGTTATACTATTTCTTGTTGATTATGTTATAATTCAAGAAAAACTTTTAGGATATCCATTAAAAGCTTTCAGAAAATTAGATGATAATTTTTTATGTACATGCGATGATATAAAATTATTGCAACAAATTAAGCTCCTAATAATTGATTAGGGTAGCCCTCTCGAATGATTATTATTTTAATTGTTCTAGTAATTATTGGAAATAGGCTATGCTTTAAATTGTTGCAACTTGAATTTTAAATCCCTAATACGTGATTAAGATAGCACCCTAAAATCCTTATAGTTGATAAGGACATTAATAAAATTTATTAACCAATCCTAATAATTTCAGATTTTAGGATTCAACTAGTTGATAGGATTAGCTAGTTTTAATGAAGTCATTTCAACTCGATGTCACACATATGAATAATTAGAATCCTTCATGGATCATAATCCGGTCTACCATTATTTTACTAGTGTTGTGGATCACCCTAGCTTAACATGGGATAGTGATCATGGCCTAGCCCAATCACATGCCATGTTTCGCTGAGCTGCAAGGATGTGAATTATGATTATGTGTTACCATCGATCACATCAAGTCAATTACGTTTAAAATCTTCTTCAAGATTAGCCGTAACCCTCCTTATTTCAGAGGTTAGCAACTATATATTCTATATTGTAGTTGTTGAGCACACTCAAGCTATGGCATAGCTACCTTATGGAAACCAACTTCTTATTACATGAGATGTAGTTTAGACTTAGCACAAACCATTGTGTCGTGCCCATACACCGAGCATCGGCATAAGTTAGGCTAGACACGAACACAGGGGTCCGACTAGACTAGCCATTATGATTTGGAGGAGCACACTCATGATCATAAGTGGCTAGGGGTAAAAACCAATAAGGGAATCATATATGATATGATTGATGAAGCGTCATTTCCTAATCGCAAAGTCAAGCAATTTGTTGAGACACTCAAGGTTGTGAGGATCAGGGTGGTTGGATCCCATTCCCACTAAATTTAATTAATTAAATCGTTCATTATTATGGCTAAAACTGATCGTCAAAATAGTTGAAGTATATAGTTAGATAAAAGCCATTCTATCTATATTTAATATTGTACATATGCTAAACTAGGGTAGTTCCATGTTAGCTGAAAAAATCCAAAACATAATATCCTAAGAGAATATGCTAAATGGTCAAGAAGATTGATTAAATGAATATAAACGAAACTTCTAATTGATAGACTAAACTATGTTCTCACTGAGATTAAAGTGTCCTTCTTAACACTGACGCAAGGACAATTGTAATGCCCTACAAGCTACTGCACAAGTACTAGAGGGGGGGTGAATAGTACTTTAAAAATAACAAGGAGTATAATTCCAAATTATAGTGCAAACAACTACCAAAACAATTTACGGAAGCTTAAATTGAATGACAACAACAAATTTAACAATGCTAATAAAAGATGTTAATGGGTTCGGATCCACCCAAGTCTCCCCGACTTGTTCCCGGTGATCCTACGTCCCAACCACCGGATCCCCTCCGGATACTTAGGTTAGAAACCCTAACCCAAGATTTCCACTATGAATATCTTGTGAAAAATCTTCACAATATCAAATCATACATGCAATGGCAATAGTGAATCCCACAACCCGGGATCACAACCTTCTCTCACAACCGAGAGAATCAACAAGCAATATAAATGAGTTTATATTGAAATAAGAAATCTTACCACAAAATCATATACCTTGAGTTTTTCTTACCAAATAGGTGAAAGGAAGGATTTGAGGAAGATGAAGTCACCAAGACCTAGCACCAAGGAAATGACCAGCAATAGGTGCCTAGGAGTGATTTGGAGACTTGAATCAAGCTAGAGCTTGAAGGGCTCACCAAGAACAAACTTCTCTCAAGATGGATTCTAGATCTAGAATGTGAGAGAATGGGTTTCTTGTGAGGAAGAGAGCTTTGGAAATGAGTGAGAATGGCTATCTCTTTCTATCTCAATGAATCTCTTAATCGCAGCTCTAACCTAGAGAGAAATGACCTAGGTTCGTATTTATAGGGTCCCATAAAAACAAGTTAGGTCAATTCCCAACGGATAGAAATCTGAGGAAACTAGTCGGTCAAAGAACAACCACTGACCGACTAGTTCATCAACTAGTCGGTCAGTCAAACAACATGGACCGACTAAGAGAGGAACTGAGAAGACATAGAAATTCAGACCAAGAAATCTAGTCGGTCCAAGAAGACATTCTGACCGACTAGTTTCACAACTAGTCGGTCAGTCAGTGAACGTAGACCGACTAAGAGGCATAATGAACTAGTCTGAATACAAATTGACTTAGTCGGTCCAAGAACAAAAGTTGACCGACTAGATTGTCAACTAGTCGATCACCAAACGTTCTTAGACCGACTAACGATAAACAGTAGCTTAGGAGAAATTTAGTATGAACAGTAAGTCACAACTAGTCGGTCAAAGAAGCATTACTGACCGACTAGTTCACAAACTAGTCGGTCGATGAGTCAACGTAGACCGACTAACTGTAAACAGTAAGGTGCAAGAAATTAAGAAAGCAAACTAGTCGGTCCAAGAAGAGTTGCTGACCGACTAGATCACCATCTAGTCGGTCAGTACTTCTTCTTGTACCAACTAACATGCACAAACAAGTCCGAATCGAAGCGCGACGCTTCGAGAAAGTTAGAATAAACTTGTACTAAGATCCTAGAGCTACGATATGAGCGTTATGAAGATAGAAACGTAAGATATACTCAAGGCTTAACATTTTATAGATCGAAGCTAAAAGACTATAAATAAAACCTTAAAGAACGGTCTTCGAGAGCTTCGATTAATTCTTCATGACTTCCAAAATGGCGCAAGAGTTTCAACGAAGCTTTAGGCATGAATACGAGCTTTGAGAAGTCTTGAGATGTCGCTTTGATTGTTCTCGTGAATTTGGCGACGATCTCCAATACTGCGCTCACAAATTGTTAGTTCATGAATTATTTATGTTTGCTCATCATCCAAAACCAAATCCGGGGAGTCCAATATTCAACATTCTCCCCCTTTTTGGTGATGACAAACCAACATAAATAATAATCAAAAATAATGATTCAAATGTAAAATACTTACTCCCCTGCATTAATGACACGTTAATTCCAAAATGAATATTTATAAATTGCATCAATCAGACGAGTAAGATATATAATGAGAATCGATTTTTGAAATATCGGATTTTGAAAATCCTTATATATATCTTAACTCCCCCTGAATCTAACACATCAAATTAGATTCTTGGAAATTGAGTTAAATTTTCAGTTGACCTATTTATTATCATTATCTCTCCCCCTTTGGCATTATCCCAAAAATGGGGGGCATACAACGACAACAACTAGGGAATGGAAAATCCAACACCGGGAGTCGTAGACAATGACGATGGACCTAATTGACACCAAGGGAAAAGTGTGGAAATCAAATCAAGGTGTGCCAAATTGTCCATTATCAAAAAAAGATAATCAAAATCATCAAAAATACCAAATAATTATTTATTTCTTGAATAAAGAAACATACTCTTCAATATTCAATATTCTTGGTTAAATTGGTGCATGGAAAACAATTCTATACAATTATAGAATTTCAATCTATTGAACCAAGTTTCAATCATCGAGCGACGATTTCACATAGCATGGACATTGAATGAGAATTAATGTGCACGACGAAGAAAAACAAAGTGAACATCGATGTATATATATATATAGAAACATCATGAGTACATCCAAAAAGATATCGACTACATCAAATGCAAAATACCCATCAAAAAGAAATACATCATACATCATTGATACAACATCATCATCAGAACACCATCATCAACATCCAAAATAAAAGTACAACACATACACCGACATCCAACATATCAAAATACAACAAATCAACACCCAAACTCTATCCCATCCTAACCCAAAACACTCTCAAAAGGTGTATCATCCAAAGAGCAGTGGAGAGTCCTCGAAACTGACGATCACGAGGAAGTGTCTGGATCTGCAGTCTCCGTGGGTCCAGTCGACGGAGTGGACTCAGGCTATGCAAGGAGGAGAGGTGTGTCAACAGACGGGATCGTCGGGGCAGGTGTAGAAACGATGACGGGCTCAACAGCTGGGGTCTCAACAGGAGTAACAGCAGGTAAGATAGGAGCAGGCTCGTCAACAGGAACAGCAGTAGCCTCAGAAGTCTGAACTACTGATGCAGAAGTCTCTGGAGCACCGGAAGTGGTGCCAACTCCAGGAGCAGATGTGGTAGCAGCAGCAGCAGCAGTGGCCTCATCGCCACGAGCCAAGGAGGTGACAAGCTCATCAAACTCCTCATCGTCCATCTCATCGTCCTCAGACACGGAAGGAGGAAGCTCAATGCCCATCAGACGAGCCATACGGCAAACTACCTCCTCGGTACGAGCCAAACACGACTCGTGCCGACGAAGTAGGCGTACGACATCATCTAATGTGGCAGAGGGAGTGGGGGCTGCAGCAGCTGAGGGAGTGGCCTGGGAAGCAGATGTGGTCGACCTCTGCACGTGACGAAGCGCCGCAAGAGATTTCTTAACGGCCGTCGCGTTCAGAGGAGGACCCAAGGGATGCTCATCGTCAGGAGGGAGAGGGACACGGAAATGACGGAAAACCAGGGTCAACGGACACGGGTAAGGGATATGCGTAGATTTATTGGTCTTGCGAATACACTCGAAAGATTCCATCTTATTGAGTATAACGCGAGCCCAATTAATCTCGCAAACCAAGAAAAGAGCGTAAATCAGCTTCAAAAACGGCTGGGATGGAAGAGAAGATGAGCCGTACTTGGGAAGCAAGCACGACTTCAGAATGAGATTTAGCACCCATGCATTTGGTTTGAACGACTTCGAAGGAACACCAATGAAGGCAGGAGGGATCACATGGAAGATATCAGAAAGAACGGACTGATCCAAGGAAGAGATATCATCAACAGAAATATCCGACGGAAGGAGATCAGACGATGAACAACCAAGTACCTCCCCCAAGATTTCTGCCGTGAGAACTATAGGAGTTCCCAAGACAGTAGTCTCGATGGAGTGACTCTCATCATAGTGGCCTCGGACACGATTGGCGTAGAATAATTTGACCTGGCGAGGATATGGTCTAGGGTTTGCCTTAGCGTCAAATCGAAGGTAGTCAAGGAGCCCACTATAGGAGAGGAGGTCAGCTAAGCCAAGGAAATCTGAAAACTGAACATAGTGCTCCAATAGCATCGGGCAGTGTTCAATACGGTTGTAGGCCGCTAGACACATAGGGTCGTCGCGACACAACGATATGTCAACACCACCCGCTGGCATTGGGCCCTTTCCCTTAGGCTGGCGAGTCCTAGGACGAAGTGGAGGAGTGGGTTCCCTATGGCCAGGCTCATCCTCAGGTATAAACTCAGTATCAGAATCAGGAGGAGTAATGGGAGTGTGGAGAATGGGCTTTCTAGACTTAGATAGTTTACCGGGTTTGACGGTCGCCGTCCTCTGCTTCTTCAGAGGAGGCGAAGACGGAGAAGCTTGGGTAGACTTAGCACGGCGCTTGGGCTTAGACGGATTCCTAGGGTTAGAAGGCTCTACAGACATGGGGGATGCCCCAGAGGAAGTGATAGGGATCCTCGTCTTTGCCATGATCGTGGCACGACGAGTACAAGCAAATGTCGGGATAGGTTCAAAAACCCTAAGCACAAACCCTAGAATCGGAAATAACAAGCCCTAGATGCAAAGTCGACAAGCCCTAGGATTAAATTCGATACCCTAGAAGAGAAATCAAGCTAGATTAAACCCTAGAATAGGAATCGAGACCTAGGAGGGGGAGATATACCTAGGAGGAGGAGTCGATGGCGGCGGAAGGCGGAGATGGCCGGAAAATTGGCCGGAGAGACGTCGGAAGTCGAAGGGTCTCGAGAGGGTTTTGGGTTTTTGCGGGCTGGAGAAGAGAAGAATACCGACTAAAACAAAGTTTAGTCGGATAAAAATGAGATAAGTCGGTCAGGAATGCGAAATGACATGTTTGCCCTATCACACTTAGTCGGTCACAGTTCAAGCACTGACCGACTAGATTACGATCTAGTCGGTCGGTCAATGAGCTTGAACCGACTAAGTCAAAACAGAGGCAAACAGAAATTTCTAGGGAAAGAGTTAGTCGGTCGCAGTATACTCACAGACCGACTAGTTTTCAATCTAGTCGGTCGGTAAGTGTACTGTGACCGACTAAAGAAAGTCAATGACAGGAGAAAGTTAAAAGCTTGATCTAGTCGGTCTGAGTTCACTAGCTGACCGACTAGATGAGCATCTAGTCGGTTGACTAATGAACTGAAACCGACTAGAAGAGTCCAAAATTTGATAAATGAGTTTTCTTCAAAAACCACTTGGATGAAACATCTTAACACTCTCATTAGTCATCTAAATTACCCCATAAAACGTCGAAATCTTAAATACGACATTCAAATACGAATTCGAGCACAAATTCAAACATATCACATAAAATCCCCAAAAATTCAATAAATCTAGCATGAACGAAATATCGCGAAATCGAAGAGCATGCAAGACAATTGAATGAAACATGAATCCTATATCTCGGATTCACCCATAATCCCCAATTCTCGACGCAACCGCACAAAGGAGTCCTCCTTTAGGGGTTTCGTGAAAATATCGGCGATTTGCTTTTGGGTTTCAACGTACACTAAAATGATGTCCTTTTTAGCAACATGATCATCTAAAAAGTGGTGTCGGACATCTATGTGTTTAGATCGGGAATGGTGCACCAGATTCTTTGAAAGACAAATAGCACTTTGGTTATCCACCATGATAGGGCTAGTATCACAATGAATACCAAAATCCTTCAGTGTGTGTCTCATCCAAAGAACCTGGGCACAAGCGGCACCGGCGGCAATATATTCCGTCTCGGTGGTTGAAAGTGATACGGAATTTTGCTTCTTGGAAAACCAAGAGACAATAGAATTTCCTAGAAAATGGCAAGTGCCACTAGTACTTTTCCTGCCGGATTTGCATCCCGCATAATCAGCGTCACTATATGAGACTAACTCATATGTGCTAGATTTCGGATAAAGTAATCCAAAATCTAAAGTGTAACTTAGATAGCGAAAAATACGTTTAACCGCTACTAAGTGAGACTCCTTAGGTTGAGACTGATAACGAGCACATATGCATATGGCAAACATAATATCGGGCCTACTTGCGGTAAGATAAAGTAAACTACCTATCATACCTCGATATAGACGAATGTCTACATCCATACCGCCCGTATCCTTGTCAAGATGCGTAGTCGTGCTCATTGGAGTCTTTTTCCCGGAAGCACTCTCCATTCCAAATCGCTTAAGCAACTCCACCGTATACTTCGTTTGGTGGATGAAGATTGCATCGTTCAATTGGCGAATTTGGAGACCTAAGAAATATTTGAGTTCGCCCATGTGGCTCATCTCAAATTGTTCCTTCATAACATTAGAAAACTCTTCGCAAAGAGTGAAGTTAGTAGCACCGAAAATGATATCATCAACATAAATTTGAACTAATAAAATATCATTATTCGCATTCTTAACAAAAAGTGTAGAATCGGCTTCGCCCATTTTAAAATTCAAATCCAAAAGAAAATTCTTTAGGCGATCATACCAAGCTCGAGGAGCTTGTCTCAAACCATAAAGAGCTTTCTTTAGTTTAAAAACATGATTTGGAAATTTTTCATTTATGAAGCCCGGAGGTTGAGAAACGTAAACTTCCTCAACAACATCTCCGTTTAAAAATGCACTTTTAACATCCATTTGAAATAACTTAAAATTTTTATGGCATGCATAAGACAATAATAATCTAATTGATTCTAATCTAGCTACCAGAGCGAAGGATTCTTTGAAATCGATACCTTCCTCTTGGCGATAGCCTTGAGCTACTAACCGAACTTTGTTCTGGATGACGACTTGGTTTTCGTCGGTTTTGTTCTTGAAGATCCACTTTGTCCCTATGATGGTGTGGTTCTTCGATGGCAAAGGAACAAGCTCCCATACCTCATTCCTCTCGAATTGAATGAGTTCCTCCTCCATGGCAAGGATCCAAGCACTATCTTCGCATGCTTCAACTATATTCTTTGGCTCTATCGATGAGGCAAAGGCACAATTGGCGAAGTGGTGGACTTGCGATCTCGTCTTGACACTATCATGAATATTGCCAATGACTTGCTCATGGGGATGGTCGCGACGGTATGAAGCCGCTTGGGAATACATTGATCACTAGGCACATTCTCAACAACTTCATTAGTCGGGTTAGTATCAATAGAATCAATTGAGTCAATGGACTTAGAATTTTCAAACGAATCACATAAAACATCCATAGAATCATTATCATTTGAAATTCTAGAATTAGTAAAATTCTCATTAAAAGAGACATGAAGTGATTCCTCGATCGTAGAGGATCTTTTGTTGTATATCCGGTAGGCTTTGCTACGTGAGGAATACCCAACAAATATCCCCTCATCTGATCTCGGATCAAACTTGTCCAAATTATCATATGTGTTTTTAATAAAACATTTTGCGCCGAAAACACGAAAATGTTTAACTTGAGGCAATCTACCAAACAACAATTCATAGCAAGTTTGTTTGGTGCCGGGCCTCAAAAGTATTCTATTAAACACATAACAAGCGGTGTGTACCGCTTCCGCCCAAAATTGATAACCAAGTTGACTATCTTCGAGCATAGTGCGAGCACACTCCACAAGCGTTCTATTCTTCCTCTCAACAACACCATTTTGAGGAGGTGCACGAGGGAAAGAAAACGTGTGAGTAATTCCAAGATCATCACAAAAATTTGAGAAAGACTCATTCTCAAATTCACCCCCATGATCACTACGAATAGTGACAATGGTGGTTCCGATGAGATTTTGTACTTTCTTCACAAATATTGTGAAGTTTTCAAAAGCTTCATTTTTATTACATAAGAAAAATACCCATGTAAATCTTGAATAATCATCAACGATGACTAGTCCATATCTTGCATTTCCTAAGGAAGCAACTCTAGTTGGCCCAAATAAATCTAGATGTAATAGCTCTAGTGGCCGTTTCGTAGAAATGCTTTTATTAGGTTTAAATGAAGATTTAGGAAGCTTGCCACGTTGACAAGAATCACAAAAACTTTTCTTTTCAAAAACGAGCTTCGGAAAACCTTTAATGGAATTTAATTGTGAAAGCTTATAAAGTGTTCCAAAGTTCACATGTCCAAAGCGTCGATGCCTTAAGTGTTGTTCACTTGTGTTGGCAACGAGACATTATTCATATGACTTAGGAAGATCCAAAATATAAATATCTTTATGGCGTGTGCCGGAAAATAATAATTTATTATCATCATTTGAAATATGACACAATCCTTTCGCAAAGCTAACTTTGTAACCTTTGTCACAAAGTTGGCTTATTGAAATAAGATTATGAATTAAACCATCAACTAGATAAACATCACTAATTAAGGGTTTAGATGGGTTACCCACTTTACCAACACCGACGATTGTTCCGCTCTCGTTGCCTCCAAATACGACGCGATTTCCATTTGCAATGGGAACCACTCCGGAGAGCAATTTAGCGTCACCCGTCATGTGTTTTGAACACCCGCTATCGAGTATCCAATTCCCTTTGGAGCTAAATTTAAATTTGTTGCTCCTTTTCTTTTTCTTTTTCTTGAGTACCTAAAGATAGAAAATTTCATATCATGGTACCCAAGGTCATTGGGTCCTCAAAGGTTAGACCTTTGGAAGCCAAGTCCAATTGGACTTAGACTTCCCCACATAATTTCTACTATGCACAACATCCGAAAAATAGGCATTCATATACACTTGTTTTTCATCCATACTTGTGTCCTTTGGGCTCCAAATAGTGAAAATTTTGGGAGCCATCATCCTATTGGGTGCATGCATGCGACGTTGATTTCTACGTGATGCATGTTGTGGATAGGCATACGGAACATGATGGAATGGTGCACGACGAGAATTATTCATATGATGTGGTGGGTGAACATATGCATGTGTGGGAATATGTGCGTGAGGGTGTCTCACATGGTGTGCACGTGCCCGAGAATGTGTTGCATAGAAATCATCATATGTGTGAGACGGTGGAGTAGGACGTGTGTTCCTACGTGGCATGGTATTTGTGTACATATAAGCATGTCCCTTCTTTGGAGGTCCACCCAAAGTGGGTTTCTTTCCGAAAGAGGGTGTGGACGAGGTGGAAGCACCATTGGTAGATGAACTACCAATAGAGTGTTTGCTACCACTCGTAGAGTCACCGGAAGTTGGCCTAACAAAAGTAGTGGCCGCTTTGGATGGACATCCCATCGTATACCCCAAACCAATGTGGTGATTGGCCGGAAGTAAGTCACTTAGGATTTTATCCAAATGGTCCTTACCCTTATTGAATTTATTAATTCGGCCTAATGTGTTCTCATATTTCTCTTTGAGAGAACGCATAGAAGTATCCAAAGTAGATACTTGCGATGTGAGCACATAAACACGAGATTTAAGATTCTCGTTCTCAATACTCAAAGTCGAGTTTTGAGAAGTTAAATCCGCTATCCTATGTTCTTCTGGATCATCAATACTAACATGTTCAAGTTTAGATTTGAGATTAACAATCTCATTTCTTAACTCTTCAACAACGGTGTCGTTGTTGGTGATGATAGTCTTAGGCGAGGTTTGAATGCTAGCTAGGTCATCTTTTACTTTAGTATATCTATTTACTAATTTAGTGTATTTAGACCATAAATGAGAGTTAGCATCCCTAAGATCATCCATAGTTACCTCATCGCCTTCGTCGTCGCTATCATCAGAGGAGGAAGATCCTTGATCATGCTCCTCTCTTGCCATGAAGCACATGTGTGCTTGCTCCACTTTCTCATCGTCCGACTCTCCGCTTGAGGAATCCTCGGAGTCGGTGAATGTTGCTCCGACAAGTCCATTTTTGTACCCCTTTTTGTACTTCTTCGACTTGTCAAACTTCGGCGCCTTCCACTTCTCCTTTTGCTTGTTTTGAGGACAATCCACTTTGATGTGTCCTGGCTTATTGCATTTAAAGCACAAAGGTGGAGAGGCGTTAGTAGAAGTAAATTTAGATTTTTGTTTGAAGTTACCCTTTCGGAAGAAGCGATTGAACTTCTTTGCCATGAGTGCAATGGATTCCATGTCCATTTCTTCTTCCGAGTCCTCATCATCGGTAGAGGTGGATGAAGCCACCTTGAATGCAATTGCCTTTTTCTTAGGCACGTCTTGATTCAAATAGGACTTCATCTTTTCTTGTAACATTCACCTTGCTATCTTTGCGTACCTCGTATGACATCAAAGTACCCATCAATTGAACTACGGTATACTTATTCATGGCATACCTTCCTCGATGGCGAAGGTACGTTTCTCCCAAGAAGAAGGAAGTCCTTCGATAAGCTTTGAGCACTTTTCCTTTTGAGTGTAGGACTTGCCGAGGGCCTCTAACTCGTTTATTATGTCAACGAAGCGAGCGTAATATTCCTTCATCTTTTCGCCCTGTTGCATATGAAACATTTCGTAATCTTTGTTTACGACTACGAGTTTAGAGTCTCTTACCCTACTCGTCCCTTCATGTAGAATGAGGAGGGAGTTCCAAATTTGATATGCACTCTTACATGTGCATATCTTATTGAAGTCCTCGGGCTCCAATGCGCATTGCAAGGCGTTCATTGCCTTAGCATTGCTTACCTCCGCGGCGATCTCCGCGGTAGTCCATTTCTCAAATTCTTCTTCTTCGGGCTCGATGTATTCCTTCATTGTGGTCCTCCATAGAGATGCACTCCGGAGGAAGGTTTCCATCCGACATTTCCAGTACCCGTAGTTGGTACCGTTGAAGAACGGAGCCCTCGTAGAGGAATGTCCTTCCATCACCGAAGATGCTCCTTCACGGTTCCTGAAGGTGTCATAGTTGGAAGGTGGACGCATGGTTTTGTTGTCGTTGGCAGACATAGCTAAGTATCTGGCTCTGATACCAAATGTAATGCCCTACAAGCTACTGCACAAGTACTAGAGGGGGGGTGAATAGTACTTTAAAAATAACAAGGAGTATAATTCCAAATTATAGTGCAAACAACTACCAAAACAATTTGCGGAAGCTTAAATTGAATGACAACAACAAATTTAACAATGCTAACAAAAGATGTTAATGGGTTCGGATCCACCCAAGTCTCCCCGACTTGTTCCCGGTGATCCTACGTCCCAACAACCCGGATCCCCTCCGGATACTTAGGTTAGAAACCCTAACCCAAGATTTCCACTATGAATATCTTGTGAAAAATCTTCACAAGATCAAATCATACATGCAATGGCAATAGTGAATCCCACAACCCGGGATCAAAACCTTCTCTCACAACCGAGAGAATCAACAAGCAATATAAATGAGTTTATATTGAAATAAGCAATCTTACCACAAAATCCTATACCTTGAGTTTTTCTTACCAAATAGGTGAAAGGAAGGATTTAAGGAAGATGAAGTCACCAAGACCTAGCACCAAGGAAATGACCAGCAATAGGTGCCTAGGAGTGATTTGGAGACTTGAATCAAGCTAGAGCTTGAAGGGCTCACCAAGAACAAACTTCTCTCAAGATGGATTCTAGATCTAGAATGTGAGAGAATGGGTTTCTTGTGAGGAAGAGAGCTTTGGAAATGAGTGAGAATGGCTATCTCTTTCTATCTCAATGAATCTCTTAATCACAGCTCTAACCTAGAGAGAAATGACCTAGGTTCGTATTTATAGGGTCCCATAAAAACAAGTTAGGTCAATTCCCAACGGATAGAAATCTGAGGAAACTAGTCGGTCAAAGAACAACCACTGACCGACTAGTTCATCAACTAGTCGGTCAGTCAAACAACATGGACCGACTAAGAGAGGAACTGAGAAGACATAGAAATTCAGACCTAGAAATCTAGTCGGTCCAAGAAGACATTCTGACCGATTAGTTTCACAACTAGTCGGTCAGTCAGTGAACGTAGACCGACTAAGAGGCATAATGAAATAGTCTGAATACAAATTGACTTAGTCGGTCCAAGAACAAAAGTTGACCGACTAGATTGTCAACTAGTCGGTCACCAAACGTTCTTAGACCGACTAACGATAAACAGTAGCTTAGGAGAAATTTAGTATGAACAGTAAGTCACAACTAGTCGGTCAAAGAAGCATTACTGACCGACTAGTTCACAAACTAGTCGGTCGGTGAGTCAACGTAGACCGACTAACAGTAAACAGTAAGGTGCAAGAAATTAAGAAAGTAAACTAGTCGGTCCAAGAAGAGTTGCTGACCGACTAGATCACCATCTAGTCGGTCAGTACTTCTTCTTGTACCAACTAACATGCACAAACAAGTCCGAATCGAAGCGCGACGCTTCGAGGAAGTTAGAATGAACTTGTACTAAGATCCTAGAGCTACGATATGAGCGTTATGAAGATAGAAACGTAAGATATACTCAAGGCTTAACATTCTATAGATCGAAGCTAAAAGACTATAAATAAAACCTTAAAGAACGGTCTTCGAGAGCTTCGATTAATTCTTCATGACTTCCAAAACGGCGCAAGAGTTTCAACGAAGCTTTAGGCATGAATACGAGCTTTGAGAAGTCTTGAGATGTCGCTTTGATTGTTCTCGTGAATTTGGCGACGATCTCCAATACTGCGCTCACAAATTGTTAGTTCATGAATTATTTATGTTTGCTCATCATCCAAAACCAAATCCGGGGAGTCTAATATTCAACAACAATGACTTACTTGAAGCCCTAAACCCAACACAATTCAATCTGCAAGGTGTTGAACTTCATGCAAACTGTTTGGCTTAAAGATGAATACATGAGTGGTGTAAGACTATGTATCCCAACCAGATCTTGAGACAAGCAACTTGTTGAGCACACTCAAGGTTGCAAATTTCAAGTGATTGGATACATGAGATGCTTGCACAGCTATCACTTGTGTTAGGACGCGTCATATCTAAATGAGATTTAGAAAAGAAGAAGGCATTCAGGAAAATCAATTGAGAAAGAAAGTTGTATCTATCATTAGTAAAGGCAAAAGCAGGATGAACTGAAAATATGGCATATTTGATGTCACGGTTTTAGGATAATTGTTATACAAAAGGAATAGATTGTCCTACGTGTTGGAAAAATGAGCAATTGTTGTTTCTTGGACCTTAGAGGACGTCTAACACACTTTGGCGAATGTCGTCACCTTGCTTCCGAAGCAATGTGTAATTTGTTAACAAAATTGTATTAAGTGGTAATACATGAATGCAAAAGTTATAGAATACTAATCTATTGCTAATATACTAGGCCGTACCGAAGAGAACAGACTTGATAAGTCACATAAAGAGGGCTCTGTTGACCTCTCGTATTATGAGTCGAAAGACACTTGTGAGTCTTATCTTAAAGGTATGATGGACATAACTTCTTCTGTAAGATAGTAGGAGAATGAGTTGGAGAACTCGTGGCTTCTTACATACGGATGTATCCGGACCCAAGTCTACATTAGCCTGGATGTGACATTCTTTTTTTATTATGACATGTGTTCTTGATGAAACTCAAGACTGATAAAATAGAGAACACAGTGACAAAAGTATTTTAACTGCTTTGATCAGATCGAAGGGTCGAATACTTAGCTATATAATTCTTGCGTAATTAAAAGAAAATGTGATTTTCTCTCAGGTCAAGTCTCTTAACACATCGGTGAATTGTAGAGCATGAATCGCACGCTGTTAAACATGGTGCGATACAGGAAAGTGACTTCAAGTTACAATCCTCCCTTTGGATTAATTTCCAGATAATAATGCCTAGGTTCTTAATAACGTTCTGTGAGGACCTTATCAATATGATATTCCTCAAATTAATCGTTAGAAAGTTAAAGGATTACTCGAGCCTCGTGAGACAAAGGAGTCGAGTAAAACATCATAGTTGATGATGGCCTAGACAACTTTCAAGATGTCATTCAGAGTAGTGACTCTAAGAAATGACTTGATGCAATTCGAAAAGGGTCTGTGCACATAAATAAGGTATGGACCTTAGAAAACGTGACCAAGGAACGTGTTCCCTTTGGCTGTAAGTGTATCTTCAAGACAGAAGATTAGTGTAGATGGATAATACTGAAGTACAAATTATGTTGGATGAGAATAGTTATCATCAGAACTCCTTTTAATGGATGGTATTGAACCTTTCTCGCCAACGGCTGTATACAGATCTATTCGAATCAGACTCGATGAAAATACTCATGATGACCATGAAAACTGGAGTATTCATGTATAATCTATTTTCTAAATATAAGCAGGGGGAGTAAGTATAATTACTCATTAATTTCTTAATTGCTTTTATTCATGTATTTTTCATTTGGGTGTCATCATCAAAATGGGAGGGAGTGATGGGAAATCTATTCCCACCCCTAAGTGGTTTTGATGATGAGCACACCAAATAGTATATATGTACGAATAACATTATTCAAGTGTGTAGGTTGTGCATTAAGCTAAGTAAAGCTCAAACCACACTCCGAAAAGAAGATCAACCTCACTAAGAAGATGAAAATGAATGGAGTAGCTCGCATTCTATGCTAAGCACAGATGAAGCTCACAGACGAAGCTCATAAAACATGCTCAAGCTTAAGATAAAGATGAGCTCAAATTCAAGAGAAGCATGCATGTACATCAAGATCTTATCAGAGTTATTTCTTTTTAAGAATATGTTAAAGCCAAGAAAATTTGCACACACACAAAATGTTTTTTGAAAACAATTTTTAAACTTGTTTTAAAAACTTCTTGAGAGCTAAATCTATTGATTCAATTCTTGTAGTCAATCTCCAAACACCCAGGAGTTGATTACTCATTTCTATAGCTGAGTTTCACTGAAAATCTGCTCTGGGAGTCGACTACCAAAGGAGGGAGTCGACTACCTGCTGTAGCAGAGTTTTCATTGAAAACTCTCTGGGAGTCGACAACATCCCTTGGGAGTCGACTACTAGCTATGCGTTTTGACTTCCCTGATTTCCTCTCCTATTTATTTTTTTCTTGATTTTTGGGGATGAAGTCAAACTCATTTTTGAAATTCGAATTCTCTTTTAAACTCTATAAATAGAGACCCTATGAGAACAATTTTTAATACCAATAATTTCATTCTTGAGCTAAGCAAAAACTCTCTTAAAATCTCAAAGTGCTCTCTTTGGTCTAAATGTTTGTCGTAGCCAAAAACGGTTTTTCATATTCTTTGATCTTATCGTTTATATTTAAATTATTTTTAAAATCATATTATTTTTTGGCTATTGCAAATTGGTTTTTCAAAATCCTCTCTTTGATGTTCATATTCTTAAAGGATTTTTGAAACCCAAGATTCTAGGTCACATCGTATTCATTCATATTCTTTGTGTGATCTAAGAACGCTATTTAATTCTTTCGCCACATAAGCACAATTGCAATGTTATCTTGGCTATAGGATTATTTGGGTGTAAACCAATCTCAACTAATCTTTGTGGTGAATTGGATTGTGATTTTTATTTGGATTCCCTTGGTGATAAGAGCATTGTAAATCCTAGTCAAGGCTACGTGATTGGAAATCCTGTTGGTGATACTAGGTCGTTGGAAATCCTAACGAGTGAAGTTAGGTAATTGTATTGCTAAGGCAATAGTGGATTAAATCTTGAGCCATGTTGGTCGGGGACTGGGCATACCCAGGTTGCGGGGAACCAGGATAAATCGCTTGTCTCTCCCTGTGTGATTTTCTGTGTTTGTATTTATTGTTTACTTTGTGCTAGTTATCAATTGTTGTTAATATATTCTCATTTGTAAATCTCTTGTTAATAATATTGTTAATTCAAAGATTACATTTTTATTTCGCTGTGAGATCTCTCTATTCATGGTAATTAATCTTTGTATTCCTTTTCATCATGTTGATTAAGGACCAAGCATAGATCACTCTACTTGGTTCCTTAGGCAACATTGGAAGGGATATTTCTTGTGTTCCAATAATCGAAGAAAAAGTTTTAACGTATACAACACTATTCAACCCCCTTCTAATATTGATTGCCATCCACATGATCCGACACAAGCAAAGTACATATCCATCAATATTAATTCTTTAGAAATAAAAACCTGCACGAAGGATCAGTCATAAGGCCAATAATGTCAAGGCCTATCTATGCGAGGACAGCCAGCTTGATACCCCCATCAGATTGGAGCTATCACATTAGCCTTGATTTTACAAGTCTACCCACACTACTATCCATAAAGATACCCCCCTTTCTGATCAAACGAAAAGCTGGTTAACGTGCACGCAGGCGACCTAAGCCAACATGGATCTAACCCTGGTGGCTGTTGGAAATAAATTGTCAAATTGAGATCCCCACAGAAACAACCAATCCTAAAAGCTGCTCAGTAATATAGGACTAGCAAAAATCGGATACTCAAATAACCAAACAAAATCCCTACGATCTTGTAAAGTAAAGCAACAAACGAAATATCTATAAATAAATCAAATCGCAGACACAAAGGTTTACCCTGTTTCGGTTGCACACAACCTACATCAAGCAACTTCCGAGATGATTCCACTATCAGAGGGATCTTCAAAGGGACTACAATCTTGCTTCCACTCACGTGAGTAATAACTTGGCTAGATGCACAAACCCTCACAAACTCACTCAAAGGAAGAAGAGAACAAGGAGACTATAAGAGAATAACTCAACTCCAATCACAAAACTCCTAGCCCTAATCTCTCGACAAAACCTTTAATGGCAGTGGCTTAAGTTTCTCTTTTACTCCAGATCCAAAAAAAACCTTAACCCTAATCCAATCAACCATTAGATTAAATAGGACATCAAAACGAGGCTGGAAAACCCATCTGAACCATTTACTTAAAAATCTGGGCCCTGAACCGCTCGGTCAAGCGAGTTCATCGCTCGCCCGAACAGCCGCTTCGCTGCTGCAGCTGCTGGGTGGATGAACGGGGAGCTCAGTCGAGTATATGCTTCGTTCGGTCCGAGCGCTTTGTACATCATCAAACTCTACATTTATAAAGCTCGGCCGAGTGCTCAAACCGCTTGCCTGAGCAGACATTGCTCGGTCGAGTGGTAGAGTGCTCGATCGAGTATAGTCGCATACTACTTGGCCTATGTTTTGTGCTTGCAGCTCGACATTCCTTCCTAGAGTGTGTGATGTGAGAGACTTGAATCACCAAAATTTAACAATCTGCATTGATTCAAATCTCCTCACATGTACTCCAGCACATCCACGCTGCTCGCCATGACCCTCTCTCTGGGTTTCATCATCACCTCGGAGTTCGTGTCTTCTGGCGCCACCTAAGCCAATAAAGAGATCAACTCCAGGCATAACTGCAGCTTGATGGCAGGAACTGGCATTAGTAAACATGTCTGTATGGTTCTTCTCAATCAGGATCTTCTGAATCTCCACTTTCTTTTTCTCCAACTCTTGGAAGGAATTTTGCACCTCAATATGCTTCGTCCTCGAACGGTATGCCTGGTGCTTTGCCAGATGAATGGCACTCTGGCTGTCATTGTACACTCGTGATGAACTTTGTGGCACCCCCAAATCTCTAAGCAGACTCCTCAAATATTTGGCCTCCCTCACAACTTCCACCACTTCGATCAATTTGGCCTATGTGGTTAACAAGGCTACCACAGACTGTAGGACCGACCTCCACGATACCGCGATAGTGCCCAAGGTGAATACGTACCCCGTGGTAGATCGCCATCTATCCCTGTCTCCTACGTAGTCAATGTCGTAATATCATGTCAGCACCTTTCCGTATCCTCTTCCGTAGAGGATCCCGACACTAGTTGTGCCTCGCAGATACCTCAGAATCCACTTGACGGCCTACCAATGCTCCTTGCATGGGTTGGCCATTTACCTGCTAACCATTCCCACGGTTTGTATAATATCTGGACACGTGTATACCATTGCGTACATCAAACTCCCTACTGCACTTGCATATGGCTCCTGAGACATATACTTCTTTTCATCCTCAGTGCTAGGTAACTGTGTTGCAGACAGCTGAAAATGAGCTCCTAGTGGTGTTGTCATGGGCTTCACGCTCTCCATCCCAAAACGGGTTAGCAGCTTCTGAATGTACCCCTGATGAGACAAACTTAGCTCATGTCGCTTCCTATCTCAAAAAATGTCCATTCCAAGAATCTTCTTTGCTGGCCCCAAGTCCTTTATATTGAACTCTTGCCCCAGCTTCACCTTCAGCTTCTTCACCTCAGCCATGCTATTGGAAGCAATAAGTTGGTCGTCCACATAGAGCAACAAATAGATCTTCATGCCATTCTCTAGTGCGTGCACATATACACACTGGTCCTTGATGCTTCTCTGAAAGCCTACTCACATCATGAAGCTGTCGAATCGCTTGTACCACTGCCTGGGTGACTGTTTCAACCCTTATAATTATTTCTTCAATTTTCAGACCAAATTTTATTTCCCCTCAAATCTGAACACATCTGGCTATTGCATGTATACCTCTTCATCAAAATCTCCATGCAGAAAGGTGGTCTTCATATCAGTTGCTCCAACTTCATGTCCATGCTTGCCCCTAGTGCCAACAACACACAAATGGATGTGTGTCTCACAACATGTGAGAATATCTCATTGTAGTCCTCTCATTTCCTTTGTGCAAATCCCTTGGCAACCAGTCTGGCCTTATACCTGACATCATTACCACCTTGGGTTGAGCTTTCTTTTACCTTATATATACAATGACATCTAATGGCATGCTTCTCGTTGGGTAACGGAACCAACTCCCAAGTGTCATTACGGTGAAGGAACTCCATCTCCTCCTCTATAGCACCTTTCTAGTGAGCGACATCTCTTGTGTTTATGGCTCCACTATATGTTGTCGGCTCCTCATGCTTCAAGTTGAGTGCATATAATGCCATGTCATCGAAAGTAAATCCTGAATAGTCCCATGCTCCAAATCTCTCGGGCGCCTTCTTCACCCTCTTTGATTTCCACGTTCCTTCATCACCTGCATATGTGTCAACACGTAACTGAGATGGACCTGGTGTCTGCACATGGTCCTCAACACAGACCTCATCACGTCCTTCAACTGTGATGTCGACCATTAACTCTTTGCCTGGTCACTGAGTAGGCTGGACTGTAAGGTTGACCATGTCTATCAATGTCTTCTCTATGGACTTGTCTCCTTTTGAGTGAGAATGCTCCGCCCTGAGCATTGCATCCTCATCAAAAGTGATATGTCGGCTCACTATCGCTTTATGTCCCTCTGGATCCCATAAGCGACATCTATTGACGTCGTGACCATATCCAAGAAAGATGCACTTCTTCACTCTTGGATCCAATTTGTCTCCCTCTCATGCACATATACCGGGCAACCCACTATGCGCAAGTACGAATAGTCTCCAGCTTCTCCACTCCGAGCACAATCCCCATACATCTTTGTGTATATAGTCAAGCGGTCCCCTGCTAGTGTGCTTTCCTGTGTTAAACTGCACCTTTGTCTTTTTCTCGTACACACAGGACTCACAGAACTCAATGCTCTCATTCGTAGCATCAATCAACTTTCTCCTCCGAAGTATGTCAAGGGTCTTTTCACACGGATGACCCAAGAGATAGTGCCACAACTTGGCTGAATCTTCGGTACTTGAGCTAGTAGCACCAACGTTCGCATCTCCTTCCATTGTGGTACCTTGCAGGGCATATAAGTTTCCCACTTTCCTTCCCTTCATCACTGTCATGGCTCCTTTTGACATTCTCAATTGGTGTTTCTCAAAGACCTACTTGCATCTGGCATTGTCCAAAACGCCTATGGAGATTAGGCTCTTCCGCAGATCTGGGACAAGCCTCACATCGGCTAGTGTGCACACTATGCCATCAAGCACCTTGATCTGGACGGTTCCAATACCTACAGTCTTGCACACGGAATTGTTTCCCACGAGGATTGAGCCTCCATCTTCCTTGAAATGGTACGTCGTGAAACAATTCCTATGTGAAGTCACATGGTATGAGCATCCACTATCCATAAGCCAAGCAATGTTTGCTTCACCTACAATCCCTGCTGCAAACATCTCTGGATCTCTACCTTCATCATGGATATGCATACCATCTATTCCCAATGATGCTGAACAAGACACTTTATCGACATTCTTGCCTTTCTTCATATTCTTATCAGGACACCGGTCAGCAAAATGACCCTTCTACTGACAATTGTAACAAGTGATCTTCACGAATCTATCCTACGAATGTCTTGACTTGGAGTGATCATTGTTCTTCCTTTGAACTCCTCTCCTTTCTTGTCAACCTTTCATATGTATGGTCTCCTCATGGTTACTTACATGATCTCAACCTTGAACCTTGCCACATAGCTGCTCAGTGTGAAGTGTCGCCTTCACCTCCTCTATGGTGAGAGTCGTTCGGTTATAAATTATAGACCGAACAAACTGATTATACTCCTCAGGCAATCAACACAACAGGATGACTCCCTATTGCTCATCTTCAATCTTCACATGCATACACAGTAGCTCTAGCACTATCTGGTTCAATTCATCCATGTGATCCTTCACTATGGATCCAGACTTCATCTTGAGCGTATACAGTTGCTGAAGCGGATAGAGATGACTTGTGAATGACTTCTACATATACAGTCCCTCAAGCTTCTTCCAGATATCAGACGTCGTTGCTTCATCCAAGACCTCTCTCAGGACATTATCTGCCAATGACAACTGAATCGCACTGTTTACCTTTCTCTACATCACAGCTCCATCAGATTCCTTCACATCCTTGTCGATATTCGCCTCGTCCAATATGATTTGGTAACAACCCGTCTGCATCAGAACATTTTTCACTTTCGTTTGCCAGATTCGAAAATCATTCCGACTAGTGAACTTCTCAATGTCCAAAGTTACTAACGACACCATCTTCGCCACTAACTTCATTCACAAACGAGCACAAGCTTTGATATCACTTGTTGGAAAGAAATCGTCAAATTGAGATTCCTGCAGAAACAACCAATCCTAAAAGCTGATCACGAATCTAGGACAAGCAAAAATTGGATACTAAAATAACCCAACAAAATCCATACGATCTTGTAAAGTAAAGCATCAAACAAAATAGAAACAAATAAATCAAATTGAAGACACAAAGGTTTACCCTGGTTCGGTTGCACACAACCTACCTCTAGCAACTTTCGAGTCGATTCCACTATCAGAGAGATCTTCAAAGGGACACAATCTTGCTTCCACTCACATGAGTAATAACTTAGCTAGATGCACAAGCCCTCACAAACTCATTCAAAGGAAGAAGAGAACAAGGAGGTAATGAGAGAATCACTCAACTCCCATCACAAAACTCTTAGCCCAAATCTCTCGACAAAATCTTCATGGCGGCTGTTGCGGGGTAAATCCTCTTACGATGAATTTATATTGAAGTGTGGAATCAAGGGTACGATGATTACAAGTGTAGGGTTGATGACGAAGCTAATTACGATTTGAGGACTATTTGTAGATGAGAATCTCAAGGTCGCCCATCAACCGGAGCAGGTCGCCCTTCGATTGAAGTTGGTCGCCCTAGGTCGCTTCAACCGTCGATAGCAGAGGCGAGCTACCTGTAAGGAGAACAACTCTTCAGAAAAGTAGGGCTAGCTGCTAGCCCGTAGCCTCTCCGATGCTTAAGTCAGCAGGTGATTATTAGGACAATGTTGGACACGCTCGGCGATCCCAAAGGCAGATCAGCACTCGCGTGGCAGACTAGTGAGGGAGGCACGAATATATGGAAGATATCCGAACCTTGCGTATTGATGGTAGTAATTTATTCGTAACTTACCAAGCCCCTCTCTGATGGTGGAATAGGCTGTTGGAGTCGGTTGCTTTTGCTGAGCTGGTGGTGTCGGGGTGTCAGAAGTTCGGCCGAGGACGTCAGGGCCGAAATCGTCAGGCGTGCTTTTGTCAGGCGTGCTTTTGTCAGGTTGTCAGGCATGAGGCTATCAGGCAGTGAAACTGCCAGGCGTGCTTTTGTCAGGCACACTTTTGTCAGGCATGAGACTGTCGGGCGGTGAAACTGTCAGTGATATTTATGGCAGTCGCCTCCCTCTTGAAACCTCAAGTTCTACTTTGGGCGGACTTCCTTGGGTGGAGAGTTATACAGGCTGTCTCTTAGGCGATCTTCTCCTCGCCAAGCTGGCATGGTTGGTGTGCGATCAGTCGGAGGACTCTTCTCTTTGATTCGGTTGACGAGCATGCCGCTCTGCTTGGGCGAGCTTCTCTAAGACTCGGCGAACTTCTCGTCAGAGCTAGTTCTCATTAGGGAGATTCGGCGAGCCGTTTACTTAGGCTATGAACATGTGGGCCTAGATCGATTGGGCCGATCTTGAGGTTGTAACAATTACCCTTGTTATTCGAGTTCGAAATGGGAGGTCCGGGTAGGCTCAGATGACGTGCTTCACTCTCTATTGGATGACAGCTGAGCATTAAATGTGAGGTGACCGCTTTGATGGCATTAAATGAGAACTGACCGTTGGATCTATAAAGCCATCATGCCGATTTTGTTGTCGGGGAGCAATCGAGGCGCCTCGCCAAGTGGAGCATGACACGTATCCCGTACTGTTCTGGGGGAAGTCAATACACCAGTTTTGCCCTGGATCTTGCCACGTGGCCTACCCTCAACGACTGGGATCTCCCGATCACCTCTATAAGATAGAATGAAGGGGCAGCAGATGAGGGTTTTTGTATTCGAATTTCAAAAAGGCTTCTCTTGTTTTTTCGAGAGTTCTCGCCGTCGGTTATTACTTCGTCGGAGCTCCATTGATCTTCTTCTTTTCTAGGTATTTTCTTGATCTATCAATTGCTTCTTCTGGCTCTTTAGCTTTCAATTCGAACACAGAGGGGTACTTTGGAGAGCCTAGAAGTGGGAGTGCTGCAGCAGTGGAGGATACGATGGTATGGCCGGAGGAGTGGGAGGCACGTCATGCAGTTCCTTCAATGTCGACGGTGCAAGGGGAGCCCAAGAAGAAGGAGCGAGGGCTTGGGTTGGGATTTGGCAGAGTCAGGGCCATGGTTCCAGCAGAGATTAGGGTTATACAATGCAAAACAAGCACCATCATTCTCCCCAAGATCTGCTCCACATACAGTCGGCCACCCTGCGCAGTTCGCCTCCCCGAACCCAATGAAAGGGTTTGCTCGCCGAGAGATAACAAAGTCTGGGTCTACTACCCAACCTTTGAACTCGGACTGCGGTTTTCGATCAACCCCCACCTTCTTCACTTGTTGAACTTCCTTGAGGTCTCTCTCTTCCAGCTAACGTCGGACTCCATCAGCTCTATGGCTGGGTTCGTTGTCCTCTACAATTCCAGTGGGATAAGTCCGAGCCTATCGCTCTTCCAGTATTTCTTCGAGACGAAAAAGAAGGGGATGTATCATTGTGTTAGTGCGAGGAGGGGATGGCATATCATCCTTGAGCTGCCGAGCGAGGTGAGAGAGTGGAGGGAGAGGTATGTCTTCATTTTGATGCCGGCGGACTCGGTATTGAGGTCGAACTGGGGAACGCTGAATCCCGTAGTGAATAGAGGGGTGACCCTGGAGGGGCAAGACCTGGAGAACTCCAAGCTCTTGGAGGAGATCCCCGAAGCGACCCGAAAGCATGCAAACTTGGTTAAAGGCAAACAATTCGCCCAATTTTTCTGGCTCGAAGGTATTGCAATCTTGGCGACCTTCTCCCTATACGCTCACTCTTATCTTTCTTCTCTCTGCAGGTGTGGACATGATCCTTTCATGGGAGGAGTTGATGCGGAGGGCTAGGGAGCCGACGGCCAAGAAGTCTTCAGCCCATTAGAAAGGCAAGGAGGCGGCGATCAAGAACTTAGTGATGAAGTCTGGATAGAAACGGAGCTCGGGGGTCATCATTAGGGCCGAGAGGGGTGAGCACGACAAGAAAGCAAAGGAGATGCCTTCGACGGTCGTTCATACCCCTAGGGTCAGTGAGGCGGCACAGGGTGGCTTCATCGACCTTGGCACCGGTGAGAAGGTGGTGACGCCCTGGAGCTTGTCGACTCAGGGCACCACTACGGCAAAGACTGGCAGGGTTCCGGTCGAGCGTTGGCCTTATGGCGAGCTTCCCATTGGGCAACAAGGAGTCAGTGTTAGATGAGGCTGGCGTTGCAGCTCGTCTGGCGGAGAACAGGCTGTTGCCGAGGGATCGTGAGTCCCTGTTTAATGTTGGTCCAGAGCGCCTTTGTGGTACGAAAATTTGGCACAGTATGCATGGCTACAGCTCTCTCTACTCCATACTGCCGGTATTCTTTCTTCCAGGTGTACTTACGTTTTCTGTTCCTCCTATAAGCGGTCGCGGCAATGGTGTCCTTGCAGCGTCATACTTTTGTGATTGGGCTCAAGGCGACCTATAGAAAGAATAAGGCTGAACTCCAGGTAGCCATTGATAATCTGCAGGTGGTAGAGGCAAAATTCGAGGAGATCATCGGGAGGCTGCAGAATAGGGAGGATCGGCTGGAACAGATCCGGGGGTGGTACGCGACCCAGAAGGAGGAGGTCGTGAGGCTGGAGAAGATCGTTACGGGGCTGGAAGGGCAACTTGGGGAAGATGAGAATCAAAGGGTCACTACCATGAATGCCATGCCGAGGAAGTGGAGGCCAAGGGGGTGGAGATCACCGAGCTCAAGCGACCGGTGGCAGTGCTGGAGAAGATAGATCTGGAGGCCGTAAAGGTAGGGGCCATCCGTAAGTACCAGGAGGTGGAGTATCTCCTCATGATGAGGTCGATGAGGGCGAAAGGTGTAGAAGAGGGGTTGCAGGTGGGCTTCAAGAGAGTGTAAGCGAGGTTGGCGAATTTGTACCCTGCCTTGGAGGTCGACTTGTCCAAGTTGACCATGGCCTCTGATGATGAAGAGGATGACGTTGATACTCGGGGGGAGGCGACGACGGTTCGGGTGAAGGTGACTAGAGCGCCATATAATCTTCGGGGGGTGGTGGTATCACATCTCGCTTCCCATTCTATCGGGAGCGAGGATGCGAATGGGCCCACGATGTGCTTAAAACAAGGAGTAGTACTTTTTTTTCCTCCTTGGCTTAAACATAATAACGCATCTGTGAAATAAAATGACAGGATCTTGCATGCTTATAAGAAATAGTACAGATGACATTATTACAATACCAAAGCGTCTGAAAATAAAGTACAACATATGCCTAGTATGGCCGAAATCAACAAGTACAACAGTTACCTTATTTCAAATATTTAAAAGTGCAGTCGCGAGGGTAAACGTCTAGTCTTCCATGGGTAGGTACTCCATGTGGTCTTCGAGAATTGGCTCAACTCCTGTAGCAAAGTCTTGAACGAACACACTAGCGATACCAGACGGACATTTCGTAAAACAACAAAGTGAAATGTCCGTCAGCGAGGTTTACTCTGCAAGATAATCTCAAAACCAAAACATTAGGCATTTTAAATTAAACAAAGCTGAAAAGACAAGTAATAATATTAATAGGAAAGAGTTATGACAGTTAAGCATTCCCAGCAATTTGCAACCTGTAGCAATTTAATCATTTAATAACAATTTGCAATACTATCAGCAACTGTGACAATTTAGCATTTGATAACACAACTATAGCAACCTGTAGAAAAAGATGTTAGAGCAATATTTAATTACCGATCTATTCTAGTGATAAGTCCATGTCCAAGAGTACGAGAGATACCAACATGTATCCTACGACGAGAGCAAATCCGAGGTGGTACCCACCGTCCCAATATGGCGACGGTCAAGGATCTAACCTCCGTAATGTGTTGGAGGTGTTCGGTATGGGTGCATCCAGCCACTCGGTAACACTTGAAATCATAGACTACCCCAATCCCATGGTCAAGTCAAGTGTCGGGTCAAACGGACGTGTATTATCTATATATTTTGAAGTTCCATCTTCCATTCATTTACATTAAAGTTCCATCTTCCATTCTTTTATACTCAGTTCATTTGCATCATTAGATGCACACAATGGTTCCATGATGTCTCAATAGTCCGTATAATATCTTCACAAAAGTTCACGACTCAATTTAACAATTAAATGTAAATGTAAAAATACGTAATAGTATAAGAGAATGAGTAAGAAATGAGTTTAACTAAGCAAATGAGTTTAAATTAGCCTAAAATATTTTTCTAAGGCTAGTAGGCAGTTTCCAAGATTGTTAAATAATTATTAATCATTTTTAAACAATGTAAAAGGGCCAAAAACTAATTTTAAATCAAAAAGTCATTTTTACGACATATGTTCCAAGATTTATTTAGGGCAAAACGTACGTCAGAATTCTTCCAACAAGGGGTCAAAACAATCATATTGACTAGTACTA
Organism: Scilla litardierei; assembly: GCA_030789695.1. NCBI lineage: Eukaryota > Viridiplantae > Streptophyta > Magnoliopsida > Asparagales > Asparagaceae > Scilla > Scilla litardierei. The sequence goes on from CM061142.1 coordinate 371,656,067, forward strand.
CAAATTTTCAATGTACGTGAAAATCTCAATATACGAATTTTAAAGCGAATTTAGCTTATTTAAGTTTTGCCTTTGAAAAATCACTGTGGGAGATATACTTGCCTTTTGGCAATGAAACCAACATCAATGAGTCTATTTCGTCGTTTCTGGTTTTTTGGGACTGGTCTCGTATTTTTCTGAGGCATGTAAGATTTAATATCAATTTATTACTAACAATCTATTGTTATACGTATACCTAAATGTATTTAAATACGTATTTTATTTAAAACCCATTTACGTTCTCACATTCACAGAGAGATAGAGGGTGAGAGTGTGGGGGAGCGGGCTCTGGCATCGGTGTTGTTGTTGTGGCATCGGGTTCGTCGCGGTGGAGGCTAACTCAGCGGCGGTGGCTCGGGGCGTCAGAGCAGTTGAGGGAGGAGGGCGACTGGATGGGCGGGATGTCGGGGGTTTTTGCGCCAGTTGTTGGGAGAGTCGGTGTGGGGGTCAGGGTTGAGGCTAGCAGCGGTGTTCTGGTGTAGAGGCGAGTCACCTGTGGGGAGAGGGATGTCGCGGCGGTGTGCATTCAGGTGGCGAGCTCAAAGGGTGCGAGAGGAGGTGGACGACGATGGGTGCTTCGAAGATGCGCGGCGAGCGGGCTACTGTCGACGGCAAGGGGAAGTGCGAAGGTGGCAGGCTGGGTTCTCGTCGTGGAGGCCTGGGTGGAGGAGAGGGGTTCGCCAGAGAACATGGAGGGGAGGAGCGGCGGACGGGAGGGGAGATGAGAGGGGATGGTTGGGTTCGGGCCTAGGGGATTTGTTGCCTGGGTGATTTGTTTTGTGAGGGAGAGAGATTAGTGGGGGGTTTATATAGATTTAATTAAGTATTAATTTAATGTTAAGTAATTAATATATAGCCAAAGACATTAATAAGTAGGTTTAGCTTTTGAATACTTTTTTAAAGTTTGTCTGTTAGCACATGGGCTGCCATGGTTAGAGGTTTGTGGGTGATTAGTAAGGGTGATTAGCAATAAAATGTTGAAATACCCATAAATCACATATCACTCTGAAAAATTACGAAAACATAGCCACGGGTTCGTATCGTCATGAGGATCGTGACTACGAGATCTAATACGTAGTTTGGGCTATGAAGATATGAGTTTTGGGCCAAAACATTTAGATCGCGGGTTTACAGGTTCTATATTGATTTGACTTCAGAAAATTACGAAATTAATATGGGGAGCACTAAATGATCCTAGAAACTCATGGTAGAAATTTGAAATCATTTTGATAATGTTTATATAGAAAAATAATTATTACGGATTTAATTTTAATAATTGAGTTTAAATAATTATATAAATTATTTAGGGGTTTTGGATGGCACTCACATTAGCTAAAATAGGCTATTGATAATACAAAATATTTTTATAAATGATTTTGAAACCAATTTGATATTAAAACTCCTGATCAACCATTATAAAATATTTTTGATTTATGAAAATACGTAGAATACAATTATATGCGTACTGATGAATACGGGCCGTCACATCCTACCCACCATATAAAAATTTCGTTCTCGGAATTTCTCATACTAAAATACAGGGAATAACGATACAATGAAACTATGATACAGTGAACAAATATGGATATCTCTCACGCATCTCATCTTCTCGTTCCCAGGTGGATTCACCGGGTGAGTCATGTCACCACATCACTCTAAAAAGGTCGACTACGCTATTCCTGTGAGTCTTCTGACGTTGATCCAGAATCTGCACTGGCTGTTGCTCATATGAAAGATCTGGTCGTACTGTGATCTCTGAGTGGTCAACAACATGAGTAGGATCATTGATATAACTACACAGCTGGGAGACATGGAATACGTCATGTACTCCTTCTAGTGAAGGTGGTAGAGCCAGGTGGTAAGCTACTTCTCCAACTCGCTCCAGTATATCAAAAGGGCCAATAAATCTCGGACTGAGCTTTCCTCTTCTTCTGAATATGATCACTCCCCGGTTAGGAGATATCTTCAGAAATACATGATCTCCAGGTTGAAACTTTAGATGACGACGCTTCGCATCGGCCCAGTGCTTGTATCGGTTTTGTGCAATGCGAAGTTTGTCTCTGATAGTATGCACCATATTAACAGCTTCTACAATCATCTCCAGACCCAAAAGTTTTCGATCGCCAATGTCATCCCAACTTAATAGAGAACGACATTTTCTTCCATAAAGTGATGCAAATGGGACCATGCCGATACTTGATTGGTAGTTGTTGTTGTACGAAGACACTAAGTGCAAGTGGTCTTCCCACGAGCCTTTGAAGTCAAGCATACAATATCTCAACATATCTTCGAGTATCTGCATGGTGCGCTCTGATTGCCCATCCATCTGTGGGTGATACGCAGTGCTGAAGCTCAGACTGGTACCAAGATTCGATTGTAGACTCTTCCAAAAGTGAGAAGTGAATCTCGTGTCTCGATCAGAGACAATGCTAATTGGAACTCCATGTATTCTCACGATTTCCAACACGGTCATTGTTTATATCATGATATATACTAAGAAGAAGTTTTAAGGTATATGAATAATTATTACCTCCATGTATTTCTTCGCGAGTAATTCAGTCGATTGTCCTACTCGGAATGGTATGAAGTGTGCTGACTTGGTTAATCGATCTACGATCACCCAGATGGCATCATTCTACTTTGTACTTCGAGGTAGTCCAGTGACAAAATCCATGGTGATGTGTTGCCACTTCCACTCGGGAATAGGCATTGGTTAAATCAATCATGCGATGCGATGATGTTCATTTTTCACTTGCTGACATAACAGGCATTTGGCGACGCTTCGAGCAATGCTTCTATTCATTCCATGCCACCAAAAATTCAGACGAAGATCCTTGTACATTTTGGTTCCACCAGGATGAACGGTGTATGGGGAACTATGTGCTTCATTCATCAGCTCTTCTCGGATATCGCCTGAAGGCACATAGATTCTGCTGCCATATCTCAAAGATCCGTCTTCATGGATAAGAAAATCCATTTGAAGACTTCCTTCCACTTGAGCTTTGATCTTTCGCAACTTTGCATCTCCAGCTTGAGTGACTTTGATACGATCGATGATGGTAGACTGAATCTGAAGATTCATCAATGTAGCTTCATTCCCAGGTAGTATGATTTCAATCTCCATCTCTTGCAGCTCTAATTGTAGTCTCTTCTGAGCCATGAGTATCATAATAGTTTGTAGCTGACTCAATGCGTCTGGTACGACATTAACCTTCACAGTATGATATTGGAGGTCGATGTCATAATCAGCCATGAGTTCCAACCATCTGTATTGTCTCATGTTCAGTTCCTTTTGCGTGAAGATATACTTCAAACTCTTGTGGTCGGTGAAGATCTTCACTTTCTCTCACATTAGAAAATGCCTCCAAATCTTCAGAGCAAAAATAACTATGGCTAACTCCAGATCATGAGTCGGATAGTCCTTCTCGTGAGTCTTTAGTTGTCGGGAAGCATATGCCACAACATGACCATGTTGGTGTAGCACGCATCCAAGACCTTTGCCAGATGTGTCACAATATACTTCAAATCCCCAGTTCTGTCTGGTATAGTCAAAACTGGTGCAGTTGTCAGCTTCGTCTTCAATACTTCGAAAGCTTGCTCACAAGTCTCAGACAAAATATACTTGACATCCTTCCTCGTCAGGTGAGTCATGGGCTCAATAATTTTGGAGAAGTCCTGGATAAATCGGCGGTAGTAGCCAGCCAATCCAAGAAAACATCGGATGTCTGAAACTTACCGAGGGGTTGGCCAATTTCTAACAGATGCAACTTTCTCATCGACTGAAATACCATCTCCTGATACCACATGCCCAAGAAAGGCAACGTGATCAAGGCAAAATTCACATTTGCTGAACTTAGCATATAGTCGATGATGGCGCAGAGTCTTCAATACGATCCGCAGGTGCTCAGCATGATCTTTCTCGCTTTTCGAATTGACCAGAATGAAGATCACTACGAATTTATCCAAGAACTCATAGAAGATTAGGTTCATGAATACTTCTAGCACATTGGTCACGCCAATGGGCATAAACACGAATTCGTAGTGTCCATACTTGGTTCAAAAATCGGTCTTGGATATGTCGTCCTTCTTGACTTTTACTTGGTGATATCCACTTCGGAGATCAAGCTTGGAGAAGACTCGAGATACACCAAGTTGGTCGAAGATGCCGTCGATGCGTAGCAATGGATACTTGTTCTTCATGGTGACCTTGTTCGGCTCTCGATAGTCCACGCACCTCCTTCTCGAGCATCCTTCTTCTTGACCAATAGGACTGGTGCACCCCAGGGAGATATGCTGGGATGTATCCATCCTTTCTGCAACCGGTCGTCCAATTGAGTACAAAGTTCCTCCAATTCTGCTGGTACCATACGATAGGGAGATTTGGAGATAGGTTGAGTGTTTGGCATTAGATCAATTGTGAATTCGAGATATTGATTGGATTGTAATCCAGAAATTTCTTTAGGGAATACGTCGTCGAATTCTCGAACTACTTTGGGCTTCTCAGGTTCAGCTAGCATAGATGCCATCATCATCTCCTTAGGCTTGGCCCGAAATTTAATAAGTCCAAGCGAATGGCTTCCTCTTGTAAATTCAAACACCGGATGGTCGGGAATTTTGAACACTACCTTCTTTTTGCGACAATCGATGGTAGCGTAAAAAGTTCTTAACCAATCCATTCCGAATACAGCATCAAAGTTTGGCATGTCGATTATCATGAAGTCAGCGAAGAGTTTGCAACCACATACTACCAGAGGGCATGATCAATAGCCACCGGAAGTCTTCACTATGTCATTCCTGGTGTTGATGTTCCATCGGTTAGAAAGGGGGTCAACATGAATGGAATGTGTTGGAGCGAATTTAAGTGATAAGAAGCAATGGGATGCTCCAGAATCAAAGAGGGATAAGGCTGGTGTAGATGCTACTAAGACGATACCTAAAATATGATAAGGTATACTTAATAGTCTATAGTAAAGCTATGAGCATCTAGTTAAAGTAAGGGAGGATGTCTTAGATGTTACCTGTGATTACTAGTTTAGTCGCCTCAGCTTCTTTGGCAGACATGGTAAAAGCTTGGCGTTTTGGCTGGGCCTGTTGGAAATCCTTCTGCTGTGGAGGTTAGGGTGGTCTACGAGATGTCGATCCAGGAGCTCCCGTAGTCGGAGTCAGTGATTTGTTGATGCACTGAGAGCAGTCTTTAACAGTGTGCTCTGATGATCCACATGCCAAGCATTGGTTCAACAGTAGGCGACAGTCTTTCTTGACATGCCCCGGTCGGTTGCAATGGAAGCACATCGTTATAGCTTGATTACTGTTTGGTGGAGCAGTGATCCGGTTTTTGGTTGGAGCAGCAGGCATGTAGTTGTTGGGAGCAGTAAGCCACTTGAAAGTAGTAATCTGCATTGGTCGGAGGTTGTTCCTTGGTGGTTCCATCGGACGCTTTCCATGGGCTATTTTATGCTGTTTATAAACAGCCTCATGGTTACGGGAAGCCTCCAGTATCTTCTCATAGCTGGTCAAATCGTGGAGGTCATTGAAGCTTGAATATTGAAATTCAGACCTTGGCAAAACTGGATGGTATGACCTTTTGGATTCTCGACCATGTGAGGGGCGAATCGACTTAGCATGGAGAACTCAGCATCATATTCGTCAACAATCATTGATTCTTTTTTCAAGTTGACGAAATGTTGTTAAAGTTCCCTTTTTGCTGCTTTAGGGAAAAACTTCGTGTCGACCGTTTGCGAAATGTGGCCCAGGCAATAGGCCGCTATACTCTTTTCCTGAGTGTCCCACCACGTTCGGGCGTAATCAGTTAATTGGAGCCTAGCTACCTCTACGCATCCTGCCTGGGGGATGAGGGCAGCGCTCAAATTATCTTCAGTGCTTCGCGTCCATTCTTCAGCTTCCAATGGACTTTCCTTTTAAGAGAACGTCTTAGGACGCATCTCACGAAATTTTTTAACTCTGGCATCTCCTCGGAGAGCAGTTTGAGGTTCACGCTCGAGGATGTGATGTTGGATGTCCAACATCTCTCTAATGATTCCCATAATGTTGTTCTTAGTGATGCTGTTGGTGTTTCTGGTGTTGGGTCGACCTGCCAGGCTGTAAAACAAACCACAAGGTAAGTTCGGTAAGATATTTATTCTAGTTAGATACTTTGATATCAATGTCGTCTAAACTATTTCTTAAAGTATTTGCATAAGCAAGACATGTATGGACCACCACTAAAACTTGTCACGCCCCGCTTCACATTCTATCGGAAGCGAGGACGCTAATGGGTTAGCAATGTGCTTAAAACAAGGTGTACTTTTTTTTCTTTTCTTCCTCCTTGGCTTAAACACAATAACGCGTCTGTGAAATAAAATGGCAGGATCATGCATGCTTATAAGAAATTGTACAGATGACATTATTACAATACCAAAGCGTCTTAAAATAAAATACAACATAGGCCTAGTATGGCCAAATCAACAAGTACAACAATTACATTATTTCAAATATTTAAAAGTGCAGTTACAAAGGTAAACGTCTAGTCTTCCGCGGGTAGGTACTACACGTAGTCTTCGAGCACTGGCTCAACTTTTGCAGCAAAGTCTTCAGCGAACTCACTATCGATACCTGACGAACATTTTGTAAAACAACAAAGTGAAAAGTCCGTCAGTGAGGTTTACTCGGCAAGATAATCTCAAAACCAAAATGTTAGGCATTTTAAATTAAACAAAGCTGAAAAGACAAGTAATAAGTTTAATAGGAAAGAGTTATGGCAGTTAAGCATTCCCAGTAATTTGCAACCTGCAGCAATTTAATCATTTAATAATAATTTGCAATACTATCAGCAACTTGTGACAATTTAGCATTTTATAACAAAACTGTAACAACCTGTAGAAAAAGAGGTTAGAGCAATATTTAATAACCAATCTGTTCTAGTGATAAGTTCATGTCCAAGAGTACGAGAGATAACCAACATGCACCCTGCGACGGGAGCAAATCCGAGGCGGTACCCACCGTCTCTATATGGCGACGGTCAAGGATCTAACCTAAGTAATGTATTGGAGGTGTTCGGTATGGGTGCATCCAGCCACTCTGTAACACTTGTGATCGTAGACTACTCCAATCCCACGGTCAAGTCAAGTGTCGGGTCAAAAGAACGTGTAAAAGTTCCATCTTCCATTCATTTATATTAAAGTTCCATCTTCCATTCTTTTATACTCGGTTCATTTACATCATTAGATGCACACAATGGTTTCATGATGTCTCAATAGTCCGTATAATATCTTCACAAAAGTTCACGACTTCACAACCCAATTTAACAATTAAATGAAAATGTAAAAATACGTAATAGTATAAGAGAATGAGCAAGAAATGATTTTAACTAAGCAAATGAGTTTAAATTAGATTAGAATATTTTTCTAAGGCTAGTAGGTAGTTTCCAAGATTTTTTAAATAATTATTAAGCATTTTTAAACAATTTAACAGGGCAAAAAACTAATTTAAATCAAAAAGTCATTTTTACGACATATGTTACAAGATTTATTTAGGCCAAACCGTACGTCTGAATTCTTCCAACAGGGGTCAAAATGATCATATTAACTAGTACTACAACATATATTTTTCTCGTACGTCAGTGTACGTGAAAATCTCAAGAAACGAATTTTAAAGTGAATTTAGCTTATTTAAGTTTTGCCTTTGAAAAATCATAATGGGAGATGTACTTGCCTTTTGGTGATGAAACACATGCCAATTAGTCCGTTTCGTCGTTTCTGATTTTCTGGGACTGGTCTCGTATTTTTCTGAGGCCTGTAAGATTTAATATCAATTTATTGCTAATAAACTATTATTATATGTACACCTATACGTATTTAAATACGTTTTTCAATACGTATTTTTTAAAAACCCATTTACGTTTTCAGCTTCATAGCGAGAGCGAGAGAGGGTGAGAGTGCCGGGGAGCGGTCTCTAGCGTCGGTAGTGTTGTTGTGGCGTCGGGGTCGTCGTGGTGGAGGCTAACACGGCGGTGGTGGCTCGGGGCGTCGGAGCAGTTGAGGGAGGAAGACGACTGGAGGGGCAAGCTGTCAGGGGTTTTTGCGATGGTCGTCGGTAGACGTTGGAGTGTGGGTCGGGGTTGAGGCTTGCGGCGGCGTCCTGGGGTGGAGGCAAGTCACTGGTGGGGAGAGGGAGGCCGCGGCGGTGTGCAGTCGGGCGGCGAGTTCAAGCGGTGCGAACGGTGGTGGACAGTGATTGGCACTTCGAAGACGCGTGTGGAGCGGGCTACAGTCGACGGTGAGGGGAAGTGCGGCGGTGGCGGGCTGGGTGCTCGCCATGGAGGCGTGGGTGGATGAAATGGGTTCGTTGGAAAATGGGGAGGGGAGGAGCGGCAGACGGGAGGGGAGATGAGCGGGGATGGTTGGGTTCGGGCCTGGGGGATTTGTTGCCTGGGTGATTTGTTTTGTGACGGATAGAGATTAGTGGGGGGTTTATATATATTTAATTAATTATTAATTTAATTTTAATGTAATTAATATATAGTCAAAGCCATTAATAAGTAGGTTTAGTTTTTGATGACTTTTTTAAAGTTTGTCTTTTAGCACATGGGCTGCCATGGTTAGGGGTTGGTGGGGGTAATTAGGGTTAAAGAAAATAGTAATTAGTGATAGCAAAAAAGTGATTAGTAAGGGTGATTAGCAAGAAAATTTTAAAATACCCATAAATCACATATGACTCCGAAAAACTAGGATCGTAGTTTGGGCTACAAAGTTATGAGGTTTGGGCCAAAACGTTTAGGTTGTGGATTTGCAGGTTCTATATCGATTTGACTTTAGAAAATTATGAAATTAATATGGGGAGCACTAAATGATCCAATAAACTCATGGTAGAAGTTTGAAATCATTTTGATAACGTTTATGTAGAAAAATAATTTTTACGGCTATAATGTTAATAATTAAGTTTAAATAATTATATAAATTCTTTAGGGGTTTAGGATGGCACTCGCATTCCCTAAAATAGGCTATAACTAAATTGATACTACAAAATATTTTTATAAATGATTTTGAAACCAATTTGATATTAAAACCCTTGATCAACCAATATAAAATATTTTTGATTTATGAAAATACGTAGAATACGATTATACGCGTACTGATGAATACGTGCCATCACATGTGGAGTGTTAAGGGCCTGTCTTAGGGCCTCGCTTAGGACTTTTTCTTCTTTATTCTTTCTTTTGTTTTGGAGTTGGACTTGTAGTGTCGACCGATGTGATATCTTTTGTAAGGCCGACTTTTTGAAATACCTGTAAATATTTTCAACATCTTGATCAACGAAAGTTTTATTTCTGAAGGACGTTGTCCGAAATCATTTTTTAGAGTATATAAAGACTCGGCGCTTCCTCCTCCTCAGCCGTGCCCTTATGTGTACCCCCGACATATAGGGTGGACGAGAGTTGGGGTGATAGCGGGCCGGATGTTGAGAGTATAGTTCGGCCCTAGCCCGTCGGAGCGAGCTTGAGGGGGGTGCGAGCACGTAGCTCGGCCCTTGCCCTCTGATGCCTATCGAGGGCAAAGCTCGTGAGCTTGCCCTGGAGTTGAGGGTGTGGAGGGTCCAAGCCGTAGCTCGGTCCTTAACCCACAGGCGCCTATCGAGGTCGAAGCTCGTCAGCTTGTCCCGAAGTTGAGGGTGGGGAGGGTGCGAGCCGTAGCTTGGTCCTTAGCCCACCGATGACCTATCGAGGGAAACGCTCTTAAGGTTGCCCCGGAGTTGAGGGTGGGGAGGGTGCGAGCCGTAGCTTGGTCCTTAACCCTCCTGCGACCTATCGAGGGCAAAACTCTTAAGCTTGCCCTGGAGTTAAGGGTATGGAAGGAGGGAGCCATAGCTTGGTCCTTAACCAACTGGTGACCTATCGAGGGCGAAGCTCCTAAGCTTTCCCCGGAGTTGAGGGTGGGGAGGGTGCGAGCCGTAGCTCGGTCCTTAACCCACCAGCGACCTATTGAAGGCAAAGATCGAAAGCTTGCCCCGGAGTTGAGGAGGGTGCAAGCCGTAGCTCGGTCTTTAACCCACAAGTGACTTATCGAAAGCGAAGCTCGTTAGCTTTCCCCGGAGTTGATGGTGAGGAGGGTTTGAGCCGTAGCTCTGTCCTTAACCCACCGGCGACCTATTGAGGGCGAAGCTTGTAAGCTTTCCCTGGAGTTGAGGGTGGGGAGGGTGCGTGCCATAGCTCGGTCCTTAACCCACCGACAACCTATCGAGGGAGAAGATCGTAAGCTTGCCTCGGAGTTGTGGGTGGAAAGGGTGCGAGTCGTAGCTCAGTCCTTAACCCACCGGTGACCTATCAAGGGCGAAGCTCGTCAGCTTGCCCGGAGTTGAGGGTGGGGAGGGTGCGAGCCATAGCTCGGTCCTTAACCCACCGGTGACCTATCGAGGTCGAAGCTCGTAAGCTTGTCCCAGAGTTGATGGTAGGGAGGGTGCGAGCCGTAGCTCGGTCCTTAACCCACCGACGACCTATCGATGACGAAACTCGTAAGCTTACCTCGGAGTTGAGGGATGGGCATGTGCGAACTGTAGCTCGGTGCTTAACCCACTAGCGACCTATCAAGGGCGAAGCTCGTAAGCTTGCTCTGGAGTTGATGGTGGGGAGGGTGTGAGCCATAGCTTGGTCCTTTACCCACCTGCGACCTATCGATGGCGAAGCTAGTAAGTTTGCCCTGGAGTTGAGGGTGGGGAGGGTGCGAGCCGTAGCTCGGTCCTTAACTCACCGACGACCTATCGAGGGCGAAGCTCGTAAGCTTGCACTGGAGTTGAGGGTGAGAAGGGTGTGAGCTGTAGCTCAGTCCTTAACCCACCGGCGACCTATCAAGGGCGAAACTCGTAAGCTTGCACAGAAGTTGAGAGTGGGGAGGGTGCAAGTCGTAGCTCATTCCTTAACCCACCGGTGGCCTATCAAGGACGAAGCTCGTAAGCTTACTCCAGAGTAGAGGGTGCAGAGGATGCTAGCCGTATCTCAGTCCTTAACCCACCGACGACCTATTGAGTGTGAAGCTTGTAAGCTTGCCCCGGAGTTGAGGGTGTGGAGGGTGCACACCGTAGCTCGGTCCTTAATCCACTGGCGCCTATCGAAGGTGAAGCTCGTCAGCTTGCCCGGAAGTTGAGGGTGGGAGGGTGCGAGCCTTAGCTTGGTCCTTAGCCCACCGACGACCTATCGAGGGAAACGCTCTTAAGCTTGCCCTGGAGTTGAGGGTGGGGAGGGTGCGAGCCGTAGCTCGGTCATTAACCCTCCTACGACCTATCGAGGGCAAAGCTCATAAGCTTGCCCTGAAGTTGAGGGTGTGGAGGGTGCGAGACGTAGCTCGGTCCTTAACCCACCGGTGACCTATCGAGGGCGAAGCTCGTAAGATTGCCCTGAAGTTAAGGGTGGGAACGGTGCGAGCCGTAGCTCGGTCCTTAACCCACCAGCGACCTACTGAAGGCAAAGATCGTAAGCTTGCCCCAGAGTTGAGGAGGGTGCAAGCCGTAGCTTGTTCCTTAAATCACAGGCGACTTTTCGAGAGCGAAGCTCGTTAGCTTGCCCCGGAGTTAAGGGTGAGGAGGGTTCGAGCCGTAGCTCAGTCCTTAGCCCACCGGTGACTTATCGAGGGCAAAGATGGTAAGCTTGCCCCAGAGTTGAGGTGGGGAGGGTGCGAGACGTATCTCGGTCCTTAACCCACCGACAACCTATCGAGTGCAAAGCTCGTAAGCTTGCCTTGGAGTTGAGGGTGGGAAGGGTGTGAGCCGTAGCTCGGTCCTTAGCCCTCTGGTAACATATCGAGGGCGAAGCTCGTAAGCTTGCCCCGGAGTTGAGGATGGGAAGGCTGCGAGTTATAGCTTGGTCCTTAACCCACTGACGACCTATCGAGGTCGAAGCTCGTAAGTTTGTCCCAGAGTTGATGGTTTGGAGGCTGCAAGCCGTAGCTCGGTCCTTAACCCACCGGCGACCTATCGACGATGAAGCTCGTAAGCTTTTCCCGGAGTTGAGGGTTGGGTGGGTGCAAACCGTAGCTCGGTCCTTAATCCACTGGCAACCTATCAAGGGCGAAGCTCGTAAGCTAGCTCTGGAGTTGAGGGTGGGGAGGGTGCGAGCCGTAGCTCGGTCCTTTACCCATCTGCGACCTATCGATGGCAAAGCTAGTAAGCCTGCCCTGGAGTTGATGGTGGGGAGGGTGCGAGCCGTAGCTCAGTCCTTAACACACCGACGACCTATCGAAGACAAAGCTTATAAGCTTGCACCAGAGTTGAGGGTGGGAAGGGGGTGAGCTGTAGCTCAGTCCTTAACCCACCAGCGACCTATCAAGGGCGAAGCTCGTAAGCAAGCACAGAAGTTGAGAGTGGGCAGGGTTCGAGTCGTAACTCGTTCCTTAACCCACCGGTGACCTATCGAGGGCGAAGCTCGTAAGCTTGCCCCAGAGTTGAGGGTGGAGAGGGTGCGAACCGTAGCTCGGTCCTTAACCCACCGACGACCTATCAAGGGCAAAGCTCGTAAGCTTGCCCCAGAGTTAAGTGTGGGGAGGGTGCGAGCTGTAGCTCGGTCCTTAACCCACCGGAGAACAATCGAGGTCGAGCTCGTAAGCTTGCCTCGGAGTTAAGGGTGGGGAGGGTGTGTACCGTAGTTCGGTCCTTTATCCACCTGCACCAATAACCTTGGAGGGGAGCTGAAATTTTCAAATGGAGATGACAATATTTGAGAGTATGCATAGAAAACGATAGTTATATTTACAAAGCTATTGATAATATCCGAGTAAATGCTCATCATTCCTATGGAGGGCTAGCTCGTCTCCTTCCATTGTTGGTCGCCGAAGTCCTCCCGATCATTGATGAGTTCGACCAACAGGGCTTGCTCGGGCTCTTTGTGTTTGGTGGAGCCGACCTAGCAGCTTCGTGACAGTCTTTGGCTCCATCGCGCTTGTCCTACTCGCTGCAGAGTCTGGAACTTAATCATTTAATGCAGTAGTGAGGGGAGAGCTTCGATGGCAGTTATGTATGGCCACCTTATAATGTCGTTGCATGCCGACATAATGTCGACGACAACGAATTGCGTCATCTAAGTGACGATTCTCGGCTCCTCCCCCAGAGACATTGGCAGGGTGATAACTCCGACGATGGGAACCGAGTGGCCGATGAAGCGACAATCGGACCCGTACATGGCCTCAGATCTGCTTGCTTTAGCCCCATCTTCTCGATCATTGACATAAAAAGAATTTCGCATGAGCTTCTGGTGTCGATCAAGAGGCGGCTGACTATGGCCATTCCAATTTAGGCTTCGATGATGATGGCATCATCATGTGGTAGATTGACCCCCTCCAAGTCGTCATCTGAGAATGAGATGCGGGGACGAGCCACTCTCCTCTGCCTTGCTTCGTCACCCACGACTGTTGTCATCACTTGTCTAGCCTACGCCTTTCTGACCGATGCCGACGCGCCACCCGAGGATGGCCCACCGCATATCACATATATGTGTATGACCACTCTAGGTTGGCGAGGGATGTCCTGCTCGGCATTCTGGGGCTGGTTCGACCACCGCGCTCCCGGGGGCGCTCTTTCATCACGAACCGATCCCCTCCAATCGACGAATCTTTGTAGATGGCCCTCCTGAATCAGCCATTCGATATCACTATTTAGAGTATAGCATTCGTCAATATCATGACCTTGATCACCGTGATATCGACAGTATTTCCGTATATTCCTCGCGGCTGGGTTTGTCCTCATCTCCTTTGGCGGGTCTCGAAGAAGTCTGGCTCTGGTCGCTGCGGCCAACACTTCAATCATGGGGGCATTGAGCTGAATGTATTGGGCCTGTTGTTGTCCTTCAGGCCTGATGACCACCGGTGGGGGCTCTCTCGGTGCGGCGAACCCTCACGCTGGTCCGGGGCGATCTTGTGGTCAATGGACTCCTTGGTCGCGCCTTTGGTTGCCCAGTTGGTCGTGCCTCTAGGGTGGTCTTCCTGCATTCATCGAAAATAAGGCCGCCGCTCTTTGCAGGATGTCCCAACCGGGGCGGCCACCTTCTTTGCTCCCAAAGCCTCCTCGCTCAGCATGAAACTCTCTGCCCTGGTGACGAGTGCATCCAGATCGGTGGGTGGATCTTGGAGGATCAACTTGTGCAGGCTCCGGTTGGTCAACCCTTTTTTGAAGGCTGCCATGGTGAGCTCATCTCTGCAACACGCCACGCCAAGCCTTTACTTCTGGAAACAGTGCAAAAACTTTCAGATCGTTTCCCCTTCTTTTTGGACTATCGAAAATAGATAGTCCGCATGTTTCTTCTTTCTCCGTCCCGCCCTGAACTACTGGCAAAACTTCTGGGATAGATCATCGAAGAATTCGACGGAGCGGATAGGCAAGTCGTTGTACCACTCTAATGCCAACCTTTTAAGAGTCATTTGGAAGCCCCGGTATAGGAGTGCATCATCTGCGCATTGAATCTCCATTGCCCCTCTATATCGCTACACATGTTCGAGGGGATCGCCAGCACCATCATACAGTTCAAGCTAAGGAAGCTTGAACCTATGAGGTATTGGGGCCACGGACACTCATCTGGCCACAGGGTTAGCCACTTCTAGGTAGGGGCGCACAGGTGCTCTATGAGGGCACATAGGCGATCTTCGGGGGTCGATACGGGCACCTCGACTACCTCACCAATCATTGGATCCATAGGATGAGCCACCTCGGTGATCAGTGGTGTCCCTCCCTGACTCGAGGGAGTCCTACTCTGATCGCGGCTTCGTCATCGATGATCAACATGCCTAGGAGATTGGCGGGCCGACATATGGACGCTCCCTCTGTGCAACGAGACATCCACCGACGGTGGGCTATGTGGGAGCCATCAATTTAGGGTTGATGCCTCCGGGATCCTATGGCTCTCCTCCTGGAACCTTTCTCGTGCGGTGATGATGAATCACAGCTGTCGACGTGTGATTTCTTCATCTACCGCATTTGTTGAGCGACAGCCTTCGCCTCTTCATCAAGCTGCCTTAGTTGAACATCAACTTCTTCATCGAGGCACCTCTGATGAGTGGCCTCCATCTATGCATTGAGATGCCTTTGCTGAGCTGCTATCTATTCGTTGAGCCCCCTCTGTCGGGTGGCTGCTTCTTCTTCGATTTAGGGATGAAGGCTGCGCCTCACGTTCTGGAGTTTAGGGAGACAGTGGATGTCCCAGCCACAGCCGCACCCCAACCATTCATCATCTTTGTAAAGACTTCAAAGCCTTGGTGGATAGCACATGCCTATGAATGAATAGCCTCCGTCGTCCCCTCAAGGGGTACATCTGTTGGGCGAGTCCTTCCGAGAGGACGTGGCTCGTCCTCCAAGGGATGTTTACCACGGTTAGGACTAGGATTGAAGTGTATGGGATTAGACATGGGTTTGACCCTAAGTGTAGGATCTAAATAAGGCCTAGAGGGGGGGGTGAATAGGCCTTTGACCAAATTATCGCAAGATAAAAATTAAGCCTAGTTTACAGCATGCAGTTTAGGAATCAGACAATCAAATCATTCACAGAAGACACAGAATTTAACGTGGTTCGGTCCCCATGACCTACGTCCACCCCAATGAGCAATCACTTATACTGTTTCTTTAAGAAGTTACAATCTCCCTTAGATTGGTGCACCAATACCAACCTGTCAGACCAACTCAAGCTCACCAAAGCCAAAAAGAAACATACAAGTATCACTCCCCAACCCAACTTGCCCCAACAAGTTTGGTTTCCCAGAATCCCAAATAATGGAAGAAATTATATTACAGAAATGCTGATCAAAACATTAATAACTTCACAAATAAATAAGATCAAGAGTTTAGAAAGCTCATTTGTGAAGATCTCTCTGGTTGTCGTCTTTCAGCACATCAGTAGCTTCGCAACGCTTCTTACGGAATGATGATCGGATGTCTGTAGAAGAAGTAGTCGCTGTCCCCGTGGAAGTAGTCGGTAGAAGTTCCTCACTCAAAGTGATCTCATTTTCTGCACAGGAGGAACTAGCTGCTCAACTTGCTATCACTGCGTCGGGGATGAAGTCACGGTCGCAACGCTTCTTGCGGAACTCAATTTGGATCTCTAGAACTCCACTTATTGATGAAAATGTGAAGAGATGTACATTGGTATTTATAGAATTGAGTTAACGGGTCTCGTTAATGTGCGAGGGGATCCGCCACGAGGCGGCTTAGCGGGTTTAATTGCACTGGGACCCGCACCCGCAATTTACGGCCTGTCGGCAGCCGTTCGATCGCAGATGGACGGACGAGATGCGGCCACGTCTCGCGGATTTTCCGCGTTCAGCGCCCGCCTCCGCTGACGAGCCGCCCGCCAGCGCTGACTCGAGTCGGCAGCGCCTGAACCGTTGGATGGAGATCCGACGGTGGAGATTACGCCACGTCGCCCGCGGCTGACTCAGCGGCGCCCGCCTTCCGCGACTTCATCCGCACGGTAGGTGGCCGTTGGATCGAGATCGGGCGGCGGACAAGCGGCCACGTCGCCCCGCTGTCGAGCGGCCGTTGGATGTGGAACGAACGGCGCAGATGATGCCACGTCGACTTGGATTTAATTCAGCGATGAAGCGTATATATGCACAGTACCGTATGCCGTATTTGTTGAGTATTTTCACTGTATTCTTGCGTATTTGGGCATCAAATAAATCCCAAAAATTCTGAAATAATTCTCAAAAATCCCAGAGCTTCATATTGACATGTGAGAATTGTTTCACCTTATTTCTCCACTTGTAGAAAAAGTTTCTTCTTTGTATACTTTGTATTTTCTCGTATTTCCCCGTATTTTGACTTCAAATAATCTCCATAAATCCTGAGAAAAATCCCATGCTATTTATAGCCTATGATTAACTCTAGGGTAGAGTTTCATAGCTATAATCTCTTGTTTGATCAGATTGTGTAATTTCAAATGAAGTTTCAGCTCCGTATTTCAACGTACTTGAGTACGTGCATGTGTAACCTGAGCAATCATGACTATAGGGATCTGTGACACACTCAACAAACATATTAGAACAGTTCAGTAGGGTTTGTTATCATCAAACATAGGTTAGGATGCTGTTTCCAACAATCTCCCCCTTTTGATGAGAACAAACCAGACATTAAGATTACATCAAAAATGTGTGAAGTGTGTGAGTGTGTGAAGCATGAATATGAGCATGAATGGCATGATATGCTCCCTCTATTGACATGCTCAATCTTAATATTTCTCTCCCCCTTTGTTTTCATCAAAAAAATATGAAATTGCATATGATGAATGGAAAAGTGAACATTATAAAGCAAAACAACAGACAATACATCGATGACCACAAGGAATAAATAAGCAATAATCACCAAATCATAACTAGCAGAATTCATCTCCGTGCTCAAGTGTGATGATCAAATGTTTAGTACATATGGAAAGGTAATAAGGAATACAACCTGTCATAACCATCTTTTCCACTGAATATATGAACATCAAAGATTGGGTTTCCCCTTCTCATGTAATATGAGTTCAAGATACCAATTCCAAACATGACCGAGAAGGATTTTTAAATGTGAAATGGCAGTGCTTGACGGACTTAACACCAACGCTAAAAAATGACATTTATAGCATAAGTTGGATGTCCAAGGGTAGTATCAAGGACATGAATCGTATCCATTTTTCATACGAAGCTCTGTGTATATATTTTGAAGACACTCGTCTTGCTATTCTTTTTATACACGTATATTTTGATGAGAGCTTTTCTTTTTACCCATGCCTTGAAACATCATATCCCATTAAAACATAAATTAGTCCACCAACAACCACTTTTCTTATTCAATATTTCAAATCCATATCAAAAAACATATTGATCTGTGTAAGTGTGATTGGATGATGAAAAACGTTAGTTACTCATTAATGAATATGACCTAATTAAGCATGTAGTCTTTGAATGCAAGCATTGTTAAGAATATAATATTCAAAATCCATAAGACATATGTTTTGCATTTAAAGTTGATTCTGATGAAAAAAAAATGCAAAAGGAGGAGATAGACAATTCACTTTCCCTTTCTGTTTATATTTTTCTTTTTCATTTTTTTTTTATTTTTCTTTTTCATTTTTTTTTTATTTTTCTTTTTGTAGCATACCACACAAAAACAATAAAAGCACACCAAATAATATTTTCACTCTAAATATAATCAATAATGCCCAGTTCTAGACGTAGACGACAAAAACGATCTTCCTGGCAAAGGTTTTGTAAAGATATCTGCCAACTGAGAATCAGTAGAAATATATTCAATGGATACATCCTCTTTTGCCAAATGATCTCTAAGAAAATGATGTCTGACATCTATGTGTTTTGTCCGAGAGTGATGAACAGGATTATTAGAAAGATCTATAGCACTCTTACTATCACATCGTAATGGAACTTTTCTAAGATCCAAGCCGTAGTCAGACAGGGTTTGCATCATCCAAAGTACTTGGGCACAGCAACTGCCAAGGGCAATATACTCAGCTTCAGTAGTGGACAAAGCAACACTGTTCTGCTTACGACTAGACCAAGAAACCAATGAATGTCCTAGCATAAAACATGTTCCACTAGTGCTCTTTCTATCAATCATACTACCAGCATAATCAGCATCAGCATAGCCAACCAAATTAAGATTACCACAAGAGGGATACCATAGTCCAAGTGTAGGAGTGTGAATAAGATATCGAAAAATCCTCTTAATGGCTATCAAATGTGATTCTTTTGGACAGGCTTGAAATCGTGCACACAAACAGACAGAAAACATGATGTCTGGTCTAGATGCAGTTAAATAGAGTAAGGACCCAATCATACCTCGATAAAGCTTTTGGTCCACATTTATACCTTTGTCATCCTTTTCAAGCTTCGTCGTCGGACTCATTGGAGTTCGCATTGGCTTTGCATTTTCCATCCCAAATTTCTTCAACAGTTCTTTTATGTACTTGGTTTGTGAAACATATATGCCATCTCCAGTTTGTCTTACTTGAAAGCCCAAAAAGTATTTCAACTCTCCGACCAGACTCATCTCAAATTGATCCTGCATAACCTTTTCAAACTTTTGGCATAAAAGATCATTAGTAGCACCGTAAATAATATCGTCCACATAAATCTGAACAATAAGAAAATGATCCTGTTCATGCAAGATAAACAAAGTGTTGTCTGCACTACCCTTTTTAAAGTTATTTTCCAAAAGATATGAACTGAGACGGTCGTACCAAGCTCTGGGAGCTTGCTTCAGACCATACAAAGCCTTTTGCAACTTGTAAACGTGATTTGGAAAACTATGACTTTCAAAACCAGGGGGTTGTTCAACAAAAACATCTTCTTTCAAATAACCATTTAAAAAATGCACTTTTCACATCCATTTGCTTCAATTTAAAACCTTTGAAACTTGCAAAAGCCAGTAATATTCTAATGGCTTCTAATCTAGCAACGGGTGCAAAAGTTTCATCACAATCAATTCCCTCAATCTGGTTATATCCTTTGGCCACTAATCTTGCCTTATTTCTGATTACATTTCCAGATTCATCAAGTTTGTTTTTGAAAATCCATTTAGTGCCAACAATTGGGTAATTATCAGGTCGGGGCACTAATGTCCAAACATTATTTCTATCAAACTGATTAATCTCATCATGCATGGCCATAACCCAACTTTCATCAGTTAAAGCGATTTCAACGTTCTTAGGTTCAATTTCAGAAATGAGGTCACCATGAATGCATAAGGCACACAAGTTATTGAAAGTGGATCGAGTGCGTATACCTTCCGTAGGAGTCCCCATGATCAGCTCAGGTGGATGATGTGGATTGAACCTGAGCTCTCCTCTTTCCAGTCTATGTCCTTGTGTTACTTCTGGTTCAGCTTCCTTTTGGCCTTCAGATGGTTCAGCTATGTTTTCAGGCTCTGTAGTTTCCTTGTCTGCATCTTCAGTTTCCCTGCAATTTAAAAGATTTATTTCAGCTTCATCAAATTTCACATTAATTGACTCAACAACAGTTAAGGTTCGTTTATTGTAGATCCTGTATGCTTTGCTCCTTGATGAATATCCTACGAACACTCCTTCGTCTGATTTGGATTCAAATGTCCCCAGCTGATCTCCTGTGTTTTAAAATGAAACACCTGCATCCAAATACTCTGAAATATGAAATGTTAGGAGTCTTGCCATGCCACAGTTCATAGGATGTTTTGTTCATTAAAGGTCTAAGCATAACCCTGTTGCAAACATAGCAGGCTGTATTCACTGCTTCGGCCCAAAAATACATAGGAAGAGAATAATCATTAAGCATGCTTCTTGCCATCTCTTTTAAAGTTCGATTCTTTCTTTCGACCACCCCGTTTTGTTGAGGTGTTCTAGGAGAAGAAAATTCATGTAAGATCCCTTTTTCCAAACAGAAGTTTTCAAAAACAGAGTTTTCAAATTCACCACCGTGATCACTTCTAATTTTCATAATTGAAAGATTTTTCTCATTTGAAACTTGATTACAAAAATTTTGGAAATTTTCAAAGGAATCCGATTTCTTGGCTAAGAAGTAAACCCATGTATATCTAGAAAAATCATCGATCAAAACAAAACAAAATCTCTTTCCATTGAGGCTAGCAACATCGGTAGGCCCAAACAAATCCATATGAATCAATTCTAGGACTCGTGAAGTGGTAACTTCCCGAATTCCCGTAAAAGTGGATCTAGTTTGCTTACCTTTTGTGCATGCAACACACAACTTACCATTCTCGTACTGTTGATGTGGCAAGCCTTGGACCAGGTTTTTATTCTCCAGCTTATGTAGCAACTTCATGCTGGCATGTGATAGTCTCCGGTGCCATAGTATAGCCTCCTCCTCCCTGCCAATCAAACATTTAGCAATTGTCATTTCTTCAATTATTATTGTATAAACATTATTTTTCCTATTGGCTATGAAGAGGGTATTACCTGTGACCGAGTCATAAATTTTACAAATTTTCTCATCAAAAAGTACTTTCATACCTTTGTCACAGAGTTGGCTTATGGAGATGAGGTTGTGTTTGAGATTTTCAACCCAGAGGACGTAAGAAATTTTAAAAGTATTGTTGCCAACAATACCTTTACCCATTACCTTGCACTTGCCGTTGTCCCCTAATGTAACACTTCCTCCTTCTTGCTTCACGAGGCTAAGGAACTTGTCGCTGTTCCCTGTCATGTGTCTTGAGCAGCCTGAATCCAAATACCACTCACCACAGTTGTTCCTTAGCCACGCTGAGTCCCTACACATAAGAAGAACAAGGTATGTGTGACCTGGGTAGCCAAATAGGTCCACAATGGTTAGTCATAGTACCTTTCGGAACCCATACTTGTTTGAACTTCATGTTTTGGTTCTTATAACGACAATTTCTATATAAATGCTCAAAAGAACCACATGTATAACATTTGGCGTTCCGTTTCTTTTTCTTGATGTAATGATTTTTCTTTATCATGTTTTCATTATAAACATTTCCAAATCCTAGTCCTTGTTTATCGTTTTTGATTGACTGGTATCCAAGAATGATGTCTAGTGATTTCCTTCCTACACCAAATTTTCTGATACTCAGTTCTAAATCAGAGACTTTGGATTTCAAAAAGATGTTTTCATTTACTAGCATGACACTTTTATTTATAAAACTCTTTCTAACATTATCTTCATTTTTAGCGAGAGTTTCTATTCTTTTATTTAGGCCAACAATCTTTTCATTACCATTCTTAATTTCTAGCTTTAATGAAGCACAAGTCTGACAAGGTATAGCTTCAGTAATACTAGATTTTCCTTTGAGTTTTTCAATGGTAATTTTGAGCGATGCAATTTCATTTTTCAATTTTATTTCATTTTGCAAAACATTATAATTTTCTTGCTGTAGTTGGAAATTCATTTCTTTATAATTTTCTATAGAGGATTCAAGAGAAGTAATTTCTGAATTCATGTTTTCACAAATGTTCATTAATTCTGGTAAAGAAAATTCATCTCTTACCTTGTTCGTGTCGCTTTCACCTATTTAGGCAAAGTGATGATTGCGCTACTTCGTCTTGTGGTTCGTCTTCATCGTCATCATCCCATGTTACCCGCAAATGATTTCCCTTTGGCTTCGGATGACGCGTTCTTTGTTGGACAGTTTTTCATGAAATGTCCAAATTTCTTGCAGTTGAAACATTGAACACTTTTAGTAGTATTCTGTTCAGACGAGGAATTCAAAGGATTAAACTTATTAAAACGATTGAACCTTTTTGTCCATTTCAGATTTTCCGGCAGGAGTTCTGATGAAGCGTCGGAATCCTCTGACCATCAGTGCATGTTCCTCGTCGAGATCTTCTTTGTCACTTTCTTCGGCTTTTGAGAGCGATGGTCTTTAAAGGTTTAGCCTCACCTTTTTCTCTTGTCTCGACGGTTTTGAGTTCCAGCTCATGGGATAACAGATTCCCAATCAGATCATCCAGCTTCAGCTTAGTGAGATCTCTAGCTTCTTGGATGGCCGTCACTTTAGGTCGGAAGGAACTAGGAAGCGCTCTTAGGATTTTCCGAATGAGGTCGATGATGTCGTAAGACTTTCCCAAGGCTTTTGAGTTGTATACGATGTCGGTGAAGCGAGTGTACATGTCCTTGATGGATTCTCCCTGGTAGCATGTGGAAACCATCGTACTCTGAGCTCAGCAGCGCTAATCTGGGACTCCTTCACCTGAGAGGTTCCTTCGTGAGTGACTTCGAGAGTGTTCCAGATTTCCTGCGCAGTAAGACAATGAGATATACGGTTAAACTCAGTTCTGTCAAGTGCACAGATAATTGCATTCATAACTTTACCATTCAGAGCATAAAGTTTATTATCGTTATCATCCCATTTATCTTCTGGTTTTGGTACATCAATATCTTCAATTTTGATTGTAGGTGGGTGATAGCCTTTAGCAACAATTTTCCAAATTTCAAGATCTGAAGAGACTAAGAAAATTTTCATCCTAGCTTTCCAGTAAGCAAAATCAGTCCCATTAAATTTGGGTGGTCTAACTGTAGACTGTCCTTCAGCAAATGCTGAATCATATGTATTCATTATGAACTAGACTCAAATGGCCAGGCCTGGAGCTCTGATACCACTTGTAGGATCTAAATAAGGCCTAGAGGGGGGGTGAATAGGCCTTTGACCAAATTATCGCAAGATAAAAAATTAAGCCTAGTTTACAGCATGCAGTTTAGGAATCAGACAATCAAAAGCATTCACAGAAGACACAGAATTTAACGTGGTTCGGTCCCCATGACCTACGTCCACCCCAATGAGCAATCACTTATACTGTTTCTTTAAGAAGTTACAATCTCCCTTAGATTGGTGCACCAATACCAACCTGTCAGACCAACTCAAGCTCACCAAAGCCAAAAAAGAAACATACAAGCATCACTCCCCAACCCAACTTGCCCCAACAAGTTTGGTTCCCAGAATCCCAAATAACGGAAGAAATTATATTACAGAAATGCTGATCAAAACATTAATAACTTCACAAATAAATAAGATCAAGAGTTTAGAAAGCTCATTTGTGAAGATCTCTCTGGTTGTCGTCTTTCAGCACATCAGTAGCTTCGCAACGCTTCTTACGGAATGATGATCGGATGTCTGTAGAAGTAGTCGTTGTCCCCGTGGAAGTAGTCGGTAGAAGTTCCTCACTCAAAGTGATCTCATTTTCTGCACAGGAGGAACTAGCTGCTCAACTTGCTATCACTGCGTCGGGGATGAAGTCACGGTCGCAACGCTTCTTGCGGAACTCAATTTGGATCTCTAGAACTCCACTTATTGATGAAAATGTGAAGAGATGTACATTGGTATTTATAGAATTGAGTTAACGGGTCTCGTTACTGTGCGAGGGGATCCGCCACGAGGCGGCTTAGCGGGTTTAATTGCGCTGGGACCCGCACCCGCAATTTACGGGCCTGTCGGCAGCCGTTCGATCGCAGATGGACGGACGAGATGCGGCCACGTCTCGCGGATTTTCCGCGTTCAGCGCCCGCCTCCGCTGACGAGCCGCCCGCCAGCGCTGACTCGAGTCGGCAGCGCCTGAACCGTTGGATGGAGATCCGACGGTGGAGATTACGCCACGTCGCCCGCGGCTGAACTCAGCGGCGCCCCGCCTTCCGCGACTTCATCCGCACGGTAGGTGGCCGTTGGATCGAGATCGGGCGGCGGACAAGCGGCCACGTCGCCCCGCTTCGAGCGGGCCGTTGGATGTGGAACGAACGGCGCAGATGATGCCACGTCGACTTGGATTTAATTCAGCGATGAAGCGTATATATGCACAGTACCGTATGCCGTATTTGCTGAGTATTTTCACTGTATTCTTGCGTATTTGGGCATCAAATAAATCCCAAAAATTCTGAAATAATTCTCAAAAATCCCAGAGCTTCATATTGACATGTGAGAATTGTTTCACCTTATTTCTCCACTTGTAGAAAAAGTTTCTTCTTTGTATACTTTGTATTTTCTCGTATTTCCCCGTATTTTGTTTACCACGGTTAGGACTAGGATTGAAGTGTATAGGATTAGACATGGGTTTGACCCTAAGTTCCCACAGACGGCGTCAATTGTTACGGGGTAAATCCGCTTACAATGAATTTATATTGAAGTGGAAAATCAAGGGCACGATGATTACAAGTGTAAGGTTGATGACGAGGCTAATCACGATTTGAGGACGATTTGTAGATGATAATATCATGGTTGCACGTCAATCGGAGCAGGTCGCCCTTCGATTGAAATTGGTCGCCCTATGTCGCTTCAACCGTCGGCAGCAAAAGTGAGCTACCTGCAAGGAGAACAACTCATTAGAAAGGCGGGGCTGACTGCCAGCCCATAGCCTCTCCAATGCTTAAGTCAGTGGGTGACTATTGGGAGAATGTCAGACACGATCGGCGATCCCAAAGGTAGATCGGCACTCGCGTGGCGGACTAGTGTGGGAGGCACGAATATATGGAAGATATCTGAACCTTGCGTATTGATGGTAGAAATTTAGTCGTAACTTACCAACCCCCACTTTGATGGTGAATGGGGGGTATTTATAGGCTGTTGGAGTCTGTTGCTTTTGCTGAGCTGGTGGTGTCAGGGTGTCAGAAGTTCGGCTGAGGACGTCATGGCCGAAACCGTCAGGCGTGCGTTTGTTAGGATCTCAGGCATGAGGGTGTCAGGCGACGAAACTAATAGGCGCGCTTTTGTCAGGTGCGCTTTTGTCAGGCGTGAGACTGTCGGGCGGTGAAACTGTTAGTGATATTTATAGCAGTTCGCCTCCCTCTTGAAGCCTCAAGTCCTTCTTTGGGCGGACTTCCTTGGGTGGAGAGTTAGGCGGGCTGTCTTTTAGGCGAGCTTATCCTCGCTGAGCTGACGTGGTTGGTGTGCGGTCAGTCGGAGGACTCTTCTCTTTGATTCGGTTGACGAGCTTGCCGCTCTACTTGGGCAAGCTTCTCTAAGACGGCGAGCTTCTCGTCAAAGCTAGTTCTCATTAGGGAGATTCGGGGGGGCCGTTTACTTGGGCTTTGAACATGCGGGCCTAGATCGACTGGGCCGATCTTGAAGTCGTAACAACGATGGGTCAAGCTTCTCTCTTTCTCCAGATCCAAAAACAGCTTTAACCCTAATCCAATCAACCATTAGATTAAATAGGGCATCAAAACGAGCCTGGAAAATCCATCTGAAGCGTTGACTAAAAAATCTGGGCCCTGCACCGCTCGGTCGAGCGAGTTCATCGCTCGCCCGAGCGGCCGCTTCACTGTTGCAGCTGCTAGGTGAATGAACGGGGCGCTCGGTCGAGCGTTTGTTTCACTCGGTCCGAGTAGTTTGCACTGCAAAGCTCAAACTCTCTGTTTATATATCTCGACCGAGCGCTCAAACCGCTCGCCCGAGCAGACATCGCTCGACCGAGCGGTAGAGTTATCGGTCGAGTATAGTCACATACTGCTTTGCCCTACATTTTATACCTCTAGCTCGGTCGAGCGTCTGGAACAGCTTGACCGAGCGTCCTGAGTGTGTGCTGTGAGAGACTTGAATCATCAAAATTTAACAGTTGCCTTGCTGAAACCAAAGGGTTGGTGCCAATAGGACTGTTGTCTGCTGGCATAAAGATACTGATACGGCTATTATGGTTGAAGCCCCAAATGCTAGAAGCCCAAAGTCAAGCTACAGACGAGAAGCCTGCCTGCAAGATTGGGCCCTGCCAGACGAGGCCCACGAAGAAAACGCGACCCGATCGATGAGGCTCCCGAGAAATCTCAAACCGCCCACGGTTCGACGCGCTCATAACCGGCCCACGACCCCCTGGAGAAACCACTCTCGAGGAGTATAAGGCTTTAACGTCAATCAAGAGGCCCATGAGAGGGATACCCCCCATGACGCTGGCAGGCGCCATCGTGGGGACGGATCTCGAGGGGGGCGAGTGGGGGCGGACGGCTTGACGGCGTGACTGGGGATGAACGGCTCCACATGACGCTGGCAGGCGCCATCATGGCGAATGGTGTGGCGATGTGGGCGAGAGGCAATCACGTCAGATCCACCTATAAAAGGACCAGAGAGGCAACGGAGCATGGGATCAGACCCCAGGTATTTAATCTAAGGTATACCATCAACGACCTTGGTCTTCTGTGATTTCTTTTCACTCCCCCTGCTCGAGCCGTGGGTCAACGCATTGATCTCCCCTCGAGTCATGCCTACCCCGCCGAGTACCCTTCAGACCCTGACCTGACTTAGGCATCAGAGGGGATACGGCCGGAACCAAGGTCCGGCCACCCTAACGAAGTTTCTCGTCTATTCAGGAAAGAAGCTGACCGAGGTGCCGAGGCTATCCCTCGACACTCATCCGACCGAGGCCGAGCCCATCAAAATAGAGCCGAGGCTTCCCTCCGCTCTGCTTCAACCAAGAGCCGACGCTCCGCTCGGATCCGGCACTCGACCACGGCTCCATCTCCAACCCGCGCTGTGTGCACGTGTGCTCGGCACATTCGGGGGATCATAACAGACCCCTTGACCACGTTGACCACATAACCCCTGGTCAATGATCATGTGGTGAGAAAACACCCGTAAACATCTGGCATCGTCTGTGGGAACCAGCTAACACCCACGTAAAACAACCACACCGATAATGCCACGGCTTCATCCTCCAAAGCGAAAGGGGGGCGCGACCCCGGCGTCGGGCGTCGGTACCCACCACGGCCGGCGGGAGGGGATAATCGCTCCCCGGCGCACGCAACCGGTCGGGGCGCAAGAGCAACCTCGGACCGACCATGAGGAGGGCCGCAATATGGAGTATAGGAGCCCATCGCCACCCCTCTGGGTCGGCGGGGCGGGTGCGGCGAGGGAGCCGCCGCGGCCAGACGAAGCGCTGATGGTGTCAGTAGTCATCGACACGTCCGTGGTCCGGCGACTGCTAGTCGATACCGGCAGCTCTTGCTACATCCTATTTATGTCAACTTTAGAAAGAATGGGGCTACAGAACGAGGACATAGAGCCGTGCTCGGGGCCCGTGGTGGGCTTCACGGGACACTCCTCATCCATCGTTGGGGCGATCCGCCTTCCGGTCACGCTTGGCGGGCCACATGACTCGGTGACCCTGACAGTGGAGTTTGTGGTGCTGAGGGTCGGGTCGGCGTACAATGGGATCATCGGCCGCCCGCTCCTCAACGCTGTTGGATCGATGGTCTCGACTCTCCACCGAACGATCAGGTTCCAGACCCCAAGAGGGATCGGGTGAGTCGACGGCGACGCGGGGAAACTAAAGATCTGCTACCAACTAGCAGACGAAAAACCCACTGAGCAACCTGACGGCTCGATGGCCACACTTGACCTGAGGTACGGTCCGAGACCCGAACCCGCAGAAGAGCCGGAACAGATCCCGGTCACGAGTGTTGAAGGAAGATTCGTCTCCATCGGATCGGGGCTGGGCTCGGACTTGAGAAGCCGGTTAATCGAATGCTTGGAGGCGAACCTTAACGTCTTCGCATGGTCGCCCGATGACATGCCCGGCGTTGACCCCCCGAGTGATTGTACATAGGCTGAATGCCGACCCCAATTTCAAGCCAGTCAGACAGAAGAAGAGGAATCTGGGTGGTGAAAAGATGAAGGCTGCCTCCGAAGTGGTGGAGCGCCTCCGTGACGCCGGCTTTATCCAAGAAGTCTGGTGCCCGAAGTGGCTATCAAACGTCGTAATGGTCAAGAAGCCCGACGAGAAGTGGCGAATGTGTGTGGACTTCAGTGACCTCAACAAAGCATGCCCCAAAGACAGATACCCTTTGCCTCGCATCGACCACCTCATGGACAATGCCTCAGGGTATGAAACGCTCAGCTTTATGGACGCCTACTCCGGGTACAATCAAATCCAGATGGACCCCCGGGACGAAGAGATGACAGCCTTTACGACAGATAAGGGAACCTTCTGCTACAAGAAGATGCCTTTTGGTTTAAAGAACGCTGGGGCCACCTACCAGAGAATGGTCAACAGGGTGTTCGACTCCCAGATAGGAAGGAACCTGGAGGTCTACATCGATGACATGTTGGTCAAGTCAAAGGACCCGGGAGATCACATCGCCGACCTCAGGGAAACATTCAAGCGGTTGCGGAGACACAACATCTGGCTCAATCCCGCGAAGTGCACATTCGGGGTAAAAGCGGGCAAGTTCTTAGGATTCATGATCACCAATCGCGGCATCGAGGCTAACCCTGACAAGATCGAGGCACTAATCAACATGCGGAAGCCGATGACAATTAAGGAGCTGCAGAGGTTGAATGGACGCATCGTCGCTCTAGGGCGATTTCTATCCAAATCAGCGGAAAAATCCCTTCCGTTCTTCAGGACCCTGAGGAAAGTACTCGCAGAGCCAGCCGATAATAGGAAAACGATACCGTGGGACGAGGATTTCTCCCGAGCGTTCACCGAACTCAATGAGTACCTCCGCAGTCCCCCGCTCCCATCCAAACCACGGAAAGGAGAGTCGTTAAGCCTCTACCTAGCTTGCACGGGAGAAGCAGTGAGCTCAGTGCTGGTCAGGGAGGACTGCAGAGTGCAGAGGCCAGTGTATTATACCAGTCGGGTCCTGAAGGACACGGAAGGACAGTACATGCCCATGGAAAAAGTGGCATACGCCCTCGTTCTCTCATCACGTCGACTCCGGCCCTACTTCCAAGCCCACACTATACTGGCCCTTACCGACTCCCAGCTGGAGCAAAACCTCAAGAGATTCGATCGGATGGGAAGGATGTTGAATTGGGGAGTGGAACTGAGTGAGTTCGACCTACGGTTCAAACCACGCACGGCCATCAAAGGGCAGGCCCTGGTGGACTTCATCGCCGAATGCACCATAGAAGAGGGGACCCCCTCTGGAGAAAGCTCCGCCACGGTAACTACCCACCCATTATCCTTCCTTTCGACTGATGTCGTTCTTACTGGTCATTCAGAGCACCAGGACACTTGGATAGTCCATGTGGACAGGTCTGCGACCTGGTAGGGCAGTGGAGCCGGGATCGCGATACAGTCTCCCGAGGAGTGTGTCGTAGAGTATGTGCTTCGGTTCGAATTCCCGGCCACCAACAATGTGGTCGAGTACGAGGCCGCGATAAACGGTCTGAGGCTGGCCAGAGAACTCGGGGCTGACTCCGTGCGGCTCCTCAGCGACTCAAAACTCATCATCAACCAACTACAGGGGAATTACGAGGCGCGCGAGGAGGCGATGCAGAGCTACCTAGCCACAGCCAAGACCGTGCTGTCCAAATTTAAGAAGGCTGAGACCCTTCACCTTCCCCGGTCGGGGAATGCCCGCACGGATGCTCTATCCAAACTGGCTTCCTCCTCGACCAAGGAGATGGGCCGCACCATCTACATGGAAAATCTCTGATTCCCCAGCACAGAGGAGAAGGAGGTGATAGCGATCGACGGGGACCCCACCTGGATGGACCCATTCGTTCGATACCTCTCTCAAGGTGAAGTACCAACGGATCCTGACGAACGACAAAAACTTGGAGAGGAAGGCACTCCGATACGTGATCCACGAAGGAGTACTTTACAAAAGACGATGGACAAAGACGGATATCCTCCCCTACCTCAAATGCTTCGGTCCTCAAGAGGCTGACTACGTCCTCCGGGAGGTGCACGAGAGGATCTGCAGAAATCACCACGGATGCAAGATGATCGCCCAGAAAATCTTGAGACAATGATATTACTGGCCAACCATGGTCCGCGATGCAACAGAGTACGTCCAAAGGTGTCAGGAATGCCAGAGATTTGCCAAACTCGGCTCATCCCCCCGTCGGATCGTTCCGATTGTCAGTCACATACCTTTCGCAAAATGGGGGCTCGACATCCTCGGACCGTTCACTTCAGGACGAGGACAGAGGAAATATATAATTGTGACAGTGGACTACTTCACTAAGTGGATCAAGTCCGAACCCCGTGCTTCTATCACGTGGAAGAAGGCGAAGAGTTTTTTATGGAACTCCATCATCTCTAGGTTCGGAATTCCCCGAGCCATCGTCACGAACAACGGGAAACAGTTCGACTCCGCCGGGTTCAAAGACTTCTGTGCTGAATGGAAGATCAAGCTCCTCTTCGCTTCGGTGGCTCGCCACCAGACCAACGGGATGGCAGAAGCCGCCAACAAGTGCATCATAGAACCCCTCCGCAAGAAAGTGGAGGACGCCGAGGGGAGTTGGCCGGAGGAGCTCCCAGGGATACTATGGTCATACAGAACGACCCACAAATAAGCCACGGGAGAAACCCCGTTCATGCTCGCGTATGGCACTGAGGCAGTGGTTCCTGTTGAAGTAGGCGAGGAATCCCTCCGCATAAAACACTTCGACGAGGAAAAGAACTCGGAAGGCTTGGGGCTCGGCCTAGAGCTCCTAGGCGAGCGACGAGAACATGCCTTGGCCACCATCATCCGCCAGAAGCAGAAGGTGGCTCGCTATTACAATTCCCGAGTTAGTGGAAGGAGCTTCCACCGAGGGGACCTGGTCCTCAGAAAAGCTGCCTTCAGCCCGAAGATCGCCCGTAAAGGAAAGCTGGCGGCTAAGTGGGAAGGACCCTACAAAGTCATCGAGGTCCTCGGACCCACGACTTATCGACTGGCCAATTCGGAGGGAAAGATCCTCACCCATACCTGGAATGCCGAGCACCTGCGTAAATATTATCAATGAGATCGTCCGCAAATGTATCTCTCTTCCTCCATCTACCCGAATAAAACCGTTTGAGCCTATTTCGCCTTCATATTTTGCAACCTGGGAAAACTCACTCGGGACGAGATAGACCTCATGGGGTGAGCACCCAAGCAGAGGATCATAAGGCCAGGGGGTAGACACTCAGTGGGTTGACTCCCACAACCGGCCGACAGGCCGAGGGCCATTCCCCCCCCCCCCCCGGTCGGCCAGGGGGGTGGATCGATCATAAGGCTGGGGGCAACTCCCCTAGCAGGTCGGTCCGTCAATCCGTCATCAGACTGGGAGTTGCCCTCCCAGCAGGCGGAATGACACCAACCGGCTGTAAGGTTGGGGGCAACTCCCCCAGCGGGTCGTTTAATTGATCGACCGTAAGGCTAGGGGCAACTCCCCTAGCAGGTCGGACCAGAGGTCGACTTCAGCGGTCAGCCTCATCGGTCAGTCACAAGACGCGGGGTTGCTCCCCTAGCAGACTGCCCAACCAAACCAACTGTAAGGCCGGGGGCAACTCCCCCGGCATGTTGGCGAGCCAACCAGACCATGAGCATGAGGGATAGCACCCCCCAGCCAGCTGGTCAGCCAAACATGCTGCAAAGATAAGGGGGCAACGTCCCCGGTAGGACAGTCACCTCAGTGCCAGCAAGTCCCAAAAGTGGACACATACCAAGGGCGGAGACAAGCGGTCCTAGACAGAAAAAGGAGACTTCATTTCTAAAAAGAAGGGAGATGGGGGTGTTACACAACGGCACAATGACCGAACAAACAACCCTCTCTTACTCATCCTACTGTCGGCCCTGAGGGGGCTACCGACGGAGACAAGGGTCCGACCCGTGTCTCACCGTCGTCATCGGAGTGCACCTGGAGATCCTCAAAATCGATCCCCGAGAGTGGAAACCTCTTCTGGATCTCGAATTTGCAGCGTGCAAACCCCTTCTCGAATGCTTCGGACATAGCCGGGGCCGCAAAAGAGAGAGCGTATTCCTCTACGGCGTCCTGAGCAATCTGAGCAGGGTTCACCGCCTCCAGCTCTCGGATCCAATCTTCGAGGATGGTAACCCGGCGCTGATGATCTGCCCGCTCCACCTCGACCTCTCTGGATCTCGTGCCAAGCTGGACTAGGAGAGCTTTCTCCCTCTCTTCCACCGCTTCCAGAAGGCTGGAGAGCTCCAGGGAGTCGGCTGCAACAACAGGGGCAGGGCCCTCGCCAGCTTCGGTGCGCGCCTCGGCGGCCTCCACAAGCTCGGCAATCCGGTCCTCGGCCTTGGACTTCCCAACCCAAGCCAAGGCCCTCTCCCGATCTGACTCCTCTAAGGCAGAGGAGAGCTCAGTTATTCGGGTCTCCAGGGACTTGATGCGTGCCTCGGCCGGTAGACTAGCATCGCCCTCGACCCCCTCGACCTCGACGGACCGTACCGCGTCAGCCTCAGCCCGATAAAAAGCCTCGAATTGGTGCCTTATGGAAAGCCCCACCTAGGACAACTGCACCAAAAGACGGGATGAAATATGGGTACCAGAAACGAGATATGCAAGGACGCCTCACTTGTTGACCGGCCTGGACTACGAAGGCGGCTAGGCGGTCACCCTTGACCCTTTCCAACGCAGCCTGGTCCGGTGGAAGGCAGCAGTTCTCGGCCAGCCGTGCCGTCGCTCCACAATCAGCGAACACCGACTCCCACGGCCCCACTGGGAAGCGAGGTCGGAGAAATCCCTCGCCCGACTGAGGTAAATCGACGGGAACTGAGTGGAACGCTCCCAGGTATCGCTCGTAAACCTCAGGGATGGGGTTATGTGGCGGCGATGACGGCCCGGTCCACGGCCAGAAGACCTCAGCTGAGGAGGGCGGAGCCCGACCCTCGGGCGGTAGGACCCCAACCTTCTTGACTTGGGGGCGAGCCTTCTTCGAGATGCCCGGCAAGGGAGAGGACGGGGCTTGCCCCCTCGCTCTTTTGGAACCCACGACAGGAGGCGGGTGCTTCTTTCAGACCTCGAACACATGATCCCTCTTACGCGGAGCGGGCTCGGAGACCATGACCGGGGGAGGGGTCGGAGAGGAATCAGGGCCAACCCCACTTATAAAAAGCATAGAGGAAAAGGTCAGAACTGGCCAAGATAGCCCCATGCGTCAGCTCTTCCAAGCGGCGGACATCAGCAGAACTCTCCAATGGCCCAAGTGGTCTTCCGCAAGTTAAGATCATCAAAGAGAACGTCGATTCTCCGGTCCTTCGCAGAAATCACCAGTATGGTCTTCACCATCTCGAGCTCGGCATCGGTAGGGTCGCCCAGCTCGAGAGCCAGCGTGCTAGCACTGCTCCATTGAAACGGGAAGTCCACGTCCGATGGGAAGACGATGAAGACAAACTCACCCTTCCAGAGCTTCAAGGAAATCGGCAGCCCCAGTACCAGGCTCTTATTTGGCCGGGCACTGATATAAATCCAGGCACCCGACAGATGATGGCTCAAACGGTAGAATTGGGCGAAGAGTTGGAGGGAGGGTGCCACCCCCTTCAACACGCAAAGAACGACAAACCCGACGATGAGTCCAATGGCATTGGGGCAAAATTGGCATAGGGCCACCCTATGAGCTCGCAGAAACTCAGGAATAAAGGGGTG
This sequence comes from Scilla litardierei, assembly GCA_030789695.1. Lineage (NCBI taxonomy): Eukaryota > Viridiplantae > Streptophyta > Magnoliopsida > Asparagales > Asparagaceae > Scilla > Scilla litardierei. Next base: position 371,689,859 of record CM061142.1, read on the forward strand.
GAGAGGAAACCGAAGCCCAAACCGAAAACACTTTTTGTATACCCCGACCTCCCGAGGCCGGGGAAAGCAGATTCGCTCGTCGGATTCAGGGGCCCGGACAGAGTTTGGGGGGAGAAGGTAGCGGGTGCGCATGTTCCCGATGGAGGTGGCACAGATGGACGAAGGACACCCAAGAACCTCGAGAGGCACCCCTGAAGGCACGGCCCCGTGATGGCAAGTCATCGAAACGGACCCACCGGCTGGGTCGGGGTCAGCAACGTTCTCCGGGCAACCCAAAGCAGCAACGGAGGAGGACGACATGAGATAGAGCTCGAACAGAATTCAGCCTGACGAAAAGGGAGGAGAACGGAGGAAAGACGATTGAAAAGGACAGACCCTCGCCCGAAGGGTGACGGATCTCCTTTCTGTACACCTCTTTCCCCGAGACGACCCCTCGTGTGGCAAAGATGAACGCACGAGGGCACGTGGTAGCATCCGCATGCCGACGGCGCTTCGGGACCTGCACCAGAGGGATTTGAACGGGCCGCTTAATGATGGTCCACATTTAATGAACCAGCCTCGACTGGCGCGCCTGTCAAAATCAGCAGAAGTCACATCGGCCAAACCGAGCTAACTAGATGAGATCGACACGACTGATGGGGGCAATTGATACGGCTATTAGGGTTGAAGCCCCAAAGGCTAGAAGCCCAAAGTCAAGCTACGGACGAGAAGCCTGCCGGCAAGGTTGGGCCCCGTCAGACGAGGCCCACGAAGAAAACGCGACCCGATCGATGAGGCCCCCGAGAAATCTCAAACCGACCATGGTTCGACGCGCTCATAACCGGCCCACGACCCCCTGGAGAAACCACTCCCGAGGAGTATAAGGCTTTAACGTCAATCAAGAGGCCCAGGAGATGGGCACCCCCCATGACGCTGGCAGGCGCCATCGTGGGGACGGATCTCGAGGGGGGCGAGTGGGGGCGGACGGCGTGACGGCGTGACTGGGGACGAACGGCTCCCCCATGACGCTGGCAGGCGCCATCGTGGGGAACGGCGTGGAGACGTGGGCGAGTGGCAATCGCGGCAGATCCACCTATAAAAGGACCAGAGAGGCAACGGAGCATGGGATCGGACCCCAGGTATTTTTAATCTAAGGTATAGCATCAACGACCTTGGTCTTCCGCGATTCCTTTTCCCTCCCCCTGCTCGCGCCGTTGGTCAGCGCATTGATCTCCCCTCGAGTCGTGCCTACCCCGCCGAGTACCCTTCAGACCCTGACCAGACTTCGGCATCGGATGGGATACGGCCGGAACCAAGGTCCGGCCACCCTGACGAAAGTTTCTCGTCTATTCAGGAAAGAAGCTGACCGAGGTGCCGAGGCTATCCCTCGACACTCGTTCGACCGAGGCCGAGCCCATCAAAACAGAGCCGAGGCTTTCCATCCGCTCTGCTTCAACCAAGAGCCGACGCTCCGCTCAGATCCGGCGCTCGACCCCGGCTCCATCTCCAATCCGCGCTGCGTGCACGTGTGCTCGGCGCATTCGGGGGATCACAACAGACTCCTTGACCACGTTGACCACACAACCCCTGGTCAACGATCATGTGATGAGAAAACACCCGTATACAGATACCACTTTGATAATAAAGAAAGCCATATAAGCATTGAGTCCCAGATCGGACACATTAACATCACATATACTGAACTTGTGGAATTTACATTTCATATGTACTATATAGCTCAGGGGATTATAGGTCGGTCTCCCAACGACATCGGTCACAGTTATTGTAGGTTCACCAATACCTTAGCTAATTTAACCATTGGATGGCATTTGATCGAACCCCAAGCCCCAATCTCATGTCGAGCTGATGTGTTTCAGGTCATTTGCTTCTGGTCAGCCGACGGAGCGATCACATCTTGCACTCGTCGTCAACTCCCAAGCATCCTAGCAGCTCTTATTCCAGAAGTTCCCAGACCAAAGGATAACTCGTCTCCAACCCCCACAGGGTCTCGGATCCAAGCACAGATTCCACCGTTATCAAGATGTGTGGACCCTGTTCTGGCTAATGTATCTTCTAATTCCATTCCCCTCCATTATCAGTCTAAAATTTCTCCGGTGCGGAAACACTTTGGAAACTGCTCCAACTTCAGCAAACCAACAACACCCAAACACGCAAAAATTCAACTGCCCTAGCTATAGCCGAAAGAATGGAGACCCTTCCCCTTGCACACATCATGACCCCGCCCCACCCGCCAAAAAAAGGTGACAAGCTAGGAAACAAATGACCGATACGTTCTTTGACTTTCTACCCTCCACTTTCCAGGCATAGAAATAATTATGACTAGCTAATTTTTATTTAATCGCCGATTAAGCTTGTATCCTCATTAAATTACACGGAAGCTCTATCATCCCACGCATAGGGCAACCGCCGCCGTCCACCCAAGAAACGAACCTTCCCTCTCATTTCACTTTCACTCACATCAAAAACAATCTAAACATTTAAGTTAATTATACGAAAAAGAAAGCCACCAGTTAAAGAGGATCATCTCTCTCCCCCTCACGTGCTTCGTCTATTGCTGGCAAATCGAATTTCAAACTCTCCTACAGTTGAATGTTGAACAATTCCTTGACCCCAAAATCTCCTATAAATTCCCGCTACCAATCTCCAACTCTCATGCACGAACCCAAAATCTAACCTTCCCGCTCCCGCTCTCTCCCCCTCTCCCTCTCTAGCTCCATTTAGCTCTTGTTCTCTCCCATCATCTCTATATTTGGTTGGCAACCAGCTATTGAAATATATTTTGTTTAGCAAATGGGGTTCCATGCCGCTCCTGCCAGCAGGCGAACCAGCCACCAGCTCCTATCCAAGATCGCAACTAATGACGGCCACGGCGAAAACTCGTCGTATTTCGACGGTTGGAAGGCCTATGAAAATGATCCTTTTCATCCGATCGACAACCCAGAGGGGGTCATCCAAATGGGCCTGGCAGAAAACCAGCTCTGCCATGACTTGATCCAAGAATGGATCTTGGATAACCCCGACTCCTCCGTTTGCTCTCCGGAGGGCGTTTCCGACTTCCGCGCCATCGCAAACTTCCAAGATTACCACGGCCTGCCCTCATTCAGACAGGTAATTAAATTACTAAGCTTAATATATTCGCAATAATGAAGAGATCACAATTCCAAAGCACGGAGATATCGAATCTGCGTCTGGAAATTGCATTCGTTACCCACGAGTAATTCGCTGACTGTATATGCCTGGAAATTGCAGGCAGTGGCCAAATTCATGGAGAAAGTGCGGGGAGGGCGAGTGCGGTTCGACCCTGACCGCATCGTGATGAGCGGCGGCGCCACCGGAGCCCAAGAAACCATCGCCTTCTGCCTTGCCGATCCCGGCGACGCCTTCCTTATTCCCACCCCTTACTATCCTGGGTATGTATATTTTTCTGTCCTTTAGTCTTAAAAAAATTGAGAAATCATCTGGCCATCATTGCGTTAGGTCAACAGAAGTCTTTAATTAATTAAATATACAATCGATTGTTTGTCATCCAAAACCTTGAGCTGACAGCGTTGTGGTCTATAATATGTCAGGTTCGATCGAGACTTTCGATGGAGAACAGGAGTACAGCTCATCCCGGTCCACTGCAAAAGCTCCAACGATTTCAAGGTCACGGCCGCCGCGCTCGAGTTGGCCTACGAGAGGGCCCAGAACGCGAACATCAGGGTGAAGGGGGTCCTACTCACAAACCCATCGAATCCCCTGGGCACTTCGATGGACCGCGGGACGCTGGAGACGGTCGTCGCCTTCATCAACTCCAAACGCATCCACCTCGTCTGCGACGAGATATTCGCCGGCACAAACTTCACCGGTCCCGAGTTCATCGGCGTCTCCGAGATCATCCAAGACGACCCCAACTGCGACCGCAGCCTCATCCACATCGTCTACAGCCTGTCGAAGGTCCTCGGCCTCCCCGGGTTCAGGGTGGGCGTGGTCTACTCCTACAACGATGAGGTCGTCAGCTGCGCCCGCAAGATGTCGAGCTTCGGGCTCGTATCGACCCAAACCCAGCATTTCCTTGCGTCTTTGCTCTCGGACGACGCCTTCACAACAAAGTTCTTGGCCGAGAGCGCGCGGAGACTGAACGAGAGGCACCGTGTCTTCACCTCGGGCCTGGCCGAAGTCGGAATCCGATGCCTGGGGAGCAACGCCGGGCTGTTTTGCTGGATGGATCTGAGCTCTTTGCTTAAGGAGGCAACGGCGGATGACGAGATCTCGCTGTGGAGGGTTATCATCAACGAGGGGAAGCTCAACGTGTCGCCGGGGACTTCGTTCCATTGCTCGGAGCCCGGGTGGTTTAGGGTGTGTTTCGCGAACATAGACGATGATACGATGGGGATTGCGCTGAGGAGGATCAGGTCGTTGGTGGATAGGTCGACGAACGGGGTCAGGGTTCAGGCAAAGAAGAAGAGCTGGCAGGGGCCGAGGCTGAGGCTGAGCATGAGCAGGAGGTTTGAGGACTTGACCATCATGACTCCCAGCCTCATGTCCCCTCACTCCCCTCTCGTTCACGCGGCCACTTAAACGAAAGCGATTAATTACCTAATTCTTAATTTAGTTGGGTAATTTGTTTTTCGGAGGATTGAATGATCCTCCGTTTCCATGTCGATTTTTTTGGCCAGGCTCAAAATGAATGACACCTGGCTTGTTAGTTTTTAGGCTTTACTGTTTAAATAGTGGGCAATAATACTGTATTTGGATTTCGATTTGTTTTAATTTGTAATTTTTTTCACTTTGCACAAAAATAATGATGAACCAAGAAATAAAAGGAATTGGTTTTTAAGTTGTTATTATTTTGATGTTTGTGCTTTTGAATTCAAAGCATGTGGTGGTGGCCCTGGTGGGAATTTTATGGTCAATGTTCAACGTTTTGACCTCGTGTCGGCGTTGACCAACGGGTTTAGACTAAATGTATATAGTGTTGTGGACGTATCGGCTAAAGGCCCAAGAGATTCTAGCCTAACCACTCACGTAGTTTGAAAGAAAGGAAAACCAATTATGCATTGAGATTCTCCTTAAGCTGATTTGCAGTCAAATGGATTGAAATGTACAATTTTTTGGTTTAAGACAAAAAGTTAAAAAAAATTATAAAATTCGACGAAAAAAATATCAACGAATTCCACCATTTTTTGCCATGCCCGTGACGAGGGGCGCTAACTGGACGGCCATCGTTTCTGACGGGACGATTTAGGGCCGCACTTGGCAAGTGCGGCTAGTATGGTCCTCCACTTATAGGGCCCGTGACTTGAGTCACGGGCCTATTTACTGATCACACTTGTTAAGTGTGACCAGATCGAAACTTTAGGGATGCGGCCTGCAGCCCTCTTTTTCCCATTTCGAAAATCCGCAGATCTAAAAAAGGCATCTCCGACGACATCTTCGAATAGAAAAAGCAAAGCAAAAAATCAACATGTTTTAGTAAAAAAATCATCGGATCTGACACGATAGGGTGCGGAAAAGGCAAGAGCCAATCCGATCTATAAGGAAATGAAACCAAGTCAACCATATCCCTTGAAGATCTCCAAGCAATTAATGACATTCCTATCTGAAGGCGTTCTGATACAATGCACCGCATCTCGTATAAATATGCATGGTCAACCATATCCCTCGGAGATCTCCAACCAATCAATGACATTCATATCAGAAGGCGTTCCGATACAATGCACCGTATCTCGTAGAAATATGCATTCTGCAACTACCAATAAAGCTAGATTCATATCCTCTTGTAAAGTACTATTATACCCTTGATATATTGTATTTAAACACATGAAGAGGAATGTAAATCTTTGCTGGTTTCTCTTCTACATTTCTCCAGTCGTTTATCCCTTCTCTCTAAATTTCATCATGGTATCAGAGCCTCTCGCCTAACGGCAATTAGATCTTGTATGTATACACAACATCCTCTCCCTGGAGCCGATTTCACCTAACCTCAAATTTCTCATCTCAAAATTCTCCGCCCTAATCACCACCCGACTAGACTCCACAAACTACATACTTTGGCGTTCTCAGGTCGTCGGCGTTCTCAACGTGCACGGCTTCTTCGGGTACATCGATGGATCTACATCATCTTCATCTCCCACAATTTCCGATCCAAAATCCACCACCACCACTCCTCTGCCGCCAATTCACAATCCCGACTTTCACAAATGGTTGATCACCGATTAACACCTCTGCATGAGCATTCAGGCGACTCTATCTCCTTCTGCTCTTGGCGTCGTCCTTGGTGTCACCTCTTCACATCTACTTTGGACAAAGTTGGAAACCCGATATGCCTTTCTTTCTGAAGGGCATATCAAGCTACTTCAAGACAAACTCGCCAACCTCATCATGGCTGATGAGCCTATGGCCGCTTACTTAGATCGGGCAAAAGCGATATATGACCAGCTACAAATCGCTGGTCCTGATACTGTCACCACACGACAAATAGTCCGCCAGATCCTCCATGGTCTTCCTCCTACTTACGACTCCTTCTGTGTAATGGCCCGAAATCGTGGAAAGCCTTACACAGTTGAGGAGATATGGAGCAGTCTCCTTGCCGAGGAGGCCAGCATGCAGCAACGATGTCTCTCGACCTCTAGCACACCAACTACCACCATGTCCTCTGTTCATTCTCCCTCAACCGACTCCTCTGCACTCATCTCTAACTACGGACGACGGGACAACCCTGGCCGCACCGAATATGGGCGATTCAACGGAGGCCGCGGCTCTTTCCCTTTCTCTCGCGGTGGATGCACCAGCAACATACAGCCCCGAGGTAGTCCACAACGACCCGAACCTCCTACACCGACTACTCCGGTCGGACGACAGAGACTATGTGTGCCTATCGACCACTCAACTGGCTGACCTATCCCTTGCCAAGTGTGCTGGAAGCCGAATCATCACACCCTCGATTGCTTTTGGATCGGTGAGCATGTTCATAAACCTGAGGCTCATGCAGTCCATCAAGGTCGCTCTACGAACGGTGAATGGATCCTCGACACAGGCGCCACGGATCACATCGCGTCTACCACTTCACAACTTGAGACAGTGACACCATACTCGGGTAACAAACACATTACTGTTGGCACAGGTGATACTGCCACAGTGGTCAACATTGGCTATTCTTCTATCCCTTCTCTAAACTCCACTATACGTCATCCTGACATTTTACATGCTCCACAATTCTCTAAAAATCTGCTCTCCGTCTATAAATTCACTCGAGATAATAACTGCGTTATCCAATTCTCATCCTCTGCTTTTGTTGTACAGGATGCCACCACAGGAAAAACTCTTCTTAAAGGCCCGAGTAGGAATGGACTCTACCCGATCCATCACAATCCCATCTCTCTTTCTGCATCAAGCACCTCGGGCACTCTTTGGCACACCCGTCTTGGTCATCCTGCTCCTCCTGTTGTCTCCAAAATCGCTTCCAAGTTATCTATCAAGCTGTCTCCTCAGCCACCATGTCCTCAATGCTCAATGAGTAAGAGTCATAAATTACCTTTTCCTTTGTCAAAATCGAGAGCAGATTCTCCCTTAGCTTTAGTTCATTCTGATGTATGGGGCCCTGCCCCAGTTCAATCTAATAAAGGCTATAGGTATTACGTCAGTTTTATTGATGACTACTCTCGCTATATTTGGCTCTACCCTCTATATCATAAATCCGACGTGTTTGCTGCCTTCCAAACCTTTCAAACAATGGTTGAAAGGCAGTTTAACACGAAAATTAAAATTTTTCGATCTGATGGTGGGGGGAATTTTGCAACAATCAATTTATCTCCCTATTTCACCAACTTGGGATCATACATCAGACCTCGGCACCCTACACACCCGAGAAAAATGGTGTGGCCGAAAGAAAACACCGACATGTAATTGAAACTACACTTGCTTTGCTACTAACAGCTTCTATGCCTCAGCAATATTGGCTAGATGCAGCGAAGACGGCTATATATCTGATCAACAGACTACCATCTGCAACGCAACGAAACAAATCTCCTCACGAGATTCTCTATCATCAGGTTCCAGACTACAAGTGGATGCGCACCTTTGGTTGCCTGTGCTATCCCTGCCTCTGCCCTTATGTACAACACAAGCTTGAACCAAGGTCACAACCGTGTGTCTTTCTTGGTTATGCTGACCACATGAAGGCGTATAAATGCATGGTGTCTACCAAAAGGCTGTACCTGACTCCACAGGTCAGGTTTGAGGAGAACATCTTTCCTTTCTCTACTCAGACTCGTCCAATGCCACAGCATACACTGATCAACTCTATCCTACCGACCATTATTCCTACCCATCCACCTGCACCACTCCAACCAACACTCACCGATCCCCTGATCTACCAACCTACCGACCATCCGACCCATCAACACGACATACCGACCTCTCCAAGCCGCTCCACAGCTCGCTCAACCTAAAGTATGACCGATCCAGCTGATTCACCAACACAAACCTTGACTGACCCATCATTGTCTACAAGCATTCTACAACATATCTCGGCACACCATAATCCGGTCACTCACCCGACCTCTTACCATCCCCACTTAACTTCCACGTTACCTCCAACCTCCACTTCTCCACCTACTCAACCCACATCGGATACTTCACCACTGTCGACTCATCCCATGACCACCCGTTCCAAGGTCGGCACCTTCAAACATCGTCAACCATTAAATCTACATGCCCAAATCACCTCAGAAGAACCGATATCCTACAAGGAGGCGTCCAAACATCCCCAATGGGTCGCAGCCATGCAGGACAAGTATGCCGCTTTAACCCGTCAAGAGACTTGGGAACTTGTCTCTCCTCCTCCCTCAGTAAACATCATCGGATGCAAGTGGGTCTACAAGATTAAGCGTCACACGGATGGCTCTGTTGCCCGCTATAAAGCTCGGCTCATGGCCAAAGGTTTTCATCATAAGGAAGGGGTTGACTACGCCGAGACCTTCAGCCCAGTCGCCAAGCACGATTCTATCCGCCTCCTGATCACCCTGGCTCTACACTTCGACTGGCCCATCAGACAACTCGATGTCTCCAATGCTTTTTTACAAGGAAACATCGATGAAAATCTTTATATGGCGCAACCTATGGGATTCATAGATCCATCTTTCCCACAACATGTCTACAAGCTACGGAAAGCATTATATGGCCTCAAACAGGCGCCTCGACAGTGGAATGCTCGATTCTCCCAGTTTCTCCACCTTCACGGATTCCACCCGAGCATTGCCGACTCACCTTTCTTTGTCAAACACTCTGGCGACCAAACAACCGTGATCCTGTTATATGTCGACGACATCCTAATCACGGGCTCTTCGGCAAACTTCGTAAATCAATTCATTGGCGAGCTTACCAGTGAGTTCTCACTCAAAGATCTCGGCGATCTATCATACTTCCTGGGACTGGAAATTCAACGAAGCTCCCAAGGCTGCTTCGTCCATCAGACCAAATATACAAAAGAGATCCTTCAGAAAGCCGGTCTCTTCGGTTGCAAACCGAGCAGAACTCCAGTCTCCTCAAAACGGAATCCAAACACCTCAGATCCTTTACTGCTCGATGGATCGTACTACCACAGTCTGGTCGGTGCTCTTCAATACCTCACACTGACCTGACCTGATATTGCATTCGCCGTCAATCAAGTATGTCAGTTTCTCCATGCTCCGCGTGACTCACATCTCACAGATGCTAAGCGGATTCTTCGGTATCTTCAACACACTCCAACCCACTGTATTCTTCTTCGTCCGAGTCCTCTGTCGCTCATCGCCTTCTCCGACGCTGATTGGGCAGGAGATCCCGTAGATCGTCGCTCCATCAATGGATTCTGTGTCTTCCTCGGAAAGAATTTTTTGACTTAGAGTGCAAAACAACAATCTTCGATTGCACACATCTTGACAGAATCGGAGTACCGTTTCTCTCTCTCTCTCTCACGGCTAAAGAGATCATCTGGCTACAACTTCTCCTTTCTGACCTTCAGATTCCTCTCCAAGACAAGCCGCTAATTTGGTGTGACAACAAGTCGGCTATCTCACTCTCTTCCAATCCGGTCTTTCATTCCCGAACAAAACACTTCACAGTCGACTACCACTTCATCCGTGAACAGGTCACGTCAGACAACATTCGTGTTCAACACATCTCTACCGAGGACAACCCGGCTGACATCTTCACTAAGAGTCTCACTGCGGATCGCTTCGAGCTATTGCGAGACAAACTGTTCGTCATTTCGGCCGCTCAGTTTGCGAGGGTGTATAAGAAAATGATACCAAGTCAACCATATCCCTTGAAGATCTCCAAGCAATCAATGACATTCCTATCTGAAGGCGTTTCGATACAATGCACCGCATCTCGTATACATATGCAAGGTCAACCATATCCCTCGGAGATCTCCAACCAATCAATGCCATTCATATCAGAAGGCGTCCCGATACAATGCACCGCATCTCGTAGAAATATGCATTCAGCACCTACCAATAATGCTAGATTCATATCCTCTTGTAAAGTACTATTATACCCTTGATATATTGTATTCAAACACATGAAGATGAATGTAAATCTTTGCTGGTTTCTCTTCTACATTTCTCCAGTCGTTTATCCCTTCTCTCTAAATTTCATCACGATCTAGCCAACTTTAGATCAATTTCTCATTGTAAGATTTTTATATCCATCTAAATAAGAAATATTTTTATGAAATAGGTTGAAAGATTTTGATTCATCTACCATGATTGCACATTTACGAAATTTTGACCAAGAATTGAAGCACATATATGAAATTTTGGGGAAGGAAAAAAATTACTTGGAATTTTGTGCTGGGTGATAACAATGGCATATGATCATATTTTTATCATATGCTATTATGATGGAAATTTAATTATTGGTAACAAATGTGAACCGAGATATGTCAGGGGAAATGTTAAATCTATTATATTGAAGAGACCGTTAACGTATACCGAGCTAGTAGATCGGATACACAAGGCCACAAAGATCAGACGTCATGAGTATGCTTTGAAATTGGTGTGCAACTGGTAATGGAGGGCAGAACTACAGTTGTAATGATCTCTGATGACGGTGATATAGAGGGACTATTTAGTTTGGGCTCAAGTCAACAGTCAGTTGAAATTTATTTGGAGATTGATGCAATTATCAACATACAATTGACTGAAGTACAGAACATTCACTCGCATGCTTGATTTAGAGAACAACTCAATAGATTTATATCTTCTTCTCCAACCCAAGAGTATCAGCAACAAGAGAATGTGACTGGAGAAGGGTGTTCATACTACCCACAAGTGGATGAGAATAGGAATGTGTAAGTATCTAAATAGTTTAAGTTTTGCGAACTTTTATATGATATCTTCAAAATATAAATATGATTTTCTAAAAATTACATGTTTTCATATGTCCTTGACAGGTGAAATGTTGCGGGGCAGGGCATACAAATTTCTAAATATGGAGGGCAAGTAACATACTCAACATACATGCAAGGCCCATGTGTACCGGAGTCGATGCCCAATCAGTCGAATGTGATGCCTGAAGATAGTTGCATACCACCCCATGTTGCAGCATCCATTTCTATAGCGAGACATGTGGATGAATATAGTGATGGCACCAATAACGACGACCACGACGGTGCAATATATGTTAGCATGCATTATGATGCAGATATAGACGAAGATGATATAGCATTGATACAACAATCGGTTGCTGCGAACACAAATGTGGCATTTGAAGAGCCATTACCATATGAAGCAGAAGAGGATCAATGGGAAAATGCAGAAATTATAAGAAATACTCTAGATTAATGGTGTATAGAAGAACCAAGAATTTATAGGGATAATGGAGAGTTTAAAGTCGGTGATCTTTTTGAAACAAAGACGGACTTGATTAAAACAATAACGAAGTGGGGGCATCAAGCACAATGTTACATTCAAACCAATTAAGTCAACAAGACATGCTATTCTGTGATATGTGGCATAAATTCTGAGGTGAATCTGTGTACCCAAGATGAGGCGAGTTAGAATTGTCTGTGGTGGATTCATGCAGCAGTAGGAAAAACCCCAATGGGAGGTATAAGACATCAAAAGTTGGTGCAGACTATACCTGCAATAATCCCACTTTGAATTCATGTCATTATAAAGCCACATCAGAGTTTATTAGTAACAAGATTATGCCAATGGTGAAGACAAAACTTGATATAACACCGATAGAAATCCAGGATGTTGTGCACACCATGTTAAGGATTAGAATTTCATATTACAAAGCATGGATGGCTAGATCGAAAGCATTATTATGGATATTTGGTGATTGTGAGGAGTCGTACTATCAGAGGCTGTCATAGTATTTAGAGGCCATTGTAGAAAGCAATCCTGGAATAGTTTACAAGATCATATACGAAACTCTTGGGCTAGGAGTGGCAGGGTTTACATGGGTGTTATGGGTATTTGGACCTTTAATTGAAGGTTTCAAGCATTGTCGACCAGTTCTGAGTATTGATGGCACACATATGTATAGAAAATATGCTAGTTGTTTACTTGTGGCCACATGAGTGGATGCAAATGGTGTGCTGTTTCCTTTAACATTTGCTGTTGTGGCGGCTGACAACCAAGAAAATTGGAAGTTGGTTTTCAGCTTTAAAGTTGGTCATTTTGGAGCTAAAAGACACGTTGGGCATAAAAGGGCATTTTGGTCATTTTTACGACATTATAAAATATCAAATATGACCATAGACCATGAGGGAGATAACGAGAAAGTCACAGAAATTTTCAGATCTGAAAATGAGTCTAAAACGACTAAATTATTCGATACGGAAGCTTCGGGGGCAATCTAGTAAATAACCAATGGCTACAGTTTTCTTAAAATACCCTTAATAAACCATAGGGCCAGCCAATGCACCAACCAACTCCCTCAAAAGTTTCGTGTGGCTGTGTGTGCATGTGAAAATCAAGAGGGAGAGAGGAGGGAGGGAGAGAGGAGGGGGGTTCTTAAAGCTTGGACAAGTTAATTATGCCCTTAACTTTTTATGCTTGTTTTGCCGGTGACAAAAACAGCAATCTCCCAAAACTTATCTTGAGTTTGAATCTTCAATCCAATACAAGATTTATTGATCAAAAGACCTAATCTAAACTAACCTAAGCCTCACAAGAGAAAGGGTCAAAAAGCCCTAGAAAAACTGAAGAAGATCCCCTTTCAGTCGGCCAACCTCGTATATTTATAGCCCCACTTCGAAACCCTAGTGGTTCGGGTCCAAACCGGCAGAAAAAATCGACACCTGATCGGTTGATGAGTCAACTGATCGGGTGAGAGCTTTGAAGATTTTCAACCGGGGCTGAGGCGAGCGGGTGGCATGACCGGGTCGTCGTTCGAGGAATTGCGGCTACATGTGAACCGATCGGGTGAGATGTCACCTGATCAGTTGGAATTTAGCACATTCAGACAGAGAGTTTCATCGGTTCACCCGATCGCGGAACCGGTCGGGTGAGCTGCTACTCATCTTTAGTTGCCGCCCGGGTAGGATACGCGTGCATCACCCGATCGGGTGGCTGGTCCACCCGATCGGTTGAGGGCTGAGAGATATCAATCTTCATCGCTTTGACCCTAAGGATCGCGTGTGACTCCTCCCATTACTCTGGGGACTCATTATATCTTCTTTTTACGTCCCCAACGTGGAAATCTCATGCATTCGCACAAAAACATGAAGAAAGTGAAGATTCCAGATTCTCACCATTCGACTTCGTACGCTCATATCTCCTGATCCAGACATTGGATCGACGATCCGTTTGTGCCCATGTGACCACATCTTCATCCTATTCACAACGGTGATAGTATTCTTTGCTCAGTCCTCAGGATTATACACAGTTCGGGCGTTTTTCTACAGATTCGTCACTGCAGATTCCAGACTCGCGCATTCGATTTTGTACGCTCATATCTCCTGATCCAGACGTCGGATCGACGAGCCGTTTACGTCCACGCGACCATATCTCCATGCCATTCGTAGCGGTGATAGTCTCCATTGCTCAGTCCATAGAATCATACTCAGTTTGGATGTTTTACTACAGATCAGCCACTACAGAATTCAGATTCGCGCAGTCATCTTCCAAAGACTATATCTTCCAATCCAGACATCGGATCAGCGAACTGTTTGCGACCATGCAATCACAATCTCACAAAATTTATCACGGTGATATCTCTCTGATTTTCCAGCGCAGTATTAAAGCTATTTGAATCTGTTTTAGTTGTGAGATTGTATTGTGAATAGCTTTACTCTGAAGCTATCTCTGCGCTTTAACTCTTGAACTATATCTGTATATGGTGAGATCACTACCGGTAAGTGTGATCAGGTTTATTGAGTGAAATCCTCATAGGTCTTGGGGTCGGAGTTTTGGCGGGGAGCCACTCCGTTAAAAATATCTGTGTCAGATTATCTATGTGATTGTTATTGTTTTTAAAATTTGTGCCACACACCCTATTCACCCCTCTCTAGGGTGTTTTTCACCTACATCTTGACCCTACTACAAGTTGGGCTCGAAATCCCAGATGGAAGTGACCATGAGTATCGGGTGCTGCCCCTGTTTTGGTATCATCATTATATGGTTAGCTCATTGACATGAGTATTGTGGGGCCCACACCGACTATGTCCGTGATGAATGCCATAGTTTTAGTCCCTTTATCATAACTATGTCGCTTAGTCAAGCCTAAGGTATGGTCAACTATCAACCCTAATAGTTTGAAATTGGTTAGTCTCCATCGGTCTTTGTGTAATAATGTTGAACTACTTCCAACATACTTTGGCCAATGTTTTCTCTAAGGACTGAACTAACTCATGCGACACTAACTCTCCATAAACAGGAGAGACGAATTCTCTCTTAGTCATTACTATCCTCAAACGTTTCAAGTTTCACCCAACCAAAGACCTTTCGATAGGATTTGTCTTGAAGATATGTCAGAGATCTAAGTGACACCATTCACGTAAACGTTTGTATAATGACCTCAAGTCTAAGGACCAACTTGCATATCATCACTGAGAGATATCATTGATAGATTAGTTTATGTTAACCATATGATAACTCTCGTTGGGTCGTTCAGTGAACTCATTTTTTAATGAGCACCTATGTCTCGTCTCTGACTTCACCAGGTTGAACGACCATGAGATCATCGTCAACAATCTTTGGTGAAGACCAAGACACAATGGTCTATCCGATGTGTCGATATACTTTTCTCGAAACATCTATGACCACGAACGATTTTAGAATTATGCTACAAATGGTTAAGCAATTCTCCATGATTGAGATCATCTAGATACTTGTTTGACCTTGCATTAAGTCTCAAGACTTTACCTAAGTTCTAATGAAGGGTACATTTTTATTTACTTAGTAAATTTTTACCAAACAGCTTACTGTTATTTCGAATAAGATGTTTGTACATATACATAAAGATATATTGCTGCAAGAGCACACACATCTCTCAGCAGAAAGGCAGGACGTGATCACAGTTGTCTGATCTTGACAAGCAAGTGCGGATTGCAAGCATCCAAGTTCCACGATCGGGTCACATCTGCACGAACACACTAAATATAAGTCACATCGGCCATGTCCCTCTGTAACCCGAGGGACAAGTGTTGATGTCAGCAGTCAAGATGGAGTCTCTCGTTTCTAGGCAGCATTTTCTCGACTCGAGTGCAACACTAAATATAAGTCACATCTGCACCAGAATCTGCCACATCAGCATTCCTTTTGGAAACGGACATAGCTTCTCATGTCCCACATTAAATATAAGTCACATCGTCCATGTCCCTCTGTAGCCCGAGGGACAAGTGTTGACGTCAGCAGTCAAGATGGAGTCTCTCATTTCTAGGCATCATTTTCTCGACTCGAGTGCAACATTCCTGAAGGGAGTTGGAGAAATCGGACGAGGCTAGTTGACGTCTTGAGACTATTCTATTTCTCTCCCGATCGTCTCCTCGCCCTTCCATGACATATCTCAAGAAGTAGCTCAGGTCGATAGTGTCAAGGCAGAAGATGATGAGCCATTGTAGATGACACTTCAGTTGGCCACCGAACAGTGCGGCCCTACTGAGCTAGACAGATATGTCATGCTCTCTCCTGGTCGTTACCATTGGATTTGTCCTGAACGACCAACTTTACCAAGATGACATGTGGCCAGTTTTATCAAACAGCGCACGACCCACTTTATCAAAGAGGCATGCTATCAGATTTGTCGGGGGAGTAGTTATGACAGGCGCACTGAACAAGCAGCTTCATCGGGTGCACATTTATGGCGGGCGGCTGAGATCCCAGTAATCCATCTAATAGATGACACATCTGTTACAAAGGAGAGTGGGGAGTTGTCTATCGTGGCTTGAGAGTGGGGAGCTGTTTATCATGGCTTAACTGCTCTCCAACCCTTCAAAGCCAACGGAGCGCTCCCTTCAAGTGGTATCTTTGAAATCATATCTCCAATTTCCATCTCGAATTCCCTATCTCAAAGTCTCCCAACAGACCCTAGCGGCGGCTATCCTCAGCTGGCGCTCACTCCTTCCACTGCTTGACTCTAACTTAAACATATGAGGTGAATCGGATGGCCACCACCCCTCAGGTTCCATTGACGCTCTTTTTGTCCGTTTGAGGCAGCGCCAAAGGACCCTTCACTTGCCCTGGAGAAATGATCCTGTCCAGGCTCCTTGTTGAATGGATACTTGCCTGAGCAGTCGAATCTGGGCCTGCGAGATCCTAGGCATCAACATGTGATAATATTACCAAGCTTGAGGAAGTCACTTTTTATCCATTTTAATTAATTTCATTACAGTTGTCGATCAATATGATGACTAACAAAAAGCTATAACGAATCACATCGAAATTTTTAAAAAAGAAATTTATATATTTTATTTTTAACGAAGGTCTAACCTGGCCTTCAAGCTGAGACCCCTTATTTTTCCTTTAAATTTTTACCAGCGAATGGAGTTTTCCTAACCATCCCTAGTCCAAGTATGGATGCATTCCGTCTGGTCTTCGCAGCTTGCGGTCTTTTTAATCATTTTATATTGATAAAATAATAGCATAAATATTTAATAAATATATATATTCCTGTGTCGACCTCTCTATACACTTAGATGGAAAGTCTTCCCGTTAATTGCGTTTGAATTTCTGATAAACAAATCATTTTCTCTTAATCATGTGCTAATATTCCTGACTAAATTGGTTGCCAAGTTTCCTGGTATAACTTCAACGTTTTTAATGTTACATTTAATCTTAAGACAATTAGAATTTGGCAAGCCCTAATCCAGCCCATCATTTTAATTATATTTTATCGCTATTTTCAAGTATTCATCATTTCATAGACATTAGAAATTTTGATTTAGGATTAAAGACATAGTTTAAAATACATTATGGATTCTACAAATTTCTCAAGTTCTATAAAGGTTAAGTCTGAGTCACTTATTTAACTTACAATACTTATTTATTATATCTCAAACTTATTTCAAACGTACTAAATAATCTCGCGTTGATCAAGACCGAAGAGTCCGTAAATGAAGACATCAGACTGGAAAGTTTGGGTCTGTAGAACATTGGAAGCTGCTTGATAATTTAGACTGTGATCACAATAATATCAATATTGATTGTAATTTTAAAACTTTAAAGTAAATATTATTGTTACTAGTATAATGACACAACAACCTTGTTCTTAGCGTCGCTTCATTGAATTCAAATCACTGATTGACTTACTCGTAAACAGTCTTGGTCCATCAAGGCAAGTGGATATGAAATGCCTATATTTAATATATATTTTCAATTTTAAAAAACAACAGCTTGTTAGAAGAGGATTGGAGAGGATTAACCATGGCAAATAGCCATGGTACTATATTTATAAAACTCTCATGTTGATTTGGGAGTCAAAGGGCCTCCCCACTAACTTAGTGGGGAGTAATGGAGAGTGATGAGGGGAGGGAGGCCAAAGGCCTCCCTCAACTCACAACACTCCCCCTCATCTCTCCATTACCTTGGGTTAAGCATATGAATACTTCAGAATTCAGTATGCCAATGGAGTGGATACTTCTGGATCCAGAGCCACTGTGGTTGCCTCGTTAAAACCTTAGCTGTGGAAAACCCAGTGGGAAAAACCAGCAGCTTAAGGGAAAAGAGTACAACTATCGAGGGACTCCCCCTGATCTGTACAAGCTTCAGGCTTGCAGATCTCATATGTATCTATACAATCATCTCCTGTTCGTCTATACATCCATCATGTTCTGAAAGAAAATACAATTATCACTCATCTATACAAGTTTCACTCATCTAGCGGCTATTGGAAGGCAGAGTCGCTCTGGAGTGTAATGCTCTCCGAAGTTGGTAGATGACTCCACTAAAGTATTCTTTGAATCAGTCTTCAGTATGTCTGCAAGGTACTGCTAGACCTGGCTGAGCGTTTTAAATACTTGCTTCGTGGATGATGAGCTTCTCAGAAGATGTAGACATTGGATGATGATGTGTATATATTTAGGAGGTGGCCGGCCTATTGTGTTTCAGTTATCGCGATGATCTTTAAACCTGCATATGCAATAAATATTCCTTGACCCTTGGAAGTTGCGCAGAAGCAGCTTATCCTTGGTCTAGTGGTGCTCTCCAGGGCAACACTTTATCTGGTTAACAACCTTACTGCAGACGTTCTATCAGAGACACGTGCAGTTGGCCAGATAAAGAAGTGTAACAAGTACACTAAAGCTAGGCTCTTCGGGACCTAGGATGTCCTCCCCCTCTTCCAGCTACTGGAAGGTGTCATAAATAAGCATACATTTTTAATTGGATGCAAGTGGACATCATTCTTCATAAACTCCAGGTGTATGAATGATATTAAATGATTCCACCACGAAGGTGTTAAACATATAAGCCGAGATAATACCTTGTTATACCTAGGTTTTTCATTTACAAGGTATGCTTAAAGCTATCTGATTTCTAAATGGTCTCTGCAGGAGATCCTATTAGCTTTAAGTCGACCACATATACGACGAATATTACAAATTCTGTCATCGATCTTTCGAAAAAGATACACAGGCAGAATATTGCTAAGATCAACTAATGATCTTTGTAGCCTTTATGGAGAAGACGTTTCTACGTCTCTCTTTTCTCTCTGGGGGTAGAGTATACCCTTCTGGAAGTTTTATATAGATCTCTATATCTATATTGCCGTATATATATGCAGTCACAACGTACATGAGCTGCATGTATTGGCTTTTGCAGAGAAGTTTAGGCTTAGTAGGAAAATGATCACTTTTCCTTCATTTCAATTTCTTTATGAAATCTGAATTATATTCCACAGGTTTTTACACATTCAGGTGTATAGACTACTGGTCCAAAGACTTTGCTTTTCAAGAGTGAGTCCAGCTCTACTCTTATTGCCTCGTCCCACTTTGGCCATTCTATGCGTTTACGCTATAGAAAAGTGGGTAGACGTCATCGTCGTATTCAGCGACGTGAACGGCAATAGCGAAAGCAAAAACCGTCGTCGACAACTGTGCTATATCTATCCAGTACCTCTCCAGTACGTACGTAATATAATGATGTTTCTCCTGTTATTTCCTCTGCAGGGGAAATTAGGAGGGGAGAGGTTGCTGGTCTGAGCTCAGCATCCTGTGGTTGGATCATTTTGATATATCCAGGAATCTTCCTATTTTGAGGAATTTTATATTTTGATCCTGGCAGGCGTCCTCTTTTAAATTGAGGTACAGCCAATTCTGCTGCCGGTGGATTGCATCCATCTTTGGGAATGTCAATCCTAGCTGGCGTGTTGGCAGCAGGGACGTGTGAATGAACAATCTTCTGGTTGTCCGTAATTTTATCCGGCAATTGATGTACTTTAGTCTGAATGTGAAGGATCTTCTGGATCTCAACTTCACATAGAAAAAAGTATGCGGATCATAACGAGATGAGGACTTTTGTGTCCCATGATATCGTCTCAGAAGCTTCAGGCTTCTTTAGACTGCATGCCTATTTCAATGAGAATTTGTTCATCAAAATCAAGACTTGGTGGCAAACCATAAGCAAGCAGCATCAGCAATAAGATATGGCAACAAGCGGGCCGTATCGTGATAAGCGATGCGGAATGCAGTGTAATGGTCCCTAAACATCAACAGGCAACTGCGATTTTACAATGGACATGAAATCCATTGGAGCCTCTTTACCAGAGACTTTGCTAACACATTATGAGGTTGAACATGCTGCAGGATGTTCAATTTTAATGCCAGTTGCTTGGCAGAAGTCTTGAATGATATGTGTAGTAAATCCACCCACATTATAAGCTTTTGAGAAAGCTAGGTTGCGAGTGAATATAAAGGCACACATAAGACCATCTAGTAGATGCATATATCAGTACAGTAATGAAGTACCGATAATGGGCCATTTGCGGGGTGAATAGGCCCACAAAGGTCACCATGTATTCTCTCAATGAAGCCAAGAGACTTTAAACCCACTTTCAGGAGGGAAGGTCTCTATGGTAGTTTTCCCTTATGACAAAGGGGGACAAGGAAACTCAACCTTTTGAAGGATCTTCAGGTTCTCCAATGGATTCATTTGATGATGCGTCCATCATCGCTGATCCAGGATGACCAAGTCCATTTTGCTAGAGTTAAAAACTATGGCAAAGAAAGGCACTTCTGGTGCTCAGTCGAGTTGGCTTTATATAGGATGAATATCTATTGTTATACGGGCCCGACGGGGGTCCAATGAAATAGTAAGTAGATGGTCTTCTGGCCATTCTCTTGACGAGTTACATATTGATATTCAATATATATTGTGCACAATTTTCAAGATATTTTCTTTAAAAGAAATGTCTTTGAAAATTGGAGATTTCCTATATGTTTAAGAGGAGAATTTGCATCTTATAGTCTCATTGTATGTGGGAGCAATATCAATGCTACACCAGTGCAACGAGGCACTGTCCACAATATTCCATACTTCATCTATAACTAAAACGAAATTTTATTTAAGTCAATGAAAAAGACATTTAAAATAAAAGTTCGTATTTAAGCAAATTAAAGATGAAGCAACATTGAATTTTAAATGCATAGATAAAAGATGAAGCTTGATCGAGCAGGTCGTCGTTCTCGAAGTCTTTTGCAGTGAACATCATTGGTCGCTGAACAACCGCCAAGTTTGTTTCAGGCAGAGACTTCTGGCTCGCCTGATATAGTTCCTGGAGGTGGCGAGGAGTGCGGCAGATTCTGGACCAATGGCCAGTCATGCCGCATCTATGGCATTTATCCTCCCAGTTCTTCTTCGGAAGTGACACTTGGTCAGTGTTCTTTTGCTTCCATATGAAGTTACTCTTTCCTGTATTGTTGTTGGACGGGGGTGCTACTCCTCGTCCATTCTTCATCACAGCTTTCCCTATGTTATTATTAGCCTTCTTCTTGTTTTTCCACTTCAGGGGAGAAACGTGGTGGGCTTCAGAGATAGGTGCAGTGCTAGCTGGTCGTAAATTATGAGCGGCGAGCAGTAAATTTCGATTCTGCTCTGCCCTAAGGATGCAAGAGATCAGATCAGAAATTTTCGTGAAGTTGCGTTCACGATACTGCTGCATGAGGATTGCATCTTTCTCGTGAAACGAGGTAAATGTCTTTCCCAACATGCGTTGTTCTGTCACTTCTTCACCGCACAACTTCAGGCGTGAGGTGATATTATGAAGTGCAGAATTATACTCAGCGACGGACTTATAGTCATGAAGTCTGAGTTTTTCCCACTCATAACTAGCACGCGGTAATATTACATCAATTTGATGTTTATACCGTGCCTCCAGCGCTGTCCACAGGTCCTTCGGGTCCTCAACCGTTAAGTATTCGGCCTTTAAGGTCCGATCTATATGTTTCCGAATGTAGATTATGGCTTTCGCATTTATCTACATCGGATTCAGTGGTTGGAGTGCCGCTGCAAGATGCAGTAGAAGCATCGACCGCTGCTAGGGCCGAGGAAGGAGGCAAAATGGACCCAAGGAGGGCCATCGAACGCAAGTGGAACTTTAGGTCCACTCGCCAACTCAGGTAATTGTTCCCTGCAGAGTCAAGGACTTCGAAATCAACGCATGCCAATTTTTGCCATTTTATCTACGCAATTTAAAATAAGCATGAATTAATTAAAATTGAAATTCACGCATTAAAAATAAAATAAATAAAATGTGGGGATCGGCCAGATACCCAAAGAAATACAAAGTCCAAAGTCCGAATATACAGTCCATAAACAAAAGAAAAATACAATTTGGAAACCCAGAATGTGTCCCTATATTTTCCAATTTTGGCCTCCGTCTTCATTTGCTGGTGTACCGGTCTTTCACCGGTCTTTGGCATTAATACATTTAATCCTCACTTACAAAATTCTCTCAAAAAGAAAATAAAATTGCAAGGAATATAAAGGGTATCAAATTGGCCGATCCCAAAAATCACATTTTAGCTTATATAAACAACCACGCAGTTTATAATATGCTACAGGCACAAAAGAAACAACCACGCAGTTTATATAACACATGCATATATTAAATGGAAAAATAGGCTAGAAAATATAATAATATCTCGGACCACGGGGAGACGTCATACACCGTTAGGTTAGTTAACTAACGGCAGAGCGGTCGCAGGATCCTTAAGATAATTATATTTTGAAAAAAATCCTAATATTCCATAAATTAATAATAATGCAAGAGTGTTATAATTTTAGCAATATGACGCAACAGGCTCATAACAAAGAATTAAAATAAATTAATATTTTGAATGGGGCTGCAGGCCCATAAATATTAATCATTTTAATATATTATTTATATTTGGGCTGCTGGCCCATTTGCCAAAAACTAACAAATAAAGTATTGCAATTGAATTAACTTGGCGTCAGGCCCAATAAGTCAAATAAAAATATTGTTAATATTTGAGCTTCAGGCCCACTTACAAAATCTTAACAAACAAATTTAAAAGTAAAATTAGATTAACTGGGCTTCTAGCACCATTTTGGTAGTCAAAATTAATTGTTAATCTAAATGGGGCGACTGACCCGTAAAACTTATTTTCATTTATAAACCGGGCTTCTGGCCCAATAAATAGCCCATCTACTAGCATAGGCCCATAAGTAAAATGAAAATCATTTTAATTGTAATTGTTTATGTACTGGGCTTCAGGCCCAATAAACGGCCCAATAAAATTGTCAATCTTCCTCGTCTTTCTGTGTAACTCGCAAATTCCAAAAAAAATTGTTGCTCAAGAATAATTCCAGCCATCTGGGCTTAATCCTCCTCATTTCCCCAAAGATTTCAACCATCGGCCTCTTCGAATTCTTGTAGTGAAAAGCATAGCGGGTGAAGAGCCCTCCCCCCGACAGGAGGGGAGGTAGCGAGGAGGTGGGAGGGGGCTGCGCGAACTCAGGGAGGCATTCCGACGAACTCCCTCGACAGGAGGGGGCGTGATAACTTCGGCGCAGAAACATCCCCCATGTCGGCGCTCGGATCTCAGGCGCTCAGATGATAGCCCTTCGGGGGTGAGGAGATGCGAAAAACCCCCCTCGCCGTCAGGGGGGTATCGCCTGAGCTCCCCCGCCCGCTGTCGGGGGGGTTATTTGCCGGAGGCCCCCCCGCTGCTGGGGGGGGGTCCATGACGACAGAGCCCCCCCTTCAGGGGGGGGGTCCCAGAAAAGCTCCCCCTTCGGGGGGGGGCAAGGCGCCGTACAAATCCGTATATAAGGGGACGACAACAAATTTGTGTGGTGAGAATAACTCATTTTGTGATCCCTGTTAATTTCACGAAATGAAAACAGGACGAGTAGCACAAATTATTTTGACAGGCGCCAGACGAAATGAAAACTACAAATTTATGATATTTTGTGATATAAACAGAAAACAGGGCGAGTAACTTCTTGATATTTGTGATATCATGATATAATAATTCCACTGCCTAGATGTATTTAGTGGAAGTTACTTGCTATCAACTCATAACGACAAATATCCCCATATTTTGTGACAAATGAAAACATGGCGAGAAAATACAAATTTCTGATTTGATACTTCAGGCAAATTTTCCAGATGCCTTGGCAAGGAGTATGCAAATTTCCCAGATTAATTACTCTAGATCATTAGATCGTACAAACAGATCAAGTACACCAAAAAAACTCAAATGGTTGTGCTAAAGAATTTTTTTTCATCAAAAGAGGTGTATGTTCTTTATTTTTAGCAAAAAAAAAATGTTTAATATTTTGCATAATCCAATTATCTACGAGCCAAGAAATTTACCTCTAGATCAGTGATCTAGTGAAGAATCAATATAATCCGTAGAAAAGATAAAATCCCAGCTACCATAACGCCTTGCAGATTCGTCGCAACTTTGCTGCAACAAATAAGATTCCTTCGCAAGAGGGAAATTTTGTGGGGAAGATGAAAAAAATATATTTTATGGCTCAAAAATTTTCTCTAGAGCGAATTCGTGCTGATAACGTGTTAGAAGAGGATTGGAGAGGATTAACCATGGCAAATAGCCATGGTACTATATTTATAAAACTCTCATGTTGATTTGGGAGTCAAAGGGCCTCCCCACTAACTTAGTGGGGAGTAATGGAGAGTGATGAGGGGAGGGAGGCCAAAGGCCTCCCTCAACTCACAACACAGCTTCCTTATTTTATTTTTGATTTTCCCAGTTCTCAATTGAAAATGCCTCCCATTAGAGGGTAAGTAACGACGATGCTCTCCAATATTTATCATAAGTCCAAGGGCGGAGCCAGGAATTCAAAACTGACCTGGTTATAAGTGCCACTGAAAATTAATCTGGGCCGCAAGACCGATGCAAGGCCAACAAGATGGTCTGAGCAAGGGCAGGAGCATGGAGTGGAGCCAAAAATAACCCGGGTTGCAGCCCTAATAGATGGCTCCATCCATGATCCTAACTAGCATTTAGTCACATACGATGCATTTTGTAAAATTTTAAGAAGCAATGGTACAATAATAATAATTATAGTAATAAAATAAGAATTAAAACAATAATGATACATTTTGGACATAACTTTTGTGTTTTTATCATGGTTTACTTAGTACATCCTCTAATAATAAGTTATTGCCCTTGCAATAATGATGATGATGATAAATTAATTTTAATTAAAGGGTTAAATTTTAATAAGTAATCTACATTAATAAAAAGTTTTCATATCTACATTCACTATAAAAATTTTCACATTACTTCATTTATTTTAAAAAACACTTCAAAAAAATATTTATATTTACTTAACTGCTAATTAATAGGTTTTATAATCAAGTTAGAATTTATAGTAGTTTACTCCTAATTAAGTGAATCTTGGATAAGAATAGATTCATATTTGATCAAATTTTAAATTCAACAATCAATTATAATTAAATATGATTTTTAGCAATTCAAATCAAATAAGACTACTTAATTTAAAATATAAATCGATAAGCTTTTTCTCTAAAATAATATATATATATATATATAATAAATATTTTAAAATATTATAAACATGTGTCATTTGGTAATCATGCTAGCGAACGAATTTTACAAAGCTGGAATTACTTTACAATAAATTAATCAATAGATACTGATTTTGACTTGGGCCCACTGACTCGTCTCAAAAGATGTAAGCGCTACTCCCAAATGTAGAAGATCGAACAAGTAATAATCCTGGTGAGTCCAGGTATCGTATCCACGGGACAACTGACATGCAAAAA
This sequence comes from Scilla litardierei, assembly GCA_030789695.1. NCBI lineage: Eukaryota > Viridiplantae > Streptophyta > Magnoliopsida > Asparagales > Asparagaceae > Scilla > Scilla litardierei. The sequence goes on from CM061142.1 coordinate 371,715,548, forward strand.
CACGGATTTCAGTTTATAAAGAGTACTAAAAAGACGAGAAACATCCACCTTTCAGATATAAAAGTAATGGAGTCGATGGTTTAAAATACGAAAACAAAGTGCTACGATAGTTACGGTGAATTCGATACTAGGGTACTAATATGGAGATATGCGTTGGTTATGATTTCGTTAGGGTATATGCAATCAATGACTATTAAAATCTTTTTTATAACTCAACGTTTCATCCGGCTAGGGCATGAGAACGTCGGAAAGTGTGACGATAAAGCGCATAAAAACGTGCCAAAGAGTAACCACGTATAATGATGATTTCATGAAGAAATTACGCACAAGTGTCCTCTCGGGTCACGATACGTCCTCTCGGATCGCATCACGAATAAGTCTTACTCGGATCATAGTCAATTCAAGCATGTCCACGTCTCTGTATAACATACCCAAACAAGATATATGTAGAAATCGACAAAATATGTGATTATAACATGAATATAGGGCAAAAAGATATCGAAATCAAAGAATACGACACACTAACTACATCACAACCAACACAAATAAAGATCAACCACGCATGGAATGAAAAGATTCAGTATTCATAGACAAATAGATCACCAAACACTCAAAATATGTGAATAATACTTCAAATACAAGCCAAATATGCAAATTACAAGGCAAAAGATAGGGAATTTATCACCAATTCTCTCCAAATAGACCCTAAATCTCCTTCAGATGATAGCTCCTGCCTCTGTCTCCAGGGCCTCCAAATCTCATGTCAAAATACGGCTTCTAGAGCCACAAATACGCAAGAATACCCAACCCTAACCAAAAATACGCTTATATATACATTCATTTTGGGTTTGGGGTCTTAACGGCTCCAAACCCGCATCCAAATGGTTTAAAGCACGCTCCGCTAAGTTGGATTAAACCACAGCCTTTGATTTGGGGCGGGATCATCTGTGGGAATGCCATGTGGCACGGATCCGCGCCCGCTTCACTGCTGAATACGACTCAAATGCGGGTTCATTTCCATCCGTTGGATGAGAGATCGGATGGATCGTGTTGCGCCACGTAGCTGTCAAACGCCCGCTTCGCTTCGCTTCGTCGGGAGCGATGTCGTCCGTTGGATAGAGCAGGGCGTCGTCGAGATCGAGCCACGTGTCCATCCGCTTAGCCCACATCTTCTCCGCATCCGGGATTAATTGGTGACCGTTGGATCATCATCCAACGGTGCTGTTGAAGCCGCGTCGTTGCTCATTGATAGTCGCTCGATGTGAGCGGGATTTACTCTAATGCAGCCATGTGGCCGGTTGGGTGAAAGAGGCTGTACGCTCAGCACCGTATTTGCGTATTTACGACCGTATTTCTCACGTATTTCTCCATTTAAATGATATTCTGTATTCAAAAATTCATAGAAATTAGCACAGATCTCAGAAAAATACAAATAAATAGTCGTTGGAATCATAAGCTGAGATCTTTGCATGAAAAACTATGAAAGAGCTAGAATATTCAGTAAAATAGCATTTTGTGCATAGAATAAAGGATTCCTCTAATAATTGAATATAATCTAAATACGAACGTATTGTATATCAAATAAGCATCATATACACACAAAATAGCACTAACTGATGGCTTAATTATGCCATAATTAAACAAAATCACTTGTGTGTTTGTGGAGTGACCTCATACTGTAGTGCGATTACCTATATTTGTATTGTTAGGGAGTATATATATGATATTGAATTTGTATATATAGTATTTGTGAAAGGCTTATTGATCTGTGCATGAGTATATGTGTGTAAATGTATATCAAACATCTGTGTGTACCTCTTGTCATATGACTATCTACTGTTGGTATATGCCTATTTACTAGATGGATACATATCAACTGGCTGAAGGTACTTCTATCATATGTGTGCTAGTGAAATTGTGTGTATATTGGATGCCATGTAGAAGTTGGGTGTATATATATTGGTATGCTCTGTACACCATTGTTTATGTGGGTGTCCATGCATGACCCTGTATGCGCTTGGTTATACGTGCTTGTATGCCTAATAAGAGTGTGACTACCTTATGTGTATAGCATTATACATGACTCCATGATAGGAGTATGAGTATATGTGGTATTGCATTAGGGCGATGTTATATCGAGTGCCATATGTGTAATGGTATGTGTATCAGCATATCGTGGTCTAATGTTATAGGCGTGTAAGCAGATATATAGTGTGGTAGGCCAAATGATTGAGCCTAGGATACAGGGTATCACCAGATAGGTATGTGTATGTAAGTAAGTCCTTATGGCATACGTGTACTGATGTGTCCATATTTTGCATCATTTTCATATCATATCTCCATCGCATTGCATATCATCTCCACGTCCAAATCCCACATTTTACTGAGATTTTGGTATTTCTGATGATATTTCGAGTTTCGTAGTATATTTTGAGTTTTCAGGGATTTTGGAGCGATTTGGACCCCCGCCTGGGTATTGACACATTCGACTTGCTCAAGAGCCCGTTGGCGGGGCTCTGGAGGAGTTCGCCGCATTCTCGAGCCGTTGGAGGAGAGAAAGAGGAGAAGAAGGAGAAAGAGAGCTGACAGAGAGATGCAACTACAGCAAGGCATTTTCCCAGAAAATGCTCGGCCCGAGCATCTGCAGCTCGGGCCGAGCCATGACATGTTGGAAATGCTGCAGATACGGCCGACTCGGGCCGAGCAGCTCATCTGCTCGGCCAGACAGCACGCCCCGAGTAGTCCCTGAGAATACCCCGAGCAGCCGACCGAGTCATCCATTCCGAGCCCGAGCAGCATGCGACCCGGGCCGAACCACTGGCCGATCAGCTCCGACTCGGGCCGAGTCACATACTTGGCCGGCACTTCCTGGGGCATTTTTGGAAGTTTTGTTGAACGCGCGATGTGCGTGATTTTGCGTGGCTGAAGCTCACGACTGTGGGCTCAGCGTGGGGTGGATCCATTCTGAGTTTTGTTTTAGATTTTTGGAGAGCTTTTGGGTGATTTTTTGTAGGAATCATTTTTGGATTAATTTTGGTAGCAAACTCTGGATCGTTAATTGAAGATTAGCGTTTATTGTTCTTCTCTGGATTTTTTCTTCGTTCATTCTCGCTGTAAGTAATCTTTAGCCCTAATTCCTTTTATTGCAAAAATGTTTTCCTATGCAAAATCTATATTCTTGTGCGTTCCAATCACCATGAGTGAGTAGATCCTCTCTAGGGCCGATGGGTGAACCCTCGGATTTAGGGGAAAATGTAGATCTGGATCCATACATCGAATTGGGGATCTAGGGTTGTATTTCGGTAGATCCTACCGAATCCATAGATAACCCATACTGAGATCATGCCCACGGTCTGTGGAATTGATGTTCTTAAGGGGTATCTAGGGATTCGAATAGGGAAATCGGTGGATCCAATCAAGGCACGTGACCATGCCCGGCTCGCGCCTTGAGGGGATCCATCGACGAACTATATCGCTACGATGATGGCTACCGCCATTTCATCGACGAGAGCAACCGAAATACCCCGCAATTCTAACCCACGCGAGTGACACGAATTGGGGGATTAATTCCCTAGCCCTAATGCGATGTGAGGAACCTATTCAACATCAACCCCAACAATCCTAGCAGCGATCCCTAAAGCCCTAGTTCCTTTTATTATATTACGTAGCAACCACTATCAACCCAGTTCATTCTCACTCCGACTGCTACATTACTTCTAGACTTAGAAACAGACTGAGATTACCACGGACACTACCACCGTCCCTGTGGGATCCTACTATCTTATATACTATAACTCGACACCGTCCGCTTGCGGATTGAACCCGAAGTCGTAGCCTAGGAGCTATATCATGCCTGACGATCGTGACACCGCTAGATGGGTCCTAGGTGTAGATTGCGGGTGCGTCAAGTTTTTGGTGCCGTTGCCGGGGACGGCAATAGTGTCTTTATCTCAGTTTGTTTTTATATTGAGAAGTTTGCTAGCACTCTTACCATCCCTTATCTACCCATCATTTTTACTCTCTTTATTTATTGCGGTGCGACTGACGGTGTTTTTCTGAGCTTTGTTGGTGCATGAACACCCGCCACATGGGGACTTCCAGAGAATTATTGTTCGATCCTGAGATCGAAAAGACCGCCAGGGCCTTGAGAGCTTTTAGCAGAAGTTCATCTCCATCAGCTCAGATGGGAGAGAATCCTCCTCCTCCTCCATGCATCGGGTCCATCAGGGACCACATGAAACCTACCTTTAGGAATAACTCCTCGGTTCTTAGACCGCAGCTGACGACGACAACCTTTGAGCTGAAGACAGGGTTAATAAATCTGATGCAGCATGATCCCTTTCTTGGGCATCCTCATGAGAACCCTAATCATCACATTGACTCCTTGGCCAAGTGCGATACATTCAAGGCGAAAACGTCAGTGATGATGCATTGAAGTTACGACTGTTCCCGTTCACCTTGAGGGACAAGGCCTCCTACTGGCTCCGAGCTCACCCTCCCAACCACTTCACTACCAGGGAGAAGCTCGCGCTCGCATTCGTGGATAATTTTTATCCACCATCAAAGACGGTCTGGATCAGAGGGGCCATATCTAATTTCATGCAGCTCCCCCAAGAGTCGCTTTACGAGGCATGTGAGAGGTTTAAAGACCTCCAACATCAGTGCCCCCACCACGGAATCCAGCCTTGGGATTTAGTGCAGAGCTTCTACAACAGGCTCCAACCTAGCACTAAAATGATTATAGATGCTACGGCACATGACGCCTTATTGGATAAGTCTCCTGAGGAGGCTATTGATCTTCTGGAGCACATGGCTGCCAACACCCAGTAGTGGGGTGATGAGAGGACTGTGATCACCCGAACCCCTGAGGTCAAGGCTGATAGTCACCTGGACTCCCACATAGAGAACTTGTGCAAGCAGGTGGCCCGTATTGAGCAGCGCCTGGACTCCCTTACAGCAGCACCCAACACCTCCTACCATCCTGTTGAGGAGTACGTAGATATGGGGTATATCCCTGCTGAGGGTCATTATGAGGGTGCTGAGACATTCGAGACTGTTCAGTACGTCCAGGGAGAAGGACGGAATCAGTGGCAGCATCCGGCTGCCAGGAATCACCCCGGTTTCTCATATGGAAATCCAAGCGGAGGGCTGCAACCTCCGCAGTTTCAGAGGCCACCACCTCCCCAGCAGCAGCAGTAGCAGCAGCAGCAGAGCCAGCAGCAAGGCGGCTTTAGGCCAGCTGGGCCCTATAGGCCGCCGGGATATCAGTACAACCGGCCACCTCAACAAAATTTTGCGCTGACTCCTCCAAAGTCAAATCTTGAATCTATGTTGGAGACTTTTATGAGCGACCAGATTCGGTTCAACCAAGATACGTCGAACCAGTTTGAGAGTATCAACTCTTCACTCGACGAGCTGAGAGGGCAGATGTCACAGTTACTGAAGAACCAAGGGAGACTACCCTCCCAGCCGGAGACCAACCCTAGAGCTCAAGCAAACGTCGTGGTTTTAGTGACCACACGAGGAGGACGGGTGACCGACCCGGTTATGGTCCCGGTACTTAGCAAAGAGAGGACCACTATTGAGGAAGTTGCTGATGACAGTGCTAGAGTTGAGGCCACTGAAGGGCCCATCGCTATTGAAGAGAAGACGGATACACCTCCTGTCGTGCCTGCTACTACGCCTCCACATGCTGATGCATCTAAGGGCAAAGCCTCTAGGCCTCCTCCTCCATATCCTCAGAGGCTCGCCCAAGCCAAGTTGGAGAAAAAGTACTCCAAGTTTATGGAGTTACTGAAGGAGATTCAGCTGAATATCCCATTCATTGATGCCATCACCGAGATCCTGGTTTATGCTAAATTTCTAAAGGATCTTATCACGGGGAAGCGAAGGCCGGAAGAAATTAAGTTGTTGGAGGATTCCACCTCCATTATCAAGAACCATCTCCCTCGGAAGCTGTTGGATCCGGGGAGCTTCACCGTGCCTTGCTCCATCGGAGGAATGCCAATCAGAAGAGCGCTAATTGATCTAGGGGCTAGCATCAGCCTGATGCCCCTTTCTATCTTCAGAAGACTCCAGACAGGAAGCGAGCTGGAACCTACTAGCATGTCAATCCAGCTCGCCGATCACTCTATCACTTACCCAGTAGGGATAGCGAGGGACGTCATCCTCTAGATACCTCCAGGACTATGTGTCCCAGTTGATTTTGTCATCATGGACATACCGGAGGGAGGAAGCTCTCAGCTAATACTCGATCGCCCCTTCATGGCGACGGCCGGGGTGCTTATAGACGTCCGAGAAGGAACCCTCTCCCTCAATGTGGGAAATATTGAAGCTGAGTTATCTGGATTTTTTGGAGGAGGAAGTGATTGAAGACTTTTCTACTGAAGGAGTCATGAAGGACCCGGTCAAAGCAAGCATCGACGACGATGGCGACCCAACGTACAACAAAGCGGTCGCCACGTACATCCAAGTATTGGATGAGGAGTTTCAACGCCGTCAGACAAATCATCTAGCATCGGAGGTCACATGTTTCATGGAGGAGAGTGTTGGAGTAAGCGAAAGTCAAACGCCGCTGAATTGCACCACCCCAGAGAATGACGAGCGACCACCGCGTGCGCCAAGCGAGAATTGATACATCATAGGGAGTCAAGCTCATGACTGAAAATGAGCGCTTATTGGGAGGCAATCCAATTCCGTAGATTTTGAAATTTCTTTCCCTATTTTCTTATTTCTCTATTTTTATTTCATGTTTTTAGGTAAAATCGCAAAAATTATTAAAATTTTGACGAGTTTGTGTTTCGTGTAGGACGGAACATCGGGGGCATGCGCATGGACATTATAAATGGAAGAAAGCCGGAGGAAGATAACGAAGTTGAAGAAGAAGGAAAAGGAGCTACAGGAAACTCGGCCCGAGTAGATCAGCTGCTCGGTCGAGTCGAGCAGACACGGATACTTAAGCTATGCCTGAGCCGCATCCTACTCGGTCGAGTTTTACAGGCTGAAGATTTTGGTGAAAATCGTCACTCTGTCAACCCGGGCAGAGCACATTGACTCGGCCCGAGTAGGATGTGACTCGTCCCGAGCACAGACCTGCTCGGTCAAGTACTACAGGGAGCCCAAGTTAGAACAAAAACATCACTCTGTTAACCCGGGCGGAGAATTATTGGCTCGGCCCGAGCATCAACGTCTCGGAGGGAGTATTTCGTTTAAAACTTTTACGTCAACCCGAGCCGAGCAGTATATATAATCGGCCCGAGTCGATTCATTCTATTTAAAATTTTATTTCCCCCGATCCGATCGAGCAGCTCTGCTGCTCGGGCCAAGTCGTTCTGGAATTTTAACCGCTCCCGATCCTTTTCTTTTAATTCTGCGATTTAAAATTTTTAACCCAAAACGTAACAACTTTTACCCCCCTCCCGAAAATTCCCCCCCGAGTCTCTCCCCTAACCCTACTCGTTCGCCCTAACGCACGCCGCCTGTATTCGCCGCTCCGCCGCCGGCTCCACCGCCTTCGTCGCCACTCGCCGGTAAACACCACCCCCCTCTCTTTCCCCCTTCCACCATTACCCCCAACCCGCCTCCCCTAATTCCCCCCCACCCCGCCCTTCATGGCGGAGGGCGCCGTCGACGGCACCACCTCTGTCGACGGCGCTGCCTCCTGCAAACCCCCATCATCGGAACCACCCCCCTCTCCCCTGCTCCCTCTCCCGTCGTCAAACCCCCATCAGAACCCCCCGCCCTCATCGCCCAACTGAGGCGGCGGCCCTGTCGACGGCTCCACCGCCACCGATGGCGCAGATCCCCCCCTCCGATAAACCCCACTCCGCCCTACCGCTCGCCTGACAAACCCCCCCGTTACAACCCCCCACCCATGGCCAAAATCTGCCCTGACACTCATATCACTTTTGTCGATGTCTCTGTACCTGAGGGCATAGATCAACCTTTTTCTGACGACGTTGTAGATTTGGATGCTCCCTCACTCGACCCTATCCATACCCTCCCTCCTCTCTCGGAGCTTATAGCTTCAGCTCCTCTGACTGCCACCTCCTCTTCTTCCCTTTCGGCTATTTTCACTGAGTTTGTCTCGATGTCTGTCCACACTTCTGTGTCGACGACAGCTCCTTCCGCCGCCACCGATATTCTGACGAGTTCACCCTCACCCACATTCCACGCTTGGCCCGGTGCCTCGACTGAATCGGGTCGCTTATCACGAGTAGTGACCTACCGACATGCCACCGGTACCCACCCCGAGCCTCGATCCTCAGACTCTCGCTTGACCGCCCTCGAGGAGTTGACCTCCCGCCTACAGCGGGATTTCGACGACTTTTGCCATGAGTCTAGGACACACAGATCTAGGGTAGAGTTAGATCTCACATCCATTCTCGACCTGTTGAGACACCGTGGCCTGCCTACAGTGATACTTGCTCACCCTCCTCCGCCTAGGCCGTCTACTGTGGCTGACCCTGTACAGCTCAGTTCTTCACTCCCGCAGGCTTCTGACGAGCCTGCGTCTTCTGCCCTAGATCCGTCAGCCACAATCGATCCTCTCCCAGCCATGTTCCAGTATACTTCAGATCCTTCCTCCTCCACCATAGACCCCTCATGTAGCCCTCCCAACGTGTCCCAGCCACCAGACTCACCACCCACCACCCAGGGTCCACATCAGAGGGGCCCATAACCACCCCAAGAGGGTGGTGCCTCTGCTTGATATATTCCTATCCAGTTTTTGCCTCCCCCTTATTTTTAGTGCCCATCTGTCTTTGCGGGGCCCTGCTTTACAATAGCTTGGGGGAGGACCCACTCACGCATCATTCCACATTGCATTGCATCATATCGCATTTTTATTTTTATTTCCTTTTTTTCCTTTATTCACATAGTTTTTATCTTATTTTCCCACCCATCCCACCCCTTTAGCCTCATCTCCCGCTCACGAGCGATTACTTATCAGTGAGGACACTGCTAGGTTTAGCTTGGGGGATGAGCGCTACCGCTTTATTTTTATTTTTTATTTTTTATTTTTTATTTTTACATTTTCTTCTCTTATTTTCAGTTTTTATTTCACTTTTTCGGCACTTTACCGCCCCATTTTATTTTTTCTCATTTCACATCATATCTTCTGTTTTTCTCCATGCATGCATTCTCTTTCTATCTATTTCCCCTTTTTCTCTGTTTCTTTTTATTTCTGCTAAGAATGGTCTAAATGATGATATCTCTTTAGGCTTTATTAGCCTTTAGCGATGCTTATCTCTTTGGCATGCTATTAGGATTAATTTCAGCTTTAGTGTCTATATACATGTATTTCTTTTGATGATCTGTCTGATTTAATACCTGATATGAATTGAAGTCAATTGCATGAATTAGGATCTAGTATGATTTTTGTCGGGAAACGCACCCAGGCTCACGCATCACTGAACACTTGGAGCACCTGTTTTTATTAACTTATTCACTTCTGTTTGCATGCCTGTTGACATTGTGATTATTACCACATGCTATTTTTAGTATTCATTTAGAGAAGTGAAATACCCGTGCTATATATGAGTTTAGTTAGAGTTTTATTTTATCAATCTGATGTGCACCCTCTTATGAGAGAACCGAGTGTCCCATTATCTTCCTTCTCCACATACCCACTTTTTCTCTACATATCAGTTGGTTACACCCCTATAGCTACTTTATTGCATCTCACTTCCCATGTATAAAAATAAAAGGTATAGCTTCTTAAATGAAAAAAAAGAAAAAAAGAAAAAAAGAAAAAAAGAAAAAAAGAAAGAAAAAAGAAAGAAAAAAAGAAAAAAGAAAAATTAATAAATAGCGTTTTGTGTTATTTCACTAAGAATCTATAACTCATTCTGGGAAGAAAAATTAAAATTCCATATCATTTTCATTGATGTGATGCCTCAAGCTAAGCTTTGTGGGGTAAACCAACTGATCATATGAGTGAGCTTGACATTAGAGTGGAGACGGTGCACGTCGGGGAGATTTAATAAAACCCAAATTTTACGAATTACTTTAGTTTTGGGGATTTTTCACGTATCAATTTGAATATCTGAATGGCATGATCTTTCTATTCTCTATTGCATGTTGCGTGAATCTTTTGTGCTCCTTGTGTATCTTTGATTGAAAGGGCGTTGTCAACTATTTTATACTAGACTCTAGGGATTGCATGCGATTGATAAGATTTGACGGTGTTATTTCAGTAGATCTCTATTCTTTGCCTGCGTTGCATGACATATGATATATTAAGCTTGAAATAACCAATAGCATGCATGTTTAGCACTCAGAGCATCGTGATAGACTTTTTAGGCCTGAGATCTGACCGATCATCCTTAGCACTTCTCTCTTACTTCTCTCTTTTTTTCACTTCTTTTTGTTTTCGTTTTCTTATTTTCATTTTGTTTTCCTCTCGGCGTACCGATTATTCGTCTTCCTCGAGGACGAGTAAGAGGTAAGCTTGGGGGATTTTGATGTGTCCATATTTTGCATCATTTTCATATCATATCTCCATCGCATTGCATATCATCTCAGCGTCCAAATCCCACATTTTACTGTGATATTGGTATTTCTGACGATATTTCGAGTTTCGTAGTATATTTTGAGTTTTCAGGGATTTTGGAGCGATATGGACCCCCGCCTGGGTATGGACAATCCGACTTGCTCATGAGCCCGTTAGCGGGGCTCTGGAGGAGTTCGCCGCGTTCTCGAGCTGTTGGAGGAGAGAAAGAGGAGAAGAAGGAGAAAGAGAGCAGACAAAGAGAGGCAGCTGTAGCAAGGCATTTTCCCAGAAAATGCTCGGCACGAGCATCTGCATTTCGGGCCGAGCCATGACATGTTGGAAATGCTGCAGATACGGCCAACTCGGGCCGAGCAGCTCATCTGCTCGGCCAGACAGCACACCCCGAGTTGTCCCTGAGCATACCCCGAGCAGCCGACCGAGTCATCCATTCCGAGCCCGAGCAGCATGCGACCCGGGCCGAACCACTGGCCCAGCAGCTCCGACTCGGGCCAAGTCACATACTCGGCTGACACTTCCTGGGGCATTTTTGGAAGTTTTGTTGAACACGCGAAGTGCGCGATTTTGCGTGGCTGAAGCTCGCGACTGCGGGCTCAGCGTGGGGGATCAATTCTGAGTTTTGTTTTAGATTTTTATAGAGCTTTTGGGTGATTTTTTGTAGGAATCATTTTTGGATTAATTTTGGTAGCAAACTCTGGATCGTTAATTGAAGATTAGCGTTTATTGTTCTTCTCTGGATTTGTTCTTCGTTCATTCTCGCTGTAAGTAATCTTTAGCCCTAATTCCTTTTATTGCAAAAATGTTTTCATGCGTGAAATCTATATTCTTGTGCGTTCCAATCGCCATGAGTGAGTAGATCCTCTCTAGGGCCGATGGGTGAACCCTAGGATTTAGGGGAAAATGTAGATCTGGATCCATACATCGAATTGGGGATCTAGGGTTGTACTTCGGTAGATCCTACCGAATCCATAGATAACCCGTACTGAGATCATGCCCACGGTCTGTGGAATTGATGTTCTTAACGGGTATCTAGGGATTCGAATAGGGAAATCGGTGGATCCAATCAAGGCACGTGACCATGCCCGGCTCACGCCTTAAGGGGATCCATCGACGAACTATATCGCTACGTCGATGGCTACCGCCATTGCATCGACGAGAGCCACTGAAATACCCCGCAATTCTAACCCACGAGAGTGGCACGAATTGTGGGATTAATTCCCTAGCCCTAATGCGATGTGAGGAACCTATTCAACATCAACCCCAATGATCCTAGCGGCGATCCCTAAAGCCCTAGTTCCTTTTATTATATTACATAGCACCACTATCAACCCAGTTCATTCTCACTCCGACCGCTACATTACTTCTAGACTTAGAAATAGACTGAGATTACCACGGACACTATCATCGTCCCTGTGGGATCCGACTATCTTATATATTATAACTTGACACCGTCCGCTTACGGATTGAACCCGAAGTCGTAGCCTAGGAGCCATATTACGCCTGGCGATCGTGACACCGCCAGGTGGGTCCTAGGTGTAGATTACCGGTGCATCAAGTACGTGCCTACATCAGTAATCTGTATGTGCATTGTGCATGTATGTATCATTGCATAGGTGTGACTAACCTTGTATGTCCCTCTTTATCTGCATCTATACTTGGGCACTTAGGAGTATACTGGATATATATGTGTAGGCATGGGTTTGTCTGAGTGTTGTATATAGTATGGGTGGTTAGGTATGTATACGAGAAACTCTTGTGCTAGGAAGTAGTAGCTGTATGCACGGAATAGAGTGACCTTAAGCATCCATATCCATTTACCCTAGGTTGACCCTTGGTCAAGAAAGTCCAAAGGCGGACTTGATCTTTAAGGTGTGTAGAATGTAATGGCCTTAGAACCATATACGTAGGGCATGTCTATGTTGTGTATTGTGTAGTGTGTTGTGGTGTATACATGTGTATGTGGTGTGTAGTAAGTGTTAGTGTTTGCCTTAATTATAATATTAGTTTTCATTGTTTGTATGATGGCATAATATTAGTGTATTTTATTAGTTTTGGTTATAGTATATAAGCATTAATATTGATGTGTAATTAGTGAATTCTGTGTGTGTTATTATTATTGTTAATATGATTATTACTTGGTGGCATTTCTATTGTATCATTTGGTCTACGTACCGGAACTGATAACATTCGAGGCAGGATTATACACGAAAGATCCTTTTTTGGCTCTGTCTTCAGCCCTATGTCTCTTATCCCTAGGGTGTCTTCCTCCACTAGCAGGTTTTTTCGGAAAACTCCATCACTCTATCGCCAGCTGCCAATAGTCCAGCTCATGGACCAAGGAGAAAACGAAAACTCAGTTCGTTTTCATTATGCTGATCAAATATTTGGCATTGCGAATAGGATTCCCTGGTGAGACGATACCCCCCGTCCGCTCCAGTCTCATCACAATATCGCCTTTGCGGCTTGCTTAGTCCTTTCCCATCTGTCGTGCTTTCTGTCTTAGGTCTTATCTTCTTTTTGCTTGGTTAGGTTCAATGATGCCAGTTGTCGCGTGCTTCGATGGGGTGCCCGCCTCTCTCTATCGCGTGGTCCGGGGTGGTTCTTCGCTACTCTTTTCGACCAGGGGCTGTGGCTTGAGAGAAGAGTAGGATTTCGTCACTTGTCACTTAACGCTACGCCCTTGCATTTTTGGAAGCGGGCAATATCACAGTATGTAAAACTAAGGAAGGTGTCGCTCGAAGATTGTAGCAGAGGCAGTGGAAGCAGTGCCTGAAGCAGTTGACTTACAAAAATATATCCTAGCACTCCTTCCGTATTGGGATCGAAAAACATTATTATCCTTAATATTAGTACTAGTACTAGTACTCACAAGACCAATACTAATAAGGGATTAATGTAGAGCAGGTGGCACCTGATCCAATGGATCAGGTACAAGACACAAAAAGGTGGGGGCCTACGAGTACAAGCCCATATGGGGGCTTGTACTTTCCACCTTTTTTGTATCTTGCCACCTGATCCATTGGATCAGGTGGCAACTTTTCTACATTAAATCCTACTAATAATAACCATAATGAGAGGGTGTGTACTAGGAATGGGTTAGGGTAGTGGCTTATGGTGTAATCCATTACCCAAATTTAAGGGCATTTTATAGGAGAATGGTATTTGGGTCTTTTACCCATTATGGCATTCTTGTAAATACGTAAAAGGTGAGGGAAGTGTCATACTATGGCATACTTGCAATTAATAAGCCAAGTGGAGGGAAATTATAAAAAGAAGATGAGTAATGGCAAACTTGTAAATAAAGGAATCCATCGAAGAAATATATCACTTTAATTATTTCTTCAACATTTCTATTTCTTTCTACATACTTCTTTTTATTTCTTTTTATTTCATTTCATTTTCCCTCTATACCTCTCCCTCTCCCTCTCCCTCACTTGGGAGGGGCAGAAGAAAGAAAGAAAGAAGAAAAAGAAAGAAAAGGAAGGGGAAAATCAAAGGAGAAGAAGAGAAAGAGAAAGAGATGGAGATGGACTTGAAGAAGGAGGAAGCATAGGGCCAAGGGCTACCCCCTTGTCTCTCATCACCCAAGTGGTAGGTTTCCATCTCTACATAAGAACTATTGTATGTTAAGCATGAGAGATTAAGTGAATCTTAGTTTAATGACATTAGTTTTCATTCATAATGTTGTTGAAATTCCGTAAAGATTTACATGCTCATTAATTTGCTTATTCCTCCCTATCTAGAACTGAGTTTGCTCTGGAATTTTTATGACATAAGTATTAGACTTTTATCTACAACTTCCATGTTGAGAACCTTTACTAATTTGGATTGAACTTAGGGTTAAAAAGTCCATCTTTACAACATGTCTGAATTTTTCCTGTACACTCCATAAAAATTGGTGCTCTTGGTCTCGTTGTAAAGATAACAACATGTTCTACAACTTTCCCCACAGCCATATTTTCGAGATTCTAACTGCAACATGACTTAAAATAGCAATTGTTACAGCTCTTAGGATCTATCTGAAAAATAGTTTTGATATGTCTCACCAAAAAATTCACCATAAATCATATAGTGTATATCTCTGCATGAAATTTTATATGTGATTCCAACACTACCATATCTACAACTTTCAATGGGAGAAAAAGTTATGTTTAGTTCAAAAGTTTGGAGAAAACAGCCTCTGAAGCTGACCGTTTCGCTGTTTCCAGAAAACCAGAGTTGCAAATGAGTGGGAGTTAGCTATTGTTATGGATTTCTATGACTTCCTCCTCCCAAATTATGAATGACTCATGTTTAAGCTTATGTTTATGGCCTTTCTTATCTCATGCTTCCTAATGTTACTTCTCTTATTCATGTTCACATGGTATTATGACCTTGCATGGGATTCTTTAATGTTGCATGGTATTTCAATAATGTTGCAATTATATGAAAATATGAGTTGTGACATGGAGCAATGAAAAAATGTGATATGTTGAGAAATGAGTGAAAATAATATATTGAGAAAGAATGGAAAGGCATGAGGTTCAGGATGTATCTAGAGTGATTCAGTCCATGCTAACGTGGGTGACAAAGGGTGGGAGAGGCCTAGGTAGTACGTAGGTATCAGGACTGGACTTGGGAGGTATACCCCAGTGTGAGTGCTCCAATGGCGGGATTTGATGAGATATGTGATTCCCACAAGGCAATGTTCCGAGTGATAATGAGTGTTGATTATCTCACTCCCACTAGAGTGACAGGGGAATTTGGGAGGCCCCGTTGAAATTCATCAGTGCTCGTGTACCACTAGCGGGGTAGTTGGAGAGCCACCCACCTAAGGTGTGGTCCAGGTCCTGATACGCTGCAGACAATTCAAGGTTCCAAACCGCTAACCAATGAATTGCTTGATTAACTCTTTTATGCCTTTCAGTATGTTCATAATTGTAACTTAATTGTTTTACTTCCTCAGCTTGCATTCATTGTTATTATTATTATCATTGTAACCCCTCCCCCATGTACCTTTTCTTATGGTTGTGTTTACCCTTAACACCATGTTCATGGCATGCCATGCCATGTTGCAATGCATCATTCTCATGACATAGTTTCATTTAGTAGTGGCATTTGGGGTGGAGCTGGATTTCCTACTTGGACATGCTTTGACGTGCTCCAATTTGTGGTTTCAGGTTCATGATGCTAGAGGCAGGGAGATGGAGTTGGATTTAAGGTTGAGGAGCTTGGATTGTGGGTTGGGTAATGAGGGGGGAGGATGAGAGACTTTACTCTTGGGATTTTGCTTTGAGTAGAGTGAGATATTGTAATTAATGGATGTATAATGGAAATTAGTGATGTATAAATCCCAGCAGTGCGCAGTGACCTACCAGATTCTTCGTACTCTTCCTTTTCTCCAATCGTAACACTCGCTACTATAGGAGAACCTGGGATAGGTTTGTACTTTTCGGGTATCCTTGGGAGCTGGACGTTACATGAGGGAAATGAGAGAATTAAGGAGTGGCTTATGTATCTCAAAGATATTAAATGTTGATCAAGAGTTCTAATAAAACTAAGGCATCTCCTATATATAGGAAGACAAGAAAACCACTTAAATTCAAGCAAAAAGCCAAAACAAAGCAACGGCTAGATTTTGGCAGAAAACAGCTCGGACAGGCGTCTGATGAAGAGATGTCAGGCGCCTGGTGTAACAGCAAGATTTTTCCAACGGCTATAATCTTAGCCAGGACAGTCGACCGTAGAAGACCACACAGGTGCATGTACCACTGTGCAGGCACCTGTAAAGGCTTCAGCATGAGTGTGCCACACATGATGGATTTGAGCAGAGAAAAGACAACTTACGTACTTGTGCATTCAGGCGACTGATAAACAATGTCCAGGTGCCTGATGGTTGACAGGCGCCTGAAAAGTATACATCAGTTGGCTATCATACAAGATGACTGGAGCTCAAAATGACAAGTTACGCACATTGGCACACTAGGCGACTGTTGAACAATGTTTAGGCGCCTGGTGGTAGACAGGCGCCTGTCTTTTGTACTTCAGTCGCATGTACCAAATGCTCAAGTATATAGTCAAGAAATTTAACTTGAGCTTGTGCAGAACATCCATCTGTTAAAGGATTGCCAGGCGCTTGGTGAACACCAGTCTCCTGTCATGCCTTCAACATGCACCTGTTGGAAGTGCAGTAAATCCAATTGAGTTATTGGCCTGGGGAACCTATTGGATTGGTTTCTATAATGATCCCAAGGTTAACTCAGATGGTTAATGTATATGATTGAATGAGTATGACCATCTAATCAAGGAAAACTAACTCACACAAAGAAGTAAAAAGCATAAATGTAAATATTACATGAATTATAGTCATTTACTTGTAAGTGCATTACTCTTCAAGATCGAGTAGCCTTGATTCTCACGATCATCTTCCAAGCTTTGAAACCTCTTGATGAGTTTCCTTTCATCACGTTCCAAGCTTTGGCAATGCTCCTTTTGGTGTCCATTCTTTCACCAAGCTTTTAGTCTCCAAAAATGCTATTCTTCAATTGGTAAACATGAGACTAAAACATTGAAAGTCATTAGCAATAATATAATGTTATGATCATCAACGAAACTATATTGGTCTAAAAAGCCAATACCTAACAAAGAGTACCAAAATATTTTGATTTTTTAGGTACTCACATTTTAAGGGATTAGATGTTAACCTCCAAAATTTCAAAGAATTATTGAGAGATGTATGCCATCGAGGCCAAATTATCTATGACATCTTATTCAAATATAATAGTATGATATTTGGTATATTTTGTCTAAGTATATTTAAATAAATATTTTTCTACATTAGTACTTAGATAAATTCATGAGGCTTAATGCGAGGTCAAACATATATCGAGATGTAGATCATGATCATGGGGAAATGTTTTGACTGTCTGAAGCATAAGCCTGAAAATCTTCGTAGTCATAGATGAATCTAGATAGGACATCGATCCGTCAGATAGACTATTGTGTTTCTATCTTCACCAAGTTTTGGCAACGATGATCACATGCTCGTTCTATTTGGCAAAATCGGAGACGAGACACTGGTGCTCATTAGAGAATGATTTCACTGAACGACCCAATCAGAGCTGCCACATGGTGGCACATATTGATCTGTCAATGGTAGATTTCAGTGATGATAGGCAATCTGATCCTTAGAGTTGAGGTCACTTTCATAGCCAGGGCGGTTCCGACAATGCCCATGTCAAAGGGATAGACCATATAATGATGCCACTAAATCAGGAACATCACATGCTACTCGCGATCAATCATCAGGGACTATAATCCCACATGTAGTAGGGTCAGGCTGTTGGGTCTTATATTGGATGGGATCTTCATGCAAGTTGACTGGACCTGAAAGGGTATACTCGTAAGTGTACGAGGTCGGCAAATAATATACCCGGTGAGTACGGGATCATATCCACAAAGACGGAACTAATCTGCAAATTCACACAAATAGTCAGAGCATGTCAAGAATAGTTGAGGGCTCTAACCGCCATGTGAGGGTGAATGATTGTTTGAATAGGTCATTTATCTAAATACCCTAGAGTTAGGGTAATGTCCTAAGGTTTGGATGCAAGGGAGAGAAAGAGTGCGGGATTGAGGATATCAGTAGGATTACTCGATTGCTCTGCTAAATGTTAATTCCATGATAACTCGATCACTCATCCATTTCAAGGTATGAGGATCGGGGAATAAATCAATTAAGCACATATGGGGTGCACCGAATGTAATTGCTAATTGAGTTATTTTCCTAATTAAATCTTATGATTCACTCTCATACCCATTTCAAGGTATGCGAGAGTAGTGCACGAAGGTTGTGTTGCACATCATACAACCACCGTTCTGCGGCCCCTTTCAGGCAATGCACGATTCAATAAACGGGTTACAACCCAAATAACAATTTGGATTATTGGGTGAATTAAGCTTCTAAATTACAAAATATGGATTGACGGGTCTTGCATTCATTTCAAGATATGCAACCCCCAATGGATACATTGGTGTAACAATTGCGAAGCACCACCGTTCTGCGGCTCCTCCATGTATAGTATCAAATCCCATTAATTATCAGCTTATTTCACCCAACAACATGGATTAACAAAGGGGTGATGGAAATTAAAATTAGCAATGCAATCAAAACATCCTACATCAATCCAAAACACCCACACTATGAATTTAGCCTAAGATATCAAGAATAGAATAAGCATTCATAGAAATAACCATATTTCAATACACGTAAAGAAAGTAAATGTATAACAGTAAAAGAGTTGGAGATTTGTCCCCAAATGCTAGCTTCCTCATTCATCAATCAATATTAGCAACAACAAAAAAGAGATCAGAAAACTCAAAACTCTCCAAAACCCTAATCCCATTCTTAAGGAAGAAGATGGCCTAAAATAGTAAAATATTATGTTATTTTTTATTACATATGTATAGTAATGTTTTATACCCCCTAGGAGTTGCATCACATCCATCCAAAATGTCATCCAACGATTCACATCAACTAGAGAGAAATCGGGTTAAGAAAAACCCGTTTCTCGTAACCCAGAATTTGGGCGAAAACCCCGGATCAGTCGACTGTTGAACAAACGCCAGTCGACTGATGACATGCGACTGTCATTGGTCAGACAGTAACCTGGTTGGTGGGCAGCACAGCTTCCAACTGAAGACATGCGACTATCTTGAATATTACAGTCGCATGTGTGCTCCACAGTCGACTGTCTTTTGTGCTTCATGCACCTGCTGAAGAAATGTCAAATTAACAGTAAGTCGGCTCTTTTTGCTCCCTCAGGCATCTGGAAAATCAGGCGACTGATGACGAAATGATAGGGGACTGTACAATATTACAGTCGACTAGCAATTCTTTTGCAGGCGACTGTCGTTGGGCTTCAGTTTCTCCATCTTCAGCTTTTTAAAGAAATGCGATTGTTGTTGTCCGGGCAGTCGCCTGTATGGTTGCCCAGGTGCCTGTCATTCCTTCAACTGGAGCCTGTTATGAACTCCTCTTCTTGAGTTGAGTTAGTCCCCTTCGGGACACCTGAAAAATCCAGAAAAATCCCTAAAAATATAGTAGACATTTATAATGCTGTGGAAAGTGAAATTGTGCCAAAATAAAATCATATGCTCACAAATGATGAATTAACGTAAATGTAGTCAAGAGAGCATGATTCCATGGATTATTTGCACAAGAGGAGATGATTATGATGTTAGGATATGCAATATTTATTCATAATCACACCCCTAACTAGCGTTTTGCTAGTCCCTAGCAAAATAAGTGACCAATCCTAAAAGACAACGTTGACTCCATTTATGGATTATTGGCGACACTAAAGTGTGTTGAAATCATTTTTTTTCCGAAAAGTAAGTGTGTATGCATTGATATGAACAAGGGCTACATCAAGGCGGCGCCAACAAGAAGTCAAGGCGAGGGAGAGGCTAGAGAGCAGTCACCCGGCACACGACCAACCAGGCGAGAGCCAAGAAACTAAAAAAGGGGGGAAAACCTATGCTGGGGGGCGCACAAAAAGACGACCTACAAGATACCCCAACTGTCAAAAAGGGAAGTATCCATAGGGTCTAAATCATCCGGGATGCAACCAACAAGGGCATCCGAGATGTCCAATGAGATCCTAGCCAGAAGGGCTGTCACAGGGGACCTGAGAGATCTGAAGATGTATATATGATCATATATATATATATATATATATATATATATATATATATATATATATATAGAGGAAAGTTAGTAGATCTTTATTGAGTGACAGAAAACTCTACAGCACTATAGTATATTGGCATGAGGAATCAATATAAAGAGGATAGAGCATAAGCACCGTCACTCTTTAATAAAGATTCCCCATCCTAAAGCTATCTATACAAAGTATGAATGGGATAGTAACAGTAAATCACATAAACCAGATTAGCCCAAATATCTGAACTCCCAATTTGCAAATACTGATGCCTCCTCTGTAGTGGATGGATCTTGGCCTCTCAAAGCAACTCTGATATCCGCCGCAATCTCCTCGAAAATGTCCGTTTTCCCTCTACTTTTCCCTTCAAATACTCTACTATTACGCTCATGCCAAATATGCCATACCATTGTTGAGAGAGCAGTCTTAGCCAATCTGCTCAAAGCTCCCTTCCCCCCAAAATGCAACAAGTAATAGTCACCAATCTCAGCAAGGGTAGGGCCAATCTGATTGTTGACTTTTAACTTCAGCATAGCCCTTTTAAGAAGATAACTTGAGTAGGAATATGAGAAGAATAAGTGGTTTAAATCTTCGATGTTGTCTCCTCCACATAGAACGCAATTAACCGCTGTGTTTAAACCCCATCTGCTAATAATATCTCCAATGAGAAGCTTACCCCTGAATGCTCGGAGAAGGGTGAGAGCCCACTTCAGAATGTGACCAGGGAACCACACTAACTTCTGGAAATGAAAAGGAACACCCCATAGTCGAACCCCTTCCCATGCTTCTTTTAAATTGAAATGCTCTTCATACCCCCCAGCACCTGGAGACGTCTTGCGGCATCTAATAACCGGCGCCCAGACCCAGCGGTCAGACCCCTGTGTAACTGCCGCATGTGCAAGGTAAGGCCGAATATGGGTAATAGCTGGGTCAGTTGACCAAGCCCCCTGGGCCCAGTACTCACTAACCCGCTTCATAGAGGAGTACTGGGGCACCACAACCAGATTTTTAAGGGGCCCACAATCCAGCCAATAGTCGTGCCAGAATAGGGTAGAACACCTGTCTTTCACCACTCTCCTAATGAGCTTATTAGATGCATTTCTACAGTTCGACATGTGCTTCCAAGTGCCAGAGTGTGTTACTAACCCCTTTGCCGAAAAGAACCCTTCTGCCACATCGTATCTAACTCTCATTCGCTTTGCCAATAAGCTATTAGAAGTAAGAAATCTCCACGTCAGCCTAATCCCCGCAGCAACATTGAGATCCTCCAATAATCGCATGCCCACTCCACCTTCAGTCTTGGGGGTACATATATCCTCCCACGCCCATGCAAGAGAGGGACCCATAATGAACCGCCTGCAAAGGGTAGAAATTTCCCGCACAACTGTGAATGGCATATGAAAGGCTTGCATCCAAAACGCCACCATTCCGTATATGACCGTTTTGACCAGCTCAATCCGCCTAGAAATAGATAACATAGTTGACGACCATCCCATCAGCCTCTTCTTGCACTTATCCACCAATCTACTGTACATAGGTGCTTTGGGATATTTGGACGATAATGGCAGGCCCAGGTATGTGGTAATAGTGGTGGAAATTTTGATGCCCAAGCAATCCGCAAGAGTAGACTTGTTTTTAGTCCCCTTACTAAATAGTGCTGAGCTCTTGTCCAAATTCACTTGAAGCCCTGTATAATTCTTGAAATCTAGAAGCAAGGACTTGATGCAACTGAATGATTTAAGATTAGCTCTACAGAACACTAGCAGGTCATCAGCGAAAAGAAGATGGGAAATGGAGCCCGAATGTCTCATAGGCTGAAGAGCACCACTACCAAGTGCTTTAGACATTAAGATAGAGAAAGCTTCCATAGAAATAACAAACAGGTACGAAGATAGAGGATCACCTTGCCTTATACCCCTGTTGCCATCAAAATACCCCACGGGAGAACCTTGAACCATAACAGAAAATGTGGCCGTAGATATACATTCTTTGATCCACCTTATAAATGCATAAGGAAATCACATCTGTCCCATAAAGGATAGTATAAACTCCCGATTAACGGTATCAAAATCTTTCCACAAATCAAGCTTCAGGCAAGCCCGCCCCCCATTGGGTTACTGAAGTCTCTTATCTGATCGTGGGCAATAAGGGAGCAATCTGATAACAATCTCCCTTTAAGGACGGCCGCTTGGTTAGGGGAGATCAGCTCATGAATCACCACCCTGAGCCTATTGCAAATAATTTTGCTAATAATTTTGTATAATATATTGCAACTGACGATCGGTCTATAGTCACCCAAGGTTGTAGCATTAGAATTCTTAGGAACAAGGGTGAGATGGGTGTGGTTTACCTGCCTTAGGAGAGAGCCTGACGCAAAAAATGAATTAACCGCCAAAGATACATCCTCACCAATCCGGTACCAATAATGTTGAAAGAAATGCGCATTGTATCCGTCTGGGCCTAGTGCCTTATCTGGACCCATCTGAAATACCACATTCTTGATTTCCTCATTTGAAATTCTCCTGATCAACCAGGCCGAAGCTTCCTCAGTGAGGATGTGCTTAGGGGTAAGGGTGGTGAAAGTACTGTCATAGTGATTTTGGTTATATAAACCCACATAATAATCAAGAGCTTCCTTCTTCAGAACATCATAAGTGATAGTTTGCCTTCCTCGAGCATCCACCAAATGACTCAAACTGTTGTGGCTCTCCCTCGACTTCATTGCATTATAAAAAAATTTTGTATTACGGTCTCCCAAGGAGATCCATTCTTGGCGGCTTTTTTGGCGGAGCATCTCCTCTTCAAGACTCATGGCATTTGCTAAATCCTTCATCACTGCATGCTCAAGAGCTTGGACAGACGCATCAGAAAGCAACAGAGGATTGTTCCTAATAGATTCCATGTTCGATCGGCCAAAGTTCACCAACTTGCTTGCATTATAAGAAGCGGACCACTTGCGGATTAAGGGTTTCAGCCTTTTAAGTTTTTGCGATACACAATACATCGGGGATCCGGCGACATAACAACCCCAGCTCTCCTCGACAATTTCAGAAATCCCTGGGCATTTGGTCCAATAATTAAAAAACTTGAACGGTTTTGGATCGGAGTGTACCTGAGGGTGGAGGCGGACAACCATCAGTGAATGGTCACTAGTAAGTGGATCCAAGTACTATAAGGACAAAGTTCCCAAGTCTATACACTCTTCCCTATGACTATAATCTCATTCCTCTTACACACTCTACCATCCACAACTAAGCTTAGTATATCCCTTAATATGTCGCAATCTCCTGATGTAAAATCATTATGAACTCTCGAGCTTATGGGATATAACACTTACTCCCTCAAAAGATCATGGAAATGAGTTGTGGTTCAAATTTCATGCATTTACTCAATTCATGGCAATATTTGCCTTATTCAAAGTACCATGGAAAAAGTTCATTTATTATTCAAATGTGCACAAGTGCACTTATTATTGTAGCATTTGATAGTATTCATTTGAGCAACTCCAAATTCCAAGTCACTATCTTAGGATCCATGAATGTAAACCTGTCGATTTTTTTAAAATTCCTAAGGTTTAATCAATAGATCGTTGATACCAAGGTTTCTACATCACTATAGGGTTTCAAATGGATGGTAATTGTCATGAGCTTCAAGCTAAAGGGCCAAGTGTAAGCATGTAGAGGGACAATTAATTGCCCTTAGTACATAAAGATACAACACACCCTCATTTGCCAAAATCCACTTCAAGAGTACATTTTTACCAAAGCTGGGAAGGATCACTACATTTAATCAATAGGTCTAACAAAAAGCTATAAGTTACAGAAATGTTGGTGATGGACGGAAATTTTTTTTATTTCATTCAAGTTATTCACAAAAAGATGAAAATAATAAAAAAGATGCTCAAGAAGTTTCTATATCCTAGTCCTACACCCCCAACTAAAAATAAACATGGTCCTCAATGTTTGAAGGGTGAGATGAAATATATGCATAAAAATGGATAAACTAGGATACGAAAGCTTGAGCAAGAGTTATTCATTACTACATACTACTAGATAGGAAAGTTTTGGAACGAACACACCTAGTTGGTTCCACCCGGCGGTGGTTCTGTAAGCTCCATGGTGTCCTCGTCTCTACTCCACGGCTCTTTCTAATAATTTAATCATTGGCCGTTCACCTTGAATTCATTGCCATTTCGTGGTTTGGCGATGGTCACCGCGCCATGTGGAAACACCTCCTGAACAATGAAAGGTCCAATCCACTTCGAACGAAGGTTTTCAAGGAAGAGATGAAGTCTTGAGTTGTAGAGTAGCACTTTCTCCCCCGGGGTGAATTCTCTCCTCAAAATGATTCGATCATGGGCGCACTTAAGCCTCTCTTTCACAAGCTTGGAATTCTTGTACGCCTCCCTTCTTATCTCTTCGAGCTCCACTAACTGTAATTTATGAGAAGGTGGGTCAATTTCACAGTTAAACTTTTTAATTGCCCAAAAAAATTTGTGTTCAAGTTCAATGGGCAAGTGGAAAAAATTTTCAAAATCTAATCGATATGGGGACATCCCTAAAACCATTTTGTAGGCAGTACGGTACGCCCACAATGCCTCAGGAAGATGCATGCTCCAATCCTTCCTTGATGGATTCACTGTCTTTTGGAGTATGTTCTTCTCCCGATTTGCCAACTCCGCGTGTCCATTGGTTTGGGGGTGGTATGGTGTAGAAACCTTGTGTGTCACCCCAAACTTCTTCATTAAGCTTGTAAAGAGGCGGTTGCAGAAATGTGACCCTACATCGCTTATCATAGCCTTTGGCATCCTAAATCATGCGAAAATGTTTTCTTTCATGAATTTAAGCACGATAGCCGCATCATTGGTCTTTCAAGGAATAGTCGTCACCCATTTAGATACATAATCTATAGCAAGCAAAATATATGTGTACCCAAAAGATGGGAGAAATGGCCCCATAAAATCAATGCACCAACAATCGAAAATTTCTAATTCAGGAATAGGGGTTAACTGCATCAAGTTTCTTTTAGTAATTCCCTCCCAACTATTGGCAAGCTAAGCATGACTTACAATATGTATAAGTGTCCTTAAACATGCTAGGCCAATAAAAACCACATTGTAGAATTTTTGCTATGGTTTTTTGGGCGGAAAAATGACCACCACACACACCCTCATGGCAAAAATGAAAAACACTATCAAACTCATGGTCGGGTATACATCTCCTTACTATTTGGTCATTACAATACTTGTAAAGGTAAGGGTCATCGAAAAAGAAAGATTTTACCTCAAAGATGAATCTTTTGTAATCTTGGCGAGACCAAGTGTAGGGAGTCTTACTGGTGACAAAGTAGTTTACGATGTCGGCATACCCTGGGAGTGCGTGGGAGATCACAAAAAGATGTTCGTCAGAGAACGAATCATTCAATATATGGTTGTTGGATCCATGCTCATCATTAACCGTGAATGGTGATCGACAACGTGATTTTCCACTTCCTTCTTGTCCTTAATGACGATGTTGAATTCCTGCAAGAGCAAAATCCAACGGATTAGTCTAGGCTTGGCGTCGTTCTTGGAAAGGAGATATTTAAGAGCGGCATGGTCGTAAAGATTGTAATTGGGAATCCCAATATGTAGCTCCTAAATTTCTCCAACGTGAAGACAAAGGCTAAAAGCTCCTTCTTCGTGGTGGTGTAGTTTCGTTGAGCTTCACCCAAGCTCTTATTCACATAATAAATCACCACGGGGTTATTGTCCTTGCTTTGTCCAAGCACGACACCAAATGCATAGTCACTAGCACCGCACATAATCTCGAAGGGTGATGTCCAATCTGGGACTTGAAGAATAGGTGAACATGTAAGCAAATTTTTCAACTTCTCAAAAGTAAGCTGACAATCATTATTCCAAGCAAAATCTACATCACTTTTCAAAAGCATGCAAAGAGGTTGAAATATTGAGCTAAAATCTTTTATGAACCTCCTATAAAAACCGGCATGCCCAAGAAATGATCGAATATCTCTTACACAACGAGGAGTGGGTAGTTTTTCTTTTACCTTGATCTTGGCTTTGTCAACTTGCATACCTTCTTTGGATACAATATGACCGAGGACTAAGCCTTCACTGGTCATGAAATGGCATTTCTCCCAATTTAAGAGATGGTTTTCTCGTGCAATGATCTAACACCAGAACCAAGTTAGATAAACAGTTATTAAATGAGCTACCATACACATAGAAATAATCAATGAATACATCCACAATCTTTCAACCATATCATGTAAAATGCTAAGCATACAACATTGAAAAGTTGTGGGGGCATTACATAAGCCAAATGGCATCCTCCGGAATGCAAAAGTACCAAAGGGACAAGTGAAGGTGGTCTTCTCTTGTTCTTCGGGTGCTATTTCTATATGATAATATCCGGAGTAGCCATCAAGGAAGCAATAATACTCGTGTCTGGCCACTTCTGCTAGGATTTGATCTAGAATGGGAGATGGAAGCGGTCTTTACGGGTATTAGAATTAAGCTTCCTATAGTCAACACACATGCGCCATCCCGTGGTGGCTCGCATGGGGACCAACTCATTGTTCTCATTTTTAACTACCGTTAGTCCCAATTTCTTAGGTACAACTTGGATAAGGCTAACCCATCTACTATCGGCAATTAGGTATATAATACCCGCATCAAGAAGCTTAAGGATTTCACTCTTCACCACTTCCTTTAGGTTAGAATTTAACATACGTTGCATCTCTCTAGTGGGTTTGGTGTCATCCTCCAAGTAGATGCAATGCTTACAAATTAGGGGATCAATACCTTTAATATCGGCAATTGCCCAACCAATTGCCCCTTATGAGTTTTAAGTACTTCTAACAATTGTATTTCTTGATCATTAGAGAATTTAGATGATATTACCACGGGGAATGTGTCGGATTCCCCAAGAAATGCATACTTCAAATATGGCGGCAACGGCTTCAAATCCAAGGATGTGTGTTTTAGCTTCGATGGCCTTTGGTATGTCGTGTCTAATGGTAGCGGCTCAAAAGATGGCATCTACTTAGTCATCACTCCAACTTCCTGCAAAACACAGTCGGTGTCAATATTTTCACAAAAATGATCAACCAAATTAAGCGCTTCAACAAACTTCGCACCAAAACGCTCTTCAACTAGAGTCTCAATCATGCAACCATCCTCAAACTCACCATCCCCCGATGGCAACTTACAAGCATTAAAAATGTTTAAGTCAAGGGTCATGTTGCCAAAAGAGATTTTAAGTTGACCATCCCTACAATTGTTGATAACATTGCTTGTGGCTAGGAATGGTCTACCTAATATGATGTGGGTTGGTGTCTCGGTTTGAGGTCCAAGAATGTCCAACTCGACAAAGTCCACCTTGTAGTAAAATTTGTCCACTTGGACAAGCACGTCTTCTATGCTACCCTTGGGGACTTTGATGGATCTATCGACCAATTGGAGAATAATGGGTATAGATTTCAATTCTCCGAGTCTTAATTGCACATACAATTTATATGGCAAAATGTTAATACTCGAACCTCAATCAAGTATGGCTTGCCCTATCTTTTTGGTTCCTATGTTACATGGGATTATATGTGAGCCGGGATCCTTGTATTTAGTAGGAGTGTTGTGTTGCATAATTGCACTAACTTGTTGTGTTATGAAGGCCTTTTTCTTAACACTAACATTCCTCTTAACGGTGCACAAATCTTTTAAAAATTTAGCATATGCATGAATTTGATTTATTGCATCAAGAAGATGAATATTAATTTGACATTTTTGAAATATTTCGCGGATTTCAGATTGAAACTTATCTTTCCGTGGAGGTTGAAGCCTTTGAGGGAATGGTGCGGAAGGAATGTGTGGCGCAGGCTCTTTAATGACGATCTCTTTGGAGTGGTTGCCTTTATCCGATCTCCCCTCTTGCATCTCTTCACTTGGGGTGGCTTCATTCTCTATTACTACCTCTGCCTCGATTCTCGGTGGCTCCGGCTTCTCAATTTCTCGACCACTTCTCAAAATCGTCACCATTTGACAAGATTTGACGTTGGGTCCCCCCGATGACGAATTCATGTAGGGGTTGGGGAGTGGTTGTGCAGGGAGCTTGTCCTTCTCTAGAATTGCCGCAAGCTTCATCATGTTCTCGTTGAGTTGCAGAAACTGTTGTTGGTGTTGCGCCTAGGTTTGTTGTAGTTGCCATTGTAGAAAATTGGCTTGATTTTGCATTGTTTGCATTTGGATAAATTGCTGCAACGTGTCGCTCAAACATTGCACTTGTGGCTCATTTGTTTCATCCCTCCTCCTTTGGATGCCTTGTTGATTGTTGTTGTTATTGAAAGGTGGTGGACAATAAGATAGTTGAGCTTGTTGTTGTCTTTGGGGACCCCAATTCAAATTTGGACTACTACTCCAACTCGGGCCTTGATTGTTGGAATTGTTGTATCCTTGCCATTGGTTGAAATTCGTCACATAATTCACTTGTGTGGGGTCTTGAAGTACTTCCTTCACTATCGGTAAGTTGGGACATTGGTTAATGCTATTGTCTACGCTACTACAAAGGTTGCATAGCCCTTCGTTACCAACCGTCACGGCCTTCACTCCTTTCAACTGCAACCCCTCAAGTCTCTTGCAAATGATGGCCTCCATTCTTGCTTCTAAGGCTTCCTCTTGGGTCAATGTAAGGAGACCTACATGGGCCAAAGGTTGAGGTAATTCTCTTCTCTCAGATTCGGGAGTCGCCTCCCATCTTCGCGCATTCTCCGCTATGGATTCTAAATAACCCCATGCCTCCTCCGGTGTCTTAATCTAGGAATTCCATGTTGCACATCATTTCCACGAATTGTTTCATGGATGGGATGAGTCAGTCGTAAAAGAACCCAATGAGAGGGTATGCATCAAATCCATGGTGTGGACATACTAGTAGCAGCTCCTTGAACCTTTCCCAAGTGATATCAAAGCTTTCATTTGGCTTCTGAGAAAAGTTTGACATTTGCCGCTTTAATCCTTGAGTCCTGTGCAAGGGAAAAAACTTTTTCAGAAATTCAGTTTGCATTGCTAACCAGGAGTTAATAGTATTAGGATGTATAGCATTAAACCAATTTTTAGCTTTATCCTTTAAAGAAAAAGGAAACAGTTTAAGATAAATGGTTTCATTGCTAGCCTTCCCATCAGAACATGTGAGGCAGATATCTTCGAAATCTTTTATATGTAAATAAGGGTTATCCTTCTCTAAACCATGAAAAGTGGGGAGAATTTGAAATATCCCAGGCCTTGGGCTAAAGGAATTTGCATCGGCTGGAAGCACAATGCATGAGCCGGTAGCAGACCTACTCGGTCTCAACACATATCTCAAACTTCGATCACCCTCATATTGAGAATGATCGTCCTCACTATGATTAATGTTGTCATTACCGTTGGTGTTGGTATTGTTATCGGCCATGTATATGTTTCTTACTAGTCTATGTGTTCGAGGAGTCCTTAACCACATAAACAAGACAATTGAGCTCAAGTCAAAACTTTCCAAGATTAGCCTAATTTTTATAGTTTTGATGAGTATATAAATTAAAAAAACAAATTCGGATATCCATAAAGAATATAAACAATAGAATGAAAATATCTCACCAAATTTTCATGACAAAAACCAAAGTGTAAAATGAAGATACACCGTCCTTGGCAATAGAGCCAATTTGCTTGACTAGACCTGAAAGGTGATACTCACAGGTGTACGAGGTCGGCAAATAATATACCCGGTGAGTATGAGATCATATCTACAGAGACGGAACTAATCTGTAAATTCACACAAATAGTCAGATCATGTAAAGAATGTTGAGGGTTCTAACCACCATGTGAGGGTGAATGATTGTTTGAATATGTGATTTATCTAAATACTATTCAGTTAGGGTAATGTCCTAAGATTTGGATGCAAGGGAGAGAAAGAGCGCGGATGTTGAGGATATCAGTAGGATTACTCGATTGCTCTGCTAAATGTTAATTTCATGATAACTCGATCATTCATCCATTTCAAGGTATGAGGATCGGGGAATAAGTCAATTAAGCACATATGGGGTGCACCGAATGTAATTGCTAATTGGTTTCTTTTCCTAATTAAAGCTCATGAATCACTCTCACACCCATTTCAAGGTATGTAAGAGTAGTGCATGTAAGTTGTGTTGCGCATCACACAACCATCGTTTTGCGGCCCCTTACGGGTAATGCACGATTTGATAAACAGGTTACAACCCAATTAATAATTTGGATTATTGAGTGAATTAAGCTTCTAAATTACAAAATATGGATTGACGGGTCTTGCATTCATTTCAACATATGCAATACCCATTGGATACATAGGTGCCACAATTATGAAGCACCACCGTTCTACGGCTCCTCCATGGATATTATCAAATCCAATTAATCATCAGCTTATTTCACCCAATAACATGGATTAACAAAGGGGTGCTGAAAATTAACATTAGCAAGGCAATCAAAACATCCTACATCAATCCAAAACACCCACACAATAAATTTAGCCTAACATATCAAGAATAGAATAAGCATTCATAGAAATAACCATAATTCAATAAAAGTAATGAAACCAAAAGTAAAAGAGTAAAAGAGTGGAGATTTGTCACCAAATGCTAGTTTCCTCAACCATCAATCAATCTCAGCAACAGTAAAAACGAGATCAGAAAACTCAAAACTCTCCAAAACCCTAATCCCCTTCTTAAGGAAGAAGATGACCTAAAATAATAAAATATTAAGTTCTTTTTTTATTACATCTGAATAGTAATGTTTTATACCCCCTAAGGGTTGCATCTCATCCATCCAAAATGTCATCCAACGATTCATAACAACTACAGAGAAATTGGGTTAAGAAAAACACGTTTCTCGCCACCCTGAATTTGGGCGAAAACCCCCGATCAGTCAACTGTTGAACAAACGCCAGTCGACTGATGACATGCAACTGTCATTGGTTAGACAGTCGCCTGGTTAGTGGGCAGTGCAGCTTCCAACTGAAGACATGCGACTGTCTTGAATAGTACAGTCACATGTGTGCTCCACAGTCGACTGTCTTTTGTGCTTTAGGCGCCTGCTGTAGAAATGTCAAATTAACAGTAAGTCGGCTCTTTTTGCTCCCTCAGGCATCTGGGAAATCAGGCGACTGATGAAGAAATGAAAGGCGACTGTACAATATTACAGTCGACTGTCAATCCTCTTGCAAGAGACTGTTGTTGGGCTTCAGTTCTCCAGCTTCAGCTTTTCAAAGACATGCGAATGTTGTTGTCTGGGAAGTCGCCTGTGTGGTTGCCCAGGCGCATGTCATTCCTTCTATATGCACTTGTTATACACTCCTCTTCTTGAGTTGATTTAGTCCCCTTTGAGGCACCTGGAAAATCCAGAAAAATACCTAAAAATATAGTAGACATTTATAATGCTTTGGGAAGAAAAATTGTGCCAAAATAAAATCATATGCTCACAAATAATGAAGTAACGTAAATGTAGTTAAGAGAGCATGATTCCATGGATTATGTGCACAAGAGGAGATGATTATGATGTTAGGATATCCAATATTTATTCATAATCACAAGTATTAAGAGATAAAAGATTCATGCATATGATGCATGAGAGCTAAAACGTCACTAATTGGTTGTGAAGGGAATCTCAAACACATGGGATGTCATGCGATAATCGAGCTTTCTAAAGAGCATAGAAAAACCCAAGACTGGGTCCGGGGCATGCACGGACACATCTACTTTAGCGCGGGAATATGGATCACGCTAAGCTAAGTATTAGCTCAGGCTAAATCCAAACTTTGGGCTCGTGCTGCTAGCCCAAGCTTTTGTTTGGGATGCCAGTTGGAGAGACCCGAGCGCTGGTAGCGCCTAAGCTATAGCTCGGGGTACTGTAGCCTGAGCCGGTGCTCGAACTGCACACGATCACGGGTTCGAGCGCAACCCGAGGGTGGGGTTTAGGTCAACTTTGACGACAAATTTGAGGGATCAAACGATCTCGAAAATGGGTGACGTAAATTTCAATGCGATCTTAGTATGAAGCTCTTTGAGATAATATCTCATTTGTCTTCTGGAGTTTACCGAAAATGGAGAACCAATTGCTCAAAGTTGAGCCTCCATAAAGGGAAAAACTTGATTCAAAATGATTTGTTTGAATATTGCCACATCGGATGTGACACTAAGCTAAAGGCTTAGCTCACTATATAAATATGGTCAATCACTTTTAGCCAAAAAATTTCAAGACTTGATCACGCGAGCTCTTCATAATTAAGAGAGCAAACCAAGATCTAAAGGCGACAAATTTTAGTTCTTCCTCCTTTTCTCTTTACCCCTATTTTTAGGTTCTAGTAAAACTTGAAGGGAGATGAGATCTGATCTGAGGCTTGGAGGGGAATTCCAGCAAGGTAGAACTTTCTGGTGTAAGTGGTCGCTCGTTGACGAGGCGTTGGATCACTTCGGGACAATCACCCTAAAGGAATTTCTTTTGTGACTGCAAAAACAAAGGTATGTTCTTTAGCTTTATTTTAATAAAAGTAATTTAATAGATCTATCTTTGCAAAGTCGGTTCACCCAACTCCTAGATAGTATAGATCACGCAAAGGGTTTTATTTTTCCATATGTTTTTCATAAAAATATGATTATTATGGTTTTATGCTTCCGCTTTTTTTCCCACATCTGTTAAGCCTAGGGCTAGATGATGGGAAAATCCCTATGGATGCCTCCTCAAAACCCTTCAAGAATATGGATAATTTCATGGGAAGGATCAATAATGATGATCAATTTTGTAGGGGGAGTCTGAAAAATTTTGGCAACATATTTCTAAGCATATGTGATTTTTCAACGTGTTTGTAAGTATATGTTTCTTTTAACACGTGGTATTTACACTTGCTGCGTTCCCTAATATTAGAACACATTATTTGATATTGAGTTGCATGCACTTTCTTTAGACTCATGTCATTTTCCATATATTTAGGGGCACATATATTTGCATATGAGTGAGAATCTTTTTCAAAGATTACATGATTTACAAAAGGGGGAGAGCACTTATAGTTCATATATTTTTAACGATAAGAAAAGGGTGAAGAAATATTAGAATGAATAATAATATGTATTGCAACACTTACACACTTGGTATACAAATAATTATTTAAATTAACATATTGTGTTGCAGAAATAGTAAGTATATATCTAAGTTATTATGCATGCACATTTGTCATCGTCAAAAATGAGAGAATGCTGAGATATTGAGTCACACCCATTGTAGTTTTGATGATGAGCAAACATATCATCTAATATCAATAAGTGCATGCATAAGATCTTAATGCAAATCAAAGAATCATTCAAGACTAAAGTGAATTCAATAAGGCCATTGATCAAGGAAGCTATACAAGGAGATTAGAGTGTCAAATATACACACTGACTTAAAAGTAAAAGTTTATTTATGATGTAATTTTCTTTTCCCGGTCTTAGCATGTTAATGCCTTGATTAAAGCCCTCTCACACTTAGGAATATGCTAGAAATGTTTTAAAAATAATTTAAATTGATTAGAATAGTGTGTCCCTTAGTTTTCTGATACAAAGCGGTGTATCAATTATCGACTCCCAGTTGTATAGGAGTCGACTGATGGAAAATTGGCTGCTCTAGAAACTTTTTGAATCCTACAGAAATAAGACTCCTGTTGTCCTAGGAGTCGACTACTAGGCCATGAGTCGACTCCCAATTGTATATGAGTCGACTACTGGGCCATGAGTCGACTCCCACCTAGAACTGTCACATTTCTACTAGCCAGTTTTGACCGTTGATGGGGGCATTTTAGGAACCCATTTTGACCGAATTTTTGTCCTATAAATAGAGGAGTTTTTCTTAGATATTAGATATCAAGAAAACCCATTTGTTTGCAAAATACAATTGTTTTTGTGCTAAAAATGTTTTAATGAACCCCCCGTCTCTTGGCCTATCTTTTCAAAGTCTATCAATCTTTCTTTGGCCAAGTTTTCTTAATCTTCAAATTGCTTCAAATCCATCTTTTAAAGATAATGTTTTCTCTTATGGATACCGTACTATACAAGAGCTTCAAGTAAATGCTATAGGTAATTGTATCAAACAAGTAAGTATAAATCATTGTTGTAGGCAAGGTAGATTTTAGAAAATCCTTGTTGCAGGCAAGGTGGGTTTGAAAACCCTCTAGGAAGGAAGTGGTAGTAAAATCCGCATCGACAGTGAGGTAGTTGTAGTAGGTGTTGAAATAGTAGATGTTGGATGTAGCCCAGGGTTTTGTGTGAATCTGTGTAAAACATTTGTGTTTGGTTTGTGCTCTCTTTGACTTGTCTCTTACGTGCACTTTACATTTCATTGTCTATCTCTATTATCGCAAGTAAGCTAGTTGATTAAGCTTAAATTAGGTAACACCAGTTGTAATATTAGGTAGAATTTTCTAGAGGAATTTTATTATTTCATAAACATTATTGACCCCTCTTAGTGTTTATCCTTTCCATCCTAGTATCCCAACACAAATGTGGGCCTGTCAGTGACAACTACTATACAGTGTGGTCACTTTGTCAAGACTATGCCGCTACTGTGTCTAGGTTATAGATACTGTCAAACCCTATTAACACCTTAAAGCTTGAGTCATATTTGATCCCGTACTTTGAGGTTCGATGAAACTTGTAACTCTAAATAAGTATTTACTATGGATCAGTTAACTACATGTGACACTAACCTCCCCTACGAGAGGAGACGAATTTTGTCTAGACAAACACTCCCTTCATATGATGCACTATGGTCCTTTAGCATGTCTATGGTCCTTTAGCATGTCTTAGGTGATAAGGAATATGATGCACCAACTGCCACCTAAGAGCTTGTATTAACATTCAGAGTTTGAATATCATATAGAAGCATCTCGATGAGTCATTCTATAAATGTGTTCTCTAACAAGCACATGTGCATTGTCTTATGATGTCCATACATCAAGTGGTTATGAGACCAGCCACTACCATCACCATGATAGATATCAATGCACACTGGTCTATTCGAATATCAACGTATTAGGAAATAAATAATTTTGCACATATAGATTACCTCCCGTAGCACAAGTGGCTGGCGGTGCACTGGGCCAATGGACATCCTCCACCATAAATGTAGGTTCTTCTCCGTGGTGGAAGTATGCAGTGTGTTGATTAGCCCTCCCATATGACTTCCCTCCTTGTGGCATGGTACCATAGAACTCACTCCATGAGTGCTGCTCAAGATGCCCATATGATTGGTATGATGCTTAGGCTATCGGGTTTGGAGGGGTGGTGAGGGAATGAGCGGCAAGTACGCTTTTGGTCGCCATGAAATTTTCTATTTTAGTTATAATGCTTCCCTTTGCTTCTGGTGGCATTGTATATGGTGTAGGTTTGGGATGGGAGTTTATTGAGTAATGGTTGTAGGCATGTGGGGTTGGGTCATAATGGCTAGCATAGTATGCGCAAATATTGGTGGCATGCCCCAGAAGATCACACATCCCACAATTTCCTGCCACATGCAAACGATGATTTTGTGCTCCCATCTGAGCATCGCTGTTCCCTGGGACATCATAATTATACGAAAATGTTCTTTATGGCATCCAAAAATCACATGGCTATATGAAAAGAAGAACTACAGAAAGATCAGCAGTAGACAAATGAGAGTAAAAAGGGTGGATGGGTAAAAATTTTCTTTTATTTGTTTTTTATGTGCGTAGTCTAATAAATACACAATCAATCGATATCAAGCCGATTGCCTCCCCGAAAATGCCACCATTTTGCTCGTGCAAAAGATATTTATAGTAATTCCGAGCAATACAGATCATATGCAGTAGGTGTTGAACACAGGGAGGCAAAGGTATGCGTATCGATTAATTGTATATCTAGTTAGGTACACAGATAGAAACCGGAAGGGGTAGTTACACTAAAAATACAAAGATAAAAGAAGGTACCAAGGGCCAAGCATCATCGCTAATGCAAATTGGTCATGCAGGTTTATCTAACTTATTGAGCTACCGGGTTATGGTCCTAGATGATAGTCAAGTCTCAATCCTCATCCTCTCTACGTCAGA
The DNA here is from genome assembly GCA_030789695.1 of Scilla litardierei. Taxonomy (NCBI): domain Eukaryota; kingdom Viridiplantae; phylum Streptophyta; class Magnoliopsida; order Asparagales; family Asparagaceae; genus Scilla; species Scilla litardierei. The sequence continues at coordinate 371,751,850 of CM061142.1, forward strand.
CCGTAAGAGAGGACTCAGTGAATAGGTTGGACCCCTTTTCGTAGCCCCAATGATTAATCGGATGCTAAGGTATGGTGATTCTAGCGAGTGTGCTCGACGGTTAGCCGGCGCCTATCATTAGATAATCATCCCTCTTCAACTATGAGATGGGATGAATTAAGCTCATCCAAACATATTCCTAAGACTAAATCCTTAATTGGGGTGATATTTGGGGCAATCCACCCGCATAAACAATCTACATTAGGGTTAAACTAAACCATGGGCACAAAGACCTACTCTATTAGCATTATAACAAAAGACAAATAACGAATAAGGGAAAACATCACAGAAGAAATAGAAAAATAAATTAAGAGCAATACTAATGAAATTAAACTAAGGTAGCAAGAATTCATTACAAGCAAACAAGAATTAAAAGTCTTACAGTACAAATTGAAGAATAACCCCCAAAAGGGGGTTAAAACCTTAAAAATCATAGTACAGCAAAAAACTCCCTCTTTCAATTCGCACTCAGGTTTAAATAGTACATGCAGAAAATTAAGGCCGCACGACCGTACCGAACCACAAAATGAGCTAGGGCACGGCAGCACCTGCTGCTCGAGCACAGCTGTGCAGCAAGTCGGTACGGCCATGTCGATCCTTCTCAAAGCCATCATCAGATCCAAGCAGGGTCAGTGTACGGTCGTGCAAAATGAACGTGCTGGCAAGGAGCTCTCTGCCCTACGCAGTGGAATTGAGCACGGCTGTGCCGAAAATCAGCACGGCCATGTCAATGCTGCTGTAGCCTCTCGTTTGGCATTATGATATGACACGGCCATGTGTGTCACGCCCCGCTTCCCAAAAATGTGGAGGCGAGACGTGAGAAGGTCCGCTCAGACTTGAAGCTACAAAGCTGCAAGTCTGATAAGCGTCAATCAACATTAAACTGCAGGTCCTTGCAACGCGAAACGAAACAAAGATAATAATAAAGAAATGAGACAAAAGATAAATCTCAGAATATCCATAATAATAAATTCCAACATCACAGAAAAGCCACCAGGCTAAAAGAAAAGAGTCTAAAAAGAGGCCCCAGCATGGCCAACAAAGTACAAAGTACAAAAGCAAAGTAATGGTGCTAAGCACTGACAACTAACAGCAACCTAAAGCAAAAGCAACTCAAATTAGTCTCTAAGACTGGTCTCCGGTGTCCACCAACTCCTCGTCAAACGTAGGCTCCGGCTCAGCGTCAGCAAACACCTCGTCCTCAGCTACGGTCTCTGGCTCAGGGTCTAACATGTGACACCCAAAAGAGCAAGGGGCACATGTCAGCAAGTCTACAAGAGACTTGTGCAAGGAAACTGACAGTAGGTAAAAGTAAAGCAACCTAGCAGTTCTAGCATGATGCAATGACATGGCAGTTAAAGTAATGAGTGAAACAAGTAAAGTAAAGTACGAGCATGGCATTTAAACATGGCATGGATGACAAGTTTTTACATGAATCATTGATCGCTCTGGGATGTGATCCAAAGAACGGTTGTAGTTTTACCGCAAGTGCACGGTGTAGCAGCGAGCGGGATATCGAACACAGGGAGGACGAATGACCGTGCTTGTTCCAATCAACCTGGCTATTTAAGAGAGAAATTTGCCTTTGGCGATCCTGTCACAATCGTCAGACAAAAATGCGGAAATATCAAATCAAATAAAGGACGTCTAGGGAATGGGGAATCCCCGCTACTCACCGTATTTCATAAATGCGGTTTATAGGTATCAAAATTGCTTGAATGAGAATTTGGATGAACTAGTTGCAATTGAATGTAGAACCAAGCTCACGCTCTCGTGCTGTTGCCGGTCTATAGCTATCCTAGGTTTGGGTCCAATCTCTTGCAAACCCTAGCCTAGGAAAGCTAGCATTAGGATCAACATCATCGTCCAATCGCGCACCGAGCCCAATCTCTTGCAAACTTGGTCCACGACCTAGATTGGGATAGTTCCTACCCGTCCAATCTCTTGCAAACGAGTATCGGCATGGAATTGCAACCGGAAATCCTAGTATCGGTCCAATCTCTTGCAAACCGATACTTCGAAAATCCGACTCCAACCCAATTCGGATTTCTAGGGTTTCCTATCAAATTGGGATCCAATCTCTTGCAAATCCCAATTGATATGAATACCTAGCCATCCGTAGTAAATTGATCCCAATCTAATCCCTAATAACAATTCTAGCAAGATTTCTACCAATTCATCACAAATATGAAAGTGGGCTTGTAGGGGTTCATCCCCACGCCCCAAGACGTGGAGACTACTCACAAATCATAGCGAGATCACAAAAATAATCGTTGAAATAAGCAATATAATTCATCACAATATTGAGATAAGCAATAAAAATAGAATTTTTAAGGAAAAGAGATGCAAACCAATGGAGTTCTTCAATTGAATCCAACAAAATTCCAATCTTTGTCTCCTCTCCAATCACAAGAATAAAGATAAAAACTAATCTAAAAAGCTGCAAAAAATCTAAGAGGGAGGCTCTTCAAACTAGGGTAAAAACAGGGCTTAAATAGCCCTCAAAATCGTCCAAAAATCGTGACCAAAATACCCCTGCACAGCCTGTTTTCCGCAGTTTTCGCTACAGGCAGCGCATCGCACTCGGCCGAGTGACAAAAGTCGCTCGGTCGAGTGAAAACCCTGTAATTTTCCAGTAAGTTGGGGCCTTCAGGGGTCTCTACTTCGGGGGTGGCTCGGCCGAGTGAGTTGTCGTCACTCGGCCGATGACTTCATAGTACTCGGGCGGACGGAATTAACCACTCGGCCGAGTGGGTCTTCTGAAGTTCAGGCAGCCGAAAAACAGTAACTTGGATGTTTTGGAAGGGCTTCGTCTGGGCGGCACTCGGGCGGACGTGATGTCGTCACTCGGCCGATGTGGTCTTCGGTGCTCGGCCGAGTGCACACATAACTCGTGTCTGTTCTGGTCGGCCGAGCAGTGTCTCGCTGGTCGGCCGAGTGGCTCCTCCACTCGGCCGAGTGGGACACAAAAAATGCCCAATCTGCTTGTTCTGGCCTCCTCGTCGCTCCTGCGACGTCCGTTCTTCTTCCGCTCCTCTCCAACAGCAAAATACCCCTCGGGGAGGTCGTTGGTGACCGTCTAGAGTAAGCGCATCTCGAGATCACTCCAAATCGCGCCAAATCACCTGAAATGCGACAAAAACAACAAATCGTGAAAAGCATCTCAATATCGTCGATATATCGTGAAAAACATGATTTGGGCGATCTAAATGGCATGCAAACATGCGGAAAAAAGGGTGTAAAATAAGGAGTGATCAAAATCCCCCAAGCTTGCCGCGTACTCGTCCTCGAGGAAGATAAGTAAATGGCGAACCCGGTGGATTCAGAAAACGAAAACGGCGAAAAACGAAAAATGAGAAACGGAGAAGAATGGAAAACGAAATGAAAATAAAGAAGAAAGAAAGAAGCGAAGAGGTAGGCTGCTAGATCATTTTCTGAGGACGAGGGTTTCACTTACTCATATAGCATGCACCGAATGAAAAACTCATGTCAAAGGATTTTATTTTGATTTCATAGTATAATAGTGCAAATAGAAATAGAAAACCCACGAACAACGATATAATCATGAAAACCGGAATAATTCTAAAATTAACATCGTCGGAATCATTTAAAGCGGTATACAAATCACAGATCACACACTTTTCAATTGAACGCTGTCTATCTGGAGTATAAGGGTATCACACTATAGAATAGAGAGAATAGAAAAGTATGGATTTCATGAAATGAACGCTAGGCTTAGATTTCTGGATTTCGTAAAGCTGGAAATAATCTCACCGAGTATAGAATATTACTTAGCCTAGGTTGTCGTGCAATGTCAAGTAGTCACTCTCTCACACATCAATGGATCCCCTCCCCCAAGCTTATCTATAAGCGTGGTGGCATAAAAAATATTCACATCCCCATTTTTATATAGCTCCAAATGTAATAAGAAGAAAGAAGAAAGGAAGAAAGTGAGATGTGATCTTTTATTGAGGATTTTTCCTCTTTTTTTGGTAGAGAATATATACACAATGATCCCAACTCAAAGAGAGATAATAATATACAAGAATATTCTTCTCTCTTTTATTTTTTTAGAGAATAAGAGATTTGGAGCTAGGAATTAATAGCGGGGGAAATGCCATATGATAGAATCACTAAGGGGAGATTCACCAATGATTATAAAAGTAGAGAAATGATGTTCAAGATTTGTGGAGAAAGAAATAGATATAACTCTCGGTTCACTCTATAAGACATGCACGACAACTTCCGCAGGGTAATCTAATCTACTCAGTTTCGACCACAAAAAAGCTAACTAATCCAGATTTATCATAGCTAACATCATTCAATCATCCTGAAGTGAAGTGTACAATTCATGCATATAGAAGTGATATAGGAAAAAGAAATCAGTACTCCAGATATAAGCATTCAATGCGTGAGTCTTGGTGTGTTTTCTGTGATAGCATACATATGAACATTCAGACTCAGCTAATAATAAAATTTCATCCATTTTCATGTGGCAAAAGTGTGGGTTACTATCTCTAATATGCAAGGCAAGTCATAGCATATGATATCAGAAATAAAATCTAAGACATGACAAATATAGCATGCATATAGAGTAAGCTAAATCCAACGTCATCATCATCACAGAAAAGTCATCTCTAGCATGAGATGAAAAAGAAATAAAGATAAAGGGAAAAAAGAACTATTTATAATGCGGCACACAGAAAAAAAAGAAAAACGTGATGCATGGCAAAATAAAAGAAAAATGATGAAAATGGGTGCAAAAGTGAAAAACGGTGTGAAAAAACTAAAAATAAAGGTGGCAAATCGAAAAAGAACGTGAGAACTCACTCCCCCAAGCTAAATGGCACAATGTCCTCAATGTGCAAAGTGTGGCACACCGAAAGACAATAAGTGTGAGGGGGCAGGTGAGGATGCATGCATGAAAAATGAAAATAAAAAATAAAAATAAAGAAATGAAAAATATGATGCGGACATGATGCATGCACAGATAGGAGTGATACAGATATATAAGTGGCACCAAAAACTCTCCCTCTCTCCCAAAAAAGATATATAAAGATATGATCAAAAAGAGAATACCAAAATAAGTGAGGGGAGGGGGGGGGGGGGGGGGTGGACAAAAAGCGCAACAGGACCCAGCAGAAACGGGCAGCACAACGGCAAGGATAATCGATGGCATCAAGGGTGCCTAGGAAGGTGGTGCTGCACCGTCTCCGTCCTGAGGCAGAGGTCGTGTGGGTGGTGCTGGATGGACAGGCTGCTGAGCGGGGGGGTGTGTGGAAGTGTGGGTGGGAACCTGCTGGGTGGGTGGGGGTACGCGCGGGAGACGCTCCAGAACCTGGGTGAGGCAGTAATGGATCTGGGGGATCAGCTCGAAGCGGCCAGCCATCGCAGAGACGGTGGAGGACAGGGTCCTAAGGTCGCCTCGGAGGCCACTCACCGCCCCCTCTAGAGCACGAATGCTCTGAAGTACAGTGTCAGGGGGAGGTGGTGTCGAGGGACGCACCGGGCGGGGCTGTGCAGGGCGTGGCTGGCGAACTCGGGTCACGTAGGTGACTGGCTCAGTGGGGAAGGGAACAAAAGGTGCTGCGCCTGCGAATGTGGGCCTGGCCTCAGTGTGAGGCCGGGGCACCGGCTGGTGGGAAGTGGAGGCAGCGGCAGAGAAAGAAGAGTGCAAAAATAGCAGCGAGGTGGCCGGAGAGGTCGGTGGCACAGAAGTGTGGACAGACGCCACGACGTTCTCGGAAAATACAGCAGGGGTGGAGACAGAGGTAACTACCGCTGGGGCGGAAGTGTGTGGACCAAAAGGCGCAACCCCAGCGGAGATCATGCTAGCCATGGTCTCCACGACCGCGGCAAACGAGGGCTCTCCACTCTCAGCAAAGGTCGACCGGCGCTCGGGGAGTGCGGAGCAAAGTGGCTCAACGGACAGAGGGCCAGTGGTGGTGGTGGGAGTGGTGGTGACAGCCTCAGAAGTGGTGGTGGAAGTGGGCTCAGCTGAGGTACTCCCGACACTGACAGAAGTGGGGACAGAAGTGTCAGGAGCAGCGGAAACATCAGGTATGGGCTGAGGGGCCATAGGGTCGGCAGCAGGCTCGGCGGGGTATGCAACAGGGTCTACAGGGGCAGCGTGGGCCTGCTCGGCCTCCTCGGCCTCGAGCACGTAAGCAGCAGGGATGAGAACATCCATCGCAGGGAGCCAGTCAACGTGGGCCGGTGCAATCAGAGTCCGAGCAGGGCTCGGGAGAATCATGTAATCGGCACCAAAAGGGCCGTGCAACCAGACCCAGTGACGCGCACCGTGCGGACGAAGCATCTTCATCCGGGCCATAACATCTATAGACAGAGAAGTGGGGCCCGGGACGCGTCGCAAGTCATCGGGGAAGTCCTCGCCGGTCATAAGAGCAAGCAAGGTGATCAGGCCGCCGCAGCATATCGGTGAGCGAGCGCCCACCGATACGATGATGCGGTCCAAAAACCAAGCCGCGATATCGATCACGATGGCGGGGACCAGCTCATCGCCATCCCTAGATAGAGCTCTGGGACGTGTCATCGCATAGAGCATGTAGAGCTCTGGCGTAGACATCGTGCCCGGCTCATATCTGGCCAAAAAGGTCGTCGCCATAAGGCGCTGAGCAATGCGGAGGCAGTGATGGACAATGGCCGAGGCCTTGGCCCTACTAGGGTCAAAGGAAGCATGGAGACCCGTAATCCGGGCCCAGAAGGCACCGGCGTCGAAGGAAGGTGGGGGGATATGGGTGGGGCCGTAACCGCGATCGGCACCGGGGACAGCGGGCCACGAGAAGAACGCTCTTATCATATCGAGAGTGACCTGTCACTCTCGATCCATGAACCGAAACGAGCATCCCTCGTCGGTCCGGGCGATCGAACTCAGAACCTCAAGTGTCGGGCGGGTAAACGTATCCGCCGACACCTGCAGAAAATCTCGCCAGCCCACGTTGTCGTACAACGTGAGCATCCCCTCTAGTACCCCCAGGCGTCTTAGGTCAGCGAGGTGTGCAAACCTGGAGGGTACGATCGAGCGCTGGGAGATACGCTCGAAGACGGCGCGGTGTGCATCGTCTCGGAACGTAATCCCGAGCGGCCCGACCAGTGGAGCCGGTGGTGGTGGCTGTGGCTCGGCAGGGAGAGGCTGTGCGGGCTGTGGGTGCACTGCAGGCTGTACGGGGTGTGCGGGGCCTGCAGGCTGTGCTGGGTGTGCGGGGTGTGTGGGGGACGGTGGAGGAGAGTCCTCCAACTCGTGGGAGGGGCTGGCATCATCCGACTGCTTCCGCTTGGCGGAAGCTCTCTTCGACCGAGGCCGTGTCCGGGGCGACATATCGGCCCTGAGCGCGCGCCGAAAAACGTGAAAAGTGTGGCGTGTGCAAAAATAATGGAAAGAGTGTACCCTGACACGCCGCGAGTGCTAAGCAGTGGAAGCGTGCGAAGTCAGCGCCTCCGCGAAGTCCAGATCAGCCCGTAGAAGCTCCCCTGGGCTCCCCTAAGCTCCAAAAAGCAACCTGCGCATGAAACGACGATATCAGCGGGTAATATTCAAAATGTATGGAGTATTAGGGGTATAATAGATAGATATAGGAATTGATTTGGGTTAGGGGGCGTTTAACACATGGATCCTCGTAAAACACACAAAAAGAGGAGAAAAAGGCGATACGAGTGATACCGGAGGTGACCGGAGAGGCTGCCGCCGGCGGCGACTCGGGCGAGTCGCGGTGGTGGTCGGCCGGCGGTGGCGGGCCGAGCGGCGGCGCGGCGATGGTCGACTGGGCGAGTGAGGGCGAGAGCGAGCGGGGATCGGGCGAGGGAGCTGAAGGGGCGTGGGTGTTTGGGGGTTTTGCGATTTCAAAAAATGCGCCCCCCCTCGGCCCTTATATAATAAAAGTTACGACTCGGCCGAGTGACTAGGTCACTCGGCCGAGTGGGATTAATGAAAATTTCCTCCCCGCTATCGCTTCGGTCGAGTGGCTTTGCCAGCCTCGGCCGAGTGGAGTAAGTCCATTCGGCCGAGTGACTCAAGCTACTCGGTAAGACTCGCCCTAGGAGGGTATCCGTTTGACTCGGCCGAGTGAAAATATATACTCGGCCGAGTAGCAGTTATATTGAAATCAGGAAAATAAACAGAGAGTTGGGTACATCAGACTTCCCTCGTTCGTGAGCGGCTCGGCCGGACGAACTTGTGTACTCGGCCGAGTGACTAGTATACTCGGCCGAGTGAGCCTTGTGTTCTGCTGTTTGTCTTCGTTTGGGCTCTAAACTCCGTCTTTCTTCCTCCAATCGATTTCATCTTCCTCCTAAGCGTCGAGCGCCTTCTTGGGGCGCTCCTCGTCGTCTCGTTCATCCTCCACATGATGGATCTACCTATCTCCTCTCCTGTCAAGAAAAATAGGACCCGTTATCACAAAATTTTTGGGCGAACGACTCAAAACACTAAAAATTTCTAAAACGAAAATAAAGAAAAAGTGAAAATAAAGCAAAAACTGTCGGGTTGCCTCCCGAAAAGCGCTTGTTTAAGGTCGTGAGCTCGACCCCCTATAATTTTCAATCAATGCGGGATGTTTGGTGCATATGAGATGCACCCATCAAACTTTCCGGGGAGAACGCTTGGATTGGGACGTGGCGGTGTGTTCTCCCTCGGTGGTCTCCCATCTCGAATAGTGTTGGGGGGAGGCTCCCCCAAGCTAGCATTTGCTCCGGTCAACGGCTTTACCGGTGACGCGGATCTCCGTGGCGGAGGAGCTTTCTTTGGAGACTCCAATTTCGAGAGCTTGCAGAGCTCTCGAATCCTTGCGACATCAGCATCGCCTTCATCATTTTCAGCGGAGAAGTCGGGGGAATCATCTATCTTCTCATCTTGGCCTAAATCCGGGCCTTCCTCTAAATCTTCATCAAAAAGAGCGCCAATTGAGTGGGGGCTCGCCTCCTCTATCAACTCATCAAGGAGGTCCGAGAGATCATCCGACCGCTCCTTAAGCAAATATACTCTATTGGTTTCGCCCGTCGGGATTCCCTCGGAGTAGTGCTTGAGCCTTTGACCATTTACTTTGAATGTGGCACCGTCCTTGCTTTCCAACTCGAAAGCTCCTCCCGATTGTATATGTTTGATGGTGAAGGGTCCGGACCAACGGGACCTCAACTTACCGGGAAATAGTCGGAGCCGGGAATTATAGAGCAATACCTTGTCTCCTACTTTGAAGTCCGTGACGGTTATGCGGGCATCGTGGAGAATCTTGGTCCTTTCCTTGTAAATTCTCGAGCTCTCGTAGGCGTCTCTCCTTATTTCATCAAGCTCGTTGATGTCCAAGAGTCGCCTCACCGCCGCACTCTTGTAGTCGTAGTTAAAGGTCTTGATGGCCCAATATGCGCGGTGCTCCAACTCTACCGGCAAGTGGCAAGCCTTACCATAAACTAGTCAGAACGGTGTGGTACCGATGGGAGTGCGAAAGGCCGTGCGATATGCCCATAGAGCATCGTTTAGCGTCATTGACCAATCCTTTCTAGACCGATCCATGGTTTTCTTGAGAATTTGCTTGATCTCTCTATTTGAGACTTCCACTTGGCCGCTTGTCTGGGGGTGATAGGCCATGCCAACTCTATGGTTTACTCCGTACTTCTTTAGCATGGCTTCAAACTTGTTCTCTATGAAGTGGCTTCCCCCGTCGCTTATCAAGGTACGGGGCACTCCGAAGCGCGGGAAGATATTTTGCTTGAAGAACTTGGAGACGACCATCGCATCATTAGTAGGGGTGGCGATTACTTCCACCCATTTGGAGACATAGTCGACGGCCAATAGGATGTATTTGTTGCCATTGCTCGATGGAAATGGTCCCATGAAGTCTACTCCTCAACAATCAAAAAGCTCAATTTCTTGGATGGGCCTCATTGGCATTTCATTCCGCTTGGAGATATTCCCGGTCCGTTGGCATCTATCGCAACCCTTCACAAAAGCGTGGGTGTCTTTAAACATTGTAGGCCAGAAGAATCCGCTCTGCAAAATCTTAGCGGTGGTTTTAGAGGCGGCATGATGTCCTCCGCATGGTAGACCATGGCAATGCAAAATGATGGATGTCGCCTCCTCTTTAGAAACACACCTACGAATGACACTATCTTTGCATATCTTGAAAAGGTAGGGATCTTCCCAAAAATAGCTACGAACCTCATGCAGAAATCTCCTCCTTTGTTGCGTAGACATCCCATGCGGTTTGATTCCACAAGCCAAGTAGTTGACGTAGTCCGCGTACCAAGGTACTTCACCGGTCCTTACGGCATATAGCCTCTCATCCACAAATGTGTCGTCGATAGGCAAACTCTCGTCCTCCTTGTCACGAATGAGCCTAAATAAATGATCCGCCACGACGTTGTCCGTACCCTTCTTGTCTCTGATCTCTAGGTCGAATTCTTGCAACAAGAGTATCCACCTAATCAACCGAGGCTTGGCCTCCTTCTTGTTTAAAAGATACTTCAATGCCGCATGGTCGGTGTGGACAATAACCTTGGACCCAAGGAGGTAAGAGCGAAACTTTTCTATGGAATAGACGACCGCTAGAAGCTCTTTCTCGGTAGTTGTGTAGTTTTTCTGCACGTCATCCAATGTCTTGCTCGCATAGTATATCGCATGAAGCTTCTTATCCTTTCTTTGTCCCAATACCGCTCCAATGGCTTGGTCGCTAGCATCACACATTAGCTCAAAAGGAAGGCTCCAATCCGCCGGTTGTATGATGGGCGCGGAGACTAGTGCTTTTTTCAAGGCGTTGAAGGCTTGTAAGCATTCACCTGAAAAAACAAAAGGAATATCTTTAGCGAGCAAAGAAGTAAGTGGTCGGGCAATCGAGGCGAAATCCTTTATGAAGCGGCGGTAAAACCCCGCGTGACCAAGGAAGCCTCTAATGCCCTTGACATTAATAGGAGGAGGGAGTTTCTCGATTACCTCAATCTTTGCTTTATCTACCTCAATTCCTCTCGAGGAGACAAGATGTCCGAGAACTATACCTTCCGTAACCATGAAGTGACACTTCTCCCAATTGAGAGTGAGATTGTTTTGTTGGCACCTTTTTAGGACTTTAGTAAGATTTTCCAAACAAGAGTCAAACTCACTTCCATAAACCGAGAAGTCATCCATAAAAACTTCCATAATATTTTCAATGTAATCGGAGAATATGGACGTCATACACCTCTGAAACGTAGCGGGAGCATTACAAAGGCCAAACGGCATCCTGCGGTAGGCATAGGTGCCATAAGGACAAGTGAAAGTTGTCTTCTCTTGGTCATCTTCATGCAAAGGGATTTGGAAGAATCCCGAATACCCATCTAGATAGCAAAAGTATTTATGTTTTGCAAGTCGTTCAAGCATTTGATCAATGAAGGGCAATGGGTAATGGTCCTTTCGGGTAGCTTTATTAAGTTTCCTATAGTCAATGCACATTCGCCATCCCGTGACGGTGCGCGTAGATATGGGCTCACCTTTTTCATTTTTTATGACAGTCATCCCCCCTTTCTTGGGGACGACGTGAACGGGGCTAACCCACCTACTGTCTGAAATAGGATAGATTATACCGGCTTCTAGCAATTTTAGGATTTCCTTTTTAACCACCTCCTTCATGTTCGGGTTTAACCGCCTTTGAGGCTCTATGGAGGTGGCGTCGGTATCCTCCAAATGGATCCTATGCGTGCAAAGCCTAGGGCTTATCCCTTTTAGATCGGAGATAGTGTATCCCAAGACATCTTTGTGGCTCCTAAGAATGTCTAGGAGTTTTTCAAGTTGGTCTGGCGTGAGGTGGGAGTTTACTATCACCGGGAAAGTTAATTTGTTACCCAAAAAGGCGAACCTTAGATTCAGAGGTAATGGTTTAAGTTCTACCTGAAGAGGCGCCGCTCCTTCAACTTCATCGGCTCGCATGAGTTCCGCTCCTTCCTTGCCATCCGGGTCTAGCTCGTGCTCAGGTGGCGCGCTCTCTTGTGGAGAGTCAGACTCACTACTTAGCGAGGACAATGCATCAAAATAGGCATGCTCCGATTCCGTGCTAGCATCGTCAGAGTTTTCATTCGGCTCCGGTTCGTTCCTGGAATCAAGAAACACATCAGATGACTCATAGAAGCAAGAGTAAGTGTCATGGGGTGTAACTCCCTGAACGTTGATTTGCTCTGAAGATCCTTCCGAAGTATAGTGATCCTCGACACTTATTCCACCTTCTTCGAAATATAATTTGTCGTCGATCACGTCAACTCTGACATTGCCCCCGATAGTCCCCTCCGGGGAGATCTGGTCCATCACGAAACTAGCAAATAGCTGTTCGTCGGGGTCCTTGACATCGATAGCGAAGGCTCCGGTAGCGTGGACCTCATCGACAAGCTCCTTAAGGAGGTCTGTGAAGGAGTCATAATCTTCCTGACTGAGTTCTATTGTTGACATTGCATTCTCCATTCTTCCTGCAAAGACCTTATGCAAAATACAGGGAGAATGTCCGAACAGAAGAAAGTAAAGAAAGAAATAGAAGTAACCGGGTGGTCGATGACGAACACCGTCAAACCGTTCCTCCCCGGCAACGGCGCCAAAAACTTGATCGCTCCGAGATGTGACCCAAAGAACGGTTGTAGTTTTACCGCAAGTGCACGGTGTAGCAGCGAGCGGGATATCGAACACAGGGAGGACGAATGACCGTGCTTGTTCCAATCAACCTGGATATTTAAGAGAGAAATTTGCCTTTGGCGATCCTGTCACAATCGTCAGACAAAAATGCGGAAATATCAAATCAAATAAAGGACGTCTAGGGAATGGGGAATCCCCGCTACTCACCGTATTTCATAAATGCGGTTTATAGGTATCAAAATTGCTTGAATGAGAATTTGGATGAACTAGTTGCAATTGAATGTAGAACCAAGCTCACGCTCTCGCGCTGTTGCCGGTCTATAGCTATCCTAGGTTTGGGTCCAATCTCTTGCAAACCCTAGCCTAGGAAAGCTAGCATTAGGATCAACATCATCGTCCAATCGCGCACCGAGCCCAATCTCTTGCAAACTTGGTCCACGACCTAGATTGGGATAGTTCCTACCCGTCCAATCTCTTGCAAACGAGTATCGGCATGGAATTGCAACCGGAAATCCTAGTATCGGTCCAATCTCTTGCAAACCGATACTTCGAAAATCCGACTCCAACCCAATTCGGATTTCTAGGGTTTCCTATCAAATTGGGATCCAATCTCTTGCAAATCCCAATTGATATGAATACCTAGCCATCCGTAGTAAATTGATCCCAATCTAATCCCTAATAACAATTCTAGCAAGATTTCTACCAATTCATCACAAATATGAAAGTGGGCTTGTAGGGGTTCATGCCCACGCCCCAAGACGTGGAGACTACTCACAAATCATAGCGAGATCACAAAAATAATCGTTGAAATAAGCAATATAATTCATCACAATATTGAGATAAGCAATAAAAATAGAATTTTTAAGGAAAAGAGATGCAAACCAATGGAGTTCTTCAATTGAATCCAACAAAATTCCAATCTTTGTCTCCTCTCCAATCATAAGAATAAAGCTAAAAACTAATCTAAAAAGCTGCAAAAAATCTAAGAGGGAGGCTCTTCAAACTAGGGTAAAAACAGGGCTTAAATAGCCCTCAAAATCGTCCAAAAATCGTGACCAAAATACCCCTGCACAGCCTGTTTTCCGTAGTTTTCGCTACAGGCAGCGCATCGCACTCGGCCGAGTGACAAAAGTCGCTCAGCCGAGTGAAAACCCTGTAATTTTTCAGTAAGTTGGGGCCTTCAGGGGTCTCTACTTCGGAGGCGGCTCGGCCGAGTGAGTTGTCGTCACTCGGCCGATGACTTCATAGTACTCGGGCGGACGGAATTAACCATTCGACCGAGTGGGTCTTCTGAAGTTCAGGCAGCCGAAAAACAGTAACTTGGATGTTTTGGAAGGGCTTCGTCTGGGCGGCACTCGGGCGGACGTGATGTCGTCACTCGGCCGATGTGGTCTTCGGTGCTCGGCCGAGTGCACACATAACTCGTGTCTGTTCTGGTCGGCCGAGCAGTGTCTCGCTGGTCGGCCGAGTGGCTCCTCCACTCGGCCGAGTGGGACACAAAAAATGCCCAATCTGCTTGTTCTGGCCTCCTCGTCGCTCCTGCGACGTCCGTTCTTCTTCCGCTCCTCTCCAACAGCAAAATACCCCTCGGGGAGGTCGTTGGTGACCGTCTAGAGTAAGCGCATCTCGAGATCACTCCAAATCGCGCCAAATCACTTGAAATGCGACAAAAACAACAAATCGTGAAAAGCATCGCAATATCGTCGATATATCGTGAAAAACATGATTTGGGCGATCTAAATGGCATGCAAACATGCGGAAAAAAGGGTGTAAAATAAGGAGTGATCAATCATTCACAACGACAAGTACAAGTCAAGTAAGCACGTCGTGCACAGAGACTACGCCTTTTGGCTAGAGTGGCTGCGCGGGTCAACTCCTAAGCTCTAGTGATCGCTTATCCCTACCCCTCCACGTGTGTATGGACTGGCGTCCATCTTCTGGATCACGAGCCAGGAAGTGTTTTATCATGATGGCATAGGGGTGCACCTAGCCGGACAAGGAAGTACAAGTACAAGTATTGTAGCGTGTGCTACGAATGCAACAATCAACTTGGATGACATGTAGGATGCAATGCATGGAAGTTAAAAGTGCGTACAGTTAAGGAATTTAAACGTGACAGATATCAATGCATGCATGACATGGAATGGTGTCAGATCTAGCTTCGTTGTCAAGCTAGATCTTAAAGTTGCGTCTAGACAGCTATCATTTCACTGTCTAGTCTCTTTTACGCTAAAAGCAAGGAAGTGGCCTAAAAACATGTCCATAAGCAAGAATTGGCAAGTTTCACTTGCCTGCAAGTACAACGTCTGAAAAGCACCGTCCAACGAGTCCAAAGTCACAATTATCCTACGTGCACAAGTCCACCGGCCTACATCCGTTTTATTAATCTTGATTAGTGAATTCTAAAACATTTAAAATACTTTAAAAATATTGATTTTAGTCTTGATTAACATGCAATATGTTGGGGGTCCTAGGGGTGCAAAGCGTTACCTCAACACGACACGAAAGCTACACTGGCGTCGGGTAGCGACGCCAGGGGTTGGAATAAAAGATCGCGCTCCAAGTCCTGATTCCAAAATAGATTCCTCGCTGGAAAGATTAGAGCAGCAACCGGAGCAACGAATCCAGATTCCAAAGCTAGCACGTGCGACGATGCGCTACGACGTATCGCAACGGCGTAACGGTAAATCCTCGAAGAGAACGCACCTAGGTGGGGCCCACAGTAGTTCTAGGGACCAATGGGGGACCCACAATACCTCTAGAGAACTTGGGGGGCCCACAGTGGCAAGCGATGCGACGGGTGCGGGGTTGCGACGAATGTCTCTCGGTCAGACACCGTCGGTGCGAGAGAATGGCTCGGTCAGACACTGCGGACGGCCGCTGTGCAGTGCGGAGCGGGGTGCGGGGTCGGGGCTCTCGGTCGGTGCGGGTGATTGTCTCGGTCGGTGCGGGCGAGATGCGGGGTCAGGCGCTGCAGCGGGGCGCTGCAACGTTGCAAGCGTTGCAACGTTGCGCAGAGCGGGCGTGAGCAGGCGGGTGCCTCGGTCAGACACAGGGTAAAGCGGGGTCGGTGCGGGCTTGCGAAGCGGATGCGGGGCAATGCGAGATGCGGGCGAAGTCTCTCGGTCAGACCGAGAGATTCTCTCGGTCGGACACGGCGATGCGGAGCGACGGCTGCAGCGGGCGGCTGTGCGAAGCTGGGAGCACTTGGTGCGGGCGGTTCTCTCGGTCAGACCGAGAGAACGGGGGTGATTTCCTCGGTCGGAGCGGGAGCGACTACTGCAACGTTGCGACGAATCGTCGCAAGTGGGTTTTGGGGTTTTGGGAGCGGCTAGGGTTAATTTCTTGCGAAAATAGGTCTTCCTAGGGATTGTTTATATAGTGTAGAGGGGTTGACTTGGTCTAGGGCTAATCCTAATGGGATTAGGAGTTTAAAAATATTTAAAATTCAAATCTTTCCTTCCTAATCACATAGGGATTGGGCGCGGCCAAGATAGGGGCTAAGATTTCGGTCAACAATTGTTTAAAACGTTTTAAGCTTAAATAAATTTTATTTGGCCGAAAATGATTTAAAACCTAGTTATTAAAAATATTTTAAACCTTGCTAAAAATATAAAGTAGGTCAAATGAACTCTAAAAATTATAAAATAAATATCGAGGTGATCGTGATGACGAAAGAAAGCTAACTAAGAAGACGGATCTCAATTTCGACGTCATGTGACGAAACTAAAAATAGAAACATCTCCCGTCCAAAGTGAAAATCGCAACGTCTCTTCGAATAAGATCAAATCGTGGGAGAACGACACGAGAAATGTTGTAACGGCCTGTTTTTCTAGTCGTATTTTGACTGTTGTGTGCGTGTATTTTTTTTTACTTCGTTGATCCGGTTATTTTCATCCGAGTAATCTTCGTCCGTACATTGACGCGAGCGCGTCTTTATTTTAGTTTTGTCGTGGCGTAACCATCGGCCGCGTAACCATAGCTAATTACTACTAACTATTTTAAAATCACAAAAATTTCTTTTAACTAAATGTTAATTACTAATTAGCTAATTATTTTTGACTAAATTCATTTTACTAAGTTACCTTTCCTAACTTATTTTACCATCTACTTAACCCTAACCTACCCAATTAAATCCCACCGAAAGAAATCGGTGAGATCCAACATTGCTTTCAAGTCATCTCCCCTACCTCCAACCATACCCTTCAATCTGTCTCCCCTCCCCCTTATCCTTAAATCAATACGGCAACAGGAACAACCACCAGCAACACCCTAACATCCACACCCCAAATTCTCCACAAACCTCTTACAATCAAAAATCAACCCAAAACAAACCAGATCACAATCTGAAAACCAAACAGAAATCCATTCAAAACCCAATCCGATCGCAGCATCTCGAAGACCTGCCTTCGATCCGCCATCCTCGAAATCGCCATGCCCCGTCGCTCGATCCGACGTCGCGCCGCCCTCTTGCACTCGTAGCCGCCGTCCCCGGCCTCCCCTCGCGTCGCTGGAACCGTGGATCGTCGACCGCCCCGCCGTGACCCCCTGAAGCCCGCACAGCCCCTGGGAACTCCGCCGCCCCCCGCCTGAAACGCCGATCCGCCGCCGCTGCTTCGAATCCGACGTCGCCGCCGCTTGGATCCGCCTCAGACCGCCCACCGCCGCGCCCCGAAGCAGCCCGGAGCCGTCCCGCCGCCCGTGCCCGCTCCGATCCGCCGAAATCGCGCCGCCGCGTCGAATCCGCCGTGCCCCCGAGCCCGATCCGCCGCCTAGCGCCGCCCCCGCCTCGCACCGCCTCCAAGCCCCGCGAGCCGCCGCCCTAGCCCGCAACCGACCCCTTTGGCCGCCCTCTCCGCCGTGGATCCCTGCCAAAAAAAAAAAAGAAAAAGGAACAGAGAAGGCAGAACGAAGGAGAAGGAGAAGACAGTGAGGGAGAGAAGTGAGTGAAATAAAATAAGTTTATAAGATATTATAAGTTATTATAATAACATATGGTTTTATTTTTATAAGGTTTTATTATAATAACATATGGTTTTTATAAGTTAATGTAAGTTTTTGAAGAGTTTTATTATAAGTTTTTTTTAGCTTACATAAAGATATTTTATAAGTTATTTTATAAGTTATTTTTATAAGTTATAATAGTTATAATATTATTTTCAGAATAACATGCCTCTTAGCCTATTACAGTTTCGTGTAGCTAACTCGTTCGTAACCCGTGTGAACCAGGTACACCGACCGTCTTTCAAAACGCGCCTTTCACGACAAGGCGATTTGGTAACTCATCGTACCCTTGGCATGGGTCTTAAAAACAAAAACAAATGCATGCCAAACTAGTTTTATTTCATTATTACAGTATTCCCATTTTTGAGCTGTTAGCTAAAATTGCACGGTATCGTATCGTAAATTGCACAGTATCGTAAAGGGAGAATTGGGCTACTTGACATGATTGACAGAAAATTGTGATTGGAAATGTAAAATTGCACTGACACTGGGTTTTGGGGTAACTTATAATGGCGAGGGTACGGGAGCGACTAGTCCAGACTTTGTTGTCACCGTGCGGGTTCTAGCAACCCATAACAGTGCCGGTGACAACCATCACAGATCACAGATCACAGATTATTGCACAGTACTCAGAGAATTGGTTCGCCCGGGTAGCACCCGCGGCAAGAGTTGGCCTCTTGGTTGCTTACTGTACCCCGCATTATAAGTCACAGTCTAGGTAAAGGCACAAATAGACTCTCGCATCATAGATACTTTTATCATTGCACATTTAACTGCTAGAAATTGTTGATAGCTGTAAAACTGCGAAGTTTACTTTTTCTGCTCATTTTCTCTTACTATTATTGTTCGTACTTTACCTCTTTTCTTTTAAAATGCCATGCTTGTATATTTGTTTCAATATCCATGTATAGAGATACTTTGAGTTACGTCTGATCCTGGCGACCCTTCTCTTTGTGGTGGACTCGCCAGATATCTCACAGGTCGAGGAGTTTGCACCAGAGGCCGCAGACGCTGAGTTTGTGGTTGAGTACGACCAGCAGGACCAGCAGGACCCTGTGTATTGAGAGTGAGTATGAGAGATTTGCTTTGTTGTTTCGAGAGTGGTTTGATGTATCTTTTGTATTTTCGGATGTATTTTCTTTTCCTGTTAGCTGCTGGATTGTAATAAGGTAGTGTACCACTTTCATTATCAGTATTTTGGCGTATTTCTGCAACGTAGCCTGTGTTGACTTCATTGGTGCCTAGCAGGACTTGTGCATGTTCCAAGCAGTAACGGGCCCCGTAAATGGGTCGTTACAAGTTTGGTGGCCCATGCAGGTCTTCGCGCTAAAAGCCACATGAACAATACAGGAAGTTCAGAATATGTCGTATAAAATACTCAATGAGACTGATCAAACCTTATTGAATGCAGATAAGCCATGGAAAGGAACACTTCGGGAAGCGAAGACAGTGCCTTTGGATCCGGGATCAACCACCCGAATGAGGGCCCCAACCAGAATGATGCTGGCAATGGAGCCAACAACGGTTCGGGTGCAACAGCATTCCCGACTGCACCGTTGTCTGCAGAAGATTGCATGCGGGGCATGTATGCCCTTCATCAGCAGCTTGGACTGGCCTTGGAACAGGCTTTGCACAGAGAGCAACGAGCTGACCCAAGTGCTTATCACTTTCGAGGGATGAGCCCGAAGACCTTCGCAGGGACTGAGAGCCATCTTCAGGCGGAAGAATGGCTCAAGCGCATCACTGATGATCTGAGAGCATCTCAGATTCGAGAAGAAGCCTGGGTGGCTGTCGTCAAGAGGCAACTGACAGATGGTGCTAGAGACTGGTGGCAGGCGGTTGAAGACCGCTTGGGATTGCCGATTTCGTGGGATGTATTTACAAGTACCTTCAACGCTCAGTACTTTCCCCCACACGCAACGATCAAGATGAGGAAGAAGTTCATCAACCTGAAGCAGGGTTCGATGACGGTGGATCAGTATGACGCTGAGTTCTCCAGGCTCAGCAGGTTTGCTCCAGAGATGGTTACAAATGCTTTGACTCGAGCCCAGCAGTTCCAGCAGGGGCTCAATATTGAGATTCGAAGGATGATGGTCGGTGCTAGCCCGACCACACATGCTGAAGTTCTGGCCATTGCTCGTAACCATGAGATGGTCGAAGAGGAGGAAAAGGAAGAACGCATGCTGGCAGCATCTGCGAGGCCCCCACCGACCCAAGCTGGGCCAAGCAGACGGCCACAGATGCACCGCCCTATTCAGCAGGTTCAGTTTAAGAGGCCAGGACCACAGCAGCAGGCCCTCCCGGTTTGCCACTTTTGCGGAAAGTCTGGACACTTCAAATCTGAGTGTCGAGGATTTTTAGGCCTTTGTTTGGTTTGTGGAGACCCTGCGCACGTGGCTAGGAATTGCCCACATCATAAACCACGTGCTCCAGCCCCAGTTCCAGCTACAGCTCCTCGTGCTGCCCCGACTGGGATCGCCCCACAGCGTCCACCACTACCTCCACAGCAGAGGGTGTTCCAGCAGGCAAGGCAGCCACCACCGAGACGCCAGGCTTACACCATGACTGTCGAAGAGGCCGAGGCCACCGGTGAAGTGATCACAGGTATAATTCTTGCATTATTAGTATATCTTTTCTTTCATTAGCATTGGTTGCTTAGATTAGTGTTTGAACCTAGGTGTCGTGCTAGTAGCTGGGAATCCCGCCCTCTCCTTGTTCGACTCGGGAGCATCACACTGCTTTCTAGCGAGTCGATTCGTTCGCACCCATACCGTTCCTGTTAAAACCCTATCTACCGGCTGGAACGTCAATACGGGTGGCGGTGTGATAAAGGCGACCAGTGGGTATCCTCAATGCCCTGTGGTGATTTGTGGGCGAGCTTTGTTCGCCGACTTTATGATGATTGATATCCCAAACTTTGATGCTGTATTCGGGATGGATTGGTTGGGAACTTTCCATGCCACCATCGACTGTTGTCGAAGGAGGGTAGCCTTCGACATTCCTGATCATCCGAAGTTCGAGTTCATTAGTGGGAGCAGATCTGTGGGACCGGTGAAGTACAAGGCCAAGTCGACCGAAGCAGTAGCAGCCGCGATGGACGCTGAGCCTGAGATACCAGAAGTGGTTCGAGAGTTCTTGGATGTGTTTCCAGACGACCTTACAGGTTTGCCTCCAGATCGCACCCTTAAATTTTCCATCGAACTAATGCCAGGAGCCCAGCCTATGTCCAAGGGACCGTATCGTCTAGCACCATCTGAGCTAGAAGAATTGCGGGTCCAACTTGATGATCTACTGAAGAAGGGATGGATACGACCCAGTGTATCTCCCTGGGGATCTCCTATATTGCTGGTGAAGAAGAAAGACGGATCCCTTCGTATGTGCGTTGACTACCGCGAGCTGAACAAAGTCACCGTGAAGAACAAGTACCCCCTACCGCGCATCGACGATCTTTTCGACCAGCTCGGTGGGTCAAGCGTTTATTCAAAGCTGGATCTGAGGACAGGGTACCATCAGGTGAAGGTGAAAGATGAAGATGTTCCCAAGACTGCATTCAGGACCAGATACGGACATTATGAGTACTTAGTGATGCCGTTTGGTGTGACTAATGCACCCGCGGTATTTATGAGTCTCATGAACCAAGTATTGTATGAATACTTGGACAAGTTCGTTGTAGTCTACATCGACGACATTCTCATCTACTCGAAGAATGCAGTGGAGCATGCAGAGCATCTCAGGAAAGTTCTCGAGACCCTGAGAAGACACCAGCTTTATGCCAAACTTAGCAAATGCGAGTTCTGGCTGAACGAGGTGGCATTTCTGGGCCACGTGGTGTCCGGAGCAGGGATTGCTGTTGATCCTGAAAAAGTAGCCGCCGTTCAAAACTGGCCAGTCCCCCGAACGGTGACCGAGATTCGAAGCTTCTTGGGACTAGCTGGCTACTACCGGAGGTTCATCAAAGACTTCTCGAAGGTCGCGGGAGCCATGACGCGATTAACGAGAAAGGATGTGATGTTTGTTTGGTCGAAAGCATGTGAGGATGCTTTCCAGGAGCTGAAGAAGAGATTGACGACTGCACCCATCTTGATCATTCCAGATCGATCAGGAGGATTCGAAGTCTTCTGTGATGCATCTGGCAAAGGACTCGGATGCGTGCTACATCAGCATGGTCGAGTTGTAGCATATGCATCCAGGCAGTTGAAGATCCATGAGAAGAATTACCCCACTCATGATCTTGAGTTGGCGGCAGTGATTTTTGCATTGAAGATTTGGAGGCACTTCCTATTGGGTGAGCACGTGAAGGTGTTCTCGGATCATAAGAGTCTGAAGTATCTCTTCACTCAGAAGGAGCTCAACATGCGTCAAAGACGATGGGTCGAGCTCATGGCAGATTATGACATTGACCTTCAGTACCATCCTGGGAAAGTCAATGTTGTACCGGATGCATTGAGTCGTCTTCCAGCGATGATGACCCTTACGACTCAGTGGAGATTGCAGCAAGAGATCCGAGACATGGGTATAGAAGTGATTCTACCAGGGATGACTGCATCTTTGATGGGCATGCATATCCAGTCGACCTTGGTAGAGAGGATCAAGTCTACTCAGATGGACGATGAGAAGCTGCGGAAGATTAGAGATCTGGTGATGGCAGGCCAAAGACCAGAGTTCAAGATTCATGCAGATGGGTCCTTGAGGTTTGAGGACAGGATCTGTGTACCGTCTGGTGCCATTAGAGATGAGTTATTGGAGGAAGCTCACAGTTCTACTTACTCTATACACCCTGGAGGTACCAAGATGTATCAGGATCTGCGACAACATTACTGGTGGCATGGCATGAAGAGAAGCGTCGCTCGGAGCGTAGCGAAATGTATTGTGTGCCAGCAGGTGAAGGCTGAACACCAGAGAACTGCCGGCTTGTTGCAGCCATTGCCCATTCCGGAGTGGAAATGGCAGCACATCACGATGGACTTCGTGACTGGTCTACCCAAGAGTACAAAGCAGAATGACGCTGTCTGGGTGATCGTAGATCGATTGACCAAGTCAGCGCACTTCATTCCTTTCAGAGTGGGCCAGTCTACAGAAGTATTGGCCAAGAAGTACATGGATGAGATTGTAAAGCTGCATGGAGTTCCTATCAGCATTGTCTCGGACAGAGACACCAGGTTCACATCTCGTTTCTGGAGGAGCCTTCAGGAGAGCTTGGGGACTCACTTGCGTTTTAGTACGGCTTACCATCCGCAGACAGATGGTCAGTCAGAGCGTACTATTTAGATACTGGAAGACATGCTGCGGGCATGTATGCTAGACTTCAAAGGATCATGGGAAGATCATCTCCATTTGGTGGAGTTTGCATACAACAACAGCTACCAGTCTAGCATTGGTATGGCACCTTTTGCGGCACTGTATGGGAGGAAGTGCCGATCCCCCTTAAGCTGGGATGATGTAGGAGATCGAGAGTTGGTTGGTCCTGAGCTAATCACCGAAGCCGTGGATGTGGTTCGGATCATTAGAGAGAAGCTGCAGCTGGCTCAGGACAGGTACAAGCATTGGGCAGATGCAAAGCGTCGACATCTGGAGTTCCAGCCCGGTGATCATGTGTTTCTGAAGATCTCGCCCAACAGAGGATTGATTCGCTTTGGTCGGAGAGGAAAGCTCAGTCCCCGATTCATTGGGCCTTTCGATATTTTGGAGCGAGTCGGAGAGGTGGCATACAAGCTTGCACTGCCCCCTGCCTTAGAGGGAGTGCACAATGTATTTCACATCTCGCAGTTGCGTCGCTATGTGAGCGACCCGAGTCATGTCGTGGACTACTCAGAGATCACAGTTCGGCCAGACTTGACGTACGAGCAGCAACCCGTAGAGATCCTTGATCGACGCCAAAAAGTCTTCAGGAACAGGACAATTGATCTACTCAGAGTGATGTGGCGTCGCGACTCACCAGGAGAGTCTACCTGGGAGAGAGAGGATGAGATGCGAGGACGTTACCCCTACCTTTTCCATACCCCGTAGAGAATTCCGAGGACGGAATTATTCTAAGGAGGGTAGGATGTAACGGCCTGTTTTTCTAGTCGTATTTTGACTGTTGTGTGAGTGTATTTTTTTTTACTTCGTTGATCCGGTTATTTTCATCCGAGTAATCTTCGTCCGTACATTGACGCGAGCGCGTCTTTATTTTAGTTTTGTCGTGGCGTAACCATCGGCCGCGTAACCATAGCTAATTACTACTAACTATTTTAAAATCACAAAAATTTCTTTTAACTAAATGTTAATTACTAATTAGCTAATTATTTTTGACTAAATTCATTTTACTAAGTTACCTTTCCTAACTTATTTTACCATCTACTTAACCCTAACCTACCCAATTAAATCCCACCGAAAGAAATCGGTGAGATCCAACATTGCTTTCAAGTCATCTCCCCTACCTCCAACCATACCCTTCAATCTGTCTCCCCTCCCCCTTATCCTTAAATCAATACGGCAACATGAACAACCACCAGCAACACCCTAACATCCACACCCCAAATTCTCCACAAACCTCTTACAATCAAAAATCAACCCAAAACAAACCAGATCACAATCTGAAAACCAAACAGAAATCCATTCAAAACCCAATCCGATCGCAGCATCTCGAAGACCTGCCTTCGATCCGCCATCCTCGAAATCGCCATGCCCCGTCGCTCGATCCGACGTCGCGCCGCCCTCTTGCACTCGTAGCCGCCGTCCCCGGCCTCCCCTCGCGTCGCTGGAACCGTGGATCGTCGACCGCCCCGCCGTGACCCCCTGAAGCCCGCACAGCCCCTGGGAACTCCGCCGCCCCCCGCCTGAAACGCCGATCCGCCGCCGCTGCTTCGAATCCGACGTCGCCGCCGCTTGGATCCGCCTCAGACCGCCCACCGCCGCGCCCCGAAGCAGCCCGGAGCCGTCCCGCCGCCCGTGCCCGCTCCGATCCGCCGAAATCGCGCCGCCGCGTCGAATCCGCCGTGCCCCCGAGCCCGATCCGCCGCCTAGCGCCGCCCCCCGCCTCGCACCGCCTCCAAGCCCCGCGAGCCGCCGCCCTAGCCCGCAGCCGACCCCTTTGGCCGCCCTCTCCGCCGTGGATCCCTGCCAAAAAAAAAAAAAGAAAAAGGAACAGAGAAGGCAGAACGAAGGAGAAGGAGAAGACAGTGAGGGAGAGAAGTGAGTGAAATAAAATAAGTTTATAAGATATTATAAGTTATTATAATAACATATGGTTTTATTTTTATAAGGTTTTATTATAATAACATATGGTTTTTATAAGTTAATGTAAGTTTTTGAAGAGTTTTATTATAAGTTTTTTTTAGCTTACATAAAGATATTTTATAAGTTATTTTATAAGTTATTTTTATAAGTTATAATAGTTATAATATTATTTTCAGAATAACATGCCTCTTAGCCTATTACAGTTTCGTGTAGCTAACTCGTTCGTAACCCGTGTGAACCAGGTACACCGACCGTCTTTCAAAACGCGCCTTTCACGACAAGGCGATTTGGTAACTCATCGTACCCTTGGCATGGGTCTTAAAAACAAAAACAAATGCATGCCAAACTAGTTTTATTTCATTATTACAGTATTCCCATTTTTGAGCTGTTAGCTAAAATTGCACGGTATCGTATCGTAAATTGCACAGTATCGTAAAGGGAGAATTGGGCTACTTGACATGATTGACAGAAAATTGTGATTGGAAATGTAAAATTGCACTGACACTGGGTTTTGGGGTAACTTATAATGGCGAGGGTACGGGAGCGACTAGTCCAGACTTTGTTGTCACCGTGCGGGTTCTAGCAACCCATAACAGTGCCGGTGACAACCATCACAGATCACAGATCACAGATTATTGCACAGTACTCAGAGAATTGGTTCGCCCGGGTAGCACCCGCGGCAAGAGTTGGCCTCTTGGTTGCTTACTGTACCCCGCATTATAAGTCACAGTCTAGGTAAAGGCACAAATAGACTCTCGCATCATAGATACTTTTATCATTGCACATTTAACTGCTAGAAATTGTTGATAGCTGTAAAACTGCGAAGTTTACTTTTTCTGCTCATTTTCTCTTACTATTATTGTTCGTACTTTACCTCTTTTCTTTTAAAATGCCATGCTTGTATATTTGTTTCAATATCCATGTATAGAGATACTTTGAGTTACGTCTGATCCTGGCGACCCTTCTCTTTGTGGTGGACTCGCCAGATATCTCACAGGTCGAGGAGTTTGCACCAGAGGCCGCAGACGCTGAGTTTGTGGTTGAGTACGACCAGCAGGACCAGCAGGACCCTGTGTATTGAGAGTGAGTATGAGAGATTTGCTTTGTTGTTTCGAGAGTGGTTTGATGTATCTTTTGTATTTTCGGATGTATTTTCTTTTCCTGTTAGCTGCTGGATTGTAATAAGGTAGTGTACCACTTTCATTATCAGTATTTTGGCGTATTTCTGCAACGTAGCCTGTGTTGACTTCATTGGTGCCTAGCAGGACTTGTGCATGTTCCAAGCAGTAACGGGCCCCGTAAATGGGTCGTTACAAATGTTGTTCCAAATTAGTGCCATAATTTAATACTCTCAGAGACGTTCACAACGGCATATCACACTAAAGTGTTCACAAGCAAACAAAGTCTAAAATAAATACGTGCACGGTCAAAAGCACGTGCACGAACAAAGTACGATCGGAAAGCGGCCGTTACAATGTGTTTGCATGTGTGGCCATGATGCCTGCTCCTTACCCGGTTTCTCCCCTCCTAGGGATTTGATCTTTGCTAATCTTTGTCGTTCTCTCTCCCTTGCTCCACAAGTCATAGATTTGCATCATTTGCATGTGGATTTCCATGAAATGCACAAAATACATACCCAAAGCATCAAATGGATAAAAACGTGTTAAAACAGGAGAAATAGCGAGAATGGTATAGAATAAAACGAAAAACGTGTAAAGAAAGGGGTCGAAAAAGACTTATATAATGTGCCTAACACTCACCCTAGGATGATTCGATTTCCACGCAACGGGTTAATTCTTGTGCTCAATCCAGATTAGAGTGAAACCTAGCCCTAGAGCCTTTTCATTCTATTGCATTCTCCATATTCTGCATATCCAGTCCACGTAGCTAACCACAAAATAGGGTTATCTAGTATTCATTTACACAACCTCCCTGCGGATGACCCGTTAGCGCTACGACGATAGCTGTGCACTTGCGATTTTAATTATTAAAGCTCTAACAAGTTTTTGGAAACGTTGCCAGCGAGGTTGCGCTTGATTGCTATTAGTTTAATTCTAGGTTAGTTAGTCTGCGTGCAAAAAATAAATATAAATATAAATAAACAAACTTTTTTCCACACCACCCCCTTTATTTGTGCTATTCTCTTGTACAACTAACGCACTTCCCCCATTGTTTTTCTTATTTATTTTGTAGGTGTACTTGGAGTATAATATGGATGCCCAATGGATTCTATGCTGAAAATTCTAATGCCTCCATACAAGAAGGTGTTCGGATGGGAGTTAACAATAATTTTCTGCAGGTTACTATGTTATGCAAAGCATATGGGATGCAGGGACATGTGGCCACCCATTGCCCATATTATACCCACACCTACAACCCACACATATATACCTACAACCTGCCTTATGAACCCTCCCATCCATACCTCGAGACTTATATGCCTCCACCTCCACAAAAGTCTAACCTTGAGATTCTCCTAGTAAATTTTCTTTCAAACCAAGGTCAAATGACTTCACCCTCCCCCACCACATAGATCAAAACCCACCTCCAAGAGATTGCCCGAAATTTAAGCCAAACATCCATATCACAATGGCAATCAGAATTACATTCTAGGGATCTGATCATCGCAAGCACATCGTCAGGGTGGAGAGCATTTTGCTGGAGGAGCCACATCTACCATCGGGGATAAGGCGAAGAGACACCAAACACCAAGGGAACAGATTGCTAGCTTCACCCAGCTTGACAGAGAGACTCTTTGGCAAGCTTGGGGGAGATTCAATAGATTGGTGGATGTACTGTCGCATCATGACGTCGACACATTTTGGCTCCTTTGTTTCTTCAATGAACGACTACATGTTGACTTACAGGAGGCCATAGCAAGGATGAATGGAGGCCAATTCTTCAACATGCCACCTAAAGCAGCTTGGGAGTACATGGAAACTGCTTTTATGTCTCACACATCATCGACAGCTTGTACTACGAAAGTTAACTCATCTGAATTGCAATTTAAAATTATTGATATGAGTTCCTCTTCATATGTAGGTAACACTTTTGAGACACATTCCACCAAATCTCACATACATCACCATACCCAAGACGACATACCCCAGATGGATGATTAGCCATGCGTAGGACGATGGGTGGAAACATTCCTTCTCCAGGAGGTTGTTTGCAAGGAGGAACCACGCGAGGGCATCAAAGAGATTTCCAAATCTAAAAATCCCGAGCCATTATTCCCACTGGTCGCATCCCCCATTTCATGCCATGTGAAAGAACCGAGGAGGAAACGGAGCATGCACATATTGATGAGGAGGATGAGCACGAGGCAATGGACACCATGACTTATTTTAGCGAGCCTGATGCACCCTTGCCTCCACCACTACCTCCACAGCCCTTCCTCACCCCCACCAGAGGCACCACATTCACCTAAGCTTAAAACTCCTACTCAGGGAGATATTCTAAACTCCATTTCTAAATCTCATACTTTATTCATAATTCTTTAGATTCGGATATTCCTGATATGAAGCACTTTCTTCAGGACACAGGTTTGTGTTCCACGGAGGTATGATGGATCATGTCGTCACCAGAAGAGAACATCAGTGGAATTAACAAAGAGATGATAGTGTCATCATCAGGGATTAGCACATTATGTCCTGGGAGTTTTTGTCATCATATTCCTTGTCTTCCATTACATTTTGATGATTCTCTTTGGGATACATTTATTGGAGGGAAAAAAATTCCACTTCGTGCTGATGCTTCTTGCCTTCTACAGGATGTAGGTGGAACCATGGGGAGATGCTTGGAGGAGCATTGCTAGGGCTCGATGATGTTCATGGGAGGCAGCTCGCTGAACCACAAAAAGAGCAGGAAGAACAACTTCCTGCTCCACTAGAGATCCTAGATCCACCTTTTGACCAGGTGAATCCTACTCCAGTAGTATAGATACTTTACTCGCTTTCTAGAACAGTAGCTTGAATAAACTCGTCCCCTCTCGATAGCAAGGGGAGTGTATTAGATTTATTTTTAGATTTTTGATTAATATCGTACTCTAGTAGTGGAGATACTTTACTTGCTTTCTAGGACAATAGCTTGAATAAACTCATCTCCTCTCGATAGCGAGGGGAGTGTATTAGATTTATTTTTAGATTTCTTATGAATAAATCTCATCCTCATGCGGCACATACATATTTTCATAACCCCAGAACCCATGTTGAGCTTCAATGCCCATTCTTTACAGTGGTTTCACATTTTATGACTCCAACGCCCAAGATTTCCCCCACACTTACACACTTGCCTTCATCATACCTTTCGTATTTAGGATATGATTTCATATTAGCTTGGGGGAGGCACTGCATGCATCACTTACAAGATATGATTTCATATTAGCTTGGGGGAGGCACTGCATGCATCACTTACACTCCCCATTTCCACTCTTTCACATTAAGGACAATGCTTGGTTCAAGCTGGGGAGGTGCACTTTTGTGCATCATTTGTTCATTTATCGCATTTAGAATTTCATCATGCCAAGTTTTTAAATGCAAGGATATCTTAGTGAAATATTTTCGAATGTACACTGTTCTCTATTTTAATTCTTATCGTTTATCGTGATATATGCTTAGGGGGTACCTTTAGTGTTAAACTCATTGTAATATTCTTATTAGGCTTATGCTCATGATCATTAGAATAAAAGTACTCGAAACAGCATAGGTTATGTTTTTTTGGTAGCCCATCTTATGCATGTTTCATGGATATTTTAGTGAGGACAATGGTTAGTGACCTAATAGGATTGGAACAATGACATGCCTATCTAGTACTGAGGAGTGATTTTGCTTAGCATGTTCATGTTCGAAAAGGAAAAAGAAAAGAAATAAAAGAAAAGAAATGAAATGAAATGAAAGAAGAAATTAAATGTGCAGCGTTCTTCCAACTAATTTGAATAGGCGAGTCTTCATGCCTCATAATGCATCGGGGATTCGTGCCAAAAGGTTTAGCTTGGGGGAGTGCATAAGAATAAAGATTTTTAGTTGGTTTGAGCTAGTAGGTCTGAGGGGTTCATCTTGGCCGAAAACCCTAAGGTTGTTTGATCTAGGAGTCATTGAAACAACGCTCCTAACACAAACCAACTAAGAATTCAATTTTTTTGATGAAAATAAGAACATGAAAAACGCTAGAAATTCCACAAATCACAGAAAGATAGCATGTCATGAGTGCCACCTCCTTTAAGGATTCAGTTCGATCATTCGATATTAAAACTTCCATTGGTCATTGCATAATTTCGTTTCCCATTTCAATAGCGTTCATGGGATAGATGAAATATTTTAGGATTTGAGCATAAACATGATAACGTGTATTACATGTTGATTTATATTAGAGATAATGCTCTAGGCTTTGTCTTGATAGATTGATAGATATTGGCATGCTATTTAATTCTATAATAAGAAAATTTTATTTTCCATACGCTTGTCGTTTTGGAATTCTTGATATCATTTGTTGAATGCATGCATACCCCCACTCTTTACTCCTTTTTGTCTTCCTTGAGGACAAATAAGAGTTTAGCTTGGGAGATTTTGATGAGTGAAAATTTCATACATATTTAGTGGGGTTTATTCATGCATTATATCACACAAACCCACATTTTATACGCTACTTTACCATATTTCCGTTCCGTTTCCTCTTTGGGTGTTTGTGCACGTTTCAGGTTGAAATCCAGCTTAAAAGAGATAATTGGAGTCAAAAAAGTGACAGGAAGAAAAGAGGTGAAGAAGTGAACAGAAGAAGAATTCGAAGGTAATAATCCCCATGTGACCACGTGGATGATACACACGGCTACGTGGAACGACACAACTAGGTCAGCCAAGAAAAGCCGAAGGCCTATCGAGACAGTCGCATGGCTACCCCATATGACAGCGTCAAATCAAAGCTCTATAAGGCTGTGACTTCCCTAGGTCAACATGATCGCGTCAATTCGTTCACATGATCGTGTGGAACAACACAGCCCAAGCCAATGCTAAGAGGAGCCACTCAATCCGTTCACACGATCGTGTGGAACAACACAGCCCAAGCCAATGCTAAGAGGAGCCACATGGTCGCGAGTGGCATTCCACGCGATCGTGTGGAGAATATGCAATAGGAAATGCACAACCTTGCAAAATATTGAAGATATTCTCACGACTTCATGTTTATCTTCACTTCCTCTTATTTTTTCATCTAAGAGCGTCTTTTTACGATTCCAACGCATATTTATACACATTTTTTGGAGATCGGAGTGATTTTATACATTTTCTGGAAGACGAGGCTACAATGCAAAATTGGTGACATGACCAAACAATGTGACTGCATGATAAACGACGCGATCACATCGCTGCAGAGGCTAAAAATGGGTAAAATCTTGTTCTGGAGTCCAGAATCGATGTGACCGCATGGAGTAACCCATGCGACCACGTGGATCGTGGTTTTCCCAACCAATTAGGTTTTTGGGATGTATAAAAGGTTTATGTATGCCGCTTTGAGGAGTGGGGACGACCCTTAGACTCGTTGTTCTTCTCTTTTTCATCTTTTTTCTTAGTTTTAGGAGTATGGATAGGTTAGATTAGGTTTCTATCGAGTTTGCCCTGGTAAATGTGCTTGTAAACGTGAATTCTTGTATCTCTACATTTGGAAAGCTAGGTATTTCTATTTGTTTTATATTTTTATATGCCTATAATGTTCTTCTATTGTCTCTTTTGTTATTCTCTGTGTTTCTCGATGTGTTGTGAGTAGATTTTAATTTAGGGCAATGGTGGATCTCTTTTGTGGATTGATTATGAGTTAAATTCATTGTTTGACTATTGAACCATCGTATTAGGGTAATACTTAGGAAGATTATTATACATGTATATTGATTTCATAGATTGATGGCCAACGGGAGTTGGGATTATTCTAGGGTTTCAATCCCTATGTGCAATTCACACTAATTACGTCACCAACAGGAGTTGGGGTGTAATGAGAGCCGTCCTAGCATTGGCTGCATTTTTGTCCCTGAAAAATGGATGAGCAGTTGTTGGGAAATATTGTCAACTTAATGCATCCATCGTGTGGCTACGAGCTACGTGAGTAAGTGTAGTCATACGAGAGACAGTCGTGTCATGGTATCATGGAAGTGGGGGGCACGATATAACAAGAGGGAAGACCCTATCATGGCATCACAGATGTGGGGGTATGTGATTTTCCTCTAGGTCATATAACCGCACCGTAGGATGTTTCGAGATCCATGCAACGGGCTCATTCTCGTACTCAATCCAGATTAGAGTGAAACCTAGGCCTAGAGCCTTTTCATTCTATTGCATTCTACATATTTTGTATATAATATCTACGTAGCTAACCACAACCAAGGATTATCTAGTACTCAATTACCCAACTCCATATGGACGACCCGGTAGTGTTACGACGACAACCGTGTGCTTGTGGTTATAAATATTAAAGCTCTAACAATATGCATGGTTCATCTTCATTTTTTATGAAGCCAAACCTTTTGATTATTTCATCAAATTGGATGTTTAAGGTACTTGATGCTTACTTTTATCCATAAATGGCTTTAAGAAGTATGCAAGCTTTTCTGCTACACCCACTAACTTCGAAACCCTCTGGCTAAGTCATATAAACATACATTTCTAAATCCCCATTTAGGAATGTCATTTTTACATCCATTTGTCAAATTTCATGGTCATAGAAGGATGCTATAGCAAGAAGTATCCGAATGGATTTGTGCATGGTTACCAGTTGAAAAGTTTCATCATAGTCTATTCCAAGTCTCTAAATATATCATTTTTCCACCAGCCTTGCCTTATAGGTATCTACCTTTCCATCTACACCGATCATCTTCTTGAAGATCCATTAGCTCCCAATGGGTTTTACTCCATCAGAAACATCCTCCAACGTCCATACTTTATTTGAGTGCATGGATTCCATTTCAAAGTTTATTGCATCAAGCCATTTTCCATAGTCTTAACCCTGAGTGCATGAATCATTATCAACTGTGCTGTTATCATCACCATCTATAAGAAAACCATAGTGTCTCTCTGTTGGTTAGGTAGGCCTACTAAATTTCCTAATTGGTTGCAAGTCGTTAAGTGGAGCAGTAATGTCTGGTTTTGTCTCTTAATCCCTTGCAATATTTGTTTCTAGAACACATTCTAGTTCTATCACATTGCCATTTGTCTCCTCATCAAGAGATTCTTCTCTAAGAAGGTGGCAGATTGAACAACATTGATCTTTTTTTCATAAGGTTGATAGAAAAGATATCCTTAAGAATTCGTTGGATATCCCATAAATTTGCACATCATCAATCGTGCCTCCAGCTTATCTGGATTATGTCTCTTCAAAAATGTATTATAACCACATATCTTAACAACATAAGCTTGGATTTCTTGCATTTCCATATCTCATATGGAGTGGCATGCATTGCCTTAAATTGAACCATATTAAATATATGCATTGTCCTTTCTAGGGAATAACCCTAGAAGGAAGGAGGTAACTTAGCATTACTCATCACAAATCACATCATATAAGGGTATGATTCTTTCTCTCTAACACACCATTTTGATGTGGTATGTAGGGAGAAGTAATATAAGAGAGAATTACATTCTCATTTAAATAACAAGAAATTATACACTAAAGTATTCTCCTCCTCGATCAGATCGAAAGATTTTAATACTTTTTTCATGTCTCGTTCTCTACTCCATGAACTTTATATCGGCCTCGGAATAATGTTTCATCAAGAATATGTATCCATACCTTGAGAAGTCATCAAAAAAATTGATGAAGTAGACATATCCTCCTCTTTCTTGTGTAGACATTGGACCATGTACATCCGTATGTATGAGTCCAAATAGTACAATAACTCTTTCCCCTCATCTCACTAATGATGTTTTAGTCATTTTTTATTTGAGAAATACCTACAAGTTGCAAAAAAGTCATAATCAAAAGGATTCAAGAATCATTACTTATGAAATTTACTATGTCTTTTTCCACCAATATGGCCAAGTCTACAATGCCACAAGCGGGTTTCATTTGTACTTGGAGTCTTTATTTTATTCATATTATGAACTTCAATATGGTACTTACATTCAAAACATATGTGCCATTATTCAATGTACCAAAACCAAGAAGGCTATTTTTATTAAAGATGTTCATAACATTATCATTCAAAATAAAATTCTACCGTTATTTATCCAAAAAAGAAATTAATAAAATATTACAAATCATATTTGGTCCATAAAAACATTTGCACAAATTTACAACTTTGATGCTCGATAATCCATTGTGAGATTCCCCTACAGCGATGGCAGCAACACTTGCTCATGTTCCCACATATAGAGTCATTTCATAATCTCTAAGCCTTGTACTTTCACTTAGTCACTGTAGACAATTACATATGTGAGAACTAGGTCCGTTGGCCAATACCTAAGTTGTAGGAGAGACAGGGAGTAGGTTTTGAATGAAACAACACTTGAAGATGAGGCAATACCATGCCCCTTATTCATTAAAGTCTCTAAGTAATCCTTGTAGTTCCTCTTTTAGTACACTGACTTATAACAATGGAAGCATTCACATTTTGTAACCTCATTTTTCTTCACATTCACCTTTTTGACACTGACTTTATGATTAATAACTTTTTCTTGTTAATGAATATGTGCCCTTACGTCAAGTAGGGAATTGACACACCTTTCTAAATATTATAGTAAGCTATTTAATCCTCTTAACCTATGTAATCATTATGCATTTGAGTATTCATATGTGATGTTACAATATGATTAAATGGATAAAGTCCTTGGATATGCGTATGATGTACATTAGGATCATGATGAGATCAGATAATGGGGCCCAATGGAATCTCCAAAAAGTTATTGGTCATTGGAACATCGAGAATGCGATATCAATATTCTAGATAGACTAGTGTACGTTAAGCTCAACCATCGGACAGTAGTGGCTAGCCTCATAGTCGCTCGATGTAGGGACATTGTGATATAATGGGCATGTGCTTTTTGGAGAACAAGTTCACAGAACGACTCGCCTAGAAGCTTCTATATAGTATTCATACTCTGACTATCAATAGAAAAAACTCAGGTAACGGTAGGTGCTGCATACCCAAGATATCTACAAAACCTTGCGCATAGAAGGCTATACTTTTGCTTTTACCGAAGATCAGTATTACACATGATACGTAGGTGCTCACTGGGTATAGTCGGAAGCGTGCAGAGTGGCCATCAAGATAGGATTCGTCTCCTTAGGTATGGGAGGTTAGTGTTGCACAGACCTGAATGCCAAAAAAAATTAAGTTAGTGGCCAAGGCAGAAAGATAAACTTGTTAAGATACAAGTTGTATCCAACCTCGAATACTATGGGATTACATTCTGCCTTGGACTTAAGGTATAGTGTGGTTTTACAAGAAGTCATACCCTAGATGCCTTAGCGACATAGTGACGACGAAGGGACCTAACTGTACAGAATCTTTCACAGTAAGGCCTAAGATTTGGTTCAAAGGATTCCAGTCTCTATGTTAACCAAACAACGATGATTCCTTAATAAGGGTGGCAGTTGGTTAACAACGATGATTCCTTAACAAGGGTGGGGCATGTATGGCTAGCGCCTCTGTCGCATCTTGTACATGATATGATCGTACTCGTTGGAATTGATCTATTAGAGTCACAAACAGGTGACGATGTCTCACGAGAAACAAAGGGATGAGCTTTAAGTACATGTGATGTATTTGAACGATCATAAGTATTGTGATCAAACTTATTTAGAGAAGGAATGCACGTCACAAGGGCTTACGATTGCTCGTTGGAAAGATCAATAAAGAGTTATGAATGAACTAAGCAAAATAAGAAAGCCTAAACTACAAACCAAACTCCTAAAAATTGGTTAGTCGACTAATGATGCTTCAGTAGTAGCCGACTAACCAACCTGCAGGAAAAACAGAGAGTTTCCTAGTCGACTGGTGATTTATCACTAGTCGACTAACTAGGCATTAGTCGACTAGTGCCTAACCATTAGTAGACTTATTTGGCCCAGATGTGTAAGGGACTTTAGTTCAGCATTTGGGTGTAGGTTAGATTCACTTGTTGGATCTAATACCAACCTGAACTTGTGGAGTCTGACTCTAATATAAATTCCTAAGTGTTAGAATATTTAAAGAAGTTTCGGTTTATCTAACCTACCTTGTTTAGGTTTTGATTTTATTTCAAATCAAGAGTCCTAATTAGAAAACCTACGTGCCTTCTTCTACCACGTATTTGGATAAAAGTTGAACTCCAATTCCCTCTCTCTATAAAAGGTGATCGAGAGACTCATATTGATGTGTGGAAAAAGCTCTCCTCACACACACACACACACACACTCTCTCTCTCTCTCTCTCATGGTGCTTGTGTAATTTGGCGCTTATAAGAATTCTCGTTGGTTGAGATTAAATAACCATGCAAAGGTTGCATGGTTTTCTCCAAGGGTTCAACTCATGCACAACACATATGATATGGCCAATGTGAAGAAAGCATAAGAGTGCATGATAGAAAATATAAAGCCCATGGACATGAGATTTTTATGGTTAAATTATTTGTTACCAATGCAAATGTTGCATTAAGAAAAATATTAGTTATATATGCAATTATTGCATGGAGAAACCCACTTCATATGTAACATGCACATCCCTTTTGCATGGCTTCATGCACAAGCCATCAAGTCCCATGCATAAGTCCCATGCACAAGTCAACGCAAGTGTTGCGTTACAACGAAGACGATCCTTCTCCTACTCTCAATCCCTAGCCACATCAATTATAAGTCTAGTTTGGGCTAAGGAGAATGTCGTGGATCGTGACGGGGTTGTCACAGAAGTAAGACGTCTATTATACAATGATGGATGGAACAGCGACGTTTTGGACTTCACATGAAAAGGTTTGGATCAGCAAGTATCACGTAAGAATATTTGCGTACATATGAGACCTTTTTTAGTATCAATTTAAGCATTGCAGTATATCATGGTTATGCTATGCTAGTCGAAGAAAAATTTGATTTTTAGTCTTCCACTACATGCAAAATAGTTTAGCGTACCTAGCATATTTTCTTACATTGGTATCGAAGCCATGCTGCAAATATTGAGATTATGCTATTTTAAATATTTAAAATTGATTAAAATTTGGATTTTTATTCATCACAAATCAATTATTGAACCACGAGTAATATGATTTGTGCAAGGATCATAGTGCAAGATGTATGCATGAAAAAATAATTAAAATTAGACTTTAATTATCACACGAAATTGTGTAAATCAGTCGAATCACTAAATTAGTCGACTAGCGGGTAACCCATAGTACACTAATTAGGGAACTAGTCGGCTAGTCTTGTAGAGCTAGTTGACTAGCTCACCATTAGTTGATTTGCGTAACTTGGTGATTGCGGATTAGTTGACTAGCATATGACGTCTAGTCGACTAATGCCTTAATTTACAGTGGGATTTTTCCCTATTTAATATCTTTTAAATTTCTGGTTTTTAATTATTAATGCAAAGGTTGTGTTTGATCTTGAGATGCATACATAAATACTTTCTAATGCGTTGCAAAGATTAAGTGTTGATCTTGTGCATGAGGTGGAATATAATTTTGCATGAGGTGGAATATAATTTGATTATCTTCTTTCCAAACATTAGAGAATTTGCATTAAACATGCAATATACGATATTGCGATTATGTGATGATTTTAAAAATCAATTTTGAATTTAAGATTGTATTTTCACGATATTTGTTATGTGATAACACATTGGTTTTATGGAAAATAAATCTTGGAAGAATTTTATGAGATAAAATTCCTGGATCTATTTATTTCATGATATGATGATGATTTATTTGCAATAATGTATTTTGTTGCAGGGATTGCTTGTAAAATTAATCTCTTACTTAAATTTCTTAATTAGGCTAATAATGTGATTATTGGCAAAATAATTGTGAGGATTCTGTGTTCGCTCTACCGTAAGTAATCTAACCTAACGGTGCATGGAATCGCCCTGTGGTCAAAATAATTATTAAGCAATTTTATTAGATTATTTTTTCTTGCACATAATAATTGTAAGGATCCTGAAACCGCTCTACTGTTAATTATATAACCTAATAGTATAGAACATTGCCTCGTGGCCCAAGTAATTATTATGCAATCATTTAATATGATTAATTGATGTTGTGGATTGCGAAATATAGATCGACTGCAAATTTTTTGTTCACATATCATATTTTACAAAAAATCTTATTAATTTTATTAATAAGTAGATATCAATCCAAGGAAGTTGGAAGCACAAAAGACTTATTGATAGTTATTGGATTTGATCCAATTAAATCTACATGACTTAGTTTATCCAACTATAGCAAGTCCATTACGTTCAAAATATTTTTATTGATTATTCATCGCACTCCATCATTTCAAAGAATATAGAGTATTTAGTAATTGGCGGTGTTGTTATTAACGAAGGGCAAGCCACATTGTTCCAATTCTAAATGATGCATCCTTGTTACCATGAGATTGATTCAGGGGTGTGAAGATGGGCCTTGAAGGTCAAGGGAATATTGCTCACATGCTACTAAATGTGAAATGTATGTGGTGGACTTGACTATATTTTATGGCTTATTAACTAAGGTCAAAGTAATAAAGGGCTAGGGGAAAAAACCAAATTGAGAGTTGCAAGGTGTTGCAATTGAAAGAGTTTGTCTACCATCTATACAGTGCGATAACTTGTTGACGATGGTCAATGTTGTTGAATTCAAGATAGTTATATATCAATTCTCACCAAGAAATTATTTGATAATTTCCCTCTATATTTTACGTTGAAGATATTTCCTAAATTTTTTGGGAGAAATAATTAAATAAAAACCAATCTGTTTATTTACAAACATCTGTAAACATCATTATAATTCTTTCTATTATTATGTAAGATCATGTCTAGCCTTGAATTTGTTTTTCACTTGATCACACCCACTTGACATTATTGTTATAATTGGCAGATAAAAATTTTGGTATGCATTGACATATGACAAGTTAACATGCATCATATTTGTAACCACATTAATCCACCAAGGAAGCTTTTGAAAACGCAGTGCACCCAGGTAAATAAGAAACAAGATGAATACAGAAGTTAAACGAGCATCCCACACCCGAAAGGTACCCCACATAGGCCTGTGGTCCGTGGAGCTGTGATGTAAGCCGGCCTGCTCAACGGTGGTGCTTAACTTCTCCAGGTGAAGGGTGGGCTTGGCCCCGTCCCGTGTGGAGAATGCCCCCCTGGAGGCACGGCTGCCCCTTCTTAGTCAATGGGACTGCTTGAGCCGGTGCTGATAAGGTCGGGACCGTGGTCGTCCGTCTCCGGTTTGCCGGCCGATAAGATCTGCGAATTCCAACAATATAGATATGATCTGTAAAATATATCCTCAAGATGAATTGAATTCATAGAGGAGTTGGAAATTTGGGGTTGGATAATGATTTATATGTAGATATAATTTTTATTCATCCTATCACCTTCTCTCAGTTCGTATTGAAGGTCAATTTCAACAAACTGAAAAAATATTTACAGAGCTCCTCAAAGTGTTGGGGTGGGTAGAGAGTTCATTTTCGAAGGAAAAGACACCAGTGTCAAAAGCTGAAAGTGAATAAGGATGAAATTACAGAAGATATATGTTTTTGTTTTGTCATTATGTGGACTTAAAGAGAAATTTCATGGAAAACTTGGAACTCTTGGAAAGAATGGGCATATGATGCCTTATCAATAGTGTGTATTCATTATTCAAAACAAATTCCCTAATTCTAATTTGTGTATATGATACCTAATTTAATTCTAATGTATGCAAATATTACATGAGATGAGAATTAATAGAAGAGTTCTAGTTGGTGGGATAATTATACGAATTGGAATTTGGAGAAAATGTTGCTACGATTACCATAAAGAATATTCTCCCCAAGGATTGCTTATGGAAATGGTTCTATTTTTATGCAATTTATTTTTATACCAAATATGAGATTGTATCTGTTTCTTTATAGATAAACAAAGTTACATGTTGGAAGAATATTGTCAACATTTTTCATAAAATTATTTCGGTGTGTTAAATAAAAGCGTATATGTTTTGAATGTATGGATCACATTAAATATTCATGAGATGAATATAAGAAAGACTCCAAGTATAAATAAAACCTTTTATGAGATTGAAGACAAAGCCATAAAAGCGAGAAAGATTCAATAGTTGCATAAGAAAGGTTTTGGAATCATTTGTGATTATGAATCATTTGCAACTTGCAAGTCTTATCTCATGTTCTTAATGGCTAAAACACCTTTGTAGGACAAAGGGAAAAGAGTTAGTGAACTCTTAAGGATGTATGCTTGGTGATATATGTAGTCTAATGTCTACATGAGCAAGAAGTGGACACTCCTACTTTATGAAGGTAGAGTGCATAAAGTAGTGTTATGATTCTTTGATGAGATTGAAGAGAAGAATACCCATGTATGAAATTCTTTGCATATTTAAAAGAGAATAGTATTCTCCCTACTGTTACTCTTGTTAGTTATTGCATCATCCCTAAGTTGGTTTTGATGATAAGCAAACAATTAGTGTAACTAATTATGTTTTGTGAGTTGATTTTTAAGTGTAGGAATTAAAGTCAACATTGGTCAACTCAAGCTTAAAGTCAAATACTGACATGGAATCAAAGCTTGTTATGAGGAGTCAAAGAACTTGAAGCTCAAATTGAAGATGAAAAACTCAAGATAGAAGTGCAAGACTTCAAGACAAGTGGCCAAAGCTTAAGGAAATGCATCAAGATACCTTGTTGTGTGAGTGATGTATTTTCTATTTCTTGAACATGTCTAAGAATGTTAAAGCTAATAGTTGAAGCTTGCACACACACACACACACACACACACACACACACACACACACACACACACAAAATTAATAGCCGACTACTTTTATAGTAGGAGTCGACTACTTTCTGACAAAAAGCAAAATAAAATCTCAGCTGCCCAAAATAGCTGACTATAGTAGACGATATTGTCAACTACCATTTAACGGATAGCCGACTACCTGATATTTAGTAGTCGACTACTTCTGGGGAAGACAACTCCGGGTTTTTTCTCCCCAAAGTTGTCGATCTAACCGTTTTAAGGGCCTTTTAGTACGCAATTTTCAACGGATTCTTTACCCCTATTAAAGGGGAGTTTGCTGAGAGTTTTTAGCACCATTATTGAGCATATTATTAAGCTTTCTAAAACTCTCTCAATCTTTCAAAAGATTTCCAGGCTTTTCGTTTTCATTTCTTTAAAGCTTTTAAACATTCAAACCTTGTGCAATTGAGAGTCTCTTCAAGCTTAATATTGACATTTTTGAGATTCCAATTGAGTTTTTCTTGATCTCTTTGTTTTAATCTTCATTCTATTTGAGATCCAAAAGAGCCTTCCATAGCATTTACATTGCACAAAAAGCTTCAACAAATTGGTTATAGGAGATTGTAAGAAGTTTCAACTTCCAAAGGAGGTTTGCAAACCCACGCTTAGTGTGGTGCTAAGTTGGTTTTGACTGTATTATTTGGGTTGAGAAAAGCCTCAAGTGTTGAGGTCCTCACTTGGTGAGGTTTGTTTTGTTGTATTGAAAATTCATAGTAAGAGGAGCCAAGTGTTTATAGAAGCCCTCTATTTTAGGGCATTTGCTATCTTTGTTGAGAGTTAGCTAGTGGAGAAATCCCATAGAGATTGAGGATTGGACGTAGCCCACGGGTAGGTGGACTAGGAAAAAATTGACTTGTGTTTCTGATTGTCATTGTGTCTCTATTTTTCCTTACGTACAAATTCTTGTGATTTAGCTTCTGTTGCATATCTCTCATTCTATTTAGCTTGTGTACTAACTCTACCCCATTTGTAGATATACTTAGCCAAACCCTCCTCATCCCCTAACTCACATTTTCTCCTAGGCCAAGAAAACAACAGCCGCCACCATTCATCAAACCCAAGGCAGCATCTCTTCCTCCCTCCCCGGCGATCGCCTCAGGCCAGGCCGCCGCCGGCGACGTGCTCCGACCACCGGATCCGGCCTCCCATCTCTCCTCCCTCTACACACAAACCGCCAGGCTTTTGAAACCGCCTCCCTTGCTCCCTGCGGCCACCAACAGGTCGCCGACCGCCCTCAGCCTTGCGCCGACCCTTCCTTTGCTCTATCTCCGACCTACGGCCACTCCCATTGCCGGCGATCTCCTCCTCCCATCCGCAAATCTCCACTCAT
This sequence comes from Scilla litardierei, assembly GCA_030789695.1. Classification (NCBI taxonomy): domain Eukaryota; kingdom Viridiplantae; phylum Streptophyta; class Magnoliopsida; order Asparagales; family Asparagaceae; genus Scilla; species Scilla litardierei. The sequence continues at coordinate 371,793,991 of CM061142.1, forward strand.
CCTCTCCCTCCAGCTGTCATTGCCGTGCCCCTATCTTTGCTCACGGCCTGTTGTTTTCCCCCACCTTGTCGGCCACATCGGGCAGCCCCATTACAGCGCACCTCCCTCTCCCCGTGCTAGCTCCTACCATCAGCCATCCTAGCCCCAAACACATCACCATCTTCTTCAAAAATTGACAAACACCGGCCCCAAAACTGCCCTTGCCGCACATCCCTAGCACATCGGCCACTTGCTCCTCCCTCAACCCCTACCCGCTGCATGCTCCAGCCGCCGTGAAACAGCTGCTCATCTCCCCACTAGCCGAACTACCTCTTCTCTTAGCACAAATCTGCCGTTAACCCATCCGTCAGCCCTATCCTTTGCACGAAATTTAGTCACATCCCCGTCGTCTCTCCTCGCTGTCCAAGGGCCAGACGCTCACCGTGCGACGTCGTGACGTCGAAACAGCCCCCACGACTTCATCGTGGCTGTTTTGGCTTCCCGGTCGCTATTTGGGCCTCTTGCTCGCTGATTTGGCGTCATCTTGCCATTAGGTGTCGCCATCACCGTTCGTTGGCCGTAGCTCGTTGCCGTGATCGTTGGATCACAGTTGACCGTAGGTCGCTCGCTTGCCCGCTTTCAATTCAACCCCTGACATTGCTTCCCGACGTCAGTGTAGCTCTCGCGTCGTGTGAGAGTATATTTTTAACTGTAGGAACCCCAACCATCGCATGTTAAATCAAGATTAAAACAATTATTTTTACTTCTTTGTAACTCACTAATCCAACTTAATAATACAGGACTGTAGGCTGATTATTGGACTGAGCGTGGGAGCTCTGGACTTGGTGAATCTGTGATTGGACTTTGAGATTTGTGATTCCAGCACGTATTTCAGGCAAGTGAAACTTGCCAACTTGTGTTTAGGTCATGTTTTAGGCCATCCCTCATTTTTAGCGTAAAAGAGACTAGGCGGCGAAATGATAGTCGCCTAGATGCAACTTCAAGATCTAGCTTGACAACGAAGCTAGATCTGATACCCTGCCATGCGATTTATACATTTTGCCTGTCACATTTAATTTCTATATCTATACGCACTTTATCTGATACCCTGCCATGCCATTCATACATTTTGCCTGTCACGTTTAATTTCTATATCTGTACGCACTTTATTTGTACTTTTGCCATGCTATGCATCCTAACATGTCATTCCATGCTTGAATGTTTTCTTTCATACCACACGCTACTTGTACATCCTTGTTGAGGCTTGATTCGGGTTGAATATTGCATATTTAACCCCCTTTTTAGCCCTATTTTGTGCTCATATGGTGCTTTATTGGTCTCTAATACGTTCGTATTTTTCACACTATCATTTATTAGAGAAAACACATTATTTGAGCACAAAACAACAATTAATGGAGTATTTCTGCACTTTTTATATTTTTCCTAGCTTGGTCTCGATCTCACGATTCCAACGACTATTTATTTGTATTTTTCTGAGATCTGTGCTAATTACTGTGTATTATTGAATGCAGAATACCAATTAAATGGGGAAATACGGAGTAAATACGGCAGAAATACGGATCCATACGCGTATCAGCCCAAATGCGGGCCACGTGGCTCAATCTATTCCGCCCATTCTTCATCCAGCGGTCACAAACATGCGACAACGCGGCTCTCTCAGCGCCGTTGATCCTCGATCAAGCGGCTACACGGAGGCCGCTCAAATGAATGCGGATCCATTCTTATTGCAACGTGGCGGCTATCCACGTGTTTCCCGCCTTATCCAACGGCGCGCGTTCACCCCGACATAACGAAGCAGCGTATGGGCGACGTGGCGAATTAGGACCCTTTCGATCTTCATCCGACGGCGACGAACGATGCGAATTCGAATCAGCGAACGAAACTGTGCGAGCGTCTGAGGTGCCACGCGACGAGATCGTAGCGATCTCCCGCTCAATCGAACGGTCCAGACCAAGCGAGCAGCGGATACGAGCGGACAAACTCCTGGGCGACGTGGCTTAATCCGAATCGTTGCCAACGGATCCCACGGCCACCGATGATTCCGATTTCGATACGGGTTCGACTCTAAGAAGCAGGTTTGGATCCGCTGATTTTGGCCACGTGTCAGCGTGATGATCAATCCCGCACAGATCGTGCGGCTACGGTTTGATCTGGTCGTGGATTCGGGTTTGGGCTCGATATTGAAGCGGATATTCAACCCGATAAGCACAGTAAACCCGCAATGTTATTATTTAAGCGTATTCTAGGGTTTTTTTGGGGGTATTCTGTCGTATTTTGGGACTTTTGGAGCGGCTACTGTGCGTATTTGTCCAGGGGAAAATTCTGAAAAATCGCAGAGGCTATTCTTCTACTTTCCAGGGAGTTTTGGGTTCTAAAGTGGAGATTTGGTGATAAATTCTTGAACTTATACCCCGTATTTGGTGTATTTCATTGTATTTTGGCTACTAAAACGATGTATTTGGCTATGAAATCTGATTTTCTTTGCACCATGCGTGGCTAATCTCCTTGTGCTATGTTTGTGAAGTAATTAGGAGTATGTAGTCGCTAAATTTCATGTCTTTAGCCCTATTATCATGTCAAAATTGCTCGTAACATTGATTTCTACAACGTATTTGTTGGGTATTTGCTTATTGTCGATATTGTTTACATCCCATATGGCTAGGCCCTGACAAGGCTAGCCAACTCATGTTCACTAACATGAACTTATTGTTACGTTTATCGTTTAAAGAAATCAATGTTGCTAGTGATACGTATATGGCTATTTTGACTAGTTTTATCGTTCTATCATCCGACGTCTTCACGCCTTGACCGGGTGAAGCGTTGAGTTATATAAAAGACATGATATTTCAGCGATTATAAACTCCTAATGAACTCACAACCGTAGCACATCCATCTCATATGTGTTGGTGTTGACGTAGTTAGGGTGTCGTATTCATTGATTTCTATATCTTTTCGCCCCATTTTAATTGTATAATTGCGTGCTTCGTCAATTTCTAGTTATATATTGTATGAGTATGTTATACAGAGACGTGTGCATGCTTGAGTCGAATCTTATCTTTGCGGACTTATTCGTGATGAGTGTTTATTTTCTTTATGAAGTTGACGTTGCACGTGATTAATCCTTTGGCACGTTTTTATACGCTTGATCGCCATACTTTCTGACGTTCTCGTGCCATGACCGGACGAAACGTTGAGTTATAGAAAAGGTATTGATAATCATTGATTGAACACACCCTAACGAAATCAAACCCAACACATACTCCCCATATTTGTACCTCTACCGAAGTCACCGTAAATACCGTAGGATTTTCTTTCGCTATTTGAAACTCTTGATCCTATATTTTTGTGTTTGATAGGTGGTAGGTTATCATCGTATTATTACTCTTTACAGATTGATGTTCGTAGTTTTTCAGGTCAGTTGTCCCGTGGATTCGATACCTGGACTCACCAGGATATTACTTGCACGATCTCTTGCGCTTGGGAGTAGTTCTCACATCATTTGAGACGAGGCAAGGCTAGGCACATGCGTTGCAGGCACAATCCTATGCCAAGTACACTTCCTGGCTCGTGAACCAAAAGCAGGCTACGTGTGTAGGTTGAAAGCCAATGCCCGATTACACGTGGAGGGGTAGGGTTAAGCGATCATTTAAGCGTAGGAGTTGGCCCGTACAGCCGCTCCAGCCAAAGGGCGTAAACTCTATGCACGACGTGCTTACTTGTCTTGTAAATCCATGTGAATGTTTTAGTAGCTTTGCTACCCTTGCCTTGTCATACTTGTTGCACTTTCTTACTTGTTGCATCCATGCCATAAACTGCCATGTCATCGTATATTATAGAACTGCTAGGCTGTTTCCCCTTCTTTTAGTTCCTTGCACAAAGTCTCCTTGGAGACTTTGCTGACATATGCCACTTTTCTCTTTTGGGCATCACATGTTAGGTTGTGAGCCAGAGTTGGTCGTCGAGGACGAATAGGTTGCAGGTGTTGAGTTCGAGGACACTGGAGACCAGTCCTAGAGCTCTTTCTTGTTGATGTTGCTTTCTGCTTAGTCGCTGTTAGGCTGTCGGTGCGTAGCACCTCTCTTTTCAGATAGATGTTATGTATTAAGTCGGCCATGCTTTAGGCCTCTTTTCAGACTCCTATACTTTTCTTTACGACTTGTCTCTGAATGTTTGGAAAAATTTGGATGTTATTGGTGGAGTTTTATTTCTTCTTTAAATTATTATTATCTTTGTTTCGCTTCGTGGTTGCAAGGACCTGGTTATTGGAAGTGTTTTTTTCAGACGCTTATCAGACTTGTAGCCTCACAGCTCCAAGTCTGAGCAGACCTCGTCACATCCCGCCTTCCGTTTATGGGAAGCAGGGCGTGACAGGTTTTGTTGGTGGCCCATGCAGGTCCTTTTGCAACTGTGAATTATCGGGACAACGATAATAATAAAAACATTCATTAATTATGTAACGCCCCGCTTCCCAAAAGACATCGGAAGCGAGAACGTTACGCGGTCCGCTTGAACTGGAGCGGTGAAGCTCGAGTTCAATGAGCGTCTGTGATAAAAACACAGATGAGTTTCTTGCATTTGCGTATCAGAACAATCAAAACATTTCAAAAGATAAAAGTCATATCCAGAGATACAAAGTGTTCATACACAAAATTAAACCATAAGCCACAGCGGGGCTAAAGTAGCAACAAGAAATGAAACGTACACAACTACTGCAACGACTGAAAGTAAACTAAGAAAAATTGGGAGTGAAGGGGTCCTCTAGTCCTCAGCTGGAAGAGGCACTGCGTCAGGTGCGAACTCCTGACTCTCTAAGTCTGGCGTCTCGTGCGGGTCCTCCGGGTACTCAAGCGCTGAATCTGACATACATCCACAAACATGAATGTATGTCAGCTAAGGGTCTGCAAGAAAAGTTAGCATCCGAAGACAAGATATCTGATATATATGAATTTTAAAAGCTTTAATAATTTAAGAAAGCGACTGTAGCAATTTAATATTGAACAATTTTGTTGAAGCATGACAAGCACTCCTAACATGCAGTTCTAGACGTTGCAAGATTAAAGTTGGGATTTTCTTTGAGTTCAGTAGCATTTCAATTTTCAAGGTGATCGAGTTAGCGTTGCAAGTTTTCAAGTCAAGAGTTAACATTCTAATCTAGGGTTCACGCCTTTAGGTCGTGATGAGAAGGTCGTTCCTCTCACGGGGGCTTACCGTGATTGACGCTAACCCACCGCGTGCGGGTGGTGCTCTTGAGAAGAGTACCCTTCATACGCCCAGTGGCCGCTCAACCCTAACCCCACCCAAAAGTTTGCCGGAGCACGAGCCGGCCTAGTCGACTCACACGACATCACGAGATCATGATACCGCCTTCGAGGCGCACGATTTTCACGATGTCCATATTTGTTAGGCATGTCAAGACTCTCAGAAAGTTATTATTAACGATATTATAACATTATGGTGACAGTTCTACAAGGCAAAAGTGGGTTGAACAACTTTTACTGCAGTTTAAAATTAATGACGAACACGTCCTTTTTGTTGAACTTGCTACAAAATTTATTCTTTTTCTCTTATTGTCTAAAATCGAGATATATCGTATGATATACCGTTGGATCCCAAATTTCGTCCTAGTCATTATGGTGTCGATTTCGCATGTCATTTCATGCCTAGTTTTTAAGTTATCCAGCAATACATGAAGGCGGCGTAAACGTGCCGAAACTTCTAAAAATCATATCAAATCATATACTTGCCTGATTTTGACGTTCTTGGTGTCGTCGGAAACGTTTCGACGAGTACTACGCCATGGTGAAGACGGTTCGTTGTTTTGATAAAAGACCAACTCAGATAAAACTGTTTTCGACAGATTTCAATATTAAAACAGCTCGTACGATGTCCAGTGATTTGTTTTTATTAGGTTCTCTACATTACGGTGTGGGTTAGAGGTTGTTTAAGGGTAGATCTACTAACCGGAAGTACAGCGAAGGATCGGGACGCAACGATGGGTAGAGGCGACGCGTACGGCTCCGAAACAGCGGTGTTGAGCCCTGGTAGAAGGGCGAGGGTGCTGTCAGCGGCTTTCGCGTGGCTGTTTGGGCGTTGATGGAGAGCAACAGCAACACGGTAATGCTACAGTTCTTGTGGAGGTCCCGAACTTCGGAGGGGAAGCCGTCGGAAAGTGTGTCGACGTGTGGAGGAGAGTTTGCGTCGGATCCACGCGTGGGGCGAGGAAGTGGTCCCTTCGACCGGGCGAGGCTGCAGTTGGCGTGCGAGCGGCCTAACGGCGTGGGGTTGCTCCGACATCAGGGACCGCGGCTGCTAGGGCGGCGGGTTGCTACTGTCCGTGTGCACGTAGGAGAAAGAACGAGGCCATGGGTGAGGTGATGTGTGGAGAGGAGAAGTTGAGGGTGGCCGCGGGCTATGGGTGTGATGGCGAGGTGCTGGGCGCGGCGCTCGTCGGTTGCCGGCGATCTAGGTTGCTTCGTCGGTGGGATGAGGTTGGCGGGGAGAAGAGAGGCCGCCTGGGCTTTTGCGTGTGCTGCCTGTGCGTGGATGAAGGAGGAGGAAGGGGGGTCTGCGGTCTGTGCATTGGCATGGGGAAGGAGAAGAGGGGGGCCACTCGCGGGGTTGATGTGTCGCATGAAGATGATGAAAATAGGGCGGCTGCGTTTCTGGTTGCCCTTAGGTCTCTAGGGTTTTTTTATAATAGCTAGGGCTTTCTTTTTAAAAAAAAAGAAGTAAGGTGTAGGGTGTTGTCACGTGGGTATAGGAAGCCCATAGTTTTTCTTTTAAAGTTTCCTATTATATATTACTTGTGTGTCAGGTTGAAACATCAACAGATAAACTAGGCTATAGGGTCTCTTTTTTTATATATGTAAGTTTGTGTGTGAGGGTTTTGCACAAAGACAGCATGTGAAGCTCTTTGGGTCTTAGATTGGGTTAGTTTTCTACTATAATAGTTTGTGTGAGGTTGATAGCTGGGTGTGTTGTGATTTCGGCCATGGGTGAATTCAAACGTGGGGGGTTTTAATGTTAAGTTATAATAGGGTAGGATTTGAATTGTTAATAATGAGATTCTAATTTAATAGGTTATAATAGGGAATAATAGCTATTAAATAAGTTTAAATGGGCTCTAATAAGGAAAGACTTTTCAAATATTTAAAAAGTTTAAATTCGAATTTTGAATCTTGAAACAAAATTTTAAAACAAATTAGAAAAAGAGGCATTTAAAATAATTTACTAGGAGGAATAATAATAATAATAATAATAATAATAATAATAATACGTGTGACGGACAGAAAAGGATACGGGTACGAAAACGTGTACGTGTACGGGGACAGATACGCGTAACTATGGATACGGGAAGGTACACGAGAGAAGAAAATACGGATAACGTAACGAAGAAAACCGGTCGTTACAAATTATTCGAAACATTCGAGTCGTAAAATCTGAGTCTAATAAGAGCGTTTTCTGTGTCCCAGGTGGCTGGAAGACGTGTTGCCCGAGCATCTATCTCAGCTTAGTAGGGAAATCCATAGATCAGGACTATAGTACGACTTAGTTAGACGTCTGTGCTGGCTGGTTAGAGGTTCCTGATTGTTAGCTAGACTCCATGCTAGAAATTGTAGGGAAATATGCCCTCAGATCATTTGTAATTGATGCAAATGATAATTTAAGCCTAGATAGGGACTATTTTGCATTTGATGCAAAAGAGATAAATGTGTTTTAAATTTTTTAAAACAATATTTAATGATTTAAACGCAAGGAAAAGTTCACGGGTAAGACGGGAATGTCCCGGTCTATGCCCAAGTTCGAACGGCGTCCAAATCGGACACCAAATACCAAAGTTATGCCCAAAACAGCCCAAATGACAAGATCAGGCTAGACTAGGTCTGGACTGCTGGCCAGGCCCAACAGAAGCCAAGGCCTGAGCAAACCCAGGCACAGGCCTGGGCTTGGCCCAGGAGCGGCCTGGGCTTGCCCAGGTCACCTGGGCAAGCCCAGGCGCGGCCTGGGCTTTGCCCAGGCAATTTTTTCTGCGCGCGCTGAACGTGTGGGGCCCACCTGTGGGCCCCAGTCCTAGGTTTTTGAATCCTTACTGTGCAGAATTATTTGACGGCTCAGTTTTTGCGAAAAACTAGCCTTGGGCTGATCTTTGGACAATCAATTGGAGGGTCAAACGAACTCCGATTGACGAACGGTTTTTTCCTATGCGTTCACCGTTGAACACCCTTTGAATTGATAGGTTGTATCAATCCTGAAGTTCAACGGTAAGGGAGTTAAAATTCACGGAAGTTTGCACTTTGTGAAAGGCAAACTAAATTGAATTTGATTAACTCTAAATTAGTCCCACATCGGATTTTGAGGGAAGGGGAGCAGTCAGCCGCCTATATAAATAGGGGTCTGCTCTCCTCCTCAAAAACTCGTCCCAAGCTCTAAATCTGAGCGGCTCTCGTAAATGTTGGAGCACGCTAGGATCTAGGCTTAAATTAATATTTCTCCTCTTCCTATAAATTTCTGTCTTGCTCCTGAGAGCTCTAGCAAAGCCGCAAAGGAGTTCGGATTTAGATCCGAAATCTAGGCGGAGGTTTCACTCGCGTGAAACTTTCTTCGGCGCGTGGTTGGCTCGGCGACACGGGATTGATCGCCTCGGGATGCGGAGCGGTTCGAGGAGCGGTTCGGGGAGCGGTTCGTGGAGCAGCTCGGCTGAGATTCCGGGTATGTGTTTAATTAAGCATTAGTTTAATTTAATCGCAGTAGGCTAGATCCTTCTTGGGATGGTCAGACCCATCCCAAGTCAGCATAGATCTTGGATTAGGGTCTCGGACCTTAGGGTTAAATGTAAATAAGATTAACATGTTTATTTTTCCGCTGCTTTTCTGTCTATGTTCCGTCCGACCTAGGACGGGCATAGAGTTTTTGTGCCCTAAGGGTCCCAGAAAACCATTCAGTGGTATCAGAGCATGGTCTGTGTTACGATCTAGCCTGCGATTTCTTTAAACATATGAAATGATTTTAAATACCTTTAAAAATGTTTTTAAAGTTATGAGATAAATTTTAAAAATGTTTTTGATGTTTGAAAATCAATGTGATAAATTTTGAATATGAAAATTTTTAAATGACGTTTTAAAATTTATGTGATAATTTTTAAAACTAATTTAAATCTTTTAAAATTTATGCGATAAGTTTAAAGTGCCCAAAAATTTTATATGATAAATTTTTAAGCATGAAAGTTTTTGAAATGATGTTTTGATTTTATGAGATATTTTAAAACTGATTTTAAAGGTTAAAATTTTTATGCGATAAATTTTTTAATGTAGCAAGCAAATTTGTGATGTCAAAACCAAGTTTTTATGAGATAAAAATAAAATATTTTAAAATCATATTTTAAATTTAAATGTTAAATTTATGTTTGCATGCTAAAATTGTTTATGTGATAGACATTGTTCTATTTAAATTGTTAAATAGTTGTACACTTTTATTTTATGAGATAAAATTAGTGTAATCTTATGTTAATGGCTATGCATAATCTTGTCCCTTATTTGATAACACAAGACAACCCTTTAGGTTAGCCATTAAGAAATGATTAAAATTTATTACTTGAATTTTAATGACATGCTATGTGTTAATAAAACTTTTAACAACCCTTTAAGACCTAATTCATGATTAGGGTAGTCCTTTTAATGAATCTTAATTCTAATTGTTATAATTAATTCTCATTAAAGGACTTCGCTTTTGGCATTGTTAATAAAGTTTATTAAAATCCTAATAACGATTAGGATAGCACGTGAACCTTATAGTTGATAAGGTCTTAATAAAAGTTATTAAACAAATCCTAAAATTTTGAATTTAAGGATGCAACTACTTAATAGGATTAATTAGTTGTTAATAAAAGCCGTTTAGTCTATGGCACACATACAAAAATGACAAACTTCATTCAATGGACCATGATCCAGTCAAGGTGCTTGGCTAAGAGTTCTGGATCACCCTTTAAGGGATAGTGATCCTGGCTTAGTCAATTCCCTGGCTGTGTTCTGCTGGACCGCAATGTCGCGAATCATGATTGTATGACACCCTGGACTATATCTAAGTCATATACGTTAATAATCTTTTTCAAGATTAGCCGTAGCCCTCCTTGTTTTAGGGGTTAGCTACTATAGGACCCGTGTTACAGTTGTTGAGATACCCTCAAGCTGTGACATGGCAACCCTGTAGAAACCAACTCCTTAAATACATAAGATGAAATCTTGACTGACCCAATCCGTCGTCTCGTACCCCGAGCACCGGCGTAAGTTAAGTCAATGATGTAGTCTGACTAGATGTAGTCTAAGTCTTGACCCAAACCGACGTGTCGTGAATACCCCGAGCGCCGGAGCAAGTCAGGCTAGACACAAAAACAAGGGTCCGACTAGACTAGACATTGTGATTTGGATGAGCACCCTCATGATCACAAATGGCTAGGGGTAAAACCCGATTAAGAGGGTTATATCTGATATGATCGATGAAGAGTCATCTTCCGATCGCAGAGCCAAGCAACTTGTTGAGCTACCCTCAAGGTTGTTAGGCTCAAGGTGATTGGACCTCTTACCCATTAATTTTAATTTGATTAAATCGTTCGTTATTAAGCTTTGAAACGATCGTAAAAATAGTGGGAGGATATAGATAGATAAAAGCCATTCTACCTATATTTAATTTTGAACATATGCCAAAACTAGGGCAAGACTATGTTTACCGAAGGAATCAAAATATAATTTTTAATGGAATTAGTTAATTGGTCAAATAGGTTGATTAATTGAATATCAAGTTAAAATCTAATTGATAGGATTAAACTATATCATCGTTGACATTAAAATGACCTTCTAAAGAACAGACTTAAGAAATATGATTTCATTAAGTTCTGGGTCCAACAAATAAATTCACGCTATATGTCACACGTCTCTATATGAGGCAGCTTGAACATATATGATATTCGAAATATGTTTCTCCCTACAACTTGTCGAGCTACCCTTAAGGTTGTATGGACAAACAATTTTGTTCCGTAAAAGTTCGATAATTCGATCAAACTGTTTGAGTTGAATACGAGTGCATGAGCGGTGCAAGACTATGTATCCCAACCGGATCTTGAGACAAGCAACTTCTTGAGCTACACTCAAGATTACACCTCTCAGGCGTTTGGATACATAAGATGCTTGCATAGCTATTTATTTATGTTGGGCTATTTATATCTAAATGTGATTTACAAAAGGAAGAAGGCACGTCGGAAAGTCAATCGAGTTTAATAGTTTAATATATCATTAGTAAAGGCATAAGTAGGAGGAAATGAAAATGTGACATATTTTGATGTCACGATTTCAACATAATTGTTATACAAAAGACGTCTAACACATTTTGACGAATGTCGTCACCTTTCTTCTGAAGCAATATTTTGTGTTAAGTAATTTGTGATAACTATAATATATTAAATGTTAATATATAAATACACAAGATAGTAGCAAACTTATATGGCAAAATAGACTAGGCCGTATCAAGAGAGTAAGCTTCACAAGTCACATAAAGAGGGGTCTGACCTCTCGTATTATGAAGTCTGCGGACATTTGTGAATCTTACCGTCTTAGATACAATGGTCGATACCCATCAGTAAGACAATGGGAGAATGAGTTGTCGAACTCAGTCTAGTACATACTGATGTACCCGAGTCTAGATTATCCAAAATAAGTATTCATATATTTTATTAAGACACGTGTTCTTGATGAAACACAAGTCGGATAAAATAAAGAACGAAATGACTAAAGTATTTAAACTGATTCGATTAGATCGAATGGTCAAATACTGAGCTAATTAAATCTTGCGTAATTAAAATAAAATATGATTTTCTCTCAGGTCAAGTCTGTTAACACATCCGTGTGTTAAAAGTATGAATCACACTTAGTTAGACTTGGTGCGATCAATAGCAAGTGACTCTGAGTTAAGTCCTCCTTCTGGGTTAAGTCCCAGATAGCAATGCCTAGGTTTTGATAATGTTCTGTGAGGACATTATCAATATGATATTCCTAAAATCAATCATTAAGAAGTTGTAAAGTTACTCGAATCTCATGAGACGAATTGTCGAGTTGGACATCATAATTGATGATGACTTAGTCAACTTCTAGACTGAAATTCGGAGTAGTAACTCCGATTTATAACTTGATGCAATCAGAATAGGTCCGTGTGCGTAAATAAATTTTGGAATTTAGTTTACGTACCTAAGGAAAATGTTTCCTCACTTTCTACAAGTAAATCTTTAAGTTGAAAGATTGGTGTAGAAAGGAATATAGTGAAGTACAATCATGTTGATCGAGAACGGTTTTCATATTAATTCCTATAAATGGATTATGTTGAAACCGTCTCGCCAGCAGATGTGTACAGATCTACTCGGACCAAACTCGATGTAAACGCTTAAGTTGACCATAAAAATTAGAGCATTCACTTATAAGTTCGTTTTTCTAAATATGATTTAAACGGACCAACTTATATGAATTAGCCAGATAGTTTTCAAGGTCAGTGGGAGCATATAAATTACATGCTAGGCATCAAAGAAATGAAACATATATTTTGACAAAGTAATCAAAAATTTGATACTTTATCAGAAACACATATGAGCCATTTACGACCATTAACTAATTTAAGATTATTATCGTAAGGTACGATGAACTTGATAAGATCCAAATAAATAAAATGTTATGGATTCCGACAGACCAAATGAATTTTTTGAATGAGATTCAAATGGTTGGTCTAATATGTACATAGAAACTCCTTAAGTCTATAGTGTAGACGATTTTTAGCAGATCCACTCACGAAGGCTCTACCACATGAAGTCGGGAAAACTTATGTGTAAAAACGGTATTAGATACCAATATAAATGGACCTGAGTGCAAGTGGGAGATGTTGAGAGATGATACCCTCGAGGCTATCTATCTTCATGTGTGAATAGCACAAACATCTTGTTCGAAATAACAGTAAGCTGTTTGGTAATAATTTATCTAAAGTTATGTTATAATGTTGATATTAACTTAGGTAAAGTCCTGATACTTTATGCAAGGTTAAACATGTATCGAGATGAGTATCTCGATCATGGAGAAATGTTTGACCGTCTGTAGCATAAGTCTAAAAGTGTTCGTGGTCGTAGATGTTTCGAGACAAGGATATCGAAACATCGGATAGACCATTGTGTCTTAGTCTTCACCGTTTAGCGGTGGCGATGATCTCATGATCACTTGACTTGGCCAAGTCGTAGATGAGACACAGCTGCTCATTAGAGAATGAGTTCACTGAACGATCCACAAGAGTTATCATATGGTTATATTGACTAATCTGTCAATGATGACTCTGAGTGATGATAGACTAGTTGGTCTTTTGACTTGAGGTCATTTTGACAAACCTGTGCGTGAAAGGTGCCACTTAGATCAAATGACCTAGCTTCGAGGCAAGGCCTGTCGAAAGGCCTTTGATTGGGTGACACTTGAAGCGTATGAGGATATTAATGACCAAGAGAGGATTCGTCTCTCCCGGTCAATGGGAGTTAGTGGCGTAGGGTTAGTTCGGTCTTTAGTAAAAACTCTGGCCAGAGTATGTTGGAAGAAGTCCAACATTTTTGACTGAAAGATCGATAGAAACTAACCGGAGTCAAGTTATTGGGGTTGACAGTTTGACCGTACCCTAGACTTGATCTATACGACATAGTTTAGACGAAGAGACTATAACTGCGGAATTTATCACGGAAACAGTCAGGGTGGTCCCGACAATACTCATGTCAATGAGTCAACCACATAATGATGATTCCTGAAGCAGGGATGGCAACCACAGCTCGTGGTCACTACCGTATAGGGTTTCGAGCCCAACCTATTGTAGGGTCAGGCTGTAGGGTCTCACACAGAGTGCGATCTTCGTCTAGTAATAGGTAGAAATTAGTTAGGGAGAATAATTTGCATTTGATGCAAGGGATAAAATGTTGCAAAAGATGTTTGCAATAATCTCCAGCATTCGGGATAAATGATCCAGAGTGCAAGTGGGAGATGTAGGGAAATATGCCCTCAGATCATTTGTAATTGATGCAAATGATAATTTAAGCCTAGATAGGGACTATTTTGCATTTGATGCAAAAGAGATAAATGTGTTTTAAATTTTTTAAAACAATATTTAATGATTTAAACGCAAGGAAAAGTTCACAGGTAAGACGGGAATGTCTCGGTCTATGCCCAGGTTCGAACGGCGTCTAAATCGGACACCAAATACCAAAGTTATGCCCAAAACAGCCCAAAGGACAAGATCAGGCCAGACTAGGTCTGGACTGCTGGCCAGGCCCAACAGAAGCCAAGGCCTGAGCAAACCCAGGCACATGCCTAGGCTAACCCAGGCGCGGCCTGGGCTTGCCCAGCGCCTGGGCAAAGCCCAGGCGCAGGCCTGGGCTTGGCCCAGGCCGCCTGGGCAAGCCCAGGCGGGCTTTGCCCAGGCAGTTTTTTCTGCGCGTACTGAACGCATGGGGCCCACCTGTGGGCCCCAGTCCTAGGTTTTTGAACCCTTACTGTGAAGAATTATTTGACGGCTCAGTTTTTGCGAAAAACTAGCCTTGGGCTGATCTTTGGACAATCAATTGGAGGGTCAAACGAACTCTGATTGACGAACGGTTTTTTCCCATGCGTTCACCGTTGAACACCCTTCGAATTGATAGGTTGTATCAATCCTGAAGTTCAATGGTGTGAGAGTTAAAATTCACGGAAGTTTGCACTTTGTGAAAGGCAAACTAAATTGAATTTGATTAACTCTAAATTAGTCCCACATCGGATTTTGAGGGAAGGGGAGCAGTCAGCCGCCTATATAAATAGGGGTCTGCTCTCCTCCTCAAAAACTCGTCCCAAGCTCTAGATCTGAGCGGCTCTCGTAAATGTTGGAGCATGCTCGGATCTAGGCTTAAATTAATATTTCTCCTCTCCCTATAAATTTCTGTCTTGCTCCTGAGGGCTCTAGCAAAGCCGCAAAGGAGTTTGAATTTAGATCCGAAATCTAGGCGGAGGTTTCACTCGCGTGAAACTTTCTTCGACGCGTGGTTGGCTCGGTGACACGGGATTGATAGCCTCGGGATGCGGAGCGGTTCGAGGAGCGGTTCGGGGAGCGGTTCGAGGAGCAGCTCGGCGTGGGACGGGAGCGACTCGGAAGACGGTGCGGAACATCTCGCCTGCCCCAGGGCTGAGATTCCGGGTATGTGTCTAATTAAGCATTAGTTTAATTTAATCGCAGTAGGCTAGATCCTTCTTGGGATGGTCAGACCCATCCCAAGTCGGCATAGATCTTGGATTAGGGTCTCGGACCTTAGTGTTAAATGTTAATAAGATTAACATGTTTATTTTTCCGCTGCTTTTCTGTCTATGTTCCGTCCGACCTAGGACGGGCATAGATTTTTTGTGCCCTAAGGGTCCCAGAAAACCCTTCAGAAATTGATATAATCGTCTTAGGAGTTACTTTAGTGGTTCTTGCCTAGCTCTGACCATATTAGACTCCTAGAATTTCCTTAGTCGTTCGCTTGGGTCCATCGATTTCGGGCCAAACCGAACGCAGTTCATTACTGTCTAGTTCCTTAGAAAGTCTTAGCGCTAAGTTTCCTAATCTTTAGTTGGTCGACCGTAGGAGTTTCCCATAGATTTTCCTGAGTCATATCCTAGGCGTGTTTATGTTTCGATCATGCGACATATCCTGAGTCATATCCTGAGTCTCATGACGATTGTCGTTAATTTTCGAATCTCTTCGTTACAAATCTTGAATCTTCTGAAAGTATCTTCGATATTCCTCATGCGCTAAGTTTAAACTCCTTCAAAAACTTTTAATATATATATATATATATACACACTTAGACTTCATGCTCTTCTGTTGACTTAAATTCATTCTTTTGAATTTCGAAACTTTTGTCGAGACTTTTGATTACTATTTTATAATATTTTTCCAGCCTATACTTTTCATACCCATATAAATACCTTGTCCCTTTTCATATACTAATTTTGTTCTGAACCGTACTTCTATTTTCCCTAATTCGATTTATAATCGTCTTTTCTTACTTATGCCATTAAAACTTATTCGAATAACTCATCACGCTTACCTTTAATATATTTCTCTAAGTTACATGGGACTCCAGCATTCAGTGTGTCGATTTTATACTCATCATATTTCTACTTCAAAATTTTTGTAAAATACTATCTCCATTTAAACTTATCTCCAATTGCAAAACAATTCATTCACCACCATACTCATTATTCTGTGCCTAATCCTTATGTCGTGATTTAACTTTCATACTACCCTTCTATGTTTTATAATGATATTGTTATATTTTTATTTTATAACTTATATTTTATTATATCCTTATTTCGTATTTTATATCTCTTCCATACTTGATTATTCTGAAGTATATTTTGTTCCACCCAACCAAGATATTCCCTTATATGTCGCCTCATCTGAACACGGTCATCCCGATTTTGTTTCATTTCAATTTCGATTTCGGTTTCCTTGCTCTTGTTTAGTTATCACATTAGTGCATATAGTTACTTGGTATATATGAAGTTGTATGGGTGTTAGTATTTATAGATAGGTGTGTGGATAGTTATAACACTCTGGGGATGTCTGTGTAAATAAGAATTAGTGTTGGAATGTCTACTGGGGGTGTATGTAGTTGGAGATACTTATTAATGGTTGAAATAATATGTTGGTAAAGTTATGAGTATATTAGGTATAATGATACTAGGGTACTTATAGTTAAATGTGCATGCCTATTATTTGATCTATATGTTAGTACGTGTGGGCGTGTGCTCGTAGGTAGGTATGTGCTTACTATATGAATATGTGTGATATACGTATGGTAATAGGGTTATAAATTTTGTTTGGTATTGCTTACATTTACGGGATGTTGTGTATGTATACCTCAAGGTATACACGATTATAGAATGTCGTAACTATGTATGGATAGGTATATGTAGCAGTATACTAATTATATGTATATTGATATGGTGTTATATATTATATATATATATATATGACTATACGACGAATGCATTGTGGAGGGGTGTACCGTGATTGTGTATGTGTACTAATAATGTAATATTATTATGGTTGTCAAGTGATTGCATTATATAATGTTATTTGATTAAATATAAAGTTGTGATTGATATTATGATATGTATGTGTAGTACGTTGGTAGGTATATATATATATATATATATATATATATATATATATATATATATATATATATATATATATATATATATATATATTAGAGTGTTGTGTTGGTGTAGGAATAAGTATCGTGTTATGTATATAAAGTATTTTGATATGGGTTTTGAGTCTCGCTCAAGTTTGAGTGGGTATACTCTAAGTACATTGTTACATATGTCCATGGTTTGCGTATAGTACTATGAATACAGTGATGGATGATGTATGTATAGTGATAGGATTGGTTGTGTCTGGTTGTGTTACGCACATGACTGTGGGTGGCTATACCATTATATAGTTAAAAGTGTTGGCTCTGTCGTATAGTTAATTACTAAGGTTTTCCATGTTTGATGTGCATCTGTTAGCTAAACTAGGTGTGTAGTTATGCTAAGTATATAATGGTATTAGTGGTATGTATGAATGGTATATTAGCGCGTGTGGTTATGCACCATGCACGGGTAAGTATGTGCTTAGTTATAGGTATTGGTAATTATGGTACGTGTGATGGGTCTTGAATATAGTTATAGGACTGTATGTGATGTGAATATATGGTGAAGTATCTGCATGCATTTGAATGGATATATATTTGTGAAATTATAGTAATGGTGAATGTATATTAGATATAGTAAACTTGATTTAATAATGTTATGGTGTGATTACATGTGTTGATGTGTTTGAGGTTGGATGTATACTAGGAAATATTAGGGAGTAGTATACCCATGTTTGTTTTATACATAGGTAGTTATCAATACGTGAAGTACTACGATTGTACTTACTGGTGTGAACTATTTATTTGTTTGTGAGTATGTGTACCATGGTATGTAATAAGTGTTTAGTAGTTATATAAGGATGTACGTGACTATATGGTGACCGGTGCCCGCCGCGCCGGCGCGTGGCCGCGTGGCAGGCAAGGGGTTTAAATATTTGTAACCGCAAGCGCACAGTGTTGTAGTGTGGCTTGGGGGTCGAACACAGGGAGGCTAGGATGTGCTTGTGTCAAGGAGGACAAAAATCACCCCGTGGGCGAGCTAGCCCGAATCGGTTGATGGGTTGTCACGGAAAGTAATGCATGGTATGAACAAGAAGAAAATAAACCCGGGACTTTGGTTTCCACTCCAACGAGCGACTCTCCCTGATATGGCCTACGGGTAGGATAGCGATCGGGATTAGGGTCTAATGGTGAGACGTTGCCTCTGAAAGTGGTACCGGCATCCCATGGGCCCGATATTCCGATCGGTGCCCAGGATGATACACCGGACTTCCCGGATTCGATCAGTGGGCACTCCCGTGTCCATTAACACTGATCGATTCCGGGAGCACTAAGCTCGCAACGATAACTCCCAACGTCTCATCCTGCCGCTCCCGCGCGATAGGATTCAGCGTCTACGCTATGGGCATGAGCTATGGCTAGGGAGTCAACCGCCAAGTTTATTCCCCCTTGGCCAAACGGTCAAAGGCGGTCTTTTTCCCGCCGATGACAATGAAACACCCAGCGTAACCGTTAGAATCCTAACCCCTATCGATTTCCTAACCCTATGGATGCATCAGGAAGA
Organism: Scilla litardierei; assembly: GCA_030789695.1. NCBI lineage: Eukaryota > Viridiplantae > Streptophyta > Magnoliopsida > Asparagales > Asparagaceae > Scilla > Scilla litardierei. The sequence continues at coordinate 371,812,767 of CM061142.1, forward strand.
GCCCCCGAAGGGGTTTCCGCCAAAATCCCAGATTTGGGAACTACTCACAAGAATTCATTAAAAAGCGATCTAAATGAAAATGAACCGTTGGAATCATAATCAGACGATTGGAATGCGGAAGTAATAGAGTAAGACAATACTAAAGTTTAAGAAAGATCCGACAACTTACAAAAGAACAGTAATTACAGCCGTCACAATGGGAGAAAACAGTAAAACCTAGCAGCTCTCCTGTTTCTGGAACCCTAGGGGTTCTATTTATAGACTCTCGTATCACCCGGTCGGTTGACAAGTCAACCGATCGGGTGATCCGCTACAGATAATAACAGAAAACGGCGAGCTTTCACCCGGTCATATGAACCGGTCGGGTGAGTTCTTGGAGCGACCAGTTGGATCTTGGCGCCATCGGGTGAAGCGATCGGTTGGGTGCCCGTGTCTTCGGCTGCTCAGCATCAGCTACAGATGAACCGATCGTGTGAGAGTCACCCGATCGATTGGAATTTAGCTTGAGAAGACAGAGAGTTGGCCCCCGTTGAACCGGTCTGTGAACCGGTCGGGTGACTTCCACTTGAGCTCCGGCTGATACCGGGTGGTGCACGCATGCATCACCCGATCGGTTGGAGATGACCAACCGACCGGGTGAGGGGCTGAAAGATGTATTCTTTAACGTTTGACCCCCTGGATCAAGTGTGACTCCCCCTGTTGCTCCGGGGACGTGAGATATCGTCGTTAAACGTCCCCTACGCGGTCAATCTCCTGCAAACATAGAGAAACAAAGAAAAGTGAAAGAAAACGAGAAAATACGAGAAAACGAATAAAAGACGGCGAAAAAAACGGAGAAACACAAAAGAAAACGTGCGTGAATATATGAAATATAAACGCATGTCAAAATCCCCCAAGCTGAACTCTTCCTCGTCCTCGAGGAAGACGGGTGAGAGTAGGAGCTCGGAGGGGAAAAAGAGAGAGAAAGAGAGAAAAAGAAAACTCTATATCCTAGATCGTCCGTCAGAGCCAACAAAATCAAAAACGACACACCAAGCAAGCAAACGTTAAATCACATCACTAAACCTAGGAAAACGAGTCCAAATAAGTGTCGTGGGCCCACGCGGTGAAGAGCGAGTGAGTGAGGTCGTGCGCTAGCAGTCGGTGTCGCTATCTAGGATGTGCAATAGAGCTCGATATACACAGATCCAGGAAATGACCCAAATACCGATTCAAATTTGAAATTGCGGTGAATATTAGTTCAAGCATGCATGAGAAGAGTATAAGAAGTGAAGCATATCATGCATCGGGGACTCCACAACTAGGGTTAAGGAAATCACTCCACTATAGCCTAGATACTAGCTAAAAAGTTCCTAAGCCAAGTGTTTTCGAAAACGATGGGGGTTGAGATGATGTGGAGTAGAACACTCGGTGCAATTTCTCGCCTGCCCTTTATTCTCGGTAGATAGGAAGAATATTCACACTAGAAATTTTTTTGGGTTTTGGGTATTTGTATTTTTTTTGGCTTTTTGGCTATACAAAATTTTTCTTTTCTTTTCTCTTTTTTTTTTGGATTTTTGGGTTTTTGGCTATACAAATGTGTGCTCTCCCAAGTGGGAGAACGGTACACGACGAGGGGATTTGCACCAAGTAAAACAAAAAAGAAGTCGAAATCTAAAAACTTGGGCAAAGGAAACTATTCTCGCTAAATAGAGCATATGCTAAATGGGTTATCCTAGTCCTTAATTGTGGAATCCCGACGCATGCGAATTGAAATATACGATATAAATATAGCATGCATATAGTTGAAGCAAATACCGCATATTCAAATCGAAGCATGATAATCTAGGGGTCACTCCTGGACAGGTATATAAAGTAGAATCACAAAGCAGAAGCACACCAAATAGATAGGCACGACGCACGACTCACAAAAAGCTAAGTGGACCCACACTGCGTGAAATGCAAGAGGACTCGAAATCCTAGGGTCAGTGAGTGTGATTATCGATGCCATGCTAGGTGTGTGTGACTTTGCGGCGATTCATCATAGGATTCATCTCTAGGAGAAAGAGATAAAAAGAAGAGAAGAGAAAAAGGAAAAAAAATAAAAAATACGATGAAAACGACACAAAAACGAAAAAGAAGGACTCAAATGGCGCACATAGTGCGACTCCCCCAAGCTGAAGTTTGCATTGCCCTCAATGCAATATGAGTGAGTACGGGAGGGCAATGAAAATGGGGGGGGGGGAATACGCACCGACACAAAAAGAAATAAAATAAAAAAATGAGAAAAACACAGAGATGAAACTAAAAATAAAGAAAGATCAAAATCAAAATCAAACGATACGAAAATAGAAATAAAACTACACAACACGATACTCAAAAGGGGAAAAACAAGCACACACACACACACAAATGAGAAAACCAACAAGACATGACAACACACCAAAATAGACATCCCCCAAGCTAGACCTGACAGTGCTAGCGAATAAAATACGATCGTGAAATGCAGAAATATGCAAGGGGGAGTCAAAAACAAAAAGGTGAAATCAGAAAGCAGGAGAAGGTGAGTCCTCGTCCTCCTCGGAAGAGGGTGTGGATGGGTGGTCGGGGGAGGCTGGGGGTGTGCGGAGAAGTGGGGAACGAGGTGGAGGAATATGGGAAGCGGTGGTGTGAACGATAGAAGGAGTGTCGGTGGAGGTGGGTGGTGGTGGTAGGACGGCGATCAAGGCGGTGGTGAGAGGAATAGAAATGGGGGAAGAAGATGTGGTGGTGACGGTAGTGGGTGGTGGTGGAAGAGATCTGGAGCGCACCGGCAATTTCCTCCGACGCACGTATGCGGTGATGGAGGAGGAGGGATGAGGTAGTGTTGGTGCGATGGAAGTGGACGGGAGGGGGGAAGTGGATACCGGGATGGGAATAGATGAGGGAGGAGAAGAATGTGGTGAGGGAGGAGATGGATGTGGGGATGTGTGGGATGGGTACGACGGGTGGGCCTAGGGTTTGAAGAGCTGGCGTCGGTGGGCTTAACACGTCGGGGAGGCATTGTGCGAGTGTCGTGTGTGTGCGTGAGTATGTAAAAATACAATGAATAAACACAAACACGACCAACGAGCAGAATAGAGTATTTTAGGGCAAAATTGAAATTGAGTTAAAGAGCGAGTTTACCCAAATGGGATAAAGATCGTTGCTCGTAGACGCCTTGATGCTACTCGATAGGAGCACGCCGTGAAGCCGCGGCGATTTCTTCAGCAAGTTTCGAAATTGGGGAAAAAACGGGTGAATGTTAGGGTTTGTGTGTGTGTGGAATCGAGGAGAATGGAGAGAAATCGATGGTGGATAGGTAGGGAGATGGGGGGGAGACGATCGAGGTTGATTTTAGGGAAGAAGGAGGTCAGGCGCGAGAAGAGGAGGCAAAAAGTCGGTTCTGGATTCGAAAATGGCGAGTTCGGAATGAACGGGCGGTCGGGGGTATTTATAGGGTTTTAAGTCGAACCGATCGGGTGAATTTTCACCCGATCGGTTGATGGTTAGGCAAAAAATTCTTGCCGAAGAAGTGCTACAGGTGAACCGGTCGGTTGACTTGTCAACCGATCGGTTGGCCGCTCCACTCATTTTCCCGAGAATTGAGGGCTGCTCACCCGGTAGCCTCAACCGATCGCGCTCGAACTCAAACGATCGGTTGATATTCCCCAAAAATTTCCCGAGAATTCTCCCCAGATCACCCGGTCTGTCACCCGGTCTCTCCATTCTTCAACCGATCGGTTCATTTGGGGTCAGATTTCGGCTTGTATCTAATACATCCCAACCGATCGGGTGAGTTATCAACCGATCGGTTGGGGCTTTGTTTCCTGCAAAAACCAACAGATTGTCTAAGTCCCTGAACGGATGTTCTCGCGGCTGATTTTATTTATAAAAATAGATAAAATAAAGTCAAAAATAACACTAAAAAGTGTGGCAAAAGTTTAGAGCATGGGTTGCCTCCCATGAAGCGCACTTGTTTAACGTCGTTGGCTCGACGCCCGCAAGAGATGTTCACGGTGGTTGATACGGGTGATGCCCGAAGTTCGGCATCCTTCTTCATCGGAGCTTAAGGCCTTTGGAGTAGTCAGCGACTGGAGAAAGATTTGCTCGACTACCCTCTCCTTGTTCTTGGGATCCGGGGGCTTCTCTTTCGTATTGGCGCTTACCGCCATCTTCTTTAGGATCCGGACCTCGTCTTTGGTGTGGCCCATGGGTTCTTTCCCCATTCTCCTCGCAGGTGGAGCCTTGGGGAACCCGGGAGGGGTCGTTCTTGCTGCACTCGCTTTCCCAGCAGCATCATCGTTCTTGGGGCCGTCTTGGTCTTCTAAATCCCCCAAGTCATCGGGGGGGGGGGGGGGGGGGGGTTTCTTAAGAGAATCTCCCAGGAGCTCTCTTCAGCAGCTTTTTCTTCTTCCACCTCCAGCAAATTACACCGAGGGTCATCTGGGGGATCGGGATACTTCATGAACAACCCCAGATCAAATTCAACTTTTTCTCCGCTGACGTTTAGCGAAAGTTTTCCGTTCTTCACATCAATCAAAACGCCAGTAGTGGCCATGAAAGGCCGTCCCAATATGATGGGGGTGTGTGCGTCTTCAGGCATGTCCATGACTACAAATTCCACTGGCACATGCACCCCTTTTACATTAACAGGGAGGTCATCCACAATCCCCACCGGATATTTGACCGACCGGTCAGCTAGTTGAAGGGTCATACCGGTGGGCTCCAAATCACCCATTCCTATCCTTTTATACATCGACAAGGGCATCAAACTTATACTCGCTACGAGATCGACGAGTGCACGATGAATCTTTACTGCCCCGATCGTGCAAGGAATAGAGAAGCTCCCCGGGTCTTTAAGTTTCGACGGATTTTCCCTCTGGATAAGAGCGCTACACTCCGCCGTCAATACTACTTTCTCCTTTCTAGACCCTCTAGTCACCAAATCTTTCAGGAATTTCGCATAGGAGAGGATTGTTTCGATTGCTTCCATGAAGGGGATTTGCAAGCTCAGGTCCTTGACCATGGCAAAGAACTTGCCATATTTCTCGTCGATTTTGGCCTGAGCTAACCGTTGTGGAAATGGCACAACGGGTTTGAACACTTTCGAACTCCCTTCCTCGTTCTTCTTCTTCTCTTCTTCAGAGACTCCCTCCGGAGTCGTAGGATTTGATGACGAAGCACCTGTGTCGTTTGATTTTTCAATCGGTCGCTCGACGACCAATGGTGCTTCCGGTCTGTTAGGGGGCACTCTAGTAGGGATTTGTGTCCTGCTTCTCAGAACGATAGCGGACACATTTGTGTGCTCGTTCACGAGTGCCGACGTTTGGGTTGCTCCCCTCGGGTTCACCTCCGGTTGTGGCGGCAATTGGTTTTGTGACCTTGCAAGGTTCGCCACTTGTAACCCCAACTGGGTTACTTGGTCCATGAGGGCCCGCTGACCCATTTCCATCTTTTTATTGATCTTCTCATGGTTGGTTATATATTGAGTCAAGAGAGACTCAACCGGAGAGACGGCCCTCTGGTGGCCATACTGCTGCTGCTGCTGGATTGGCTGCTGATTCCTGGGGGCGTAAAATTGTTGCTGAGGTTGCTGCTGATATTGTTGCTGCTGAATCTGACTCTGCTGTGGCCTAGCCGGCTGATATGTTTGTTGCTGCGGCTGCTGAGGTGGCGAGGGCTGAAATGGTGCCCGGTAACCAAAGTTAGGGTGGTTCCGGTTGTTTGGAGAGTAGGCCGGGTTGGAATTGGTTCTTGGCGGATACGGCGCATTTCCCGTGGGGTTGTAAAATAGTGCGCTCGCCTGATCCAACGGTGGTGAGATGTCACCACCGTCGAATTCCCCAAAGATTTCAGATTCTACTGCTGCGATCTGTTGCGTACCGGCCCCACCGGCTCCTACCATTAGTGCGAAGATCTGGGTCGAAAGCAAGTCGAACTTGCTTGAAAGTTTGTCGACGTCCTCGACTCTGTGTATACCCCCAGACCTGGGTGTGGCTCTCTCGTCACACCACCGCTCATTGTTGGATGCCATATTTTCCAGAATATGTCCGGCATCTTCCTCGCTCCTTGACATGAAGGAACCCCCAGCCGCGGCGTCCATAGAAGATTTTAGGTCATCCCTCAGCCTATTGTAGAACAGATTAATAATCTGCCACTTCGGGAGCTCATGGTGAGGGCATCTTCTCTGCATCTCCTTGTACCTCGTCCAAGCTTCATGCAAGGACTCGTGGCTGGCCTGGGAGAAGGAGGAGATCTCACTCCTCAACTTCATGGTCTTCCCCGGAGGAAAGAACTTCGTTAGAAAAGCATTGGAGAGCTTCTCCCAGGTATTGAAAGTGTTGGGGTCCTTCCCCCTAAGCCATTGCTTGGCTTTGTCTCGCAAAGAGAAGGGGAACAGCTTCAGACGGATCGCCTCAGTCGTGACACCATTAATCCGGAAGGTGTCACATTTCTCCAAGAAGGAGTCTTGATGCTCGATCGGGCTCTCCATGTGTGCACCTGCAAACTGATCCTGCTGGATCCATGTCACCAAAGACGGCTTTAGCTCAAAGCTTTGGGCCGTGATAGCTGGAGGACGGATGGCGGAAGTGGACTCGATAGATGGCATCGAGTACTCCAGCAGGGACTTACGAGGCGGGGTGTTCTCCTCCATGGATTCGGGATCCTCTCTTCTTCGCTTCTCAGCGGCCAAGTGCCTAAGGGTGGCGTTAATCTCTGGATCGACATGAATCAAGTCGTCGAGACTTCTTGAACTCCTGCGCATGAAAAACAACGAACACCCGTGAAGCGACAAGTGGGAAAGAAACAGATAAAATAAGAAATAAAAATAAGAAAAATAAAAAGGAAAAAGGAGAATGCGAAAATTATCGCGAGGTAGGGATTAGAGCTAGACACTAGGGTTCAAGAGATCCTGAAATAACAAGCACCTTGCCTCCCCGGCAACGACGCCATAAACTTGACCGGTGCCCGCCGCGTCGGCGCGTGGCCGCGTGGCAGGCAAGGGGTTTAAATATTTGTAACCGCAAGCGCACAGTGTTGTAGTGTGGCTTGGGGGTCGAACACAGGGAGGCTAGGATGTGCTTGTGTCAAGGAGGACCAAAATCATCCCGTGGGCGAGCTAGCCCGAAATAACAAGCACCTTCCACTCCAACGAGCGACTCTCCCCGATACGGCCTACGGGTAGGATAGCGATCAGGATTAGGGTCTAATGGTGAGACGTTGCCTCTGAAAGTGGTACCGGCATCCCATGGGCCCGATATTCCGGTCGGTGCCCAGGATGATACACCGGACTTCCCGGATTCGATCAGTGGGCACTCCCGTGTCCATTAACACTGATCGATTCCGGGAGCACTAAGCTCGCAACGATAACTCCAAGCGTCTCATCCTGCCGCTCCCGCGCGCTAGGATTCGGCGTCTACGCTATGGGCATGAGCTATGGCTAGGGAGTCAACCGCCAAGTTTATTCCCCCTTGGCCCAACGGTCAAAGGCGGTCTTTTTCCCGCCGATGACAATGAAACACCCCGCGTAACCATTAGAATCCTAACCCCTATCGATTTCCTAACCCTATGGATGCATCAGGAAGAGCCCCCGAAGGGGTTTCCGCCAAAATCCCAGATTTGGGAACTACTCACAAGAATTCATTAAAAAGCGATCTAAATGAAAATGAACCGTTGGAATCATAATCAGACGATTGGAATGTGGAAGTAATAGAGTAATTAAGACAATACTAAAGTTTAAGAAAGATCCGACAACTTACAAAAGAACAGTAATTACAGCCGTCACAATGAGAGAAAACAGTAAAAACTAGCAGCTCTCCCATTTCTGGAACCCTAGGGGTTCTATTTATAGACTCTCGTATCACCCGGTCGGTTGACAAGTCAACCGATCGGGTGATCTGCTACAGATAATAACAGAAAACGGCGAGCTTTCACCCGGTCGTATGAACCGGTCGGGTGAGTTCTTGGAGCGACCGGTTGGATCTTGGCGCCATCGGGTGAAGCGATCGGTTGGGTGCCCGTGTCTTCGGCTGCTCAGCATCAGCTACAGATGAACCGATCGGGTGAGAGTCACCCGATCGGTTGGAATTTAGCTTGAGAAGACAGAGAGTTGGCCCCCATTGAACCGGTCTGTGAACCGGTCGGGTGACTTTCACTTGAGCTCCGGCTGATACCGGGTGGTGCACGCGTGCATCACCCGATCGGTTGGAGATGACCAACCGACCGGGTGAGGGGCTGAAAGATGTATTCTTTGACGTTTGACCACCTGGATCATGCGTGACTCCCCCCGTTGCTCCGGGGACTTGAGATATCGTCGTTAAACGTCCCCTACGTGGTCAATCTCCTGCAAACATAGAGAAACAAAGAAAAGTGAAAGAAAACGAGAAAATACGAGAAAACGAATAAAAGACGGCGGAAAACATGGAGAAACACAAAAGAAAACGTGCGTGAATATATGAAATATAAACGCACGTCATATGGATGAGTGAAGTATGTGTGACTGACTATGATAGGTATAAGTGTATAATGTGTGTGAATATATACATGTTCGTAGTGTTAATGTTTGACTAACTAGTGCATATATAAGCACTTGTAATGACTATACCTAGTTTGAATTATAATGTGATATGATTGGGGTAGCAACTGGAGTAGCTAGATATATTTATAGTTAGAAAGTCCGAGGACGGACTTTGTCCTAAGGTGGGTAGGATGTAACGGCCGGTATTCACTATTCATAATACGGTTGTGCGTATAGCAATTTCGGCTACCTGATCGGTTTTGTTGCTTTGTATGTGAGTAGTGTCATTGAGTCGATAGGGCCATAGCACCTTGGTTGCATCCTTAGCAAGCCAACCCCCGACGTGTGCCCAACTTGGGATTACTGTCGCCTTTGAACCCAGTATCCTTTGTACGCGTATTTTCCTTGAAGTTCGCGTATTTTTCTTAGCCTTATCTTTCATTCGGAACGCATGATGTGATATGCCGTTGTGACCCTCTGGAAGAGTGTTTAACTGTGGAATTATTTTGGAACGTAATTTCACTGGTCGTTCCCCACACAATAACTTTGTTTGAAGAGGTGTTCTAGCTTCTACCTTCGTCGTTAGAACTTTCTAATTTTACTTCCGTTCTCCTTTGCCCTAGCCCGTGACCAATCTTCTTAGTCTCGATTCTCTCGTCAACACGGTCGTCCCGGTATTTTTATTATATTTTTCAGACAGCTTTTAGTTGGCCTTTCACACTAATCACCTTCAACCTGTAGTTAGTCTAGCTTATCCCCATTTCAAACTTAATTAAATCTGATTTAATCTTAGCCATAGGATCTACATCTCATGTTGAATTATTCCCTAGCTATTCACCCTCCTATATCACACAAATTACACTCCCTCCCTCTCACATTCTCTCTCCCCAACCACCTAACTCTACCCCATTTGTAGATATACTTAGCCAAACCCTCCTCATCCCCTAACTCACATTTTCTCCAAGGCCAAGAAAACAACAGCCGCCGCAATTCATCAAACCCAAGGCCGCATCTCTTCCTCCCTCCTCGACGATCGCCTCAGGCCAGGCCGTCGCCGATGACATGCTCCGACCACCGGATCCAGCCTCCAATCTCTCCTCCCTATACACACAAACCGCTAGGCTTTTAAAACCACCGCCCTTGCTCCCTGCGGCCACCAACAGGCCACCGGAACCCCTCAGCCTTACGCCGACCCTTCCATTGCTCTATCTCCGACCTACGGCCACTCCGATTGCTGGCGATCTCCTCCTCCGATCCGCAAATTGCCACTCCTCCTCTCCATCCTACGGTCATTTCTGTGCCCCTATCTTTGCTCGCGGCCTGCTGTTTTCCCCCACTTTGCCGGCCACCTCTGTCACGCCTCGCTTCCCTAAAATGGAGGCGAGACGTGAGAAGGTCCGCTCAAACTTGGAGCTGTGAGGCACCAGTCTGTAAAGCATTTCGATTTAACTGAATTCAGGTCCTTGCAAATGTGAAGCAGAACAACAATAATAATAAGGAAGAGAGACAGATAAAATATCTCAGAATGTCCAAAATAAATAAATTCCAACATCACAGAAAAGCCACCAGGCTAAAAAAGAAGAGTCTAAAAGGAGAGTACAAGAGTCTGAAAAGAGGCCTAAGGCATGGCCGACATCATACATAATATCAACAAGAAAGGAGAGGTGCTACGCACCGACAGCCTAACAACGACTAAGCAGGAAACAACAACAGGGAGAGGGAGCTCTAGGACTGGTCTCCAATTTCCTCGAACTCAACACCTGCAACCTGTTCGTCCTCAATGACCAACTCTGGCTCACAATCTAACATGTGACACCCAAAAGAGAAAAGGGGCACATGTCAGCAAGTCTACTAGAGACTTGTGCAAGGAAACTAAAAGAAAGTGAAACAAACTAGCAGTTCTAAAATTTATGCAATGACATGGCAGTTATTGTATGAGTGCAACAGGTAAAGAAACAAGTACAACAAGCATCTAGCATGGCATGGCAAGAGTAGCAACTACTAACAATCATAAGTCACGTTTTCATGTCGTGCACAGAGTTCACGCCTTACAGCTGAAGTGGCTGTACGGGCACACTTCTACGCTGAGTGGTCGCTCAACCCTACCCCTCCACGTGTATCGAGCCAGGGCTTACCCTGTACATGTGCTCGCTTCTGGATCATGATCCAGGAAGTGTTTTTGGCATAGGGTTGTGCCTGCAACGTAGGTGCCTAGCCTCAACAAATCGGGCATTGGCTTTTGACCAACACATGTAGCCCGCTTTTGGATCATGAGCCAGGAAGTGTATTTGGCATATGGTTGTGCCTGCAACGTAGGTGCCTAGCCTGGACAAGCAAGTATAAGTATAGTAGCGTGTGCTACGAATGCAATAATCAGACATGGATGGCATGACATGGCAAGCTGTAATTTAAATGCGTACAGATAAGGAATTTAAACATGGCAGTTACAAATGCATGGATGACATGGCAGCATGAACAAAACAAGTTAAAGGGGTTGGATCTAGCTTCGTTGTCAAGCTAGATCAAGTGAGGTGATGGATCTAGTTTCGTTGTCAAACTAGATCAAATAGGCGTCTAGGCAGCTATCATTTCACTGCCTAGTCTCTTTTACGCTACGGTACAAAAGTGGCCTAAAACATGGCCTAAACAAGCAACGGGCAAGTTTCACTTGCCTGAACGACCAAGCTGAAGTCACGATCAATCAGAGTCAAACTACCAATGTGTTCAGTTCGCAGTCCAGCCTACATCCCAATTTATTAATCTTGATTAGTGAAACACAACCATCAGAAATTACCAATTTTAGTTGATTAACAGGCAAGTGTTGATTCCTACGGGGCAGATCTTACCTCAACACGACGCGAGAGCTACTCTGACGTCGGGTAGCAACGTCAGGGATTGGATTTCGGCGGCGTGTAAGGTACGACGTCGGGTCGGGGAAGGCAACGGGTCGCGAAGAAAACGTATTATATCTGCGTGATAGGTTTCATATCATTACATTAAGAACAAAATTGAACACGCTGCTCACCTAATATTTATTACTGTTAATATATATATATACCTATATGTATAACTCACTACTTACGGCGATCTATCACAGAATATAATCAGGTTACATTACGGCCTATATATATACCTATATGTATCACATTACATTACGGCGATCGGCAGCACATTCTGGAACTTGGAAGTTTCTTCTTCACTGCAGGGATCTATCACAGAATATAATCAGGAGAAAGGTTGGGGATGGGAGAGACACACTCTTTTGGCATGATAATTGGCTCCCTTGTGGACCACTAAAAAATTTATACAATGTGCCCGATGGTGCTAGTGATAAGCGTGTCTCGGACTATTGGAATGGAGTTACTTGGATAGACGACCAGGATATTCAGACGCTGCAGCCATTACTTAGACAACATACAATTTCTGGGAGATCAGACTCCTGGGAGTGGAAGGGTGGAACGGCATTCAAGTACAAGGAGGCTTGGGACTCGGTGCGTATGAAATCTGGCTCCTTTCCCTTCTACAACCTTGTGTGGTACAGTAACTCAATTCCTAAATACTCAATTACTTTGCTAAGAGCATTAAGCAATAAGCTACTCACCAAAACACGTTTGGAAAAATGGCTTCTGTTAACCGCCAATTCTTGTGAGCTCTGCACAGAAGGAGCACCGGAATCAATAGATCATGTCTTCTTCAACTGCCCATTCTCCAATTATGTTCTACAAAGATCAATTCTGAAGCTAGATACATCTCAGCGGCCTTCTGGGTTCTCCATTAAAGATATCGGCTGCTACTTCATGGAAAACTTTGGAAAAAAAGGAGCGCTTGGCAAGCTTGGGAAATCTGTCCTTGCAGCGGTCGTATGGCATTTATGGCGCGAACGCAACCAGAGAGTGTTCGAAAACAAAAGGAAACCAAAAACTATGATATTTGACGAAATTGCGGAAGATGTTCGCATCATTCTTCGGAATACAGGGGATGTTGAAGATGAAGCAGTAACTGCTTATGATAATTGGGATATCCGGGATAATGGATGATCCACTTTTGTATCTCTCCTTCGGAGTATGTATGATGTTGTGTATGTCTGCAGTTCATGGACCTGAGCATGGATACTAGGCAATTTGATCTACGGTGACGACGCTTGTGTCCTCTCCCCTAGTCACTTAGTCTGGCATCTGATACTCAGTCCACTTTGTAACTTTCTGTACATCTTGAATATATTCTAACTTACCTTGCAAAAAAAAACTCACTACTTACTATTAATATATATAATGCACTGCTCAAACATAAGGCTTGCACTGCAGTAATGAATAAGTAACCATACATTACACTGTTGATTTAATATATAACTAAACACCCTAGCATGCAACCCAAAGTTATATAATAATATAAAAATATACACAGTACTAACATGCTAGTACTTTTAATACTCTTATTATAACATAACTTATATGTACAACATCTTATATTTATTATTGAATCAACAAGGAGAACTGATCATGTGTTACACTGTTCACGCAAGGGAAGTGACTTATGCGATGCGTTGCCAATACTCGCTGCAGAAGAATCGGACGGTGACTCAGAACAGTGCGTCTAGGGGTGGAATACGGCAGCAATGGGGAGAAGGTGCTTGGCCATGTGGGGAGGCGCCGTTGGTGTATGGATGGATGCGTTGGCTGGAGCTACTTAAAGAATAGGATGTGGGGTTGCAGGGCTATAGGGTTTGTTTGATAAAAATATAATTTGTTAAAACCAACAAAAATAACAACTTAAATCCTACACTCTCACCCAATCAGGCTGTATGTGTGTGTGGCTCATAGGTTCGGACCTGTTGCAACTCATGGCGAGGATAAGTCAACATGATTAGGATATATAATAATATTATTAATTAATTAGGGGAAAGAAACCAATGAAATTTAGGGTTAAAAATATAATAGGTTGGGCAAAATAGTGAAAGTGGGTCAAACGGGGCTCGAAAATCGTAAGATAAATAATGGGGTGACCGGAACGACAAGAGAAACAAAACCAAGAAGACGGATCACAATTTCGACGACGAGAAACAGAACTAAAAATAGAACGGCCTCACGCCAAAACTGAAAATAGCGACGCCTCATCAAACAAAGTCAAATCGTGGGAGAACGACCCGTGAAATGACGTTCCAAATTAATTCCACAATTCAATATTCTTCGAGAGGGTCACAACGACATATCACACTATAGGGTTCGGATACAAACAAAGTCTAAAATAAACACGTGAATGAACAAGACTACGTGCACGAAAAGCGTACGATCGAAAACAGACCGTGACATAATACCCACCTTAGAATAAAGTCCGTCCTCGGACTTTCTAATTATAAATATATCTAGCCACTCTAGTACTACCCCCAAGCATACCACATTATAATTCAAACCAGATATAGTCACCACTAGTGCTTATATATGCACTAGGTAGTCAAGCAGTAATACTACTAACATGTATATATTTACGCCCATTCTATACTTGCACCTATCGTAGTCATTCAAATTCATACACGTACTTCAATCATTCTTATAGTCATATACATCCTTAAATAACTATCACTCATTTATCACAACCAAGGTACATATACATACTCTAAATAGTTTCACATTAGCAAATACGATCCTAGTACTTACGTATAGATAACTACCTACGTACCACAAACATGGATATACTACTCATCCAACACCAAACCCATCAACACATATAATCACACCATACCATATTCAGATCAAGTTTACTATACCTAACATACATTCACCACTACCATAATTTCATAAAGATATAGTTATTCAAATGCACGCAACTATTTTACCATATTTTCACATCACATACTGTCCTATAACTATATTCAAGACACGCCACACATACCATAGTCACAAATACATATAACTAAGCACATACTTACCCGTGCACGGTGCACCCTCGCACACGCTATTATATCATTCATACGTATTACTCATACCATTATATACATTAGCACAACTACACTCCTAGTTTAGCTAGAACATATCCACTAAAATATGTAAGTCCTTAGTGTATAACTGTACTACAAGGCCAACACCTATAACTATATAATGGTATAGCCACCCACAATCATGTGCGTAACACAACCAGACACAACCAATCCTATCACTATACATACATCATCCATCACTATATTCACATACTACACACAACCACAAACTCGTAACAATATACCCAAAGTATACCCACTCAAGCTTGCGTGAGACCCGATACCCACATCAGAATACTCTATATACATAACACGATACTTGTACTTATACCTATACCACTCCAATATACATACATCTACCACCACAACCACATTCACACCAAAATGTCAATCACACTTAATATTTAGTCAGGTAACCACATAGTTCAGTCACTTTATATATCATAATAATGTTACGGACATCAGCCCACGTATAATTATAATACACTCCCTAATACATGCATCCATCGTATAGCCACACACATGTAACATATTTATTCACACCAGATCCTTCTACCTATAATTAGTATACCAACACATCTACTTCATACATAGTTAATATATGCCATAGTCGTGTATAACTCATGGTATACACGCACACAACATCCCGTAAAAGCAATACCAATCAAAATTTATAATCCTAATACCATACGTATATCACATATATACTCATGCAGCAAATACATGACTACTTACGTCTAAGCACAATACATATCTACGTACGAGCACACACTCACACGTACTAACATATAAGTCATATAATATGCTTACTCACTTAACTATAAGTACACCTATTATCATTACACCTAATATACACGACTTACTACTATATTATATACCAAGCATCTCCAAGTATCTTCAAGCTACTCACACTACTAGTATATACTCCAATACAATTTACATTATATATACAGACATCCCTAAAGTGGTATAGCTATCCGCACATATATAATAACACCACCATATGTACAACTTCACACTTATATCGCGAATAACACTGATTATTCATACATAATACACGAGTCAATTATTAATATCCTAAGGGTAGCACGCTCGTACGGGTCCACACACTATACCTATATGCATACACTACACCGTCATAACAACTTATACTAATGGGCCCACCAAACTATACTAAGGTTGACACAGGCAACGACAAGCACTAATGGCTAAACAATAGGAAGGAAACCGAAGCCAAAGCGTAACGAATGAAAGATCGAAAAGCACGAGTTCAGCTAGGACGAAGATAAGGAGCCGGATTGGTTTAGGTGAATCAGGGGTATAATTGTGAATGTTTAGGTGGGAAAAGAAAGATGAAATGATACTCTCATATGCTACCGGAAATAGGACATAAATGTTATAAGTTAAAACACTAAAAGTATAAAACGGCCATACTTGAAAAGTTGGAGTTCTCTTTTGCATAGGAAAATATTTAGGAGTCGGTAAAATAAGTTGTTGAATTAAACTTGTGTAGTTTATATATAGTAGAGGAGGAAATGGTATTTTGAATTATCGAAATTTCATTATATGAATAAATTAAGATATTTACGCGAGTGTGGAAGACATAGGTTGGTAAATATGATAAGATAATAATTTTAAAGATTTCAGCGAAAAATTTCGAAATTCAGAGAATGCATGGAGTCTTAAATGCATGTTGAATGTTTTCAAATAACTTAAACTGAAAAAGAAATTCAAAATAGATAACATTGACAATATTCATCAAATGGTCAGGATAGTAATGGAGACGTTTCAACGATTGACGATGGTGACATGTAGATTCACGTGATTCGAAAGGAAAGGAAGTGAATCAAATAAAATGTAAATCTAAAGGGAAATGATTTAGTGAAACTACTACGATGGAGTTCTACGGTCGATAACACGAATGTGTAATGACCGGAACAAATGATGGAAGCAGGGTTATAATTACTGGGTCGACTGAAGATCAAGAGAAACTTAATATTAAGGCTTTCTAATGAACTAAACTGTAATAGAGATCTCTGGAAGGGACCTAAGAGAAATTAAAATTACGTTCTGCTGGGCCCGAAATCGATGAACCCAAGCGAACGACTATATGAATTCTAGAATTCTATCATGGTTAGAGCTAGACAGGAACCACTAAGGTAACTCCTAAGGCGATTATAACAATTTCTAGCAAGGGGTCTAGCTAACAATCAGGGACCTCTAACTAGCAAGCACAGACGTCTAACTAATCCTTACTAAAGTCCTGATCTAATGGATTTCCTACTAAGCTGGGATAGATGTTCAGGCAACACGTCTACCAGCCACCTAAGACATAGGAAACGATAAAAATTTAGACTCTGGGCTTATGATTTGGATGTTTTAATTAATTTAATGGACATTCTATTTTTATTAACGTTGTTCCGATAATTCGCAGTTGCAGTGACCTGCATGGGCCACCAATAAAACATGTCACGCCCCGCTTCCCTAAAATGGAGGCGAGACGTGAGAAGGTCCGCTCAGACTTGGAGCTGTGAGGCTCCAGTCTGTAAAACGTCTGGATTTAACCGAGTTCAGGTCCTTGCAAATGCGAAGCAGAACAACAATAATAATAAGGAAGAGAGACAGATAAAATATCTCAGAATGTCCAAAATAAATAAATTCCAACATCACAGAAAAGCCACCAGGCTAAAAAAGAAGAGTCTAAAAGGAGAGTACAAGAGTCTGAAAAGAGGCCTAAGGCATGGCCGACATCATACATAATATCAACAATAAAGGAGAGGTGCAACGCACCGACAGCCTAACAACGACTAAGCAGGAAACAACAATAGCGAGAGGGAGCTCTAGGACTGGTCTCCAATTTCCTCGAACTCAATACCTGCAACCTGTTCGTCCTCAATGACCAACTCTGGCTCACAATCTAACATGTGACACCCAAAAGAGAAAAGGGGCACATGTCAGTAAGTCTACTAGAGACTTGTGCAAGGAAACTAAAAGAAAGTGAAACAAACTAGCAGTTCTAAAATTTATGCAATGACATGGCAGTTATTGTATGAGTGCAACAGGTAAAGAAACAAGTACAACAAGCATCTAGCATGGCATGGCAAGAGTAGCAACTACTAACAATCACAAGTCACGTTTTCATGTCGTGCACAGAGTTCACGCCTTACAGCTGAAGTGGCTGTATGGGCACACTTCTATGCTGAGTGGTCGCTCAAGCCTACCCCTCCACGTGTATCGAGCCAGGGCTTCCCCTGTACATGTGCTCACTTCTGAATCACGAGCCAGGAAGTGTGTTTGGCATAGGGTTGTGCCTGCAAAGCAGGTGCCTAGCCTCAACAAGTCAGGCATTGGCTTTTGACCAACACATGTAGCCCGCTTCTGGATCACGAGCCAGGAAGTGTATTTGGCATAGGGTTGTGCCTGCAACGCAGGTGCCTAACCTGGACAAGCAAGTACAAGTATAGTAGCGTGTGCTACGAATGCAACAATCAGACATGGGTGGCATGACATGGTAAGCTGTAATTTAAATGCGTACAGATAAGGAATTTAAACATGGCAGTTACAAATGTATGGATGACATGGCAGCATGAACAAAACAAGTTAAAGGGGTTGGATCTAGCTTCGTTGTCAAGCTAGATCAAGTGAGGTGACGGATCTAGTTTCGTTGTCAAACTAGATCAAATAGGCATCTAGGAAGCTATCATTTCACTGCCTAGTCTCTTTTACGCTACGGTACAAAAGTGGCCTAAAACATGGCCTAAACAAGCAACGGGCAAGTTTCACTTGCCTGAACGACCAAGCTGAAGTCACGATCAATCAGAGTCCAACTACCAATGTGTTCAGTTCGCAGTCCAGCCTACATCCCAATTTATTAATCTTGATTAGTGAAACACAACCATCAGAAATTACCAATTTTAGTTGATTAACAGGCAAGTGTTGATTCCTACGGGGCAGATCTTACCTCAACACGACGCGAGAGCTACTCTGACGTCGGGTAGCGACGTATGGGTTGGATTCTGGCAGCGTGTAAGGTACGACGTCGGCTCGGGGAAGGCAACGGGTCGCGAAGAAAACGTATTATATCTGCGTGATAGGTTTCATATCATTACATTAAGAACAAAATTGAACACGCTGCTCACCTAATATTTATTACTGTTAATATATATATACCTATATGTATAACTCACTACTTACTATCTATATTATAAAACAGGGATGTTATCATGGGTTATTGGATAAGAGTTTTTGGACAAGAGAAATTGGTTATGTTTAGATTTGTAATATGGGGTATTGTTGTATAAGAGATTTTGGTTAAGAGATATTGGATAAGAGATATTGGTTAATAGATATTGGTTATGTATAATATGGGGTATTGTTGTATAGATTTGTGTATATGGGGTATGAGAAATTGAGTTAAGAGAAATTGAAATAAGTTTAAATTTGAAATCAAATTTGAATGCCTCTTTGTTTTCATCAACATGGGAGGGGGGGAAAAATTTTGATCACATCAACAGTGAGGGGGAAAATTTTTCATCACATCACAACACCTTCCCTCTTTTAACTTCTCTCTTTCTCCTTCTTGCCTTTGCGCGCCAAAATCACGCAGCCTCTCTTTCTCCTTCTTGCCTTTGCGCACCAAAATCACGCAGCTAACGGGAGAGCTCCCTTCTCGCCATCCTCACCATCATCTTCTCCCTCCTCCATCACCCTCTTCTTCCTCCAGCACCATCCCCCTACTGCACCCTCTTCTACCTCCAGCACCTTCTTCTACCTCAGACCAACGAAGAACATCACACAAGTTCAGCTGTTTGAGCTTCATCACGGGAGAGCTCAAGTACCCTCTTCTACCTCCAGCACCCTCTTCTACCTCAGATCAACGGAGAGCAAGGAGATCAAGGCAAGCACATCAAGATTTTTGTCCTGCAATGTTAATTTTTGGTTGAAATCAAATCTTGAGCTGCAATGTCCTGCAATGTCTTGCAATCAAATCAAATCTTGAAATCAATTTTTGGTTGAAATCAAATTTTTGTCCTGCAATATCCTGCAATGTTGGCATTCAAATCTTGAGCTTGAAATCAAAGAGGCATTCAAAATTTTTGGTTTAAATATTTGTCCTGCAATGTTAATTTGTCCTGCAATTATTTAAACCAAAACCAAAGTGTTGAGTTCTTCACATCAAGTTTATATTGCAAGCTTGAGCTTGAATGTTTCAGCTTCATCATGGATTTGAGTATTTGATAATTTGAAATTTGAAATTTGAAATTTGAGAATTTGAAATGGTTCTCTGTATAAATTGATAATTTGAATGCCCATGAGTTCATTTGCAGTTGAAATGATACTTTGATAATTCAATGACATGACCCAAAAAAATTGTTTTTTTCATATGCATTTGATTTGATTTCTCTTACAAAAAAAGTGGGCAGTCAAATTTTTAAGTTCGGTACATCCCAAGCCAAGATTGAGTAATAGTTTGTGTCCAGAACGCTACGGTCTTCTTGATCTTCAAATCTCTTTCAATGGTGGGATACAAATGATTTTTGTGAAAAAAGTTTGAATCTGCATTGGTGAACTTTGATTTTGAATGATAAAGAATTTTTTTTTGAATAAATTGTTATTTGTTTTCTAACTGTTGGTTATGTTATTGCGTTGGTGAATGTGATCCTTCTTTATCATTATCCTGGGAATGTCATCCTTCTTTATCATTATCCTCTATAATGTGATCCTCTATATGCTGAATGTGATCCTCTATCTGGTTTCTTATGTATTCCTCATGTCGTTAATAATTTTGTTATGTGTGTGTTTTTGAATAATTTGAATAATTTGTTATTGCCTTGGAATGTGATCCTTTATATGATTAAGGTGGTAAATTTAAAAGAGTTTTTGTCAATAATAGGAGATATGGCACTTGGGCCAAATGGTTTTAATGACATTTCTCAATTGTGATGAAGCATATGAAAGCGGTGACTAATTTTTTTCAATTGCAGTTTTTCAAATCGTATTTGGAGCTTGAGAAGGCTAAAACTAGGCATCATTGTGAGCTCAAATGGCGACAAATGAAACTAACATTACCAGGTCACCTCCCAGCCCTTTGCCATTGAGAAATTCGAAGTTTTTTTAGGTAATGATGTCTTCTTTTATTTAGATCTTTTCTTTAAAAAAATTTAATGTCAAGAAACTATTTTTAACTATGATAGAAACTCTGTGAATTGGATCAAGCAAGCTTAAATGTCCATTCAGTTTGTTCTATGATGTTTATGATCTCACTTTGGTTATTGACAGTCCAATATGAGAATTTTCTTTATTGGAGGAGCTGGATTCTTTGGGACTCATCTGGTTGAAAAACTGATGGATTATTGAAAGAATGAGGTATTTATTTTGTTGTGTCTGGTTGAAAAACTGATGGAGAATTGAAAGAATGAGGTATTTATTTTGTTGCATCATTCTGATTCAATGTTATTGGATAATTAGTTGTATGAATTTTTGTATGATACCATCTACGATAATAACACAGGATCTGCTATATGTTTTTTTGTGAGCTATGTGTACACAATTCTTTTTATGTTTGATATTATTTGTTTTTGGCCTTGAAAGTATCTCTGCTTCGGTCTTTCTTATATGTCCATGATGTAATAACTTGGTAGATTGCTTAAAAGCTGTTGATAAATGTACCACATCATTATCAACGTTTGAGCGATCTTCTGAATTCATGAAGAATAGCTAGAACTACATT
The DNA here is from genome assembly GCA_030789695.1 of Scilla litardierei. Taxonomy (NCBI): domain Eukaryota; kingdom Viridiplantae; phylum Streptophyta; class Magnoliopsida; order Asparagales; family Asparagaceae; genus Scilla; species Scilla litardierei. The sequence continues at coordinate 371,833,989 of CM061142.1, forward strand.
TAACATACTAGCATTCTAACCTAAATATTGATATTTGATATTGATTTCCATTGACGTGAGCTCACTTTTTACGTGTTTCAATTCAATAACGTTTAACCCATAACGCTAGAACCGTTTTTAGTATCTTGGAATATTTCTAGAATGGAATAACAAACATTTTGAATTTATGGCACTTTATACATACATTGTGTCTCTGTATCTACCGTGCACTAGAGACGAGTCTGTTCAAATAATCAATCTGATTTGTTTTCTTGATATTGTCTTTCCTAGGTAATCGTAGTCACACCAACAAACCTACAACCTTAACTAAATGGGTAATTCTATACTCTCAACCAATTTTGCATTACACAAACAACACTTTACACACATCCAGTTTCCAGTCCTCTTTTGAAGAACCATTCATGTCATCTAAATGTAACAAAGGATATAGCCAGAATCATTTGAATATCAAATTTTTTGTTGTTGCATTGAGTTGTTAAAAATTTCGAGGCAATGATATATTATTTTTCACCCTAGATCCACAAAAAAAGAACATGAAGAACACAAGATGTTTGATGCACCAATGTTGTAGGCCATGCAGATCGACAAGAAAAAAGTGACTCATTTAGGAGTGGAGAGTGGTTTTTTTGCTACCGTAAAAGAAAATTTCATCCTCTGGACTCTAGAATGTAATTACATTTTGGGGCTCCCCCCCCGAATTTTAGCACAATTTAATCACAACATTTTCTGTTAAAACTTCAATGTCATTGACCAGAATCATCGCTTAAATAGTTCATGTGATGTAATGTCCTCTTAGAACAAATTCTTTTACAGTGCATAGCAAGATTCTTGATTAATGCTGGTAATTTGATCAGCAATGACCATGGAAAATTTGGCAAAAGTGAAATTTCTATCTATAGTAGCTATTCATCTTCCCTTGACTGAAAATTTGGTATAAAATAACAAATAAAATCAGTAAATGGCTCCTGTAGTGACCAGATCAGGGAAAACATCATTCCATTTACTATATGGTTAATTGCCCGTTTGGTAGCTCTCACAAATTTATGTATTGTCCAGACTACTATTGTTAATACTTGACAAGTGATGTTATTTATTACAATATGGGTTTGTATATGCTGACTACTACTGAAATTAAAATTATTTGAGAAGCATATTTCCCTATCTACATCAGGTGTTATGCCATCACTCCTAAGGAAGAATGCAAACCACTTGGGATACCGACATTGTAGAAGGAAAGTCACACCCCATATATACGTGCAACTAAAAATACTACTTTCGGCTGAGTTTTTATTTATTCTTGATTCTGCACGGTTAATTGTTTTGCATTTGCTTCTAAAAGGTACAATATATAATCTATGTGATATCCACAGTTATTAGGAGCCTCATTTAATAGTCTAAATGACATTTATTCACCAATTCTGCATTTTAGCTTTTTTGAGATATATTGCTACCTTATGGGACATTATGCTAGCATGTGATTCTAGATGAGAATGCATCAACACAAACCAATTCTAATATCTTATATGCTGTCAGCTTTCCATTTAAAACATGCGAATATCACGTATGATGATAATGCTTAGGACCCAAATTTACTGGCAACATTAAAAGGATTATGGACCCAAATCTTTCCAAAGCAGCCAATATGATTCTTTTGTTCATAGTGTCATCAAAAGACTTTGACAAGCCACCAATCTAAAACTGAAACCTGCTCGACCGAGCTTTTGTCATTTTGCTCTCTCCATAGGGTTCATCGTTGTCCATCCCAAGGTTGTTCCTAAATGCAGCACATCCGAAAACATAAACAATAACAAGGATGATGAGTCCGACAATGTTGATGATGGAGGCTATCCTCCAAATGTTCCTGATGCTTGCTAGGACTGCAGCCTTGCACTTTTCACAATCAAAACAGAGCTGTTGTTGGTTGTTGCTCCATCTGGTGCAGTCGGGATCATCTACCACCATCGCATCACCGGTTGGGTTCTATAGCGTCTCCATTTGGTTTTGGTATTCCAGTAGCAAGCCTAACAGGCCCCTCACCATCTCCATCAAGTGGAGGTCTAGAGAAGCCAGGTAAAAAACAGTTACATACATTGGAAAACTCAATTCATTGATAGCATACTGATCATAAAATTTATTGCCATTTCTTTCACATATATATATATATATATGATTTTAATTTTTTAATATCAAGCTCCAATTCCGTGCACGGCTCACCTACTGTCGCTCCGCCGAGCACCACCAACATATGCAGCACAAGTAGCAGAGCCATTGGCTTGGCAGCCCTCATTACTAATCTCATCGACATTGCCATCATCTGATCTCCTCAGTCATTTCAATTCATGTCTATTGTTTTCGTGTTATTCATCTCTTTTTTGAGTTTTTGGTTGAATGTATTGTTGCTTGGGGATGTCTCTTTGTGTTGGTGGACGACTAAAATAAATGAGAGCATTTAGACGGGTGGTGGTGTGGGGATTGGTTTTTATTTATGAGTTCTGATTAACGTTGAGCTGTTTGTTATTTTCATGGAAATGTTATTGGATAACCAAAATCTTTCTCATCCGTAGCTATGGTAAACATGAGAGGCTTGACACTTTTAGGTAACATTTAGTTTCTGTTCTTTGTTTTTGTTTCCCCTCTTTCTCCACAATTTTTGAAGTTTTATTATTAATTTTTTTCATAATTTCTTAAAGAGCAGAGAGATTCCCCAAGAGATTGGTGCAGCAAGAAGATGAGATGCATGGGGTAATCAAAATCTCAAAGGTTCGGCCTTCTTCATTCTCTCTTGCCTTTCTCCCTTAAAAGCGAAGAATTGAATTAGCATGAATTTGGTAAATTAATACATATGTGAATCAAGATGGGAAACAAACAAGGGAGGAAAGTAGATTGGATAGAATTTGTAAATGTTCCAAACGAAGTAACTGAATTATATAGTGTGTGTTTTTATCTGATGTGTTTATTAAGAGAATCTTCTGTTATTTTGTGTGTTAGCTGAAACTCTTTGGGCCAGAAAATGAGGTTTAGCTTCAAATGGGATTGAGGACAAACTGTTAGAGTGGGATTGTTAGGAGGTATAGTGAGATGAAGAGAATGATGAAGTGAAGACAGTGAAATCAAAGCTCTCAAGCTTGCTATGGCATAGGGGATCAACATATGATGCTTGGTTCCTTTGTGCATCAACCCAAGTAGATTTCAATCTCTGCTAAGAGCTAGCTTTGAGCGTTTGGTTTCTAATTTTAGCATGGATTTTTTATTTGAGTTTTATTTGCTGCAGGATGCTCAAGGTGTGTTAACTCTGCCATACTCAGTCTCAAAACTATGGATACTGGTGGGATCATGTTTCAAGTATTTTATAGGTTGATGGGGATCTAGACTGCTTACTTGATCATTATTTTGTATGTTGAGTATAGAACTAGGAAGGCGAGAGTGAAGGTTGTTTGATAACCAATTGTTGCATTTCTAGAAACCAAGCAAAGTATATTGTACTCACATGTAGTTTAAGATGCAGATTGTTATGTAAGTTGCACATGTACATGGTGGTTTGAGTGGTACGTAAAAAATATTCATACCTCCATAATGTATGTTGTAGATTGTTATGTGCCCCATATTTGATACCACGAACTCTGCAGATTGAAATATAAAAAGAACTATGTATACCAAAACGCTGGATACATAAAAAGAACTATGGATTTGTTATATACTGTAGCTTTGGTACCGAAACTTTAGATTTGCTATGTGCTCCAGATTTGATACCAAGCAAATAATGCAATTTAGGCAAGCTTGAAACAATAGCAAAAAAATATTTCTCCATTTAAATGAAAAAGCATACATGCATATTTGCGATGTACTCCAGCTAAATTATCCATTTACATATTTGATACCAAAACTTGGATTTGCTATATGCCCCAGCTAAATTCATGTAATTCCATATTTAATACATGTCAGCAGTCACCAAAAAATACGTGGCAGCAAAATCATGCCAGCAAACCAAGCAAATCAAGATCAAAATTATGCTAGCAAAAATTTGCCAACTTTCCTTCAAGATTTGTCAGAAACTGCAGATTTAACATCACCTTCAAAATCTTGCCATCAAAAATTACCAGATTTCCAAGAAAAATTTCCAAATTGATACCAAAAACTACAGAGTGATACAAGTGTTTCTCTAGAACAAGCCCCAAAAAATTTTACCAAGTAAATTTGTGAAGCAAAAACCAAGTAAATTTCCAGATTTAAAAGCAAAATTTCTATAGTGATACAAGTGTTTCTTCAGAACAAGTAATAAAAAATTTCGGTGCATAATACTCACCAGAAATATTGGAACAAACAAATTCATGCATTATATATGCAGCTTGCCGATGTACTCACCAAGTACTAGCTTGTCAATGTACTAGCGTCAGATAGGGGTGGAAAACGGGTCAGGTCTGGTCGGGTTCCGGATAGGGGTGAACCTGAACCCGACCCTGATGGGGGTGAACCTGAACCCGACCTGGATTAAATTCGGGTCATGGTTCGAAAACCCGTACTCGACCCAGTGTAACCCGGGTTCACCCGTACCTGACCTGGTTCGTCTTGCTGGTCGGGTTCGGATGGTTGGGTTAAAAGTAAGGGTAAAAATGATGATTTAATTGCAAAGAAATATGTAGCCAGTTGGCCTCAATTGTACAACCAGGCATGCATGCTCACATAAAACAACCACCAGGATACAATCTTTCCCTTGCACACAATTACTGCATTTGGAAAAAAAACTTTAACTTGCACTTAATGCTGCAGATCAAATGATGTCGCAGATCAAATGATCTCTCCCTCAACGCGGGGCCCACCGTCTCTTCGACGCATGAGGTCAACAAGATGATAATAATTTCCTGTGCCGAAGGTGTCTGCTAATTTTTTACGCTAATTTTTTGTTCCATACATCGAAGGCGCCCGTGCCGAATTTGTTGTTCTACGTCGAATTTGTTGTTCAACGTCAAAGGTGCATGCGTTGAATTTTTTGTTCCGTGTCAAAGGCGTCTGCTAAATTTTTTCACACTAATTTGTTGTTCCGTGCCAAAGGCACCCACGCCGAATTTGTTGTTCTACGCCGAATTTATTGGTCCTCGCTGAATTTGTTGTTGAATGTCGAAGGCGTCTAAGCCGAATTTGTTGTTCCACGCCGAAGGCATCCGTGCTGCTAAATATTTTTACGCTAATTTGTTGTTCCGCGTAATTTTGGCTGTGAAAATAATTTTTTGGGAGAACAAAGATTTTTCAGGTGAAAATCTTAAATGAACCGTGCCCGCGGGCACGGGTTATGACTAGTTAATATATATAATGCACTGCTCAAACATAAGGCTTGCACTGCAGTAATGAATAAGTAACCATACATTACACTGTTGATTTACTATATAACTAAACACCCTAGCATGCAACCCAAAGTTATATAATAATATAACAATATACACAGTACTAACATGCTAGTACTTTTAATACTCTTATTATAACATAACTTATATGTACAACATCTTATATTTATTATTGAATCAACAAGGAGAACTGATCATGTGTTACACTGTTCACGCAAGGGAAGTGACTTACGCGATGCGTTGCCAATACTCGCTACAGAAGAATCGGACGGTGACTTAGAACAGTGCGTCTAGGGGTGGAATACGGCCGCAATGGGGAGATGGTGCTCGGCCATGTGGGGAGGCGCCGTTGGTGTACGGATGGATGCGTTGGCCAGAGCTACTTATAGAATAGGATGTGGGGTTGCATGGCTATAGGGTTTGTTTGATAAAAATATAATTTGTTAAAACCAACAAAAATAACAACTTAAATCCTACACTCTCACCCAATCAGGCTGTGTGTGTGTGGCTCATGGGTTCGGCCATGTTGCAACTCATTGTTAGGCTAAGTCAACATGATTAGGATATATAATAATATTATTAATTAATTAGGGGAAAAAACCAATGAAATTTAGGGTTAAAAATATAATAGGTTGGGCAAAATAGTGAAAGTGGGTCAAACGGGGCTCGAAAATCGTAAGATAAATACTGGGGTGACCGGAACGATAAGAGAAACAAAACCAAGAAGACAGATCATAATTTCGACGACGAGAAACGGAACTAAAAATCGAAAGGCCTCACGCCAAAAGTGAAAATCGCGACGCCTCATCAAACAAAGTCAAATCGTGGGAGAACGACCCGTGAAATGACGTTCCAAATTAATTCCACAATTCAATATTCTTCGAGAGTGTCACAATGACATATCACACCGTAGGGTTTGGATACAAACAAAGTCTAAAATAAACACGTGCACGAACAAGACTACGTGCATGAAAAGCGTATGATTGAAAACAGACCGTGACAACCTCTGGCAGCCCCATTGCAGCGCACCTCCCTCTCCCCGTGCTATCTCCTACCATCAGCCATCCTAGCCCCAAACACAGCACCATCTTCTTCAAAAATTGACAAACACCGGCCCCAAAACTGCCCTTGCCGCACAGCCCTAGCACACCGGCCACTTGCTCCTCCCTCAACCCCTGCCCGCCGCACGCTCCAACCACCCTGAAACAGCCGCTCATCTCCCCACTAGCCGAACTGCCTGTTCTCTTAGCCCAAATCTGCCGTTAACCCATCCGTCAGCCCTATCCTTTGCGCGACGTTTAGTCGCCTCCCCGTCGTCTCTCCTCGCTGTCCAAGGGCCAGACGCTCTCTGAGCGACGTCGTGACGTCGAAACAGCCCCCACGGCTTCACCGTAGCTGTTTTGGCCTCCCGGTCGCTATTTGGGCCTCTTGCTCGCTGATTTGGCGTCATCTTGCTATTAGGTGTTGCCATCACCGTTCGTTGGCCGTAGCTCGTTACCGTGATCGTTGGATCACCGTTGACCATAGGTTGCTCGCTTGCCCGCTTTCAATTCAACCCCTGACGTCGATTCCCGACGTCAGTGTAGCTCTCGCGTCGTGTGAGGGTATATTTCTAACCGTAGGAACCCCAACCATCGCATGTTAATTCAAGATTAAAAACGATTATTTTTACTGCTTTGTAACTCCCTAATCCAACTTAATAATACGGGACTGTAGGCTGATTGTTGGACTGAGCGTGTGAGCTCAGGTATTGGTGAATCTATGATTGGACTTTGAGATTTATGATTCCAGCACGTATTTCAGGCAAGTGAAACTTGCCAACTTGTGTTTAGGTCATGTTTTAGGCCATCCCTCGTTTTTAGCATAAAAGAGACTAGGCGGCGAAATGATAGTCGCCTAGATGCAACTTCAAGGTCTAGCTTGACAACGAAGCTAGATCTGATACCCTGCCATGCCATTTATACATTTTGCCTGTCACGTTTAATTTCTATATCTGTACGTACTTTATTTGATACCCTGCCATGCCATTCATACATTTTGTCTGTCACGTTTAATTTCTATATATGTACGCACTTTATTTATACTCTTGCCATGCTATGCATCCTAACATGTCATTCCATGCCTGAATGTTTACTTTCGTAGCACACACTACTTGTACTTCCTTGTTGAGGCTAGGAACCTGCGTTGCAGGCACAATCCTATGCCAAGTACACTTCCTGGCTCGTGAACCAGAAGCGGGCTACGTGTGTTGGTCGAAAGCCAATGCCCGATTACACGTGGAGGGGTAGGGTTAACCGATCACTTGAGCGTAGGAGTTGGCCCATACAGCCGCTCCAGCCAAAGGGCGTAAACTCCGTGCACGACGTGCTTACTTGCCTTGTAAATCCATGTGAATGTTTTAGTAGCTTTGCTACCCTTGCCTTGTCATACTTGTTGCACTTTCTTACTTGTTGCATCCATGCCATAAACTGCCATGTCATCGCATATTATAGGACTGCTAGGCTGTTTTCCCCTTCTTTTAGTTTCTTGCACAAAGTCTCCTTGGAGACTTTGCTGACATGTGCCCCTTTTCTCTTTTGGGCGTCACATGTTAGGTTGTGAGCCAGAGTTGGTCGTCGAGGACGAACATGTTGCAAGTGTTGAGTTCAAGGACACTGGAGACCAGTCCTAGAGCTCTTTCTTATTGATGTTGCTTTCTGCTTAGTCGCTGTTAGGCTGTCGGTGCGTAGCACCTCTCTTTTAAGATAGATGTTATGTATTAAGTTGGCCATGCTTTAGGCCTCTTTTCAGACTCCCGTACTTTTCTTTACGACTTGTCTCTGAATGTTTGGAAAAATCTGGATGTTATTGGTGGAGTTTTATTTCTGCTTTAAATTATTATTATCTTTGTTTCTCTTCGTGGTTGCAAGGACATGGTTAATGGAAGTGTTTTTTTCAGACGCTTATCAGACTTGTAGCCTCATAGCTCCAAGTCTGAGTGGACCTCATCACGTCCCGCCTTCCGTTTATGGGAAGCAGGGCGTGACAACCGCTAAGATCGTCGGGGATCGACGTTGGAGTAGAATCCTTACGTTTCATTAGGGTTAGAGGATTAATCTCCCAATTCGTACCACTCTCTTGGGTTACAATTATGAGGTATTTCAGTAGCTCTTGTTGATGCAATGGCGGTAACCGTCAACGTAGCGGTATAGTTCGTCGATGGATCCCCTCAAGGCACGAGCCAGGCATGGTCACGAGCCTTGGTTGGATCCACCGATTTCCCTATTCGAATCCCAAAGATACCCCTTAAGCACAGACCGTGGGCATGATCTTAGTACGGGTTATCTAGGAATTCGGTAGGATCTCCTGAAATACTCCCATAAATCCCTAATTTAACCTAGGGATCCAGATCTACGTCTTCCCCCTAGGATCTTAGGGCTAACCCATCAACCCTAGAAAGGACTACTCACTCATGGTGATGTTAACGAATAAAAACACGATTTCTAAAGAAGAAAACATCTTAGCAGATTAGTAGAATGAAGATCAAAAACTTACAACGAGAGATGAAGAAAAATAGCACTTAATAAATCCGAAGAAAACCCAAAGATTCCAATACGCAATCGCAATAGATCACCAAAATAACAATCCAATAATTTCGATCCAAAAGTCTCCAAAAGTTTAATCTAAAACCTAACAATGATTCTCTCTAATTTTTGTTCTCCAAAAACGTATTTAAAAACTCAGAATGAATCGCCCCCCCAATCGATGTCACCAGCTCCCCGACTTCACTCTCAAAATCGCGCAACAGCCGCATCACAAATCTTTTCGAAAATGGCCTTGGGAACGTCGACCGAGTGGGTGACTCGGTCGAGCATCGTGTTACTCTGTCGGGCTCGGTGCAAGCAGCTGTACTGCTCGACCGAGCTTGACAGGGAATCGAAATTATCTAAAATCTTCACTCTGCCTACACGGCCCGAGTCAACTCAGCTCGGTCAGAGCAGAGAGCTGACTCGGTCACTGAAAAGTTTCTCGGGCCGTGCGCTTGATTGATCGGGCTTTGGGATGAGAGGCTGCTCAACCGAGCACTATAAGTGCTTGGTCCGAGCAATCCCCATATCGGCTCCTCTTCTGCATTTGCATCTGCTCGGTCCGAGCAACTGCTCTGCTCGACTGAGAAGCCTGGAAATTTTCCTCCTGAAGCTGTTGAAGCTTCCCTCTCCTCCTGCTCTCACCTCCACTCCTCCCAAGGCTCTCAAAATATGGCAAACTCCTGTAGAGCTTCACCAACGAGCTCACAGACGTGTCGGATGTGTCCATATCCATGTCGTGTCCCAAATCGCTCCAAAATCCCTTAAAACTCATAAAATACTACGAAACTCGAATATTACGTCAGAAATGCGATATCGTAAGGAAATATTGGATTTAGATGCGAAAATGGCATGGAATGTGACGCACCCGCAATCTACAACAAGGATCCACCTGGCGGTGTCACGATCGCCAGGCGTAATATGGCTCCTAGGCTACGACTTCGGGCTCAATCCACAAGCGGACGGTGTCAAGTTGTAGTATAAAAGATAGTCAAATCCCAAAGGCACGGTGATAGTGTCTATGATAATATCAGTCTATTTCTAAATCTAGAAGTAGTGTAATGGTCGGAGTGAAAGATTTGGGTTGATTGTTGTGGTTGTGTAATAAAATAAAAAGGACTAGGGTTTTAGGGATCACTACTAGGATCGTTGGGGGTGGATGTTGGATAGGTTCTTCACGTTGCATTAGGGCTAAGGAATTACTCCCCCAATTCGTACCACTCTTGTGGGTTAGAATTGCGGGGTATTTCGGTGGCTCTCGTTGACGCAATGGCGGTAGCCGTCAACGTAGCGGTATAGTTCATTGATGGATCCTCTCAAGGCGCGAGCCGGGTGTGGTCACGTGCCTTGATTGGATCCATCGATTTCCCTATTCGAATCCCTAGATACCCCTTAAGCACATCAATTCCACAGACCGTGGGCATGATCTTAGTACGGGTTATCTACGGATTCAGTATGATCTACCGAAATACAACCCTAAATCACTAATTCAACGTGGGGATCAAGATCTACATTTTCCTCCTAAAATCCTAGGGTCCACCCATCAACCGTAGAATGGATCTACTCACTCATGATGATAGGAGCGCACAAAAATATCAATATCGCAGAGGAAAACATTTTAGCAATAAGGAAATTAGGGCTAAAAATAACTTACAACGAGAATGAACGAAGAACAGATCCAAAAAAGAATAGTAAACGCTAATCTTCAATTATAGATCCAGAAATTCACTACAAGAATAAATCTATGAATCCGGACAAGAAATCACTCTAGCTCTACCCAAAAAAAATTCCCCAAAAAAACTCAGAATGAACCCGCTACAGCCGAGCCCGCAATCGCGAGCTTCAGCTGCTGCACAGATTGCGCGCATTGCACGTTCAAAATCTTTCCAAAAATGCCCTGGGAAGTGCCGGTCTAGTAGGCTACTCGGTCCGAGCATCAGCTGCTCGGTCAGAAATCCGGCCCGCGTAGGCAAGCTGCTCGGCTGCTTGGAGATCTAGAAGTCGACCAATCCGGACCGAGTAGTCCCTGCTCGGGCCAGGTAGGATCGGCTTGGTCTGGGGCTCGGGCGCTACTCGGGTGCTGCTCGGGCAGTGAAATATGGGGCTATCTGACCTAGCAGATGAGCTGATCGGTCTGGATTAACCCGTATCTACTGCTTCTGCAAAGTGACACGGCTCGTTCCGAGCAGCAAGCTGCTCGGGCCGAGCATTTTCTGGGAAATTCAGTGTGCTGCAGCAAGGGGCTTCTCTCTCTGCTTTCTCTCTTTCTTCTCTTCCTTCTCTCATCCAACAGCTCCGAGAACACGGTGAACTCCTCCAGAGCCCTGCCAGCAAGCTTATGAGCGCGTAGGACGTGTCCATACCCAGGCGGGGGTCCAAATTGCTCCAAAATCCCGTAAAACTCAAAATATACTATGAAACTCGAAATAACGTCAGAAATACCAAAATCGCAGTAAAAAGTGGGATTTGGACGCGGAAATGACGTGCAATGCAATGGGAACATGATATGAAAATGATGTAAAATATGGACACATCAAAATCCCCCAAGCTTACCTCTTATTCGTCCTCGAGGAAGACGAATAATCGGTACACCGGGAGGATAACAAAATGAAAATAAGAAAATAAAAATAAAAAGAAGTGAAAAACAAAAAGAGAGAAATAAGAGAGAAGTGCTAAGGATGATCGGTCAGATCTCAGGCCTAAAAAGTCTATCACGATGCTCTGAGCGCTAAATATGCATGCTATTGGTAATTTCTAGCTTTATATATCATATGGCATGCAGTACAGGTAAGGAACATGGATCTACTGAAATAACACCGTCAAATCCTATCAATCTCATGCAATCCCTAGAGTTTAGTATAAATGAGTTGGCAACGCCCTTTCAATCATAGATACACAAGGAAGCACAAAAGATTCACAAAACATGCAATAGAGAATAGAAATAATCCTGCCATTCAGATATTCATTTTGATACATGAAAAATCCACAAAACTAAAGTAATTCGTAAAGTTTGGGTTTTATTAAATCTCCCTGATGTGCACCGTCTCCACTCTAATGCCAAGCTCACTCGTATATTCAGTTGGTTTACCCCCCCAAGCTTAGCTTGAGGCGTCGCATCAATGAAAATGATATGAAATTTATGTTTATTCCCAGAATATTCGATAGCTTCTGATGAAATAATACGAAATGGTATTTATTCATTTTTTTTCTTTTCTTTTTCAGATATACACATATATTTTCCCCTTTTTTTCTTCTTTTTTTTTTCATTTAGAAGCTATACTTTTTCTTTTCATACTTGTGAAGTGTGATGCGGTAAAAGTAGATATGTGGGTGTAACCAACTGATATGTAGAGAAAAAAATAGATATATAGAGAAGCAAGATAATGGGACACTCAGTTCACTCATAAGAGGGTGCACATCGGTTTGATAAAATAAAACTCTAACTAAACTCATATATAACATGTGTATTATCACTGCTCTAAATGAATACTGAAAATAGCATGCGGTAATAATCACAATGTCAACAGGCATGCAAGCAGAAGTGAATAAGATAGTAAAAACAGGTGCCCCAAGTGTTCTAGTGATGTGTGAACCTGGGTGCGTTTCCCAACATCAAACATACTAGATACTAATTCAAGCAATTCGATTTTCAATTCATTTCAGGTGTTAATTCAGATAGATCATCAAATAGAATAGCATGCATATAGATAATAAAACTGAAATTAACTCTAATAGCATGCTAAAGAGATGAGCATCACAAAAAGTAATAAAGCCTAGAGAGATATCATCATGTGGACCATCCTTAGCAAAAATAAAAAAACAGAGAAAAAGGGAAAATAAATAAAAAGAGATGCATGGAGAAAAACAGAAAATATGATGCAAAATGAGAAAAATAAAATGAGGCGGGAAAATGGTGAAAAAGTAAAATAAAAACTGAAAATAAGGGAGGAAATGTGAAAAATAAAAATAAAAATAAAAATAAAGCGGGAGCACCCATCCCCCAAGCTTAACCTAGTAGTGTCCTCACTGCTAAGAAAAAGCCCGTAAGCGGGAGATGATGCTAAAGGGGCGGTGTGGGTGGGAAAGGAATATAAAAAATAAAAATCATGTAATAAAAAGAAAATAAAACGTAAAAATATGATATGATGCAATGAAATATGAAATGATGCGTGAGTGTATCCTCCCCCAAGCTAGGTGAAAGCATGGCCCCGAAAAGACAGATGGGCACTGAAAAAAATGGGGGAGGCAAAAGCTGGGGTGGACTACATCAGGCAGAGGCACCACCCTCTAGGGGGTGGTGATGGGTCCCTCTGCTGTGGACCCGGGGAGGTGGGAGGTGGGAGGTCTGGCTGGGACGCTGGAGGAGAGCTGGTGGTGAGGTCTACGGAGGAGGTGGAGGGCTTAGCAGTATATAATACGAGGGAAGAGAGGGGATCGACTGTGACCGACGACTCAGAGGTATTAGGAGCAGGCTCTGCAGAATCCTGGGGAAGTGAAGCACTAAGTGGTGTGGTGCTGGTCACAGTGGCCGACCTGGGGGAGGAGTGTGAGCAAGAATGACAGTGGGCGGGCCCCGCTGTCACAACAAGTCTATAATGGACGCAAGATCCCACTCAACTCTAGATCTATGTGTCCTGGTATCTACGAGGAAGGCGTCGAAGTCCTGCTGTAAGCGGGAAGTCAACTCCTTAAGAGCGATCAAGCGAGACGAGGAAGTGGTCGAGTCGGGTGGTGCACGGTAGGGATGCCGGTAAGTCACCACTCGCGAGAAGTGGCCAGGTGCTAATGAGGCACCGTGCCGGGCACGGAAGGTTGGCGAGGGTGAGCTCGTCAGTAAATCTTGGGTGGCAGAAAATAGAGCTGTCGTCGACATAGAGGTGTGGACAGACGTCGAGACAGACTCTGTGAATATGGCCGTGGGTGAGGAGGTGGTGGTGTCAGCGGGAGGGGCTGAAGCAATAAGCTCCTAAAGAGGGAGGAGAGTGGGGACAGGGTCATGTGAAGGAGCATCAAAATCTATAACGTCGTCAGAGAAAGGTAGATCGGTGCCCTCAGGCACCGATACAACAGCAGAAGAGATTTGAGTCTCGAGGAAGGAAGTGAGGACAGTCCCCGAGGACTCGACGACTGGAGATACGGAAGATACAAGTGTGGAAGGGGCGACGCCTGAAGATGGGTGAGCTGGAGGAACAGGGAGGCCGGCGACAAGAGCAGCTATATCAAGCATCTTGAATTCCGAGGAGAGTGGGTCCGGGTCATCGGCAGGTGCCTCAACCGGAGCTCCAGGGGGCTCGAGATCGTGAATGGGGGGAAGTGGGAAGACAGGAGGAATCATCCAGTCAAGATGGATGGCAGGGATATGTGTCAGGTGAGGGGCTGGGAGGACCACGTGGGGGTGGTGGTCGGTACCAACCAGGCAACGCCAGTGACGAGCACCGTAAGGACGAAGGATATGCACATGCTCGAGCACGCCAATGGTAAGGCGTGTAAGGCGAGGAGGGCGGTGCAAGTCAACTGGGAAGGGGATACCTAGCATCCTAGTGAAGATAGTAAAGAATCCACCGCAACATATATCCGTGGAATGGTAAGTGGTGGCTGTCTGGTAGAGGCACTGACGCAGCCAGTGGGCTGCGTCAGAGAGCATGAATGGTCTCACAGAGCCATCCTGGTGGAATCTGAGTGGTCGGGTCATACCCCAGAGATGGGTAAGCTCAGGGAGGGACATAGTCCTGACCTCAGGTCTGCAAAATAGTGTGCACGCTAGGTGCCTCTGGGCGTATCTAAGGCAAGGGTGCAATATGCACGAAGCCTTCGCCTGGCTGGGGCGGTACTCGGGTAGGCCAGAAATGCGCTCCCAAAAGGTGCGCGCAACAAAATTAGTGAGGTCAACGGTCGGGGAAAAAGCAACCCTAGGATCAGGGACGGCCGAAAAGTGAAAGTAGTTCCGGATCATATCAAAAGTGACAGTGTAATCGTGATCTAGGAGTCGAAAGGTGATGCCGTCACCCGCAGCTGTGAAAGCGAGGGAGCTAAGACCCTCTAGGGCTAGGCATGTGTAGATGGAGGCATGGACACCAAGGAATCGGTCGAAACCGATCGCTCGGTTGAGGCGGTGCACTCCCTGGAGGAGGCCTAGTGACCTAAGGGCCAGAACGTCTATGAATACGGTAGGCACAAGGCGGCGCTGGCGGATCCTAGAGTATCGCGCTCTGTGAGCGCCATCACTGAAAGTGATGCCATGTGTGGGGATGTGAGCAGTGGGGTCATCGCTGGGTGGGAGGGATAAGGTGACAGTGGTGGAGACATAAGTGGAGGGGATAGCAGCTGATGGGGTCGGTGCGGTGGTGCTGGGAATGGTCGTGGTAACAGCCGAAGCTGTGGTGGAGGGTGTGGTAGTGGAAGTGGTAGTGGAAGTGGTGGATGAAGTGGTCCGTGCACGGTGCTGTGGATGGGAAGAGGGGCGCCAGATGACGGCCTCTTCCCACGAGCGGGGGGTGTGACAGATCTACGTGTGCGTACCATGGTGACGCGCGCAGAAAAATAATACGGTATCAAAAGAGGAAAAGGGACTGAGTGTACCGTGGGTGCGGATGAAGAGGATGCATGAAAGATCCCCCAAGCTAATCCACGTTACTGGTACCAACGTCAGACGAGAGGTCCTGCAAAACGAAACAGTCAAAATGTCAGATAATCGGTTTAAAATGGGTGAATTGCAAAAATAGTGTGACTCGGACCGAGCAAGGGTCTACTCGGTACGAGTCGTACATGCATATGATTGTGAGGAGGGGGTACTCGGTCACAAGATTGTGACCGAGTAGACTGCTCGGTCTATGGGCTTTGACCGAGCACCGAAGTGCTCGGTCTGTGCCCTAGAGCACGGCTCAGGAGGAATTGGCGGGAAGGCGAATCGCCGTCGGTTTGGGGGGGTCTCGCGGAGGGGGGTTTTGGGTCGGCGGGGGGGATGGGGGTTTAGGTGGTGGCGGAGGGGATTGACGGGGCAGGGGTTTAACTGGGGGAGGGCGATGGCCGGTGCCGTCGGCGGTGGTGGCGCCGTCGACGGCGCCGTCGCCTTGGAAGGGCGAAGAGGGGGGGTGAAATTGGGGGAGGTTGGATGACGGGGAAGGAAGAGGGTAGAGGGGGGGATTCGAGGTGGGGGGGTCGTAGAAGGCGGCGCCGTCGACGGCGGTACGTCGACGGCGTCTGCCGATGTGTAGGGGAAAAACGGTGAGGGGGGAAAGAGGGGGAGGCGGCGGAGAGATAGAGATGGGGGAAGGAGAGAGGAGAGAGAGGGGGGGTTTACCGGTGAACGACGGTGCCAACGGTGGAGCCGGCGATGGAGACGGAGGGGAAACACGGCGGGGGCGGGGAGCTGAACGAGTAGGGTTAGGGGTTTAGTCGCTCGGGGGGGGGGGGATTTTTGGGGAGGGGGTAAAAAATTTAGGGTAAAAAAAAGTTTAACAAAGAGATTAAAAGAGACGGGTGGCCTGATTCGCTGCTCGGCCGTGTCGAAGTAAATAAAATTTTTTATACAAAATGACCGACTCGGTCCGAGCAGCTTGGCTGCTCGACCCGGTCAACATTAAAATTTCGAATGAAATACTCGCTCCGAGTCGTATGCTACTCGGGCCAAGCCAATAATGTTCTGTCCGGGTCGACAGAGCGACGTTTTCTCCCTAAATCTCTTCCATGTATGACTCGATCGAGCAGATAGATGCTCGGTCCGAGTCCCATGCTGCTCGGGCGGAGTCAATAATGTTCTGCCCGGGTCGACAGAGTGACGTTTTTTCGCTCAAATCTATCCCATGTATGACTCGATCAAGCAGATAGATGCTCGGTCCATGTCAACTTTCTACTCGGACCGAGCAGGAACCTACTCGGGCCGAGCTCAGATATCTTCCTTTTCCGCATCTGATTGACGCGACCAAGCAGCTGAGCTGCTCGGTCTGGATTTCATGTGTCTCTTTTTCTCTTCTTTTCCCTTGTTTTTCTTCTCAGATGTTCAATTTCCTCCGGCTTCCTTCCGTTTATAATGTCCATATGCATACCCCCAATCGTCCGTCCTACACAAAACACAAACTCGTCAAATTGTTATGATTTTTACGATTTTTCCTAAAAATACGAAATAAAAATAGAAAAATAAGAAATTAGGAAAGAAATTTCAAAATCTATGTAATTGGGTTGCCTCCCAATGAGCGCTCGTTTTCAGTCATGAGCTCGACTCCCTTTGATATATCAATGTTCATTTGGTGCACGCGGTGGTCGCGTGTCACCCTTCGGGGTGGTGCAATTCGGCGCCGTTTGACTTCCGCTTACTCCAACACTCTCCTCCTTGTAAGATGTGGCCTCCCATGGTTGATGATTTGTTGAGCATCGTCGAAACTCCTCATCCAATACTTGGATGTACGCGGTGACCTCTTTGTTGTAGGTTGGGTCGCCGTCGTCATCGATGATTGCTTTAACCGGGTCCTTCATGACCCCTTCAACAGAAAAGTCTTCAATCGCTTCCTCCTCCAAAAACTCCAGTTAACTAGCCCCTTCCACGTGGGCTCACTCACTTCATCGGCTTTTGCAGCTGGAACTCAGCTTCAATATTTCCCACATTGAGGGAGAGGGTCCCTTCTAGGACGTCTATAAGCACCCCGGCTATCGCCATGAAGGGGCGACCGAGTATGAGTTGGGAGCTTCCTCCCTCTGGCATGTCCATGATGACAAAATCGACTGGGACGCATAGTCCTGGAGGTATCTACATCCCTCGCTATCCCTACCGGGTAGGTGATAGAGTAGTCAGCCAGCTGGATTGACATGCTAGTAGGTTCCAGCTCGCTTCCCGTCTGGAGTCTTTTAAAGATAGAAAGGGGCATCATGCTGATGCTAGCCCCTAAATCGATTAGCACTCTGCTGATCAGCAGTCCTCCAATGGAGCACGGCACAGTGAAGCTCCCCGGATCCGGCAGCTTCCGAGGGAGGTGGTTCTTGATAATGGAGGTCCCCCGGATCCGGCAGCTTCCGACATCTTGATTTCTTCCGGCCTTCGCTTTCCAGTAATGAGATCCTTCAGAAACTTTGCATACGTTGGGATCTCGGTGATGGCATCAATAAATGGGATATTTAGCTGAATCCCTTTCAGTAACTCCATAAACATGGAGTACTTTTTCTCCAATTTTGTCACGCCCCGCTTCCCTAAAATGGAGGCGAGACGCGAAAAGGTCCGCACGAGAGTGGAGCCGTGAAGCCCCAAACCCGATAATCGTCAATAAAACATAAGCAGGTCCATGTAACCACAACGGAACAACAATAACAACACAAGGAGAGACTGAGATAAAATCTCATATCTCACAAATTGTCCAACATGAAAAATAAGTTCAACATCCAGAAAAGCCACCAGGCTAAAAGAAAGAGTCTAAGGCCCAGAACAAGGCCAACAAAAGCAACAACGTCACAAGTATAGGTGCTACGCACCGACAACAAAACAGCAGTCTAAACAAAGGAAAACACAACGAAGACACTAGGACTGGTCCCCAGTGTCCACGTACTCCCCGTCAAACACAAGCTCAGGCTCGGCGTCAGCAAACACCTCGTCCTCAACAAGGTACTCTGGCTCAAGATCTAACATGTGTCACCCAAAAGAGTAAAGGGGCACATGTCAGCAAGTCTAAAAGACTTGGGCAAGGAAACTGAAAGTAAGGCAACTAGCAACCTAGCAGTTTTAGTATGCATGACATGACAATTATAACATGAGTGCACAAGCAAGACATGGTGGATAATAAGTATAAGAGAACAATTAACAGGACAAGACAAGGGTAGCCAAGCTACTAACAATCTCAATCAATTCACTATTCACGTTTCACTGTTGTTTGTAGATGTTTACGCCCTTCAGCTGAATGGTACAACATTCACGCTGATCGGCACTAAACACTACCCCGCCCCAGAGTTTACGCCTTACAACTGCAGTTGCTGATCTGGCAGACCCCCAGTTGAATGACCGCTTAACTCTTACCCCATCCCACACGTAAACAAGCCAGGGTCCCTGTACATGAGCCCAGCAAGTGAGCCATGGTTGCCCCGCACGGGAGCTTGTTTTCCAAGTTCACAATTCACTATCGAGCGTTGGGGTTAGCAACTCATTATGCTCGCTTCTGGTCACGAGCCAGGAAACACAAGTATTGTAGCGATGCTACGCAATCACGGGATCACTTAAAGAATGCAATGACATGACAATTAATTTGCGTACCGTTAATGGAATTTAAACATGACATGGTAATTGTGCAACATGATAAATGTCGAATCTAGCTTCGTTGTCAAGCTAGTTCCTAAATTTGCGCCTAGGCGAGTATCATTTCGTCGCCTAGCCTCTTTTACGCCTACAACAAGAAAAATGGCCTAAAACATGGCCTAAACCCTAAGTGGCAAGTTTCACTTGCCTAGCACCGGGGATGACGATCACGAAGGTTCGTCTCGCGGATGCTAATCTACGGGGAAATCGCTGTTATGGGGAAACAATCATCAAAACAACATTCATTCATTAGGGTTTCATAAAATACAAATAGGTTATGAAAACATCAAGAGATCGATTTCTTACCGAGAGGAGGCGGAAGAAACACTCCGGAGAACCTAGGAACCAGATCTGGAAACCAATGGAGAAGTTTGGGGAAACTAGGGTTTTTGGGGGATTTTGGGGATTTGACGAGATTTTGGGGAAGATGAGAGGTAGAATGAGTTGATGGAGGGTTTGGATGATGGATCTTGGGCTTGGAATGATGGAATAAGGGTTTGGGGAAGAAGAGGGCTCAATGGGGGAGAAACTAGGGTTTTGGGTCGAGTGGAGGAAGAAGAAAACGTTTGGGAGGGGTATAAATAGGTTGGGCTGGCGGCTGCCCAGAAATTAGGGTTTTAACACAGACTAGTCGGTCAAAGTGCAACCACTGACCGACTAGTTTGGCAACTAGTCGGTCGGTCGACCAACGCAGACCGACTAAGTGTAAACAGTAACTTCTGAACGAAAATAGGATTTGGATTTAGTCGGTCGATGAACAAATACTGACCGACTAGTTTGACAACTAGTCGATCGAGAGATGAACTTAGACCGACTAAGAGTGAACAGTATTGATACCAAAAATTAGATGATGTGTTAGTCGGTTAAAGAAGCATTGCCGACCGACTAGTTTGCAACCTAGTCGGTCAACCAACGTTCTTAGACAAACTAACGATAAACAGTAACTCCTGATTAATTTAGAAAGCCAACTAGTCGGTCCAAGAAGGATTGCCGACCGACTGGATCGTCATCTAGTCGGTCGGTGCCCCTTCTTACACCGGCTAACGTGCACTAAAAGTTCCGATACGGATCGCGGAGCTCCGGGATCGATTCTTAAGACTCCTAGGCTTGATCTAAAAGTAAGATACGACTGTTATGAAGCCCGTCATGAATGACTTGCTCCGAAATCGACGATCCTAAGGAAGAAACGAGAAAACACGACGAAACGATCGAAAATGAAAATTACGGAGACGAAAACCACACAAAAGGAGAAAATCCATCAAAACATATATTATATTATAATAAATCCAAATACATGAAAACCAGTCGTTACATCCTCCCCAACTTAAGAAAAATTTCGTCCTCGGAATTTCCAAACACTCACGTGTCCGGAAACAAAAGTGGGAAACACTCTCGCATCTCATCCTCATTCTCCCAAGTAGACTATCCAGGTGAGCCGTGTCGCCACATCACCCTCACAAGATTGAAAATCTTGTTCCGAAGCGATTTCTGACGCATGTCCAGAATCTGCACTGGATGCTGGTCATACGTCAAATCGGGGCGAACGGTAATCTCCGAAAAATCCACCGCATGAGATGGATCGCTAATGTATCTACGAAGCTGCGACACATGGAAAACATTGTGAACTCCCTCCAAAGATGGCGACAATGCCAAGCGATAAGCTACCTCGCCAACCCTCTCCAAAATGTCAAACGGTCCAATGTATCGTGGGCTCAACTTCCCTCGCTTCCCAAAACGAATCACACCACGATTCGGGGAAATCCTCAAAAACACATGGTCGCCCGGCTGAAACTCCAAAGGACGACGTTTAGCATCCGCCCAATGCTTAAAACGGTCCTGAGCAATCCTCAACCTCTCCCGAATATTCCTGACGATATCCACGGCCTCCACGATCATCTCAGGTCCCAACAACTCCCGATCACCAACGTCATCCCAACTCAATGGCGATCGACATTTCCTCCCATAAAGTGCGGCAAAAGGCGCCATGCCAATACTCGCCTGGAAGCTGTTGTTGTAAGAGAACTCCACCAAATGCAGATGGTCCTCCCACGAACCCTTGAAATCCAACATGCACGCCCTCAGCATGTCTTCCAAAATCTGAATCGTCCTCTCGGACTGGCCATCCTTCTGCGGATGGTACGCCGTGCTGAAACTCAAACGCGTACCCAAACTCTTCTGCAAAATCTGCCAGAACTGAGATGTGAACCTCGTGTCCCTGTCCGACACGATACTCACGGGGACTCCGTGAAGTCGCACGACTTCCTGCACGATTCACGTTACATCACTATCCAAACTAGGAAAAGGAAATAAAACGGAGAGTAAAAGAATTTTACCTCCATATATCTCCTTGCTAGCACCTCAGTGGACTGTCCCACTCGGAATGGGATAAAGTGCGCGGATTTGGTCAATCGATCTACGATCACCCAAATCGCGTCATTCTGCTTCGGACTCCGAGGTAGTCCAGTAACGAAATCCATAGTGATGTGTTGCCATTTCCACTCTGGAATCGGAAGCGGTTGTAGCAACCCAGCCGTACGCTGATGCTCCGCCTTCACTTGCTGGCAAACCAAGCACTTGGCTACACTCCGAGCCACACTCCTCTTCATACCATGCCACCAATAATTCAGACGAAGATCCTGGTACATATTGGTGCCACCAGGATGCACAGAATACGGCGAACTGTGTGCCTCCACCATCAACTCCTCTCTAATATCCCCAGTTGGCACACACAACCTGGCTCCAAACCTCAGCGAGCCATCCTCATGAATCAAAAAGTCAGTCCGCAGACCGGCTTCCACCTACTCCCGAATCTTTACCAGCTTCGGATCCTCAGCCTGGCCAGCCTTAATCCGATCCACGATCGTCGACTGTACCTGCAAGTACATCAACGATGAATCCTCCCCAGGAAGGACAATCTCAACACCAGACTAGCAGAAATCCTGCTGCAATCTCCACTGTGAGGTCAAAATCATCACCGCTGGAAGCCTACTCAGTGCATCAGGAACCACATTCACCTTGCCAGGGTGAAACTGCAAATCAATCTCATAATCTGCCATGAGCTCCAACCATCGACGCTGTCGCATGTTGAGCTCCTTCTGAGTAAAAATATACTTCAAGCTTTTGTGATCGGTGAAAATCTTCACTTTCTCACTCAGCAGGAAGTGCCTCCAAATCTTAAGAGCAAACACAACGGCAGCCAACTCCAAATCATGCGTCGGGTAATTCTTCTCATGAACCTTAAGCTGACGAGACGCATACGCCACAACATGTCCGTGCTGATGCAACACACAACCGAGACCCTTGCCAGAAGCATCGCAAAAGATCTCAAATCCACCGCTGCGATCAGGCACAACAAGAATAGGGGCAGTCGTCAACCGCTCCTTCAGAATACCAAAAGCACTCTCACAATCACCCGACCAAACAAAAGATACATCCTTCCGCGTCAACCTGGTCATCGGCTCAGCAATACGGGAAAAGTCCTTAATGAATCGCCGATAGTAACCAGCAAGTCCAAGGAAACTCCGAATCTCAGACGCAGACGACGGAACAAGCCACTCCCTGATGGCCCTAATCTTCTCGGGATCCACTGAAATACCATCTCCAGTCACCACATGCCCGAGAAAAGCAACTCTATCCAGCCAAAACTCGCACTTCAAAAACTTAGCATACAGACGATGCTTCCTCAAGATCTCCAATACCGTCCTCAAGTGTGAGGCATGCTCTTCCTCCGACTTCGAATAGATCAGAATGTCGTTAATAAAGATAACAACAAACTTATCCAAAAAGTCGTAGAAAATCAGGTTCATCAGATTCATGAAAACTGCGGGCGCGTTAGTTACGCCGAAAGGCATAACCACAAACTCATAGTGTCCATACTTCGTCCTGAACGCTGTCTTCGGAACATCTCCCTTCTTCACCTTCAACTGATGGTAACCACTCCTCAAATCCAATTTAGAAAACACCCTTGAACCTCCAAGCTGATCAAAAATATCATCGATGTGAGGCAACGGGTATTTATTCTTAATGGTCACCGCATTCAGCTCCCGATAGTCCACGCACATGCGACGCGAACCATCCTTCTTCTTCACCAGCAGCACCGGTGCTCCCCACGGAGACACACTGGGATTGATATAACCCTTCTGCATGAGCTCATCCAACTGCTTCCGCAACTCTTCCAATTCTGCAGGTGCCATACGATACGGCGCCTTCGAAATCGGCTGCGCACCTGGAATAAGATCGATAGAAAATCTAAAGCTCGATCAGGTGGCAAACCAGACATCTCCTCGGGGAAGACATCGCCAAAATCACGCACTACAGCTGGCCACTCCAGCTCCATCAGCATAGCCACAACCTCCACCGGCCTGCCCCGAAATCTGACAGGACCAAGCGAACTGCTACCACGACTGAACTCGAATACAAGATGTCCGAGAATCTTGAACACCACCTTCTTTCTCCTGCAGTCAATCGTAGCATAGAAGCTCGCAAGCCAGTCCATCCCAAGAACTGCATCATAGTTGATGATGTCGTGGACAATGAAATCAGCGAAAAGCTCATGTCCACAGACCACCAACGAGCAAGAATTGCAACCACGATGCACCGAGACCACGCCATTCCCTGTAACGATATTCCAACTCTTGGGAGGAGGGGACGTCGACAAGGAATGCCTCTCCACGAAGCTCCGAGAAATAATGCACATCGATGCACCAGAGTCAAAGAGGACTCGTGCAGGAAATGTGCACACCAAAACCACACCTAACAAGCAATTAACAATCAAACCCTAGTCTAACAAACAACCATGTTCAAGCAAACAACACAATCTAACAATCAGACCAGCTAGGAAAGTAACAGCTAGATTGAGGATTACCTGCGATAACCTCATCCACAGCCTCGCTCTCCACAGCGGTCATCAGAAAGGCTTGCCTCCTCGGCGGAACAGCCTGCTGAAAAGCCTGCCTCTGCGGAACAAGAGCTGCTCCATGACCAGCAGGAACAGACGCTTGCTGCTGCAACGGCTGCGCTGCAACAGGTGCCCTCCGCAGCGGACCCGCATGCCGACAATCCCTTGCGACATGGGAAGCATAACCACAAACCAGACACTGGCCCAAAAACTTCCGACACTGTTCCTTGATGTGGCCAGGCTTGCCGCAGAAATGGCAAGTCTTCAGAATAGGCCCTCCTGGCCTCTTAAACTGAGCTGGCTGATTAGGCTTGAAACCAGGCCTAACCACCACTCTGGCCTACTCCATAGGCCTCTTCCCAGCACCAACAATAGACCCCCTCCTCTGACTCAGGGTCAGCTCCTGCCTCCTGGCAGCGACCAAAACCTTCTGATAAGAGTCCAGATCTGAGGAAGATACAAAACTCTGGAGCTCCAAAGCAAGTCCCTACAGGAACCTCTGAGCCCTCTCATCCGCATCCTGCACCATCTTCGGTGCGAACCAGCTCAGCCTAGTGAACTCTTGGTGGTACAGGTCCACCGTCAAGCTCCCTTGCTTCAGATCAATGAAGCGCTGAATCATCTCCTTCTTCACAGCCTTCGGAAAGAACTCCTCATCAAACCTGGACTTAAAGGTAGCCCAAGCTATCGGCTCCACCAGCATCTTCTCTTCCGCATCCCACCAATTCCGAGCATTATCATTGAGTTTCCTCTTCGCCAAATCAACCCATCCAGCCGGGGTGATCTTGGCCATCTTCAGATTGTCCTCGATGTTCCGAATCCACTCATCGGTAGCCAGAGGACCCCCAGACCCATCAAAATATGCGGGACCCAGCTCCTGAAATTGCTTCGCTCCCGGCTCAGAGCGAGGGGCATCCGGAAGAGCCCGGGCAGCTCGAGCAAGTGGAGCATTCTGGACTTGCAGGAGCACGCCCTGCTGCACTTGCATCATCTGGAGCATCATCCACATCATCTCACCGTTGTTGGGTTCTCGCTCAGGCTCCTCATCATGAGGGAGCGCACCACTACCCCCACTACGGGTGAATCGTCTTCCTGCCATCTAGTGACACAGAAAACGAAGCAGATTAGACTCATAGCTTATGACTCGGACGTCGAACTTAGTTTATTGGACATTCTAATATTATTATCGTCATTCCAAAAATCGCAGTTACAGAAGGACCTGCATGGGCCACCAACAAAACCTGTCACGACCCGCTTCCTTAAAATGGAGGCGAGACGTGAAAAGGTCCGTACGAGAGTGGAGCCGTGAAGCCCCAAACCCGATAAGCGTCAATAAAACATAAGCAGGTCCATGTAACCACAACGGAACAACAATAACAACACAAGGAGATACTGAGATAAAATCTCATATCTCACAAATTGTCCAACATGAAAAATAAGTTCAACATCCAGAAAAGCCACCAGGCGAAAAGAAAGAGTCTAATGCCCAGAACAAGGCCAACAAAAGCAACAACGTCACAAGTATAGGTGCTACACACCGACAACAAAACAGCAGTCTAAACAAAGGAAAACACAACGAAGACACTAGGACTGGTCCCCAGTGTCCACGTACTCCCCGTCAAACACAAGCTCGGGCTCGGCGTCAGCAAACAACTCATCCTCAACAAGGTACTCAGGCTCAGGATCTAACATGTGTCACCCAAAAGAGTAAATGGGCACATGTCAGCAAGTCTAAAAGACTTGGGCAAGGAAACTGAAAGTAAGGCAACTAGCAACCTAGCAGTTTTAGTATGCATGACATGACAGTTATAACATGAGTGCATAAGCAAGACATGGTGGACAATAAGTATAAGAGAACAATTAACGGGACAAGACAAGGGTAGCCAAACTACTAACAAGCTCAATCAATTCACTATTCACGTTTCACTGTTGTTTGTAGATGTTTACGCCCTTCAGCTGAATGGTACAACATTCATGCTGATCGGCACTAAACACTACCCCACCCCAGAGTTTACGCCTTACAACTGCAGTTGCTGATCTGGCATACCCCCAGTTGAATGACCGCTTAACTCTTACCCCATCCCACACGTAAACAAGCCAGGGTCCCTGTACATGAGCCCAGCAAGTGAGCCAGGGTTGCCCCGCACGGGAGCTTGTTTTCCAAGTTCACAATTCACTATCGAGCGTTGGGGTTAGCAACTCATTATGCTCGCTTCTGGTCACGAGCTAGGAAACACAAGTATTGTAGCGATGCTACGCAATCACGGGATCACTTAAAGAATGCAATGACATGACAATTAATTTGCGTACCGTTAATGGAATTTAAACATGACATGGTAATTGTGCAACATGATAAATGTCGAATCTAGCTTCGTTGTCAAGCTAGTTCCTAAATTTGCGCCTAGGCGAGTATCATTTCGTCGCCTAGCCTCTTTTACGCCTACAACAAGCAAAATGGCCTAAAACATGGCCTAAACCCTAAGTGGCAAGTTTCACTTCCCTAGCACCGGGGATGACGATCACGAAGGTTCGTCTCGCGGATGCTAATCTACGGGGAAATCGCTGTTATGGGGAAACATTCATCAAAACAACATTCATTCATTAGGGTTTCATAAAAATACAAATAGGTTATGAAAACATCAAGAGATCGATTTCTTACCGAGAGGAGGCGGAAGAAACACTCCGGAGAACCTAGGAACCAGATCTGGAAACCAATGGAGAAGTTTGGGGAAACTAGGGGTTTTGGGGGATTTTGGGGATTTGATGAGATTTTGGGGAAGATGAGAGGTAGAATGAGTTGATGGAGGGTTTGGATGATGGATCTTGGGCTTGGAATGAAGGAATAAGGGTTTGGGGAAGAAGGGGGCTCAATGGGGGAGAAACTAGGGTTTTGGGTTGAGTGGAGGAAGAAGAAAACGTTTGGGAGGGGTATAAATAGGTTGGGCTGGCGGCTGCCCAGAAATTAGGGTTTTAACACAGACTAGTCGGTCAAAGTATAACCACTGACCGACTAGTTTGGCAACTAGTCGGTCGGTCGACCAACGCAGACCGACTAAGTGTAAATAGTAACTTCTGAACGAAAATAGGATTTGGATTTAGTCGGTCGATGAACAAATACTGACCGACTAGTTTGACAACTAGTCGATCGAGAGATGAACTTAGACCGACTAAGAGTGAACAGTATTGATACCAAAAATTAGATGATGTGTTAGTCGGTTAAAGAAGCATTGCCGACCGACTAGTTTGTAACCTAGTCGGTCAACCAACGTTCTTAGACCGACTAACGATAAACAGTAACTTCTGAATAATTTAGAAAGCCAACTAGTCGGTCCAAGAAGGATTGCCGACCGACTGGATCGTCATCTAGTCGGTCGGTGCCCCTTCTTACACCGGCTAACGTGCACCAAAAGTTCTGATACAGAGCGCGGAGCTCCGGGATCGATTCCTAAGACTCCTAGGCTTGATCTAAAAGTAAGATACGACTGTTATGAAGCCCGTCACGAATGACTTGCTCCGAAATCGACGATCCTAAGGAAGAAACGAGAAAACACGACGAAACGATCGAAAATGAAAATTACGGAGACGAAAACCACACAAAAGGAGAAAATCCATCAAAACATATATTATATTATAATAAATCCAAATACATGAAAACCAGTCGTTACAAATTTATCTTAGGCCAGCCTCTAAGGGTACGGGGGAGGAGGCCTAGAGGCTTTGCCCTTAGATGCATTAGCGGTTGGAGGCGTAGTAGCAGGCATGACGGGATGTGCATCCGCCTTCTCTTTAATAGCGATCCCTTTAGTGGCCTCAACTCTTGTGACGTGCGTTTATATTTCATATATTCACGCACGTCTTCTTTTGTGCTTTTCCGTTATTTTCCATCGTCTCGTATCCGTTTTCTCGTATTTTCTAGTTTTCTTTCACTTCTCAGTGTTTTTGCGTGTTTGCAGGAGTTTGCCAGCATAGGGGACACATAACGAAGATATCACATGTCCCCGGAGCAACGGGAGGAGTCACGCGTGATCCTGGGGGTCAAACAACAAAGATTTATATCTTTCAGCCCCCACCCGATCGGTTGGATACAACCAACCGATCGGGTGATGCACGCATGCACGACCCGGACAACCGCTGAAGCAACGTGGGCATCAACCGATCGGGTTGTCGACCGGTTCAGCCTGACTGTCCTCTCGAGAAATTGGAGCTGAACTCTAACCGATCGGGTGACCTTCACCCGATCGGTTCATCTGTAGCTGATTCCCCCAAAGAGATGAGCCGGAGAGCTCACCCGACCGCCAGCAGACTGTGCCAAAATGTCTGAAGTTTCTGTCTTTTGGGCGAAAATTCCAACCGATCAGTTGATTTATCAACCGATCGGTTCATCTGATGAGCTCAAGATCCAAATGGCTAGAAGCTTCCGCCAACCGATCGTGTCGCCTGACCAGGTGGAGTCCTGAAGAGCGTTGCCGAAGAACGAAGCAGGTCACCCGATCGGTTGATTCCTCCCCCGATCGGGTGACGTCATTTTCTATATATAGAACCCCTAGGTTTCCAGAAACGGGGGCTGTTGTATTTTTGTCTGCTTTCTCTCCATTTTGTGACGGCTGGAATTTATTTGATATTTGTAAGTTGTCTGATCTTTACCAAACTTTAATATAGTGTTATTTGCATTGCTTTTACTACTTTTCAATCGTCGGATTATGTTTTTAACAGTCGATTTTCATTTAGATTGCTTTTTACCTAAAATGTGTGAGTAGTTTCCAAATCTGGGATTTTGGTGGAAACCCCTTCATGGGTTCTCCCTAATGCGTCCATAGGACTAGGATATCGATAGGGAATAGGAATCTATTGGTTACGCGGGGTGTTTTATTATCATCGTCGGAAAAAAGACCGCCTTTAACCATTGGGCCAAGGGGGAATAAACTTGGCGGTTGACTCCTTAGCCATAGCTCACGCCCATTGCGTAGACATCGGATCCTAGCGCATGGGAATGGCAGGACAAGATGTTGGGAGTTATCGTTGCAAGCTTAATGCTCCCGGAGTCGGTCAGTATTAATGGACATGGGAATGCCCACTGACCGAACCCGGGTAGTCCGGCGTATCATCCTGGGCACCGACCGGAATATCGGGCCCATGGGACGCTGGTATCACTCTTAGAGGCAACGTCTCACCACTAAACCCTAATCCCGATCGTTGTCCTATCCGCCGGTCGTAATAGCAAGAACACATGATTGGGTGGAAACCGAAGACCCGGGTTTCCCTTTATATTGTTTAACCCCGTATTTACATTCCGTGACAACCCATCCATCGATTTGGGCTAGCTCATCCCTAGGGTGAATTCGGTCCCTTCTGACACAAGCACAACCACACCTCCCTGAGTTCGACCCCCAAGCCACACTACAACACCGTGCGCTTGCGGTTATAAATATTTAAATCTCACGCCCCCAATCTCATATTGCACTCTTATGCCACACAACTAGGGGATGCCAAGGTCTATGGCGCTGTTGCCGGGAAGGCAATGTGCTTGTTATTTTTGGATCTTTTGAACCCTTGATTCTAGCTCACATCTCTATCTCACGATAATTTTCACATTCTTCTTTTTCATTCTTATTTTCTTATTTTTATTTTTATTTTCTATTTTTATCTGTTTCTTTCCCACTTTTGCTTCAAGGGTGTTTGTTGCTTTTAATGCGCAGGAACACAAGGAGTCTTGACGACTTGATTCATGTTGATCCTGAGATAAACGCCACCCTAAGGCGTCTGGCCACAGAGAAGAGAAGAAGAGAAGAGTCTGAAGCCATGGGGGAGAATACCCCACCACATAAGTCCCTGCTGGAGTACTCGATGCCATCCATCGAGTCCACCTCCGCCATCCGACCTCCTGCTATTACGGCACTGAGCTTCGAGCTTAAGCTGTCCTTAGTGACGTGGATCCATCAGGATCAATTCCCTGGGGCACCCATGGAAAGCCCTATTGAACACCTAGACTCCTTCTTAGAGAAGTGTGACATGTTCCGGATAAATGGTGTCACGGCTGAAGCAATCTGTCTGAAGCTATTCCCATTCTCTCTGCGGGATAAGGCCAAGCAGTGGCTAAGGGGAAAGGACCCGAACACTTTCAACACTTGGGAGAATCTTTCGAATGCGTTCTTGACGAAGTTCTTTCCTCCGGGGAAGACTATGAAGCTGAGGAGTGAGATCTCCACCTTCTCCCAGGCCAGCCACGAGTCCCTGCATGAAGCTTGGACGAGATACTAAGAAATGCAGCAGAGATGCCCTCATCACGAGCTTCCGAAGTGGCAGATAATTAATCTGTTCTATAATGGATTGAGGGACGACTTGAAGTCCTCGATGAACGCGGCGGCTGGAGGGTCCTTTATGTCCAGGAGTGAAGAAGATGCCGGACAAATTCTTGAAAACATGGCATCGAACAATGAGCGGTGGTGTGACGAGAGAGCCACACCCAGATCTGGGGGTATCCATAGGGTCGAGGACGTCGACAAATTATCCAGCAAGTTTGACCTGCTGTCGACCCAGATCTCGGCGCTGATGGTAGGAGCCGCTGGTGCCGGTACACAACAAATTACGGCGGTGGAAGTAGAAGTCATGGGGGACTTCGAGGGTGGTGACATCTCACCACCGTTGGTCCAAGCGAGCACACTATTCTACAATCCAACGGGAAATGCGCCGTATCCACCACGGACTAGCTCCAATCCGGCCTACTCTCCAAATAACCGGAACCACCCCAATCTTAGCTACCGGGCGCCTTATCAGCAACCGCAACCACACGTATATCAGCCGCTTAGGCAACAGCAGCAGCAGTTTCAGCAGCAGCAGTTTCAGCAACAGCAGTCCCCACCATCATACCAGCAGTATCCACCAAGGAACCAGCAGCCCATGTTGCTGCTGCAGCAGCAGCAGTACGGCCAGTAGCGTGCTATCTCCCCGGTTGAATCCCTCTTGACTCAGTACATCTCGAACCAGGAGAAGATAAATTTGAAGCTGGAAATGGGGCAGAGGGCTCTCACTGACCAAGTAACCCAGCTAGGGTTACAGGTGGCGAACCTTCAAAGGTCGCAAAATCTATTGCAGCCACAACCAGAAGTGAACCCGAGGGGAGCGAACCAGACTTTGGCACTCACGCACAAGCATGCGAATGTGTCCGCTATCGTCTTGAGGAGCAGAACATAAATCCCCACAAGAGTGCCCGCCAAGAAACCGGAAGCACCGTTGGTCGTAGAGCGACCAATTGAAAAAGCCAACGACAACGGTGTTTCGTCGCCAAAGACTACGACTCCGGAGGGAGTCCCTGAAGAAGAGAAGAAGAAGGACGAGGAAGGGAACCTCAAAGTATTTAAGCCCGTTGTGCCTTTTCCACAACATCTGGCCCAAGCAAAGATAGACGAAAAGTATGGCAAATTCCTTGCCATGGTCAAGGATTTGAGCCTTCAAATCCTCTTCCTCGAAGCTATTAAGACCATACCCTCCTACGTGAAATTCCTCTAGGATGTGGTGACAAAGGGTTCTAGAAAGGACAAGGTAGTTCTCACGGTGGAGTGTAGTGCACTCATCCAGCGAGCAAATCAGCCTAAGCTTAAAGACCCGGGGAGCTTCTCTGTCCCTTGTGCGATCGGGGAGGTAAAGATCCATCGCGCGCTCGTCGATCTTGGAGCAAGCGTCAGTTTAATGCCCCTGTCACTATATAAAAGGATAGGGATGGGTGACGTGGAGCCCATCGGTTGACCCTACAGCTTGCAGACCGATCGGTCAAATATCCGATGGGGGTTGTAGATGACCTACCTGTCAACGTAAGTGGGGTGCATGTGCCGGTGGACTTCGTCTATATGGACATGCCTGAAGATATGCATACCCCCATCATCCTTGAACGGCCCTTCATGTCCACCGCCGACGTGCTAATAGACGTGAAGAAAGGGAAGCTTTCCTTTAAAGTTGGCAAGAAAAGGTCGAGTTTGACTTGGGGTTATCAATGAAGCACCCCAACCCCCCGGATGATCCAAGTTGCAATATGTTGGACTTAGAAGAAGAAAGAGCAACTGAAGCTGGGGCCTGGGAAATTCTTTCAAGGAATCCCCCCGACGGCTTGGGGGACTTAGAAGAACATGTCTGCCTGAAGAAGAAAGATGTTGCTGAGAAAGCGGGTGCGTCACATACGGTCCCCCCGGATTTCAAAAGGCTCCTCTGACAAGGAGGAAAGGAAAGGAGCCCATGGGGCTCACCGGAGACGAGATCCAGATCTTGAAGCGAGTGGCGGTAGACGCCAATATAAGGGAGAAGCCCCCGGATCCCGTCAACAAAGGGAAGGTCGTTGAGCAAGTCTTCTTGTCGCCGTCGACGACACCAAAAGCCCCCAACTCCGAATCTGAAGTGATGCTGATCTTAGGGCATCACCCCCGTCCGCCTTGAATATCATCTATGGATGTCGAGCAAATGACGTTAAACAAAAGTGCTTCATGGGAGGAAACCCATGCTCTAAACTTCTATCTTCATTTTTGGATTATTTTTAGCTTTATTATTACTATTTTAATAAATAAATCCAGCCGCGGGAACTTCCACCGAGAGACTTAGGCCATTTGTGAATTTTTGCAGGAAACAAGGCCTCACCCGATCGGGTGATCATTCAACCGATCGGGTGAGACGTATCAGACAATGGCCGTATCTCTTCTCCAACGAACCGGTCAGGTGAAGCAATGTGAGACCGGGTGGCAGACCGTGTGAGCTGGGCTGAAGTCTCGGAAAATTTTGGGAGTTAATGAACCGATCGGGTGATACGAAGCGTGGTCGAGTGACCGACCGGGTGAGCAGCACTCAATTCTCAGGAAAATCTGTGAAGAGGCCAACCGATCGGTTGAGTTCTCAACCGATCGGTTGGCCTGTAGCATCTTTTCAGCAAAACTTTTCGACCTAATAGTCAATCGATCGGGTGAAACTCACCCGATCGGTTCGACTTAAACCCTATAAATACACAGCGCCCCCACCCGTTCATCTCCTTCACCCGACTTCGAATCTCCGTCGCCGTTTCGCCTTCTCCAAGCTCCAACCGGCCTCGATCTCCCCTCAACCGACCACAAAACCCCTTAGATCCTTCCCTCCACTCTCAATCTCCTTCCCTCCATCGATTTCCCTCTCTCCATTTTCGTTTTTACCCCCACAAAAACACTAATTTTCGCACTCCCCCCATTTTCAAAATTTGTTGAAAAGAAGCGTCGCGGCTTCACACTCCATCCCATTGTGTTGCGTTGGGATATCTACGAGCAAGGATCTTCATCTCGATTGGGTTACTTCGCTCCTTAGCTCAATTTTAAATTTTGCCCTAGTTTAACTATTTTGCTCGATCGCCTGTGTTAGTGTGCATTCATCGCATTTTGCATTCACACACACACACACATTCACATGGCCAAAGATAAAGATAAGGGTAAGGGTATTATGCGAGAGGAGGGGTCGTCTCGCAAGAGACGCAAGACTACACGTCCACCACACTCACGCCCTCCTCCTGCACAACCTACACAACCCAAACCCAAACCCCCACCTATCATCCCAGCTGAGGACCCACTGATGGGCCCGCATGGCTACCGCTTTAGGAATCAAGAGCACAAAGATTTTTATCATAGACTTAATGCACGGGGACATCTATCGACCAAATTTGCCCACACCCAAACGCTTATCGATCTTGGTGTATTCACCGAGGTCGAGACTCTCTTCGCAAATCTAGGTTGGTTAGCCTTCCTAAACGCCACCGCGGTATCCTATCCCTCCCTCACACTCGAATTTTTATCCACCCTTGTCTGTGAGTCGGGGTCGATCGTCATTTTTCGCGTCCGTAACAGAACCATTCGCACCGACCTGAATGCCATTAATAACATCTTCGGTTTCCCCATCCTTGGGGATGATGTTATCCGCCCCACGGGTATCCCCCCGAATTTGACGTCGATCAGTTTTGGTTCTCCCTCACCCTACACGCTCAATATCCTCGAGGTAAGGCCAAGGACTCCTCCATCATTCACCCCATATTCCGTCTGGCCCACCGAATCATTTCTTGCATGTTCTTCCCCAGGGATGAGTCAGGTACTGTGACCATCCCTGATCTTTTCATTTTATGGGCCATGACCTTCGCTTTTGTTCGGGGTGATGATGGGATTTCTTTTAGGGCCCCAGTTGTTCCCGTCCATGCCGGTGCTTGGCTTGTTCAAAAGCTACTTGTGATTAGCCGTGCCGGCAAGGGCAAGCTTTGTTGCGGGGGCCTTATCACGATCATATCTTCTGCTCCCCAGTTCAACATTGTCATCCCCCGAGATTTACCCACTACCACATTACCCTCACGTCTAGATCTCGACGTCCTGTGGCATATTCACATGATTAAGCCCCGCCCTGATGGCCGTTTCACTTTTCACTACGGACACCCCCCAGCTCCCTATACCATTCTGCCCAACCCCGCTCTCATGACCATCCAGCTTGTGGTAGACTGGACTTTCTCACCTGATCCTGAGTTTCTTGGGGGGTTACGTCTTCCATTTATCCCGGACGCACCCAGACCACCTTCCCCTGCCGCCCACTTAGGCGAGCAGGACATTCCTGCGTCCCGTGGAGACCCGGGGGCTGGGCCTAGTAGTGTCGTCCCTGCTTCTGTCCCCACCACCACTGTCACCACCCCTCCGGTCCATACTACCTCCTCCTCCTCCTTTCGTCGAGCCACATCCGCTCGCCTCGGTCTCGAGACTGAGCTCGCTTCACTTCGCGTTGTCATTTCGTCCTCCGCCCCCTCGGACCCATCCTCTTCCATCTTCACTCACCCACGTTTCCTCACACTTGAGAGGGACGTAGCCACCATCCTCCGCATTCTCACTCACGTCCACGGACCTCCCCCTCCCACACCACCCCCCTCCCCACCACCTTTACCCCCTCGACGATTTTCCCCTCCACCATCACATTCTTCACCTCCACCATCACATTCTTCACCTCCACCATCACCCCCTAGGTGACCATCCCCTCCTATCACCACTTCCATTCCCACCACCTCATCTACTCCCACCACTTCCATTCCCTCCACTGTCGTCCCCACAGATCCACCACCCTCCACTTCCGTCACTCCAGATGTGTGTCGCAAGAAATTGCAGGTGCGATCACGATCACTTCCCCCACCATCCTCTTCTATAACAGTACCCACCCCATCTACCGCCGTTTCTACCCCATCTACCACCGCCTTGGTCGCCCTTTCACTCCCACTCACCATCACCACCACCACTCCACCCATCATTCACACGTCCACACCCACCGATCCATCACCCCGACCACTTTCTCCACTTCTTCGCACCCCAGTCACCTCTCCCGCCCACTCCATCGCATCCCCCACATCTTCCACCGAGGAGGACGAGGACGATTCCTCTCCTGCTTTTGATTCCATTTTGTTTTCTGATCTCCCCCTTGCATATCTCTGTATTTTCATGATCACATCATTTCGCTAGCATTGTCACGTCTAGCTTGGGGGGAAGTCAATTTTTCTGTGTGCTGTCGTGTGATGTTTTCTATGTGTGTTTGTTTATTTGTCGTGCTGTGTGATTTTCTATTTTTATTTTTTCTGTTTTTATGTCGTGTGGTGTGATTTTCTTTATTTTTCATTTTTGTATTTGTTTTTTTCTTGTTTTTCATTTCTTTTTGAGTCGGTGCGTATTCCCCCCCATTTTCATTGCCCTCCCGTATTCACTTTTATTGCATTGAGGGCAATACAAGTTTCAGCTTGGGGGAGTCGCACTTTGTGCGTTATTTGCGTCTTTTTCTTCGTTTTTGAGTCGTTTTCATTGTGTTTTTATTTTTTATTTTCTTCTTTTTATCTCTTTCTCATATAGATGAACCCTATGATGAATTGCCACAAAAATCACACACACACCTAGCATGTCTTCGATAATCACATTCACTAACCCTAGGAAGCTGAGTCCTCCTGCATTTCATGCATCGTGGGTTCATTTTGCTTTTGTGTAAGTCGTGTGTCGTGTCTAGCTTGCGGTGTGCTTCTACTTTGTTATTGTGTTTTATATACCTGTCCAGAAACGACCCCTAGATTATCATGCTTCGATTTGAATATGCAGTATTTGCCTCTCTTATCTGCTTCTGTATGCATGAATATATATATATATCGTATGCTTCATTTTGCATGTGTCGGGATTCCACAATTAGGACTAGGATAGCCCATTTAGCATATGCTCTGATTAGCGAAAAATCTCCCCTGCCCAAGTGTTTAGAATCCGATTTTCTTTTTTATTTTACTTGGTGCAAATCCCTTCGTCGTGTACCGTTCTCCCACTTGGGAGAGTACACGTGTATATACCCCAAAATCCAAAAATCATAAAAAAAGAGAAAAGAAAAACCCAAAAAAGGATAAAAGAGAAAAGAAAAAAATATATATGTATAGCCAAAAACAAAAAATATATATACATATATCCAAAACCCAAAAAAAATATGTGCGAATATTTTCCTACCTACCGAGAATAAAGGGAATGCGAGAATTTGCACCGAGTATTCTACTCCACATCATCTCAACCCCCCATCGCTTTCGAAAACACTTGGAATAGGGAATTTCTAGCTATTATCTAGGCGATAGTGTGGTGACGTCCAAGTCCCTAGCTGTGGAGTCCCTAACACATGATACGTTTCAATTTTCACTTTCCTCTCATGCATGCTTGAGCTATATATTCACCACTTATTTCAAATCAAATCGATATTTGGGTCTATTCTTGGATTTGTGTATATGGAGCTTATAGCACATTGTAGATAGTGACACCGTATGCTAGCACACGACCACACTCACTCGCGCTTCACCGCGTGGGCCCACGGCACTTGTCTGGACTCGTTTCCTTTGGTTTAGTGTTGTGATTTGGCGTTTTCTTGCTTGGTGTATCGTTTTTGATTTTGTTGGCCCTGACTGGCGATTTAGGATCCAGAGTTCTCTTTTTCCTCTCTTGCTCTCTATTTTCTCCCTCCGAGCTCCTACTCTCACTCGTCTTCCTTGAGGACGAGGAAGGGTTCAGCTTGGGGGATTTTGATGTGCGTTTATATTTTATATATTCACGCACGTCTTCTTTTGTGTTTTTCGCTATTTTCTGCCGTCTCGTATCCGTTTTCTCGTATTTTCTAGTTTTCTTTCACTTCTCCGTATTTTTGCATGTTTACAGGAGTTTGCCAGCATAGGGGACACATAACGAAGATATCACATGTCCCCGGAGCAACGGGAGGAGTCACGTGTGATCCGGGGGGGTTAAACGACAAAGATTTCTATCTTTCAGCCCCCACCCAATCGGTTGGATACAGCCAACCGATCGGGTGATGCACGCGTGCACGACCTGGACAACCGCTGAAGCAACATGGGCATCACCCGACCGGGTCGTCGACCGGTTCAGCCCGACTGTCCTCTCGGGAAATTGGAGCTGAACTCCAACCGATCGGGTGACCTTCACCCGATCGGTTCATCTGTAGCCGATTCCCCTAAAGATATGACCCAGAGAGCTCACCCGACCGCCAGCAGACTGTGCCAAAACGTCTAAAGTTTCTGTCTTTTTGGGCGACAATTCCAACCGATCGGTTGATTTATCAACCGATCGGTTCACCTGATGAGCTCAAGATCCAAATGGCTAGAAGCTTCCGCCAGCCGATCATGTCGCCTGACCGGGTGAAGTCCTGAATAGCGATGCCGAAGAACGAAGCAGGTCACCCGATCGGTTGATTCGTCACCCGATCGGGTGACGTCGTTTTCTATATATAGAACCCCTAGGTTTCCAGAAACGGGGGCTGTTGTATTTTTTCTGCTTTCTCTCCATTTTGTGACGGCTGGAATTTATTTGATATTTGTAAGTTGTCTGATCTTTACCAAACTTTAATATAGTGTTATTTGCATTGCTTTTACTACTTTTCAATCGTCGGATTATGTTTTAACGGTCGATTTTCATTTAGATTGCTTTGTACCTAAAATGTGTGAGTAGTTCCCAAATCTGGAATTTTGGTGGAAACCCCTCTGTGGGTTCTCCCTAATGCGTCCATAGGACTAGGATATCGATAGGGAATATGAATCTATTGGTTACGCGGGGTGTTTTATTGTCATCGGCGGGAAAAAGACCGCCTTTGACCGTTGGGCCAAGGGGGAATAAACTTGGATGTTGCCTCCCTAGCCATAGCTCACGCCCATTGCGTAGACATCGGATCCTAGCGCGTGGGAATGGCAGGACGAGATGTTGGGAGTTATCGTTACGAGCTTAGTGCTCCGGAGTCGGTCAGTGTTAATGGACATGGGAATGCCCACTGACCGAACCCGGGTAGTCCGGCGTATCATCCTGGGCACCGACCGGAATATCGGGCCCATGGGACGCTGGTATCACTCTTAGAGGCAACGTCTCACCACTAAACCCTAATCCCGATCGTTGTCCTATCCACCGGTCGTAATAGCGAGAACACATGATAGGGTGGAAACTGAAGTCCTGCGTTTCCCTTTATATTGTTTAACCTCGTATTTACTTTCCGTGACAACCCATCCTTCGATTCAGGCTAGCTCATCCCTAGGGTGAATTCGGTCCCTTTTGACACAAGCACAACCACGCCTCCCTGAGTTCGACCCCCAAGTCACACTACAACACCGTGCGCTTGCGGTTATAAATATTTAAATATTACGCCCCCAATCTCATATTGCACTCTTATGCCATAAAGCTAGGGGACGCCATCTTGCACTGTTATCAGTAACTTCTTCAGTGGTAGTCTTCTCCTTGCTAAGTACTGGAACCATAACAGGGTCAGTAACCTATCATCCTCGTGTGGTTACAGAGACCACGACGTTTGCTTGGGCTCTGGGGTTGGTCTCCGGTGTAATGCCCTACCAGCTACTGCACAAGTACTAGAGGGGGGGTGAATAGTACTTTAAAATAATAAGGAGTATAATTCCAAATTAAATTGCAAACAACTACCAAATCAATTTGCGGAAGCTTAAATTGAATGACAACACAAAATTAACAAAGCAAACAAATGATGTTAATGGGTTCGGATCCACCCAAGTCTCCCCGACTTGTTCCCGGTGATCATACGTCCCAACCACCCGGATCCCCTCCGGATACTTGAGTTAGAAACCCTAACTCAAGATTTCCACTATGAATATCTTGTGAAAAACCTTCACAAGATCAAATCATACATGCAATAGCAAACGTGAATCCCACAACCCGGGATCACAACCTTCTCTCACAACCGAGAGAATCACAAAGCAATATTAAAGAGTTTAATATGAAATAAACAATCTTACCACAAAATCCTATACCTTGAGTTTTTCTTACCCAAATGGTGAAATGAAGGATTTGAGGAAGATGAAGTCACCAAGACCTAGCACCAAGGAAATGACCAGCAATCGGTGCCTAGGAATGATTTGGAGACTTGGATCAAGCAATAGCTTGAAGAGCTCACCAAGAACAACCTTCTCTCTAGATGGATTCTAGATCTAGAAATGAGAGAGAATGAGTTTCTTGTGAGGAAGAGAGCTTTAGATTAGAGTGAGAATGGCTATCTCTTTAGAACTCAATGAATCTCTTAATGGCAGCTCTAACCTAGATAGAAATGACCTAGGTTCGTATTTATAGGGTCCCATAAAAACAAGTTAGGTCATTCTCCAACGGATAGAAATCTGTGAGAATTAGTCGGTCAAAGAACAATCACTGACCGACTAGTTCATCAACTAGTCGGTCAGTCAAACAACGTGGACCGACTAAGTGAGGATCTGAGAAGAGATAGAAATTCAGACCTAGAAATCTAGTCGGTCCAAGAAGACTTTCTGACCGACTAGTTTCACAACTAGTCGGTCAGTCAGTGAACGTAGACCGACTAAGAGCAAAAAGAATTAGACTAAGTACAAAGTGACTTAGTCGGTCCAAGAACAAAAGTTGACCGACTAAATTGTCAACTAGTCGGTCACCAAACATTCTTAGACCGACTAACGATAAACAGTAGCTTATGAGAATTTTAGCATGAACAGTAAGTCACAACTAGTCGGTCAAAGAAGCATCACTGACCGACTAGTTCACAAACTAGTCGGTCGGTGAGTCAACGTAGACCGACTAACTGTAAACAGTAAAGTCCAAGAAATTAAGGAATCAAACTAGTCGGTCCAAGAACAGTTGCCGACCGACTAGATCACCATCTAGTCGGTCAGTACTTGTTCTTGTACCAACTAACATGCACATACAAGTCCGAATCGAAGCGCGACGCTTCGAGGAAGTTAGAATGAACTTGTGCAAGGATCCTAGAGCTACGAAATGAGCGTAATGAAGATAGAAACGTAATATATACTCAAGGCTTAACATTCTATATATCGAAGCTAAAAGACTATAAATAAAACCTTAATAAACGGTCTTCGAGAGCTTCGATTGAATCTTCATAACTTCCAAAATGGCGCAAGAGCTTCAACGAAGCTTTAGGCATGAATACGAGCTTTGGGAAGTGTTGAGATGTCGCTTTGAATGTTCTCGTGAATTTGGCGACGATCTCCAATACTGCGCTCACAAATTGTTAGTTCATGGATTATGTATGTTTGCTCATCATCAAAACCAAATCCGGGGAGTCCAATATTCAACATTTGGTATCAGAGCTAAATCTAGCCGGTCAGTAAGTAAGTATACGGCGACCGACTAAATCTAGCCCTAAAATTTGCTGTTTGCCTCTGTTTCGACTTAGTCGGTTCAAGCTCATTGACCGACCGACTAGATCGTAATCTAGTCGGTCAGTACTTGAACTGTGACCGACTAAGTGGGTTAGGGCAAATGTGTCTTTTTGATTCCAGACCGACTTATACTCACTTTCGTTCGACTAAAATTTATTCTAGTCGGTCTTCACCTAAGCTCCAGCCCGATAAGCCCCCAAACCCCTCTCGAGCCCCCTCGTATTCCGTCAACTCCGGCCATCACTCCGGCCATCCCCTCCGTCCGCCGCCGTCGCCTCCTCCTCCTAGGTATCTTCCCCCTCCTCCTAGGTCGATTTCTTTCCCTAGGGTTCGATTTCACCTTCTAGGTATTCTAGGGTTTCGGTTTTAAGTTTTTCTTCTTAGGGCTTGTGAGTTAGGGCTTGTGCTTCTAGGGTTGTGTGCTTAGGGTTGTTGATCCTCTGTGATCGCTTGCTTGTACTCGTCGTGCCTCGACCATGGCAAAGACGAGGATTCCCATCGCCTCTTCTGGGGCTTCACCTATGACCGTAGGGCCTTCCGACCCTAGGAATCCACCTAAGCCTAAGCGTCATGCCAAGTCAACCCAAGCCTCTCCATCTTCGCCTCCTCCTAAGAAGCCGAGGACGGCCACAGCTAAACCCCGAAAATCAAAGACCAAGAAGCCTATTCTTCAATCTCCGGCTACTCCTCCCGATTCCGACTCTGAATTTATCCCTGAGGATGAGCCTACTAGGGAACCTACTCCTCCTCCGAAGACCCGTAAGGCTAAGGGTAAAGCTCCTATGCCAGTCGGCGGTGTAGACATATCGTTGTGTCGCGATGACCCTCAGTGTCTCGCAGCGTACAACCGTATAGAGCACTGTCCACTGTTGTTAGAGCATTACGTTCAGTTTTCTGATTTTCTCGGCCTTGCTGATCTTCTGTCCTATAGTGGTCTTCTTGATTATCTCTGATACGACCCCAAGGCCAATCCCAAACCTTATCCTCGCCTAGTGAAATTGTTCTATGCCAATCGTGTTCGAGGCCAGTACGATGCCAACCACTCCATTGAGACTACTGTCTTGGGAACTCCTATAGTTCTCACGGCAGAAATCTTGGGGGAGATTCTTGGTTGCTCGTCGTGTGGTCTCCTTCCTTCGGACATTTCGGACGATGATATTTCCTCCTTGGATCAGTCAATTCTTGCAGATATCTTCCAGGTTATCCCCTCCGCATTCATTGGTGTTCCATCGAAATCTTTCAAGCCGAATGCGTGGGTCCTTAACCTGATCTTGAAGTCTTGCCTCCTCCCTAAATATGGATCATCTTCTCTTCCATCCTAGCCATTCTTGAAATTGATCTACGCTCTTTTCTTGGGATGCGAGATTAATTGGGCTCGCGTGATACTCGATAAGATGGACTCTTTCGAGTGTATACGCAAGACCAATAAGTCTGCGCATATTCCATATCCTTGTCTGTTGACCCTTGTGTTTCGTCATTTCTGAGTCCCTCTCCCTCCTGACGATGAGCGTCCCTTGGGTACTCCTCTGAACGCGACGGTCGTGAAGAAATCTCTAGCGGCGCTTCGTCACGTACAGAGGTCTACCACATCTGCTTCTCAGGCGACTCCCTCTGTTGCTGGTGCCCCCTCTCGTCCTGCTACTTTGGATGATGTCGTACGGATACTTCGTCGGCACGAGTCTCGCTTGGCTCGTACCGAGGAGGTAGTTTGCTGTATGGCTCATCAGATGGGCATTGATCTTCCTCCGTCCGTTTCTGAGGACGAGGAGATGGACGATGAGGAGCTTGACGAGCTTGTCACTTCTTTAGCCCGTGGCGATGAGGCCACTGCTGCTGCTGCTACATCTTCTGTTCCTGGTGTTGGCACCTCTACCGGTGCTCCAGAGACCTCTGCTGCAGTTGTTCAGACTTCTGAGCATGCTGCCTCTCCTGCTGACACTCCTGATGTGCCTGCTGATGTTGAGCCTGTTGCTGTTGCTTCCACACCTACCCCGAAGATCCCGTCTGTTGAGACACCTTTACTCCCTGCAGAGCCTGAGTCCACTCCGTCGACTGGACCCACGGAGACTGCAGATCCAGCCACTTCCTCGTGATTGTCAGTTTCGAGGACTCTCCACTACACTTCGGATGATATATTTTTTAGTGAGAGTATTTTGGGTTTGGATGGGGTTTGAGAGTTGTTTTGATGTATTTTTGAGCTTTCAGGGTTTCGGTGTTGGTTGTTTTGATACACTTTGGATGACGTTGCTGATGGTTATTTTGTTGTATTTTGATGTTGACGATGATGATGTATCTTTTGATGTTTATATCCATGGTCGTTTGTATTTTGATGTACTCGTTGGGATATCTCTTTGGATGTACTCATGATGTTATCATTTATATATATACATCGTCGTTCTCTTTGTCCTAATTCGTCGTGCACATTTAATATTCGTTCAATGCATATAATGTGTGAATATGTCGTTCGACGCATGAAAACTTGGTTAAATAGATTTAAATTCTAGAATTGTATAGAATTGTTTTCCATGCAAAAATTTAACCAAGAATATTGAATATTGAAGAGTATGTTTCTTTATTCAAGAAATGAATAATTATTTGGTAG
This sequence comes from Scilla litardierei, assembly GCA_030789695.1. NCBI lineage: Eukaryota > Viridiplantae > Streptophyta > Magnoliopsida > Asparagales > Asparagaceae > Scilla > Scilla litardierei. Next base: position 371,877,362 of record CM061142.1, read on the forward strand.
TTTTGATGATTTTTGATTTTTTTTGATAATGGACATTTTGGCACACCTTGATTTGATTTCCACATTTTTCCCTTGGTGTCAATTTGGTCCATCGTCATTGTCTACGACTCCCGATGTTAGATTTTCCATTTCCTAGTTGTTGTCGTTGTATGCCCCCCATTTTTGGGATAATGCCAAAGGGGGAGAGATAATGATAATAAATAGCGCAAATGAAAATTTAACTCAATTTCCAAGAATCTAGTTTGATATGTTAGATTCAGGGGGAGTTAAGATACATATAAGGATGTTCAAAATCCGATATTTCGAAAATTGATTCTCTTTATTTATCTTACTCATCTGATTGATGCAATTCATATATATTCATTTTGGAATTAATGTGTCATCAATGCAAGGGGAGTAAGTATTTTACATTTGAATCATTATTTTTGATTATTATTTATGTTGGTTTGTCATCACCAAAAAGGGGGAGAATGTTGAATATTGGACTCCCCGGATTTGGTTTTGATGATGAGCAAACATAAATAATCCATGAACTAACAATTTGTGAGCGCAGTATTGGAGATCGTCGCCAAATTCACGAGAACATTCAAAGCGACATCTCAACACTTCCCAAAGCTCGTATTCATGCCTAAAGCTTTGTTGAAGCTCTTGCGCCATTTTGGAAGTTATGAAGATTCAATCGAAGCTCTCGAAGACCGTTTATTAAGGTTTTATTTATAGTCTTTTAGCTTCGATATATAGAATGTTAATCCTTGAGTATATCTTACGTTTCTATCTTCATTACGCTCATTTCGTAGCTCTAGGATCCTTGCACAAGTTCATTCTAACTTCCTCGAAGCGTCGCGCTTCGATTCGGACTTGTATGTGCATGTTAGTTGGTACAAGAACAAGTACTGACCGACTAGATGGTGATCTAGTCGGTCGGCAACTGTTCTTGGACCGACTAGTTTGATTCCTTAATTTCTTGGACTTTACTGTTTACAGTTAGTCGGTCTACGTTAACTCACCGACCGACTAGTTTGTGAACTAGTCGGTCAGTGATGCTTCTTTGACCGACTAGTTGTGACTTACTGTTCATGCTAAAATTCTCATAAGCTACTGTTTATCGTTAGTCGGTCTAAGAACGTTTGGTGACCGACTAGTTGACAATTTAGTCGGTCAACTTTTGTTCTTGGACCGACTAAGTCACTTTGTACTTAGTCTAATTCTTTTTGCTCTTAGTCGGTCTACGTTCACTGACTGACCGACTAGTTGTGAAACTAGTCGGTCAGAAAGTCTTCTTGGACCGACTGGATTTCTAGGTCTGAATTTCTATCTCTTCTCAGATCCTCACTTAGTCGGTCCACGTTGTTTGACTGACCGACTAGTTGATGAACTAGTCGGTCAGTGATTGTTCTTTGACCGACTAATTCTCACAGATTTCTATCCGTTGGAGAATGACCTAACTTGTTTTTATGGGACCCTATAAATACGAACCTAGGTCATTTCTATCTAGGTTAGAGCTGCCATTAAGAGATTCATTGAGTTCTAAAGAGATAGCCATTCTCACTCTAATCTAAAGCTCTCTTCCTCACAAGAAACTCATTCTCTCTCATTTCTAGATCTAGAATCCATCTAGAGAGAAGGTTGTTCTTGGTGAGCTCTTCAAGCTATTGCTTGATCCAAGTCTCCAAATCATTCCTAGGCACCGATTGCTGGTCATTTCTTTGGTGCTAGGTCTTGGTGACTTCATCTTCCTCAAATCCTTCATTTCACCATTTGGGTAAGAAAAACTCAAGGTATAGGATTTTGTGGTAAGATTGTTTATTTCATATTAAACTCTTTAATATTGCTTTGTGATTCTCTCGGTTGTGAGAGAAGGTTGTGATCCCGGGTTGTGGGATTCACGTTTGCTATTGCATGTATGATTTGATCTTGTGAAGGTTTTTCACAAGATATTCATAGTGGAAATCTTGAGTTAGGGTTTCTAACTCAAGTATCCGGAGGGGATCCGGGTGGTTGGGACGTAGGATCACCGGGAACAAGTCGGGGAGACTTGGGTGGATCCGAACCCATTAACATCATTTGTTTGCTTTGTTAATTTTGTGTTGTCATTCAATTTAAGCTTCCGCAAATTGATTTGGTAGTTGTTTGCAATTTAATTTGGAATTATACTCATTATTATTTTAAAGTACTATTCACCCCCCCTCTAGTACTTGTGCAGTAGCTGGTAGGGCATTACATCCGGCTGGGAGGGTAATCTCCCAAGATTCTTCTGCAACTGCAACATCAACCCCCTCAGTTCGTCGAGCGAAGAATTGATATTCTTAAACTGGTTCGATGTATCCTGATTGAACCGAATCTGTCTGCTCATAAAGGTCTCCAATGTAGATTCAAGATTTGACTTTGGAGGAGCCGACGCAAAATTCTGCTGAGGTGGCCGGTTGTATTGATATCCCGGCGGCCTATAGGGCCCAGCTGGTATAAAGCCACCCTGCTGTTGGCTCTGCTGCTGCTGCTGCTGCTGCTGCTGCTGCTGCTGAGGAGGAGTTGGCCTCTAAAACTGCGGAGGTTACAGCCCTCTGCTTGGGTTTCCATATGAGAAACCTGGGTGATTCCTGGTAGTCGGATGTAACGACTGCTTTTCATGTATCTGGATTTTATATATTATAATATATGTTTTGGTGGATTTTCTCCTCTTGTGTGGTTTTCGTCTCCGTAGTTTTCATTTTCGATCGATTCGTCGTATTTTCTCGCTTCTTTCTTAGGATTGTCGATTTCGAAGTTTGTCACTCGTGACGGGCTTCATAACGGTCGTATCTAACTATTAGATCAAGCCTAGGAGTCTTAGGAATCGATCCCGGGGCCCCGCGCTCCGTATCGGTACTTTCTGTGCTCATTAGCCGGTGTAAGAAGGGCCACCGACCGACTAGATGACGATCCAGTCGGTCGGCAATCCTTCTTGGACCGACTAGTTAGCTTTCTAAATTTCTCAAGAGTTACTGTTTATCGTTAGTCGGTCTAAGAACGTTGGTTGACCGACTAGGTTGCAAACTAGTCGGTCAGCAATGCTTCTTGAACCGACTAACTCATCATATTATTTTTGTATCAGTTACTGTTTACTCTTAGTCGGTCTAAGAACGTTCATCGACCGACTAGATGCCAAACTAGTCGGTCAGTATTTGTTCATGGACCGACTAACTATAGAATCCTAATTTCACCTGTAGCTACTGTTTACACTTAGTCGGTCTGCGTTGGTCGACCGACCGACTAGTTGTCAAACTAGTCGGTCAGTGGTTGTTCTTTGACCGACTAACTAGTGCGGAAAACCCTAGTTTTGCCCTAGCCGCCAGCTTAGCCTATAAATACCCAACCCAAACGTTTTCTTCCCCTCCAACTCGACCCTAAACCCTAAAATCGCCCCCATTGATCCCCCACCTTCCTCCAAGCTCCATTGCTTCATTCCAAGCCCTAAATCCATCATCCAAACCATCCATCTACCCTATCTACCTATCATCTTCCCCAAAATCTCACCAAAACCCATCAAATCCCCAAATCCCCCAAAACCCTAGTTTCCCCAATCTTCTCCAATCTTCTCCAGATTTGATCCTAGGGTTCCCCGGAGTGTTCCTTCCGTCTCCTCTCGGTAAGAAATCGATCTACCGTTGTTTTTATAACTTATTTATAATTTTGGTGAAACCCTAATTAATTTCATGTGTTTGGTGTTTGTTTCCTCCTAAACAGCGATTTCCTCGTAGATAGCATCCGTGTGACAAGGTTGAACGTCATCCCCGGTGCTAGGCAAGTGAAACTTGCCACTTAGGGTTTAGGCCATGTTTTAGGCCATTTGCATGTTGTAGGCGTAAAAGAGGCTAGGCGACGAAATGATACTCGCCTAGGCGAAAATTGGGGAATTAGCTTGACAACGAAGCTAATTCCGACTTTTAGCATGTTGCACAATTACCATGTCATGTTTACTTTCAATTAACGGTACGCGAATATGTTCATGTCATTGCATTTTGCCTGTCACGTTTAATTTAAATTAACGGTACGCAAATATCTGTTCATGTCTTTGCATAGTGATTATTCATCGTGATTGCGTAGCGCACGCTACAATATTATATTCCTGGCTCGTGTTCCAGAAGCGAGCTTAGTGAGTTGGAAACCCCAACGCTCGACACATATGGGTGGGGTAAGAGATAAGCGGCCTGAGCCCCGAGTTGGCCTGATCCGCCACTCCGGCCAGCAGGTGGACTCTCTAGTGCACAAGTGATTAATAGTGATAGAGATAAGCGGCCTGAGCCACGAGCTGGCCAGCAGGTGGACTCTCTATGCACTAAGTGTTTACCAGTGACAAGTGATTTATAGTGGTAGAGATAAGCGGCCTGAGCCACGAGCTGGCCAGCAGGTGGACTCTCTACGCACTAAGTGATAAGTGATAAGTGATAAGTGATAAGTGATAAGTGTTAAATGATAAGTGATTAGTGATTTGGTAGCTTTTGCTACATTGTGCATGCTTGCTTCTCTTTTTAAACTGTTGCATCATGCTTAACTGCCATGTCATTACTTAATACTATAACTGCTAGGTTGCTAGATGCCTCACTTTCAGTTTCCTTGCCCAAGTCTTTTAGACTTGCTGACATGTGCCCTTTACTCTTTTGGGTGACACATGTTAGATCCTGAGCCCGAGTGCCTCGTTGAGGACGAGGTGTTTGCTGACGCCGAGCCCGAGCTTGTGTTTGACGGGGAGTACGTGGACACTGGGGACCAGTCCTAGTGTCTTCGTGTGTTTTACTTTTGTTAGACAGTTGTTTTGTTATTGGTGCGTGGCACCTATACTTTGCTTTGTTGTTGTCGTTGCTTTTGGTTGGCCTTGTTCTGGGCCTTTAGACTCTTTTCTTTTAGCCTGGTGGCTTTTCTGGATGTTGAACTTATTTGTGATGTTGGACAATATTTGTGAGATGTGGAATTTTATTTCAGTCTCTACTTGTGTTATTATTGTTATTCTGTTGTGGTTACAGGGACCTGTTTATGTATTGTGGACGCTTATCGGGTTTGGGGCTTCACAGCTCCACTCTCGTGCGGACCTTTTCACGTACTCGCCTCCATTTTAGGGAAGCGGGTCGTGACATCGGATGATGCCACTGGTTCCGCCCTTCTCCCTGGACATACTAAACAGTCTCGGATGTCTCAGCACCCTCATAGTGACCCTCAATATGAATGTATCTGGGGTCTGCATACTCCTCCCTGGGATGATAGGAGGTGCTGGGTGCCACTGGGATGGAGTCCAGGCGCTGCTCGATCCAGGCCACTTGCTTGCACAAGGTCTCAATCTGAGAATCCAAGTGAGTGGCGACCTTGACCTCGGGAGTCTGGGTCATGACTGTCTGCTCATCACTCCACTACTGGGTGTTGGCTGCCATGTGCTCCAACAGATCTATGGCCTCCTCGGGAGACTTATCCAATAAGGCGCCTTGCGCCGCAGCATCAATAATCATCTTGGTGCTTGGCTGGAGCCTGTTGTAGAAGCTCTGCACCAAATCCTAAGGCTGGATTCTGTGGTGTGGGCACTGGTGTTGGAGGTCCTTAATCCTCTCCCAAGCCTCGTAGAGCGACTCCTGGGGGAGCTGCTTGAAATTCGATATGGCCCCACGGATCCAGACCGTCTTTGATGGTGGATAAAACTTATCCACAAATGCGAGCACGAGCTTCTTCCAGGTAGTGAAGTCTTTGGGAGGGTGAGCTCTGAGCTAGTAGGAGGCCTTGTCCCTCAAGGTGAACGGGAACAGCCGCAGCTTCACTGCATCATCACTGACGTCCTTCGCCTTGAATGTATCGCATTTGGCCAAGAAGGAGTTATGGTGATGGTTGTGATTCTCGTGAGGATGCCCGTAGAAGGGATCCTGCTGCATCAGGTTTATCAACCCCGTCTTAAGCTCGAAGGTTGCCGCTGTCAGCTGCGGTCCAAGAATCGAGGAGTTATTCCCAAACATCGGTTTCATGTGGTCCCTGATGGACCCAGTGCGAGGAGGAGGAGGAGGAGGGTTCTCTCCCATCTGAGCAGATGGAAATGAACTTCTGCTGAAGGCTCTTAAAGCCCGGGCTGTCTTTTCGATCTCAGGATCGAACAATAACTCTCTAGTAGCCCCTTTGTGGCGGGTGTCCATGCACCAACAAAACTCAGAAGAACACCGTCGGTAGCATCGCAATAATAATAATAATTGATGGTAGGGTGAGAAATGGTAAGAATGCTAGCAAACTTTTCAAAGATAAAAACAAACTGAGATAAGAAACACTATTGTCGTCCCCGGCAACGGTGCCAAAAACATGACGCACCCGCAATCTACACCTAGGATCCACCTGGCGGTGTCACGATCGCCATGCGTAATATGGCTCCTAGGCTACTACTTCGGGCTCAATCCGCAAGCGGACGGTGTCAAGTTGTAGTATAAAAGATAGTCAAATCCCACATGGACGGTGATAGTGTCTGTGATAATCTCAGTCTATTTCTAAATCTGGAAGTAGTGTAGCGGTCGGAGTGAAATATTTGGGTTGATTGTTGTGGTTGTGTAATATAATAAAAAGGACTAGGGCTTTAGGGATCACCGCTAGGATCGTTGGGGGTGGATGTTGGATAGGTTCCTCACGTTGCATTAGGGCTAAGGAATTAATCCCCCAATTCGTACCACTCTCGTGGGTTAGAATTGCGGGGTATTTCGGTGGCTCTCGTTGACGCAATGGCGGTAGCCGTCAACGTAGCGGTATAGTTCGTCGATGGATCCCCTCAAGGCGCGAGCCGGGCATGGTCACGTGCCTTGATTGGATCCACCGATTTTCCTATTCGAATCCCTAGATACCCCTTAAGCACATCAATTCCACAGACCGTGGGCATGATCTCAGTACGGGTTATCTATGGATTCGGTAGGATCTACCGAAATACAACCCTAAATCCCTAATTCAATGTGGGGATCCAGATCTACATTTTCCCCCTAAAATCCTATGGTTCACCCATCAATATCGCAGAGGAAAACATTTTAGCAATAAGGCAATTAGGGCTAAAAATAATTTACAGGGAGAACGAACAAAGAACAGATCCAGAAAAGAATAGTAAACGCTAATCTTCAATTATAGATCCAGAAATTCACTACAAGAATTAATCTAAGAATCCGTACAAGAAATCGCTCTAGCTCTCTCCAAAAAAATTCCCCAAAACAAAACTCAGAATGAACCCCATACAGCCGAGCCCGCAATCATGAGCTTCAGCTACTGCACAGATCACGCGCATTGCGCGTTCAAAATCTTTCCAAAAATGCACTGGGAAGTGCCGGCCGAGTAGGCTACTCGGTCCGAGCATCAGCTGCTCGGTCAGAAATCCGACCCGTGTAGGCAAGCTGCTCGGCTGCTTGGAGATCTGGAAGCCAACCAATCCGTACCGAATAGTCCCTGCTCGGGCCAGGTAGGATCGGCTCGGTCTGGGGCTCGGGCGCTGCTCGGGTGTTGCTCAGGCTGTGAAATATGGGGCTATCTGACCGAGAAGATGAGCTGCTCGGTCCGGATCAACCCGTATCTACTGCTTCTGCAAAGTGACACGGCTCGGTCCGAGCAGCAAGCTACTCGGGCTGAGCATTTTCTGGGAAACTCAGTGTGCTGCAGCAAGGGGCTTCTCTCTCTTCTCTCTCTCTCTTTCTTCTCTTCCTTCTCTCCTCCAACAGCTCCGAGAACACGACGAACTCCTCCAGAGCCCTGCCAGCAAGCTCATGAGCGCGTAGGACGTGTCCATACCTAGGCGGGGGTCCAAATCGCTCCAAAATCCCTGAAAACTCAACATATACTATGAAACTCGAAATAACGTCAGAAATACCAAAATCGAAGTAAAATGTGGGATTTGGACGTGAAAATGACGTGCAATGCAATGGGAACGTGATATGAAAATGTTGTAAAATATGGACACATCAGAATGCAATGTCATGATGATATGAAAAAGGTAGAAAATATGGACACATCAATTATTAATGATTTGGGCACGAGTAAGCTTAAGCACAAAGAACTTGTTCAAAAACTTGAAAAAGGTTAAGAACAATCCTAGTGCAAAGGCCACTCATCCACATACGCATGTTCACTCCACACACCATGTCACCATAATGCTAGACCACCTCACTTGCATGCTAACCATGATATGAAGCATCATGCATTCATGTACGGTAAATAGGTTAAGAACGATAGCGCTAATGCTTATAATTCACACCATATTTAACACACACACACATCTTGATCACAATGCCTATTATGTTCCACACACACGCTTTGTGCACCATGATATGAAACATGTTAGAAATCATAATGATGTGATTTGGGTGCCTAAACATTTAAGTGTGCAAGATAGGAATGCTTAATTCATAATGTTATTAGAAAAATGAACGATTTCAATGATTATTCTCATATGCATAGGAAGCCAAATTCGAATCGAATTTGGGTTCTTAATATATGATTGTGTATGAACCCATTCTTTTTAGGGTGTCCACACTTTTCATAATTGTTCGTGTGCGAAAGAAGTAACAAAATTGCCGCAATTGTACAGTGTCGTATGCAGCGGGTGTCAAACACATGGAGGCAAAGGCTCAATCAAGGATTAGTGTAGAGTTATGTATATCTACGGGAATCGATGTCTCAAGAGTAGAGAGCGATGGAACAAAGAGAGGATTCTGTTATGAGAAAGAGCTAAGTCTTGTGAATCGTCGATATTGTTGGTCTTGAGCTAGGTGGGTCTTGTTGAGTATTGATTCCCCGGATTTGGTTTTGATGATGAACAAACATAAATATCGTGAACTAACTCTTTGTGAGTGCAGTTATGGAGATCGTCGCCAAACTTCTATGAACATCAAAAGCGACGTCTCGAGACTTCTCAAAAGCGCGTGATCGTATACTTGAAGCTTCGTTGAAGATCAAGGACCATTATTGAAGTCAAGAGATTCGAATCGAAGCATTTGAAGACTGTTCGTCAAGTTTTATTTATAGTCTTCTAGCTTCGTTTGATGATTGTTAAGCCTTGAGTAGGTCTTATGTTTTAATCTTCATAACGCTTATATCTTAGAGCTAGGATCTTATTAAAAGCCCATACAAACTTTCCCGAAGCTTCGCGCTTCATTTCACGGCTTTTTGTGCATGTTAGTTGGTTCAAGAAGAAGAACCAACCGACTAGATGGCAATCTATTCGGTCGGCAATGCTTCTTGAACCGACTAGAATGCCTTGACTAATTTCAGCTCATTCACTGTTTACAGTTAGTCGGTCCAAGAAGGTTCACCGACCGACTAGTTGTGAAACTAGTCTGTTAGGAATCCTTCTTAGACCGACTAGTTCTGTGTTCAGTTTTTCGCCTGAGCTACTGTTTATCATTAGTCGGTCTAAGAACGATTGTCGACCGACTAGTTGAGAAACTAGTCGGTTAGAATTTGTTCTCAGACCGACTAGTTCAACTTGATTTCAGCCTATACTATTTTGACTCTTAGTCGGGGAAAGAACACTCACCGACCGACTAGTTGTGAAACTAGTCGGTTGGCAAGTCTTCTTAGACCGACTAGTTAACTATTGTCTGAACTTCACCTTTTGGCTGTGAGGCTGTTAGTCGGTTCATGTTGATTCACCGACCGACTAGTTGATGAACTAGTCGGTCAGTGATCCTTCTTTGACCGACTAGTCTGCTTCAGAATAGAGCCGTTGGAGCATTAAATGCCACGAATTTTGCTCTCTCTTTCCTCTATCCTATATATACTTGAAGGGCTGCTTTCATAGCATTCAAGGCTGATATTTATTGAAGTTTAGAGATCAAAGAGAAGCAATTAATTCTCATTCAAAGCTCATTCATTTCACTCTTGAATCTCTCCCTCACTCTTATTTCAAAAGAGAGATTCATTGATTGTGAGCCTTCCAAGCCAAGAGCTTGATTCTAGGTCACCAACATCCTCCTAGGCTTCTATTGCTAGTCATCTTCTTGGAGCTAGGGTTTGGTGCCTTCATCTTCCCCAAAATCCTCTTTGCCCTAAATCGTAAGTTTTACTCAAGGCATAGGTTTTTGTGGTAAGCATTTCATATTTCAATTTACTTTGAATATAGCGAGTTTTACTCTCGGTTGTGAGAGTTTGTTTGTGATCCCGGTTTGTGGGAGTCACAATTTCATTTGTGTATGATTTGATCTTGTAGAGGTTTTCTACAAGTATTTCATAGTGCAAATTTGAGTTAGAGGTTTCTAACTCAAGTAGCCGGAGGGGATCCGGGTGTTTGGGACGTAGGATCACCGGGAACAAGTCGGGAAGACTTGGGTGGATCCGAACCCGTTATATCGTCTGTTTGCGATTGCATTTCTTTGTTGTCAATATTTACATTTCCGCATTGTTGGTTGCGTTTTCAAGATAATTTGGAATTATCTTCTTAATTATTTTAAAGTACTATTCACTCTCCCTCTAGTACTTGTGCAGTAGCTTCGTAGCGACTTTACCTTCTGTGGACACTCATGCTGACCCAGTGACCACCACCCCTCCTACAGAGCCTGCTGCTGCTACTGACCCTGCCTCTGCCTTCTGAGCTTGCTTGGAGGACTCTCCCTATGCACTTTGGATGATATATCTTGTAGTGCGAGTGTGGGTTAGGATAGATTGGGTGGTTCTGGAGTTTTGATGTTTATATGATGTATTTTGATGTATACATGTTTTGATGATACACTTGTGATGTATGCTCATTTTGATGTCCGGTGTGACATATGTTGTATGATGTGCCCCGATCTTAGGATCGTTATTATGTATATTGTCAGATGTATCCATTTTGTTATATATATATATACATCGTGTTGACTTTTACTTCAGTGTGCACATTATTATTTTTGTCTCTGACATTGACTTCATCGCTCAACGAATTTCTTGATTTAATAGAAATTTTTTCTATGGAAACATAGAATTGTTTTCCATGCACTTAATTCATCAAGAATGCTGATATTGGAGAGTATATTCCATAACTCAATACGTGAAATTAATTTGAGTTTTGATGATTTTATTTTTCGATTTTTGACTAAGGTCTCGTTGGCACGCTTTGATTTCGTTCGTATTTTCCTTTGGTGTCATTTGGACCGTAGTCGTATTCTACGACTCCCGTGCTTTTATTTGAAGCCATTGTTGTTGTCGTTGATCTCCTCCCACTCTTTTTGCTAATGCCAAAGGGGGAGAGAATTAATAATGACAATGTGCTAAATGATAATTTAAAGCAATTTTCCAAGAATCTAATTTGATATGTTAGATTCATGGGGAGTTAAGATATAAAAATGGATTTAGATCCTAAATTTCGATAATTGGATTCACATTTTATACTTTACTCGTCTGCTTGATGCTTATGAATATTATTGAATATGGAATTAACGTGTCATCAATGCAGGAGGAGTAAGTAATTTACATTTGAATCATTATTTTTTATTTTATTTATGTTGGTTTGTCATCACCAAAAAGGGGGAGAATGTTGAGTATTGATTCCCCGGATTTGGTTTTGATGATGAACAAACATAAATATCGTGAACTAACTCTTTGTGAGTGCAGTTATGGAGATCGTCGCCAAATTTCTATGAACATCAAAAGCGACGTCTCGAGACTTCTCAAAGCGCATGATCGTATGCTTGAAGCTTCGTTGAAGCTCAAGGACCATTACTGAAGTCAAGAGATTCGAATCGAAGCATTTGAAGACGGTTCGTCAAGTTTTATTTATAGTCTTCTAGCTTCGTTTCGTAGATTGTTAAGCCTTGAGTAGGTCTTACGTTTTAATCTTCATAACGCTCATATCTTAGAGCTATGATCTTATTAAAAGCCCATACAAACTTTCCCGAAGCTTCGCGCTTCATTTCACGGCTTTTTGTACATGTTAGTTGGTTCAAGAAGAAGAACCAACCGACTAGATGGCAATCGAGTCGGTCGGCAATGCTTCTTGAACCGACTAGAATGCCTTGACTAATTTCAGCTCATTCACTGTTTACAGTTAGTCGGTCCAACAAGGTTCACCGACCGACTAGTTGTGAAACTAGTCGGTTAGGAATCCTTCTTAGACCGACTAGTTCGGTGTTCAGTTTTTCTCCTGAGCTACTGTTTATCATTAGTCGGTCTAAGAACGATTGTCAACCGACTAGTTGAGAAACTATTCTGTTAGACTTTGTTCTCAGACCGACTAGTTCAGCTTGATTTCAGCATATACTATTTTGACTCTTAGTTGGCAAGTCTTCTTTGACCGACTAAGAGTCAAAATAGTATAGGCTGAAATCAAATTGAACTAGTCGGTCTGAGAACAAATTCTAACCGACTAGTTTCTCAACTAGTCGGTCGACAATTGTTCTTAGACCGACTAATGATAAACAGTAGCTCAGGAGAAAAACTGAACACCGAACTAGTCGGTCTAAGAAGGATTCCTAACCGACTAGTTTCACATCTAGTCGGTCGGTGAACCTTGTTGGACCGACTAACTGTAAACAGTGAATGAGCTGAAATTAGTCAAGGCATTCTAGTCGGTTCAAGAAGCATTGCCGACCGACTCGATTGCCATCTAGTCGGTTGGTTCTTCTTCTTGAACCAACTAACATGTACAAAAAGCCGTGAAATGAAGCGCGAAGCTTCGGGAAAGTTTGTATGGGCTTTTAATAAGATCATAGCTCTAAGATATGAGCGTTATGAAGATTAAAACGTAAGACCTACTCAAGGCTTAACAATCTACGAAACGAAGCTAGAAGACTATAAATAAAACTTGACGAACCGTCTTCAAATGCTTCGATTCGAATCTCTTGACTTCAGTAATGGTCCTTGAGCTTCAACGAAACTTCAAGCATACGATCATGCGCTTTGAGAAGTCTCGAGACGTCGCTCTTGATGTTCATAGAAATTTGGCGACGATCTCCATAACTGCACTCACAAAGAGTTAGTTCACGATATTTATGTTTGTTCATCATCAAAACCAAATCCGGGGAATCAATACTCAACATTCTCCCCCTTTTTGGTGATGACAAACCAACATAAATAATAATAAAAAATAATGATTCAAATGTAATTTACTTACTCCCCCTGCATTGATGACACGTTAATTCCATATTCAATAATATTCATAAGCATCAAGCAGACGAGTAAAGTATAAAATGTGAATCCAATTATCGAAATTTAGGATCTAAATCCATTTTTATATCTTAACTCCCACTGAATCTAACATATCAAATTATATTCTTGGAAATTTGCTTTAAATTATCATTTAGCACATTGTCATTATTAATTCTCTTTTTAGCAATATGATCATCTAAGAAATGGTGACGGACATCTATGTGTTTAGAACGGGAATGGCGTACCGGATTCTTAGAGAGACATATTGCACTTTGGTTGTCCACCATGATAGTGATAGTTGTGAAACTAGTCGGTTGGCAAGTCTTCTTAGACCGACTAGTTATCTATTGTCTGAACTTCACCTTTTGGCTGTGAGGCTGTTAGTCGGTTCATGTTGATTCACCGACCGACTAGTTGATTAACTAGTCGGTCAGTGATCCTTATTTGACCGACTAGTCTGCTTCAGAATAGAGCCGTTGGAGCATTAAATGCCATGAATTTTGCTCCCTCTTTCCTCTATCCTATATATACTTGAAGGGCTTCTTTCATAGCATTCAAGGCTGATATTTATTGAAGTTTAGAGATCAAAGAGAAGCAATTAATTCTCATTCAAAGCTCATTCATTTCACTCTTGAATATCTCCCTCACTCTTATTTCAAAAGAGAGATTCAATTATTGTGAGCCTTCCAAGCCAAGAGCTTGATTCTAGGTCACCAACATCCTCCTAGGCTTCCATTGCTGGTCATCTTCTTAGAGCTAGGGTTTGGTGCCTTCATCTTCCCAAAATCCTCTTTGCCCTAAATCGTAAGTTTTACTCAAGGCATAGGTTTTTGTGGTAAGCATTTCATATTTCAATTTACTTTGAATATTGCGAGTTTTACTCTCGGTTGTGAGAGTTTGTTTGTGATCCCGGTCAGTGGGGGTCACAATTTCATTTGTGTATGATTTGATCTTGTAGAGATTTTCTACAAGTATTTCATAGTGCAAATTTGAGTTAGAGGTTTCTAACTCAAGTAGCCGGAGGGGATCCGGGTGTTTGGGACGTAGGATCACCGGGAACAAGTCGGGAAGACTTGGGTGGATCCGAACCCGTTATATCGTCTGTTTGCGATTGCATTTCTTTGTTGTCAATATTTACATTTCCGCATTGTTAGTTGAGTTTGCAGGATAATTAGGAATTATCTTCTTAATTATTTTAAAGTACTATTCACCCCCCCCTCTAGTACTTGTGCAGTAGCTTCGTAGGGCATTACAGGTCTAACTTCTCAATCCAAGGATTATAGTCAATGATGATGACTGAGTCTTAATCATCGTCCTCTTGATGTGTAGTCGTGAGAGAGGACTCGGAGAATATGTTAGATCCCTATCGTTCCCCCAATGGGTCATCGGTCACTACAATTTAGGTGGTTCTAGTGAGTGTGCTCGATGGTTCGTCGGCACCTAGCACTATAGAATCAACCCTCCACGAAGGGCATCAAATCAAAACCCCAATAGGTTGTTGGTGATTAAGATTGTGTAGCTCGTTAGTAAGTGAGTTGAATTAGGTTCTCATCCAACCATATTCTTAGACTATAATCTCATTGGGATCGATATTTGGGGTGATCCATTATGCTCAATCCCTACAATAAGGCTCTACATGGCCCTAGCTAAGGGGAATACTCATTAATCATGGATGAAATCAAAAAAGAAGCATTCATAATGAGCTAACAATAAAATGAGCTAAAAATAACAATCCTATCAACCACAATAGCAATCGAGATTAAAGCTAAAGCAACTAATTAAAAGAAAATTAGGTCTTGCAAATATCCAATGAAGAACATCAAGAAGAAAACCCAGAAAATCTCCAGAAAAAAGACCAAAAAGGTAAAATTTCGAATCCAAATCTCCTTTCAACGTTTAGAGCCATTCCATATTAGAATACCGAGCACATAGCCGTGCCAAAATGTGGCACTGCCCTGTCAAACCTAATGGCCTATTTTTACAACATGCAAACATCATCAGCATGGCTGTGCCAACCGATCGGTACGACCGTATCAGTCGGTCCTCTGTGTCTTCAATGGATTCATTAGCAACAGGCGCACGGCTGTGCCACAGGACCGTGCAGCAGGGCCATGCCGCTAAATTGTCATCTGCCTCCTCCAGCTGATACTTTGGCACAGCCGTGCATGCACCAACATGGCCGTGTTGAGTCTTCTTCTCCTTCTATTAGCCTCCATGCTTGAACATACCTATTTCTCTCCACCATCTTCCTCCTTCGGTCTCTTTTTCACCGAGAATGCAACGTTTTGGGCACAACTACCTGAGACATGGAGAAAACATACCCCAAGCATCAAAGTGGACAAAAGATGGTAAAACAACAAAAAGGGTAACGATGGCACAAAATAAAGGGGGAAAATATGTGGGAAAAGGGCGGAAAAACATATATATATAATGTACTCAACAAATTTTCCCAAGCTAAACTCTTTATCGTCCCCGAGCAAGATAAGAAATGAAGGACATGGAGAAATTTACTGAGAAAATTCGGTAATCACCCTCTTAAACCACTCACGTGCATGCATCGTGTACATGACGGAGTCAAGGGTCATTTCAATCTCATATACGATATCAACCTAATGTGGCGGAGGACATGAACACCACTCTCATCATGGCATCAAGTCTAACACACACACCCTGGAGAAGTGCTAACCCCGAAACCTCTCCGATGGGGCTAGGTTAATAGAATTTAATTCGCATCCTATATGCGTGAAGGAAAAAATCCTAGTGGCATATCGTAGGATCCCAATCTCTATAAGGACGGCCATGTCAAGCTAGCTCCGCCTAACCCATGGTGACAGACATGTTTTTATAAATATTATGCATATAAACATATGTATTATTCTTTTCGTTCTTTTCGTTTTTTGGGCTTGGGTGATCCATGTAGCGAGATTTCGGCCAAAGACTCCTAACCCAGACGACTCTAGGGAATTGGGCCAAGACAGACCTATCCGGCCTACTCTCTCGAATCTCCTAAAACCCCGTTATTCTCATGCACTCTCTCGAATATCATATTTCGACGCGAATCTCCAATGCTTCTAGAGGTACAGAGACCTAGCTACTTGGCAAGATAAGGAGAACAGTGCACTTATTCTATATATTTTCTCTCTTTTTTGAATCATGTCATTGCACCATGCTAAAGGGAAAGACTAAGATATATTCAAGGCTAAATCGTATTGAGCTTAGGTATACTATATGCATCCAGAAAAACCAAAATTTGTGTATTCGGAGAGTCGAATAACCTAGTAACCTACCCTATGGGAGGAAAAAAATGTTGGCTAACCCTAACTCACGGATGCGTGTTAAAAATGAAAAAGTGAAGGAAGGAGTGTGGAAATCATGCCACCCAAAAGGTATCTAGGGTATATGTAGGAAAAATGATCCTTACTAAGTATGTACACAGCAAGTGCGGGAGCATGGTCTTCCTAAAGGGATCTATCATCAAACTTTACAAATGTGTAAAAAGAAGGTAAAAGAGGTGGTGGAGGATAAAAGAAAAAGGAAAGAAAGAGAAAATTGAAATAAAAAAATAGGAGGAACGGTCGCACAACCAATAAGGAAAAATAAAAGAGAGTGAAAAATAAAAATAGATTGGTCACTCTACCACATAAAAGAAAACCGAAAAGAATGGAGATTGGTCACTCGACCACAACAATAACGAGGAGGTAAATGGAACCGACATCAAACTGTAGCATTGCCAATCATCATCAATCATCAACATCATCATCAAGTTGACGGAACAGCAACATCATAAATCATCATCATCATCGTACGGAAAAACAACGACACCAACATGCAGACATAATTATCATCGATGACAAACAACCCATAACAGACCCACATCAACAACTGTTGGATCGCTTGGCACACCAAATACACTAGAGGGGTGTGAATAGTGTAAATCACGATGATATTGCAAAATTAAGAGTTAATAAAAATTTGCAATGAAAAGTGCGTAAATAAAAGATCACAATCCAAAATAATGCAAACGCAAACACAGAGATTTTTATCCTGATTCGGATCCTTCTGATCCTACATCCAGTCCTCTACCCCGTAGAGATTTGAATCAACTAAAATACTTGCTCCCCGTAAGTAATCAACATACAAAGATGCCAACACTCCCCGTGTTGCAAACTTGTATAATCTCTTCAACAAGAGATTCACCAAATAAAGTAAAAGAAAGAGTATGAAAAAATATCACATATAGCCTTGATAATTGATGGAATTATTGCGCAAGGTTGGTGATGGAATCTCCAAGGTTCAAGATGTGAATTGTGGTAGAACACTCATGGAAATTGGAATTCCTATTGTGACTGAATTTCTGCAGAGTTTTCCCTATGGAAATCTGAAAATCTCACTCTTTCTAGAGAGAGAAAGAAACCTTAAGATAAGAGAAAGTGAGAGAATTTTTGTGTAAAATAGGCAGGGGTCTTGGGGTCTATTTATATTCCAAAGAGGTAGTTTATGACCGTTGTACCACTGCCAAAATTTTCAAAAACATCTGAGCCGTTTTTGTCAGAATTAGTCGACTAGTTTTATGGAACGGTCGACTAATTAAGGCTGACTGGATAGAATGGAAGTTAAATTGTCTTTTCAAGAAGTGTAACTTCCTAAAATGGTAGGAAACTGTTTTAAAACGGCTATGAACTACTGTAAATGGCTATTAACTTCTAGAACTAGCCGTTAGTGGCAGTTCTATTTTCCACTTAATAAAATATAATGTTTTAATGATAAAGCATTAAAATAAAAGATTAGTAGACTAATAGGAAGTATTAGTCGACTAAAAATCTGAAATTCTAAGAAATGGTGGGAAAATGATCCTAAAGACTCTAGGATGGGTCTGACAAAGTTTCAGAATTTTCTGAATTTTTTAATATTTAAATTAGTCGATTAGCACTAGGGATTGGTCGACTAAGTGGAATTTTGACTTGATTTTTTGAAGATGAACCCTAAACGACTAAGATAGGTAATCATCAAGAATTTTACATTCTAAGTATATGCAAGTTAAAAAATAATGATTACATCACTTATTACAAGATACAAGATTCCTTCGATATGCGTCGTCTTGTAGTGAATGCTTCTTGCAACTGTGTTCTTGATGATGATCTTATATGGTAGTGCTATAATATCAGCATAGATAGAGTTAGTACATATAAAATGATATGTTTGTATCATCAAAACCATTTGAGGAGTTATGAGTTTCCAACATTCTCCCCCTTTTTGATGATTTTACAAACATTGAATATTATAATAATATGTGACTAACGAATATATATCAATGAAAAATTTGTCATGTATTTAATCAAATACTCCCCCTAAGGATATGCCTTATATGCAAGAGAGTATGTTTACATTTCATGTTTAAGATATACTATTATAATAATCATAATATAATAATATATAATAATGTTTACCAAAAAAAATTCTCCCCCTGTCAAATTAAAATACTGAAATTTCAGAAATTTATACAGAGAAGTCTCTGAAATTATATGATATTATGCTCTCCCCCTATCAAATTATACAAAAATGGGGTGACAGTACTAATTAGTCGGCTAATCAGTGTCATTAGTCGACCAAAAAATTAAATAACAGAATTTTTAAAATGGAAAACGAACTTCATTCATTCAAAGAAAGATACAGAGAAATTTGTTGACAGCAAATAAAAACAGTAGAAACCGGGATACACCAACCATACATGATTCAAACTAACAAACATACAACAAACTAGTCTTAATAGTAATTAGTTGACTATGCTACGGTATTAGTAGACTAAATGATGTTCATCCAGAGTTGTGCTTAATAGTCCGAGGATGATGGCGGCAGGAAACGAGACGAGGAAGGTGTGTATGGAGTCCAATTTTGGAGAGTACTTAGGATTTCGGCTTGGGTGAGTTGCATAGCCTCAAATCCTTTCTCCATATCCCTCCTAACATTGCCGAGATTGGTCTCAAAACCACTAAGATGTTCTTGGACTCCTCCGAAACCGAAATTGATATCCTCACGAAGTTTGTCAATTTGGTCTTGGAGGGTAGGCCGTGACGGAGGCCTAGCATAAGGGTTGACGGTTTGCTTGCGTCGACGTGAAGGAGGGGTGACACGTTCGGGATCGGCTTCTTCTTCTTCGTCTTGGGGAGGAGGAATAGGTGAGAGAACCATATGGTTGACGACAGAGTTATCGAATTGTTGAGGATTGAAAATTGAAATTTCATTCTCCAAGTGAACACGAAAGTGTTGGAGAATTTGGGTGATGACACAAGGAAGGAAAATATGTTGCTTGATTGGTTTAACCAAGACAAACATAATGGTGCTTGCGCAATCCACTTTAATCCCTCCCATAATGACATAGAGAGCCCGACTACAGGTCTCATTAACATAATTGAGGGAGCCACTCTTGGGGAGAAGATTGTAAGTGATGATTTTGAGAAGAATGCAAGGAATGGGGTTCAAGGCTTTGGCGGGCATGCCAATCCGAAAATTGGTGCTTACACGATTGATAAGTTCGGGATTAACCATGGAGGTTTGGCCAAGGAAATTGTGCGGACACGAGGCAAATGGGGGATTTCGGCAATGGAGTCATAATCAAGATGGATGTTGATGCCTTTCACTTTGGTATCAAGATAAATAATTGCCCCATTCTCTACCACCTTCATATTGGTAAAGAATTGTTTGACAAGAATGTGGTAATATGGAATGACATTACACCATAAATGAAATAGAGAAACGGCATCGAGAAGATGATGGATGTTGAGATTTTGGATTACAGTGTCGGATAATTTAATGGCTCTTTCGGGTAAGAAAGTCGCCTTTTCGACGGTGGCGACCGGATTTGGGCGTCGTTGATGGAGAGGATTGGAGGATGAAGCCATGAGGGAAGGATGAAGTTTTCCTACTGAATACTTATGAACTTTACTTCTAAAACCGAAAGATTTGAGAGAGTATTGAGATAATGGCTTTCTCATATGAGGAGGAAGAAGAAGGAGTGTATGTGTATTTATAGAAGGGATTGAAGAGGGAAATTTGAATTTGAATCTTCAAAAGACAATGTAATAACTCCTACAAAGTTATGAAAACGTTTCCTAACTACTGGGAAGAGAAACAGATCAAAACAGATAAAAAATTAGTTCAATAACTGCGCAGAAAACGGCTCTGGAATTTCATGTTCTTCAGCGATTAGTCGACTAGGGCGACTTATTAGTCGACTAATTAATAAAGGGAGCTGGGCAGTTTGAAATTAAGAGGCAGAAAAAATTCAAAATTTTAAAGAATAAAAAATGTTTTCGGTCAAAAGGGTGATGCCTTTGTGCCTAGGGAATAACCAAAAAATTTTAGAGAGGGTTGACTAAACAGTAGGCTTGTACTTTGTGTCAGGGATAGGTGTAAGAAAGGGCAATGTCCTTTTGTACTTAGTACTTGCAAAGTACTTGTAAGAGGGAAATTTCAAAAAATTTGAACTTGGAAGTGTTGTTATGAAGATATTTGGTTTTGACCGAAATAAAAAAAATTTGAGAGAAAAAAATATATTTAATATTGAATTTTTTTAAACAAGTCGTATATATAATTGATTCTGGAGTATTAGTCGACTAATATATGTGATTAGTCGGCTAATTAATATATGAATAAATTCGAGAAAATCCAGAAAAATCATAAAATGATAATAACTTCATATATAACTATACTATATGGTTAAAAAGCTGTTTCACTTATAATACCGAGTTCTCTTCTTAATTTAAGAAAAGTCTCTTCCTTAAGGGGTTTAGTAAGGATATCAGCTATTGATTCTTAGTATCTATATACTTAAGAATAATATCACCTTTTTGGACATGGTCATCCAAGAAGTGATGTCGTATATCTATATGTTTAGTGCGTGCATGATGTACATGATTTTTAGATAGATTTATAGCACTAGTGTTGTCACACATTATAGGACATGTGTCACATTTAATGCCATAATCTAAAATTGTTTGTTTCATCCATAAAATTTGTGCATATGCTAAACCAGCGGCAATGTATTCCACTTCTGTTGTAGATAAAGAAACAGAATTTTGTTTCTTACTAAACCAAGATACTAATGCATATCCTAAAAAGTGACAAGCACCACTTGTACTCTTACGATCAGATTTGCAACCTGCAAAATCTGCGTCACTAAATGAAAATAAATCAAATGAACTTGATTTTGGATAATATAAGCCAAAATCAGATGTATGTTTGATATAGCTAATTATCCTTTTGACCGCAGTCAAATGTAATAATTTAGGATCAGATTGATATCAAGCGCATATATACACAGAAAACATAATATCCGGTCTACTTGCGGTAAGATAAAGTAATGATCCAATCATACCTCGATATAATGTTTGATCAACATTCTTACCATTTAGATCCTTGTCAAGATTTGATGAAGTACCCATTGGAATACACTTTTCTGCAGAATTCTCTAATCCAAATCTTTTGATGAGTTCCTTTGTATACTTACTGTGATATATAAAAATACATTCCTCATTTGTTTGATTTGAATTCCTAAGAAGTAGGTCGATTCACCCGTATGACTCATCTCAAATTCATTCTGCATTTCCTTAGAAAATTCTTGACAAAGAGAATCATTAGTAGAACCAAAAATTATGTTATCAACATATATTTGTATAATGATAACATCAGAATCTATATGTTTGGTAAATAACGTAGATACTATTTTTCCAATAGAATAACCAGATTTTAACAGAAAGTTTTTTAATCTTTCATACCATGCACAAGGTGCTTGTTTTAATCCATATAATGGTTTCTTTAACTTGAAAACATGATTATCGAAACTTTCATGTTGAAATCCTGGTGGTTGTTCTACATAGACTTCTTCCTTTATAATACCATTCAAAAATGCGGTTTTAACATCCATTTGATATAACTTAAAATCCTTATAACATGCATATGCTAGAAGCATTCTAATTGATTCTAATCTAGCTACAGGAGCATAGGTTTCATCATAATCTATGCCTTCTCCCTGATAATTACCTTGTGCAACTAATCTAGCCTTATTTCTAACTACTTGTCCAGATTCATCTAATTTGTTCTTAAATACCCACTTAGTACCAATTACAGGATGATCTGAAGGTCTAGATATTAATTCACATACATCATTCCTTTTGAATGGATTAAGTTCTTCCTGCATTGCTAAGATCCATGAACTATCTTTACATGCTTCAATAACATTCTTTGGTTCAATGGATGAAATAAATGCAAAATTAGTCATTTGTTCAATTTGTGATCTAGTTCTTACTTTATCAGAAATATCTCTAATAACTAAATCATGTGGATGATTAGGAATTTCAACAAATGCTTTAGGAAGCCTTGTATTTTCAGGTATAATCTTAGGAATGGGATTATTAGTATCTTCATCATTTAACTTAGTGTTTTCTAAAGAACTAATGATATGAATAGAATCTTCTTCATCTAAATGTGTAATAGGTGTATAATTTTCATCGAAATTTACATGAAGAGATTTCTCAATACATAAGGTTCTTTTATTATAAATCCTATATGCTTTACTACGTGTAGAATATCCAACAAAAATACCTTCATCGGATTTAGAATCAAATTTATCCAATCAATCCTTAGTATTAAGAATAAAGCATTTACACCCAAAAATAAGGAAACACATGGAATACGATCATAAAACAGTTCAAAACAAGTTTTATTCATTTGTGGTCTTACCAAGATTCTATTTAAAACATAACATGCAGTAGCGACGGCTTCTACCCAAAAATACTTTGGTAGATTACTATCGCATAACATGGTTCTAGCACATTCTTGTAATATTCTATTTTTCCTTTCAACTACACCATTTTGTGGTGCAGCTCGAGGAAAATAGAAGTTATGTGTTATACCATGTTTATTACAAAATTTTGTAAATAATTCATTTTCAAACTCTCCTCCATGATCACTACGAATATTAACAATGGTTGAAGATTTTAAATTTTGAATTCTATTACAAAATATTGTGAATTCTTTATATGCATCTTTCTTATGCTTTAAAAATAATGCCCAAGTATATCTTGAATAATCATCAACAATTACAAATGCATATTTATTCCCATTTAAAGAAGCTACTCTAGAAGGACCAAATAAATCTAAATGTAAAACTTCAAGAGGTCTCTTTGTAAAAGTAGCATCTTTTAATTTGAAGGATGATTTATGCATCTTACCTTGTTGACAAGCATCACAAAAATGTGAATGAGGAAAAGATATATTAGGCATACCAGAAACTAACTTATGTTTTGAAATACGTGCTAGATGCTTAAAGTTAGTATGTCCAAAATGTTTATGCCATAATAATGTGTTATCTGTTAATGCTAATAAACAATGATTATTTGAAGATACTTTCATGCATAGTGTATATATATATTATTCTTACGATTACCTTGGAATAAAATATTAGACATATCTAAATCATATATAATGCATGCATTCTTTTCGAAAACTATTTTAAAATATTTATTGCATAATTGAGAAATGGATAAGAGGTTGTGTTTCAAACCGTCGACGAGGAGCACGTTTTCGATAATTGGCTTAGTTGGATCACCAACTATTCCGATGCCAATTACTTTACCTTTGTTGTTATCACCAAAAGTAACGGTGCCACCATCTTTGAATTTGTACGGTTGACAGAAGTTTGATGTTCCCGGTCATGTGTTTAGAACATCCACTATCTAGTATCCATCTTTCTTTTATGGGTACCTGAAAGATAAACAATAAATATTGGTACCCTTTTATATGGGTCGTTAGGATTAGTCCTTAGGAAACCAAACCCAAGTGGAATTTGGTTTCTTCAAATAGTTAGAAGAAAGAATAACATTTTGCATAAAGTTGGATATATATAAATCCTTATCATATAAGCAAATGTCTTCGGGAATCCAAATATTATGCATAATTGTTTTCTTAGAAAATGTAAGAAAATTTGTCTTCTTTGGAATATGAATAATATCCTTTTTCAAAGAATCAATTTTCTTAGTATTAATAAATACATGCCTTTTCTTTTCTAAAATGTCATTACCAAAAATATCGGATTTGGGAATATTATTATATCCCAAACCTTTTCTATGATTAGCAGGATGTTGTATTCTAAGTAAATCATCGAGATTATTCTTTCCTTTATTGAATTTGCTAATATTAGAAGACTTGTTATCATATTTCAATTTTAAAAAAGAAATATCTTTATCTAAAGTAGAAATACGTGTAATCATATTATGATTCTCAGATTTGAGAATCTCATTTTCATGTATTAACTTAATATTTTGAGAAGATAATGAATCTTTCTCAATTTTAATACTATCAAAAGAAGAAGATGAAGAGGTTAGTTCTTGATGAGAAAGAACTAATGTCTTATGTCGAGAATTCAATTTCTTGAATCTCATATATAAATCATTAAAGGCTTCTAGTAATTCTTCATTATTTAAAATACTTACCTCATAATCATCTTGTGCCATAAAGCACATATGGGCATTTTCTTCATTTGATTGGTCGTTGACTTCTTCTTCTTCACTGAAGATGAAGAGTCTCATGTTACTGCTAGTGCCTTCTTTCTCTTATCGAACTTCTTATCTTTTCTGAAGTTGAATGTTCTTTATTTAGGCTTAAGAACTGGACAATCCTTTTTCATATGTCCTAGTCTGTTGCATTGAAAACATAAAGAAGCATCAGTAGTTTTAGGCTTAAAACTTTTAAACTTACCTCTTCGTAGAAACTTCTTGAAGTTTCTAGTTATTAGTGTCATGTCTTCATCGTCTATATCTGAGTCATCGGTGTCTGATGAAGCGGCGAAGGCAAGAGTTTTCTTCGTTGAATCTGTTTGTTCTTTACGATCTTGAAGTTGTACTTCATAGGCCATCAAATTTCCAACGAGGCTTTCAACGGTGAGTGTTGATAAGTCAATGGCTTCTTTTATTGATGTGGTCTTTCTTTCCCATTTTGGTGTCAAGGCACGATGGATCTTCCGTACTTTTTCCGTTTGAGAGTAGGTTTTGCCAAGGGCAATTAAGGAGTTGACAATGTCGGTGAAACGAGTGATCATTTCTTCAATTGGTTCATTCTCCTTCATTCTGAATAACTCAAACCTGTGAACAAGAACAGAGATTTTAGTTTTCTTAGCTTTATTAGTTCCTTCATGTGTTACCTGGAGTGTATGCCAGATGGCATATGCTGTTTTGGCCTAGGAAACACGATTGAACTCATTTTTGTCCATAGCGCAGAATAGTGCATTCATTGCTTTGGAGTTGCGGGTTGCATCAGATTTGTCGTTTGTGGTCCATTGGGCATATGGAGTTGTAGGCTTCTCGTACTGAGTTTCCAACATGTTCCAAAGTTCGTAGTCGATGCTTTGTAGGTAGATTGTCATCCTTGTCTTCCAATAGAAATAGTTGGAACCATTGAATAGTGGAGGCCTTGTAGAATTCCCTTCTGGAAATTGTGATGAAGACATTGATGTGTTCGTCGGATAGGTGTAAGCCATCTTAACCTTGCTCCTATACCAAATGTTGGATCGCCTGGCACACCAACTACACTAGAGGGGGGTGAATAGTGTAAATCACGACGATATTTCAAAATTAAGAGTTAATAAAAATTTGCAATGAAAAGTGCGGAAATAAAAGATCACAATCCAGAATAATGCAAACGTAAACCCAGAGATTTTTATCCTGGTTCGAATCCTTGTGCTCCTACGTCCAGTCCTCTACCCCGTAGAGATTTGAATCCACTAAAACACTTGCTCCCCGCAAGTAATCAACATACAAAGATGCCAACACTCCCCATGTTGCAAACTTGTACATTCTATTCAAAAAGAGATTCACCAAATAAAGTAAAAGAAAGGGTATGAAAAAATATCACATATAGCCTTGATAATTGATGGAATTATTGTGCAAGATTGGTGTTGGAATCTCCAAAATTCAAGAAGTGAATTGTGGTAGAACACTCTTGGAAATTGGACTTCATATAGGGACTGAATTTCTGCAGAGTTTTCCCTATGGAAATCTGAAAATCTCACTCTTTCTAGAGAGAGAAAGAAACCTTAAGAAAAGAGAAAGTGAGAGAATTTTCGTGTAAAATAGGCAGGGGTCTTGGGGTCTATTTATAGTCCCAAGAGGTAGTTTATGACCATTGTACAACTGCCTAAATTTTCAAAAAAATCTGAGCCGTTTTTGTCAGAATTAGTCGACTAGTTTTATGGAATGGTCGACTAATTAAGGCTGACTGGATAGAATGGAAGTTGAAGTGTCTTTTCAAGAAGAATAACTTCCTAAAACGGTAGGAAACTGTTTTAAAATGGCTATGAACTGCTGTAAACGGCTATTAACTGCTAGAACTAGCCGTTAGTGGCACTTCTAAGTTCCACTTAATAAAATATAATTTTAATGATAAATCATTAAAATAAAAGATTAGTAGACTAATAGGAAGTATTAGTCAACTAAAAATTTGAAACTCTAAGAAATGGTGGGAAAATGATCCTGAAGACTCTAGGATGTGTCTGACAAAGTTTCAGAATTTTCAGAATTTTTTACTATTTAAATTAGTCGGCTAGCACTACGGATTTGTCGACTAATTGGAATTTTGACTTGATTTTTTGAAGATGAACCCTAAACGACTAAGATAGGTAATCAACAAGGATTTTAAATTCTAAGTATATGCAAGATAAAAAATAATGATTACATCACTTATTACAAGATACAAGATTTCTTCGATATGCGTCGTCTTGTAGTGAATGCTTCTTGCAACTTGTGTTCTTGATGATGATCTTAGATGGTAGTGCTATAACATCTGCATAGATAGAGTTAGTACATAAAAATTGATATGTTTGTATCATCAAAACCATATGTGGAGTTATGAGTTTCCAACAACAACGACAAACACAAGTGTAAGGACATCGGCTATGAGGAAGACACTAGAAGGGGGGTTGAACTGTGTTTATAAAATTTAAACGATAGTTATACCAATTTAAATCCCTAACCAACAATAAATACAGAAATATAAATTAATCCGAAATGAAACAAGCTAACACAAAGGATGTTTCAAGGGTTCAGATTACCCAAGTCCAATCCCAACTGGTTCCCGATAATCCTACGCCCATTCCACACAGATATAACTAGATACTCCAGTTAGAACCCTAACTTGAGGTTTCCTTTAAACCAACTTGTAGTAACCCTACAAGTGTAATCGAACAACAATCGATGTCCTTGTCTCCTACAACTTGGGATCAAGCAAACCCACTCTCACAAACCACGAGTGAAATCGAAATACGAGATAATGAAATTCGAAATGAAAAACACTTACAAACACATATGCCTTGAAGTAGAACTTGAAGGAGAAAGTTTGTGTGTGTTGATCTCTTCAAATAAGAGAGTGAAGCCCTTTCTCTTGTCACCACCAAATGCTTTGAGGATATCAACTTTGATTCTAGGTTGGAGAGCAAGAGAGAATGAAATTCTAGGGCTTGGAAAGAATTAAGGGCTTGAGAGCTTAGAGATGATATCAATGAAGTCTTAATGGTTTCAAGAAGTCTTAATGGTTTCAAGAAGTCTCCAATGGAACAGTAGGGGACCCTTTTATAAGTTCTCTAAACCCCTCAAGCAAAATACCCAAAACACCATTTGAAATCAATCTGGAATAAGCCAACGAATAGAAAATATGTGCCAGATAGTCGACTGATGAAGAACTCACAGGCGCCTGTTGTAACGTGTCAGAGGGTAGGTGAGAATTCAAACGGTAACTTACCACGTAGGACAATCAATTGATGATGGTCTAACAGGCGCCTGTAAATCAACAGGCGACGAAGATACATTCTATATGCGACTGACATTCTAAGTGAGTAAGTGGTGAAAACTCAAGAATTATTAGGAGGACAGGACATGCGACTATAGAAGCATATACAGGCGACTGTGCCATGGGCATGCGTTGTAAAACCTTCTTACATTACCTACAGAAGCAAGTGCAAAAGTTGTCAAAACTTGGGAAGTTTGACAAGTTGGGACATGTGACTGTAGAAGCATATAAAGGCGACTGTACCATGGGCAGGCGCCTAAAAACCTTCTTACATCGCCTGCAGATGCAAGTACAAAAGTTGACAAAACATTTGAATTCTAAGCTAGGATTGACAGTCGACTATTTAACGAGTCACATGCGCATGTAGCTGGACAAGCGCATGTACATAGTACAACAGCCGACTGAAGAGATTAAATAGCAGAAAGCCCAGAATAGCAAGAGAAAAAGTATGTGCATAACAGATGACTGGAGAACAAATCTCAGGCGCCTGTATAGAGACAGGGGCCTGAAAATCGTTCAGCAGTGCCTGTTAGAACTCCAAAATGCACATGCTTGAGAATTAATAATTGGAGGCCTAAGAAATGAGTTCTAAAGATTTCC
The DNA here is from genome assembly GCA_030789695.1 of Scilla litardierei. Classification (NCBI taxonomy): domain Eukaryota; kingdom Viridiplantae; phylum Streptophyta; class Magnoliopsida; order Asparagales; family Asparagaceae; genus Scilla; species Scilla litardierei. The sequence continues at coordinate 371,905,886 of CM061142.1, forward strand.
TAGGGTAGAATGGAAGATGTGTGTGTGCTCCAACATAATTCAACTTCTAAGCTACATTCTAGAAAGAAAGAAGAAGAGAATAAAAGAATACATTTGCTTTGCCTCTCTTCTTTCTATTGGAAGATCGTGATGACTTCTTGAAGGTACAATCTTCATCTTCGATCATCCAATCCACTTTATGAGTTTTGATTGATCTTTGAGTGACATCCATTGCTAATTGATCTTCATGATATGCGTAGGCAATGGATTAACTGCAAGTAGGGGATTAGCCACAAGTATTTATGTTTGTTCATCATCAAAACCAAGTAGGGAAAGTCCAATACTCAACAACAAGCCCCTGGTACTTCGACGCAAAACTGACAGACTCCCCCAAGCTATGTGAGATAAGAGTGAAACATCTCCCACAAACTTATAATACAGATTGCCCTCAATTTGTCTAAGTGATGCCTATATGGTAATGGAATGAGGCGGGGAGGTAACACTCATCTCCACCCTCAGGTGGAGGCTGGGGGGATATCGGGGTCGTTAAAGTGATGCTTGCTGATATGCCATTGAAGCATGCTCTCAAGAACACGCTCTACACGACCAACCCTTGCGTCAGAATTCAGGTACATTGGATAAAAAATGGGCTCATGGGCAGTGCCTAAAGGTCCTCCCACCTCAAAGTGTGTATGGAGTGACATGGGATGAACTCGAGGAATGTCACTTTCCATTGCAGCAGGGTGCTGGACTCGGGCGATGTCGGAATCAAAGAGCCAGTTTGTGGCCGCATCTACTCAGGAGCAGATGGGGTTGGGGAGGTGGATATAATCAGTGTGTATTGTCCTATATAGTCAAACATACCCCTCTGCTCCTTGTGTCCTAATCATGGACATCCTAATTAGTGCATTCGTATCTAAGGATGTTGGGCCATTGGGTTTGCAGAGGTTTTCAGGAAGCGCTATGTGGAAGGGTGGTTGTTGCACAATGATATAATGAGGCTGCCATAATAGAACTCTCCAGTCTAGGTGGTGGTGACCTTTATAAGTTTTCCCACCAATCACTTTGAACTCATGATCGTAACTGGGAGAGGAAAGGCCAGTAGATGGGTTGTATCGCTGCGGCTAGGTCATAAGCCAAATGAAGAAGAGCTCGGTGTACGTTACCGCCCCACTATCGGTCCTAGCAAAGATGGTACAAGCCATGACCTTATGTGCAATGTGAAAATATGGGTGGACAATGGATGAGGCCTTATTCATCCTCGTGGCATACTCTCCCGAACCCGTGATCTCTCACCAAAATGTCCCCGTGTTAAATCTGTGAGGGTGTGAGTGTTCGTCTAGGCTTATGCTACCGTTAATGCGTCAATAAATATGTCATCCAGCTGGTGAAAAGTGAGTTCCCTATCCACATTCCATAGTCGAAACGAAATTCCATCTTCTGTGCAGTGGATAGAACTCAAAAATTCTAGGGTCTGGCGAATATAGGTCTCGTCATGCACGTGTAGAATAGCAATCCAGCCTATGTTGGTGAATTTGGTTTCATCGCCCTCTAAAATCTCCATGGAAAGGAGGGTGTTAAGAATTGTGCATTTTTTCGCCAACATTAGACGGAGGTGGCGTGTAGCAAAAGTCGTTCAGTGCAATGCATCCTTAAGAACTTTCCAGTATAATGCAACCGTATGTGGTGCAACAGGTAGAGGTGGAGGTGGTTCCATGCCCTTTCGGGGGAGGGGTTGTCTGCCAGTGGAGGGTGGAGCAGGTCTCTTCGGTCTCATAGTGTGTGGAGTGACATGAATGAGATGCAAGACACACACTAACGCAATAACAAGAGAAATAGCAACAATAATTCTATGCAAGAAAATTTAGGAAGAGGAAGGAGTTCACCTATGGTTAATGAAATCTTGAAGGATATCCTCCTTCAGTGGCCTCCTTGAATTAGATCAAGCTCCCCCAAGTTTTTCTTCACCCTTGATGTTGCCCATTTGGTTGGATTTTGGGTGAAGGTGGTTTGAAATGAGGCTAGGGTTTGGTCGAGGATGTGTGATCTTGGAATTTTGAAGCGATTTGTGGAGGTTTTAGGGTTGTTGGCTGTAGAGGAAGGAAGAGGATGGATTTTGGGATTATGGGTAGGAGGAAATTTTTGGGTTTGAGTTCTGAAATGTGAGAGCGCACGAATGGAAAGAAGTGTGGGATCATGTGGACGACAGACAACACTAGAAGGGAGTTGAATAAAGTTATCACGAATAATAAAATTTTTTGTGTAATTAAAAAAAATCATTCTACAAGTTGTCTAAGTCTCAAATTGAGTTGCCTTGAATTTGTACTTAATCAACAAAATAGTAAGCTTGAATAAAATATGCAGCCGAACTAAAAATTCAAGCAATAAATAATAACTCAAAGAGAGAGATCACAGCACAAACAGAAGGAATTTTAACCTGGTTCTGCCCAACATTGGGCTACGTCCAGTCCCCTACTCACTTCGGGATTTTATCCACTATATTGCAACACGCAATACAAGCACCTAGCTACCGTCGCTACGAATTTCCAACACCTAGTTATTACTAACTAGGATTTCCATGCAAACACTTAGTTTCCACCAACAAGGAATCCCAACACACTTTCCCTTATAATTACAGGAATTACAATGACAAGTCTTCTCCAACGACTTCACAAAAAGATATGAAAAGAAGTACAATGATTTCCTATAAGCCAATAGTGTATATGTGTAACGTGGCTTACGAAAATCTATGATTTTGATCAAATGAATGATATTTGAGTAAAATACGATTTGACAAAAACATTTGTCTTGAAAATTGATTCTCTAAAACTTGCACTTGGGCTTTAGAGATCAATAGTCAAGTATTTTAATCTTTGACAAAAATAGAACTTTAAAACTTGCACAAAGATAAAAATAATCTCAAGAAAAAAGCGCGTAAGCTTGGAGATCAAAATAAACAAGTGTTTAAAAACAAAAGGCTAACAAAAACTATCTGAGAATGATCTTTAATAAAGATTAGCACACAAATTGAAACCGTGGCCTTTTTGAAATAGAACACAGAAAATAAAGCTTGAAAGCTATTTGCACTTGGGCTTTAGAATATGTTTCAAATAGAGTGTTGTTTTTTAAACTTCTACAATCCCATATATTTATAGGCAAATAGAAGCTTAAAATCTGTCCAAAACAGCTTGAAATTAGTTCCAAAAGTCAACTCTAACGGCTAGCAAAAATCAAGGCAGATTTCCAAATCTATCACAAGTTGACCAGATAGTCGGCTATCCTCCCAGATAATCGGCTATCACGTCCAGATAGTTGGCTATTTTATCAAATAGTCGGCTATTATTTTGACAGAGAGTTTTGGGAAAATCTCTGGCAGAAATAGTCCACTATCAGTCCAAAATAGTCGGCTATTTTAGGATACATTAATATATATACTTAAAAATACTTCAAAACAAATTTATAAAAATTATATTAAAGAAATGTGTTAAGTAATGTATTTTTAAAAAAATTTCAATGATTTTTTCAAGTGTGTGTGTATATAATAAACTATGGATTTACAATTCTACGCAATTTTCACACAAACACAACTTTAGCTCTTCATCTTCATTCTTGATCTTGAGCTAACTTCCATTGCTCCAAATTCTTCATTTGATTCACAATTTAAGATCATCATCTGCTTCATTTTGTAGCATTCTTGATCGTGGCTTTAAGTTCTCCGATTTGCGTCACAATGGCTCCAAATTTATAAAATAATCTACATAAACTAAAATGAAATCATTAGTCCATATATCACATGTGCATATCATCAAAATCCACTGGGGTGGGTCTCAATATCCCAACACACTCCCCCTTTTTGATTATGAGAAAAAATGATATAAAATTAAAAATGATATGAAATAATAAGGTAACTTATGCTCCCCATGTAGAGATGCTTGAGCATGATCGCTATGGATAGGTTACTCCTCCTGCATCAAAGCAAGTTAGCAATAAGTTTTATACTTGCATGATTTCCGTATTATTTTCAACTCAAGTATATTATTTTATAGGCATTGTGAGCTTATTCTCTTCACCCCCTTTGTCATATCAAAAAATATATTTATATACCAAGTCAAAATTGGTACCAAGTGTGGTTTATATGATAATTTGTAAAATCAATACCTAGTGAAATAAAGAGTGACAAAGGTGAGGTAGCATTATATAGGATGTCTCAAAAAATATTCAAGATTGTTTTGATTCTCCTTTGCTTATGATTCCTAAATCTTGATGAAGTTTTGAAAATATTCCCATCTTCAAAGGCTTCGTGAGAATATCTGCAAGTTGATGTTCAGTAGGTACACACTTAAGTTCTACATCCTTTTTAACACAATGATCGTCTATGAACCTACTCACTTCGAGATTCTATCCACTATATTGCAACACGCAATACAAGCACCTAAATTCTCTCCTTAGGAATTTCCAACACATAGTTATCACTAACTAGGATTTCCACGCAAACACCTAGTTTCCACCAACTAGGATTTCCAACGCACTTTACCTTATCAATACGGGAATTAAAACAAGTCTTCTCCAAAGACTTCACAAAAAGATATGAAATGAAGTACAATCATTTCATATAAGCCAATAGTATATATGTGTAACGTGGCTTAAAAAATCTAAGATTTTCATCAAATGAATGATATTGAGTAAAATATGATTTGATCAAAAACATTTATCTTGAAAATTGATTCTCTAAAATTTGTTCTTGGGCTTTAGAGATCAATAGTCAAAATTTTAATCTTTGACAAAAATAGAACTTTAAAACTTGCACAAAGATTAAAATAAAAGAACTTGTATTTTGAATCTCAAGAAGAAAGAGTTTAAGCTTGGAGATAAAAATGAACAAGTGTTTAAAAAATAGTGGCTAAACAAAAATTGCTAAGAATTATATTTAAGAAAGATTAGCACACAAATTAAAACAATAGCCTTTTTGAAATAGAACACAGAAAAGAGAGCTTGAGAGCTTTTAAGCAATAGATAGAATATACTTCAATTAGATTCTTCTGAAATCCTATGTATTTATAGGCAAATAGAAGCTTAAAATCTGCACAAAACCAGCTTGAAATTGGCTCAAAAGTCAACTCTAACGGCTATTAAAAATCAAGGTAGATTTCCAAATCTATCACAAGTTGACCCATTAAGTCGGCTATCCTCCCATAAAGTTGGCTATCACCTCCAGATATTTGGTTATTTTATCAAATAGTCGGCTATTATTTTCATAGATAGTTTTGGAAAAATCTCTGGCAGAAATAGTCGGCTATCAGTCCAAAATATTCTGCTATTTTGGGATAAATTAATATATATACTTAAAAATACTTCAAAGAAAATTTATAAAAATTATATTATAGAAATGTGTTAAGTAATGTATTTTAAAAACATTTTTCAATGATTTTGCAAGTGTGTGTGTATGTAATAAACTATGGCTTTACAATTCTACGCAATTACTCACACAAACACAACTTTAGCTCTTCATCTTCATTCTTGATCTTGAGCTAACTTCTCTTGGTCTCAATTCTCCATTTAATTCACGATTTACGATCATCATCTGCTTCATTTTGTAGCGTTCTTGATCGTGGCTTTAAGTTCTCCGATTTGCGTGACAATGGCTCCAAATTTATAAAATAATCTACATAAACTTAAAATGAAATCATTAGTCCATATATCACGTGTGCATATCATCAAAATCCACTGGGTTGCGTCTCAATATCCCAACACTCTACCCCTTTTTGATGAAGAAAAAATGATATAAAATTAAAAATAATATGAAATAATAAGGTAACTTATGCTCCCCATGTAGAGATGCTTGAGCATGATCGCTATGGATAGGTTACTCCTCCTGCATCAAAGCAAGTTAGCAATAAGTTTTATACTTGCATGATTTCCGTATTATTTTCAACTCAAGTATATTAGTTTATAGGCTTTGTGAGCTTATTCTCTTCACCCCCTTTGTCACATCAATTAATATATTTATATACCAAGTCAAAATTGGTACCAAGTGTGGTATATATGATAATTTCTAAAATCAATACCAAGTGAAATAAAGAGTGACAAAGGTGAGGTATCATTATATAGGATGTCTCGAAAAAATATTCAAGATTGTTTTAATTCTTCTTTGCTTATGATTCCTAAATCTTGATGAAGTTTTGAAAATATTTCCATCTTCAAAGGCTTCGTGAGAATATCTGCAAGTTGATGTTCAGTAGGTACACACTTAAGTTCTACATCCTTTTTAACACAATGATCATCTATGAACCTACTCACTTCGAGATTTTATTCACTATATTGCAACACGCAATACAAGCACCTAACTTCCCTTGCTAGGAATTTCCAACACCTAGTTATCATTAACTAGGATTTCCATGCAAACACCTAGTTTCTACCCACTAGGATTTTCAACACACTTTTCCTTATAATTATGGGAATTAAAACAACAAGTCTTCTCCAAAGACTTCACAAAAATATATGAACCGAAGTACAATGATTTCATATAAACTATATAGTATATATGTGTAACGTGGCTTAAAAAAATCTAGGATTTTCATCAAACGAATGATATTAAGCAAAATACGATTTGATCAAAAACATTTATCTTGAAAATTGATTCTATAAAATTTGCGCTTGGGCATTAGAGATCAATATTCAAATTTTTAATCTTTGACAAAAATAGAACTTTAAAACTTGAACAAAGATTTAAATAAAAGAACTTGTATTTTGAATCTCAAGAAGAAAGTGTTTAAGATTGGAGATCAAAATGAACAAGTGTTTAAAAAGAAAATGCTAAACAAAAATTGCTGAGAATGATATTTAAGAAAGATTAGAACACAAATTAAAACAATAGCCTTTTTGAAATAGAACACAGAAAATAGTGCTTTTGAGCTTTTGAGGCAAAAATATAGAATATATTTCAATTAGAATCTTCTGAGATCCTATGTATTTATAGGAAAATAGAAGCATAAAATCTGCACAAAACCAGCTTGAAATTGGTCCAAAAGTCAACTCTAACAGCTAGCTAACGGCTCTTAAAAATCAAGGCAGATTTCAAAATCTATCTCAAGTTGACCCAGATAGTCGGCTATATCCTCCCAGATAGTCGGCTATCACCTCCAGATAGTCGGTTATTTTATCATATAGTCGGCTATTTTTTTGACAGAGAGTTTAGGGAAAATCTCTAGCATAAATAGTCGGCTATCAGTCTAAAATAGTCGGCTATTTTGGGATACATTAATATATATACTTAAAATTACTTCAAAAAAATTTATAAAAATTATATTAAAGAAATGTATTAAGTAATGTATTTTAAAAACATTTTTCAATGATTTTTCCATTTGTGTGTAATAAATAGGAATGGAAATATTGCGGGGCAGGGCGGGTATTTAAATAACCAAGCTTGCCCTGACTCATCTACAGGCCGGGGCGGGGTGGGTCGCGGGGCGGGGCGGGGCGTGTTCTTTCTTACCAAACCCGGGTCGGGCCAGGTCGGGCCGGTCGGGTCAGGTCATTAGTGACATCCATGTGAATCTCAAATAAAAATTTTATTTGTGAATTGGGAGAATTTTGATTTATTTGGTAATTTGGAATTGAGAATTGGCCCAATTAGGAGAACCGTGGAATATAGTATGCGTTATGAGTTATTCGATGTCTGCATGGTCCGCATAAAAATAGTAAGGTTTTTTAGAACCTCGATAGTTTACCGGGGCAGGCCGGGGCGGGCCAGAGCGCATACAAAGCCCAAGCTTGCCCCAACCCGGCTGCGGGCCGGGTCGGGTCAGGTCAAAACCGGGTCGGGCCAGGTCGGGTCGGACGGATCAGGCCATTACTGCCATCCCTAGTAATAAACTATGGATTTATAATTCTACCCAATTACTCACACAAACAAAACTTTAGCTATTCATCTTCATTCTTAATCTTGAGCTAACTTCTCTTGCTCTCAATTCTTCATTTGATTTACGATTTAAGATCATCATATGCTTCATTTTGTAGCGTTCTTGATCGTGGCTTTAATTTCTCTGGTCTGTGTCACAATGGCTCCAAATCAATAAAATAATCTACAAAAACTTAAAATGAAATCATTAGTCCATATATCACGTGTGCACATCATCAAAATCCACTGGGGGTGGGCCTCAGTATTCCAGCACTCACACCTTTTGATGATGACAACAAATGATATAAAATTAAAAATAATATGAAATAATAAGGTAATTTATGCTCTCAATGTAGAGATGCTTGAGCATGCTCGCTATGGATAGGTTACTCCTCCTGCATCAAAGCTAGTTAGCAATGAGTTTTATATTTGCATGATTTCCATAATATTTTCAACTCAAGTATATTATTTTATAGGCATTGTGAGCATATTCTCGTCACCCCCTTTGGCACAGCAAAAAAATATTTATATACCAAGTCAAAATTGGTACCAAGTGTGGTATATATGATATTTTGTAAAATCAATACCGAGTGAAATAAAGAGTGGCATAGGTGAGGTGGCATTATATATGATGTCTTAAAAAATTTCAAGATTATTTTAACTCTTCTTCACTTATGATTCCTAAATCTCGATGAAGTTTTGAAAATATTTCCATCTTCAAAGGCTTCGTGAGAATATCTGCAAGTTGATGTTTAGTATGTGCATACTTAAGTTCTACATCCTTTTTAACACAATGATCACCTACGAACCTATGTCTAATGTCTATATACTTAAGTAATGTATTTTAAAAACATTTTTCAGTGATTTTTGCAAGTGTGTGTGTAATATACTATGGATTTAGAATTCTACGCAATTACTCACACAAACACAACTTTAGCTCTTCATCTTCATTCTTAATCTTGAGGGAACTTCTCTTCCTCTTAATTCTTCATTTGATTCACTATTTAAGATCATCATATGTTTCATTTTGTAGTGTTCTTAATCGTGACTTTTACTTCTCCGATTTACGTCACAATGTCTCCAAATCTATAAAATAATCTACATGCAATTGAAATGAAATCATTAGTCCATATGTCACTTATGCACATCATTAAAATCCACTAGGGTGGGTCTTAATATCTCAACAAGAAGGTGGGCCAAAGGGGTTATAAGCTAAAAATTTTTGAGGCACACTACCGTGCTCAATTTCGGCAAGGCCGTGTCATTTGATCTGCTGGCTCCACATATTGCATGTAGCTCACATGGCCATACCGCTTTTTTAGCACGGGTCAGTATTTGTGTGACTTGGCTTTTCATCTTTGATCTGCATGGCCGTGCAATGCGGTGGTCCTGCAGAATTGCACTCGGTTCTATCTTCCGACACGACTGTGCTAAATATCAGTACGATCGTGTCGCTGCTGTTTCCTCTTGGCCTGAAGGTCGTACTGACAAGGCCATGTGTGCACTAGCACGGCCGTGCTTAGCTCCTACACGTAAGAACTGAACTATATTTAGGCACAATGCTCCTAGAATCATCCAATAACATTACACTAAGCAAAATAAGAACAAAAACGGAAATAAATAAAGGTTAGAAATGTGGGATATGATAGGCTCGACGATCCACAAGACTTATCCATTGGATATGATAGGCTTGGCGAATGCCCCTTTAAAGTGTTCCGACCGTCGGAACGATGGAATGTACACTCTTTAGTCTTCTTGGGGGCATTTTCAGCAGTGGCAGGGTCACTATGGTGATGATGTGATTTCTTATTCGTGGTCCTCTCTACGACATCCTTCATTTTTGATTTCTTCCTTGAGGCGGTTTTTGGCATGGCATTCGGGCGCTTTCCTTTGCTCGCCTTGAAAGTACCTTACATACATGAGAAAAGGGTTGGGCAACATGAGATTAGGTAAACATGTACTAGAAGTTGAAGGCAAGGTAAAGATAGGGTCAGATGGTTCTCCCTTGGTGTACTTGTCTTTCGGCTCCTTCTTGGGTATTTCACTAGCATTGATGCTAAGAAATTCCTTGGGCGATGAGGGTACCTTCATGCTATTTCTAAATTCGTAATCTAGCTTATGATCCCCCATGCTAAAAGATATCTTGTCGTTTCTCACGTCAATTACCGCACCCGCGGTCTCTAGAAAAGGTCTGCCCAATATAATGGGCATCTGTGCATCTTCATCCATGCCCATCACTACAAAGTCGCAGGAGATGGTAATTCCTTCCACCTGGACCGGTACATCGTGCAACGTGCCGATGGGATATTTAATTGAATGGTCTTCAACCTAGAGCATTATCATGGTGGGCTCTGGGTCTCTCATCTTTAGCTTCCTGCAAATTGACAATGGAATTAGAATCATGCTAGCACCTAAATCACACAAACCAGGACGGATATGTATATCGTTGATTAAGCAGGGTATCAGAAAACTCCCTGGGTTGTCACGCTTTACTAGAAATTTGTTTTGAAGGATTGCGCTGCATTCTTCAAAAAGTGCCACCATGGCCACTTTTTTCTTTTTAGCAGATCTTTGAGAAATTGCCCGAACAAAGGGATCACCGTTAGGGCATCAAGAAAAGGTATGTTCAAACTCAACTGCTTTATTGCTTCAGAGAATTTCATGTACTTCTCTTCTAACTTCGCTTTGGCTAGCCTTGATGAGAATGGAACTTGAGGAACATATACACGTGTTGGCTCTATGGTTTCCTCCCTTTCCTTGACTTCTTCAGGAGCGATGTTATTGTTATGGATGGAGCATTCATTTTGGGGAACGGTGATGAAAGATGGTCCCGATAACCGCTTTCTTCTTCTTAGCATTGCAGCGTTCATCATTCTGGGGTTCTGCTCAGGCTACGAGGGGATATGTCCTAGGTTGTTTTCCATTGCACCTACTTGTTGTGCCAGCTGGGCCATTTGTGTCTCCAACATCTGGTTGGAGGTTGTGAGCGTGTCCATCATTTGATTAACTTGCATAAGGGCGTTATGGAAACTGTCATTCCTCTGGGTTTAAATGGCTATGAAGTTCTCCAAGGTAGTCTCCAAACGGGACTTCTGCAGTGGTTGTGGAGCATTTCCCAGCAGCCTCTGTTGCTGAAATCCTGCTTGCTGAGGGGGCGGGGCTGGTAATTTCTACCTTGATATGAAAAATTCTAGTGGTTCTGCCATCATTGATTAAAAGTTTGTGAGTAAGAATTTCCTTGTGGCCTTAGATTGTGGAGAGTATTGGCTTGCTCTATCAACATCCCTTGCATATGGATGGTTCCAAACTGGCATTCTATAGCTTGATGTCCTTGTAGTCCGTAGACTTCATACTTTACTACCACAGCAAAGGAAGATGAGGGTCCCTTGGCTTCATATCGAATCTGGGATATTTGCTGTGCTAGGCTATCAAATATGCTTTTGAAGAGAGTTATCACATCAACATCTAGCCTACCACCCTTCTTGGTAAGTGCTATCATGACCAAAACTCTGGAAGGGGCAAAGGCGATGTTGGAAGAAATGGCCTCCAATAACTACCATTGGGAAAATGATAGAAATCTTTACTTGGTGCTTCAGTCCATTGTAAAATATTTGTATCAATAGCCACTCTGATATGTCGTGATGTGGGCACTTTATCTGTAGCTCCTTATAGCGCTCCAACGTCTCATATAGGCCTTCTTGATCATATTGCCCAAAGGAAGTGATTTCATTTTGGAGATTTACTGTCTTGCCCGGTGGGAAAAACTTGTTCCGAAATGCCTTAGCCAACGAGTCCTACATAGCAAATGTGTTGTCATCATTACTCTTCAACCATTCTTTCGCCTTATCTCTCATCGAGAATGGGAACAACCTCAGTCTGATGGCATCTTCTGTGACATTGTTAAGCTTGATTGTGTCGCACTTCTCCAAAAAGTTGGTCAAATTGCTCATTGGGGCTCCCAGTGTGGTGGCCACTAAACTGATCTTGCTGTATAAATTGTATCAATCACATCTTCAGCTTAAATTTTGTCGCTTGGACAGTGGGACACATAATGCTAGAAGTCAGGTGGCATGTGGGCATCACAAATTCCATGATGGACTTCGGAGTTTCTGGTTCACCGACCATCCTTTCCTATTGTGTCTTTTGTGCGTCGATCTCTGTTCAATCTCTTTAATGTAGCCTCGATCTCAGGGTCAAGCTGTATGAGATCCCCTGAACTAAGGCTTCTCCTGAGCATAAGAGAGACAAAACTCATGAGAAAATGTTAGTAGCACCGATTAGTTCCAAAAGAAATAAAAATAAGAAAAGGATAGAATATAACAGTCTATTAAACTTTTCACTAATATAAAGTCAAGCTGTTTGCCTACCCGACAATTGTGCCATTAACTTGTTTGTGTGCCAATAACTTGTTTGTACATATACATATGGACAGATTGCCTCGAGGGCATACCCATCTCCCAATAGATGCCCCCTCTGACCACTATCTATTCCTATTTTGGGCAAATGCCATTGAATTCGGAGTCGAAGGCATGGGATTTACCTAATCTCAGTGGCATTGATGGTGACAGAAGGCGTCGGTGTCTGTGTCGACATCGAAGCAGCCGATCACAGGCTGAGTGGATCACAAATTAGGGTTTGATCTCTCTCTCTCTCTCTCATGGATCACAAATTTTGCTTGGGGGGCTCATGTGGGCTCCCCCTAATTTAGTTTTTTTGCATGGCAGTGGACTATTGTCCATGGATAAATCCGTGGCCAATAGAGACTATTGGCCACGAAAATATCCCTGGCTAAAGAATTAAGGAAACATATATTTTTTACCCAGAGTCTTTGCCCAGAAGTTTTATGCCACGGTCTTATCCATGACCAATAGTCTATATTGGACACGGATTTTTCGTGGCTAATAATTCCTGCCACGACATTATTTTTACTGACATTCTGTGACTAGAACATTATTTCCATGGACAAATCCGTGTCCAACTAATCTGTGGCGGATAGTTAACTATTGGACAGTGATTTGTCTGTGACAAATAAGCCGTTAGCCTTGTTTTTATTCGGCCACAGATTCTTAGCCACAAACATTTTTGTGGTCGATAGTCAACTATCAGCCATGGATTTGTCCGTGGCCAAAAATCTGTGGCTGAATACCTTTTTTCTACCAGTGCACTTCTTGATGTGTATATCATGCGAACACTTTGTCTTCTCTTTGTAGATGCGAGAGTTTTCGTAGGCATCAAGTCTGTATCCATCCAACTCATTAAGCTGCAAGAGGCCATGCTCTAGCACACTCTTGCTATCGTACTTCAATTGCATGATAGCCCAATAAGCCATGTGTTCTAGCTCCACTGAAAGGTGGCACGCCTTCTTGTAGACTAAGCGATACCGGAAAGTTCCGATTGGAGTTTTGTAGGCGGTCTGGTAGCCCAATCGTGCATCATCCAATTTCAGTGCCCAGTCTCTTCTTAAGTTTTCTACCATTTTCTACAAGATATTCTTGATCTCCCGATTAGAAATTTCCACTTGGCCGCTCGTCAGAGGATGATAGGCGAGTTCAATGTGGTGACGTACTCTATATTTCTTCAAGATGGCATCAAATTTATTTTCGATAAAATACTTCCCTCTATCGCTTATGATCACTCTAGGGACTCCAAATATGAGGAATATGTTTCTTTAGAAGAAATTGGTGACTCTTCGTGCATCGTTAGTTGGCAAGGCTATCGCTTCGACCCATTTAGAAACATGTCAACCACAACCAATAGTATTGGTTACCGAGACTATACGAGAATGGTACCACAAGACGTCGAATATCTCCACCTCCAGGATGTTATTCAACATCATTTATTTCCTCCTGGAGATATTCCATGTTCTTTGGCACCGATCAATCCCTTGACAAAAGTGTTCATATCTTTGAACAGTGTCAGCCAATAGAACCCACATTTGAGGATTTTTGTTGCAGTCTTTATCATGCTCGCATGTCCTCTGCTTGGCAAATCTTGGAAATGTGATAGTCCTGAGGCAGTTTCATTCTCTAGAATGCACCTCCTGATTATCCCATCACTGCACGTTTTGTATAGAAGTGGGACGTCCCAGAAGTAACTCCTGATATTGTGTAAGAATTTCTTGTGCTCCTGTGAAGTTATGTCATATGGCATGATGCCATAAGCAAGAAAATTCACAGTGTCTGCAAACCATGGAGCTTCAGCTAGGGCAACGGTGAATGGTATATCATCCGGGAAGGAGTCGTCTATCGGTAGAGAGGCGATTGGGTTCGCGTATACAAGGCATGATAAATGGTCTGCAACTACATTCTCGGTGCCTTTCTTATCCATAATCTCCAAGTCAAATTCTTGTTGTAGAAGGACCCATCGAATCAATCATGGCATATCATCCTTTTTGTTGAGCAAGTATCGGAGAGCGACATGGTCCGTATGGATGATGACCTTCGAACCAACAAGATATGATCTAAAATTCTCAATGGCGAATATCATGGCTAGCAATTCTTTTTCTGTCTTGGTATAGTTTCTTTGAGCTTCATCTCGGGTCTTGCTGGTGTAGTATATGGCATGAAGCTTGTTGTCTTTTCTTTGACCCAAAACTGCTCCAATGGCATAATCATTAGCATCACATATTAGCTCAAAAGGTAGACTCCAATCTGGGGGCTGAATGATGGGTGCAGGGATGAGCTCCCTTTTCAACTTTTTAAAAGCTACAAGACACTCATCAGTAAAGATAAAGGGGACATCCTTGGCTAATAGTTCCATAAGAGGTCACACAATCTTAGAGAAGTCCTTGATGAAGCGATGATAAAACCCTGCGTGACCGAGGAAACTCCTAATCCCTTTCACATTCATGTGGGGGTGTTAACCCCTTAATGACCACTATCTTGGATCTATCAACCTTAATTCCCCGTGAAGAAACAATGTGTACTAGTGATCACTCCATATTTTACACCTTTTTTCCGCATGTTTGCTTGCCATTTAGATCGCTCAAATCACGTTTTTCACGACTTATCGACAATATTACGATACTTTTCACGATTTGTTGTTTTTGTCGTATTTCAGGAGATTTGGAGCGATTTGGAGTGATCCCGTGATACACCTACTCCGGAGTGTCACCGACTACTTCCCAGAGGGGCATTTTGCTATTGGAGAGGAGCGGAAGAAGAAAGAACGTCGTAGGAGCGACGAGGAGGCAAAAACACTCAGAATGGGTAGTTTCAGTGTCTCACTCGGCCGAGTGAAGGAGTCACTCGGCCGACCAGCGAGACCCCACTCGGCCGGCCAGATCGGACACACTCCAAGTGTGCACTCGGTCGAGCATCAGAAGCCACATCGGCCGAGTGACGAAACCCCGTCCGCCCGAGTGGCACTCAGACGACGCCCATCAAAAACTCCCAACTTACTGTTTTTCGTCAGTCTGAGCATCAGAAGACCCACTCGGCCGAGTGGTAATTGCCGACCGCCCGAGTGACGATGAGCCCATCGGCCGAGTGACGACAACTCACTCAGCCGAGTGACCCCCGAAGTGAAGACCCCCAAGACCCCGGACTTACTGGAAATTCTCAGGGTCTTTCACTCGGCCGAGCGACTTTTGTCACACGGCCGAGTGAGCCGAGCGCCTGTAGCGGAAAACGTGATTTTGAAGAGGCACAGGGGTATTTTGGTCACGGTTTTTTGGGCAGTTTTGGGGGGTATTTAACCCCTGATTCTAACCTAGGTTAGAGAGCTTTTTTCTGACTTTTGGCAGCCTTTTTAGATTAAACTTTTTAGGTTTTGATTCTTGTGATTGGAGAGGAGAGAAAATGTTTATTTTGTTGGATTCTTGAAGAACTACATTGGTTTGTCTCCCTCTTCATTAAAAATCTTATTTTTATTGCTTATTTGAATATTGCTATGAATCCTATTGCTATTTCAATTGATTATTCTTTCGTTTGTGATATGATTTGTGAGTAGTCTTTACGTCTTAGGGCGTGGGGATGAACCCTACGAGCCCAATTTCCGATTTGTGATGATTTGGTAGAATTATTGCTAGAATTGCTATTAGGGTTAGTTTGGGATCGATATATTACGGATAGCTAGGTGTTCATATCGATTGGGATTTGCAAGAGATTGGATCCCAATTCGATAGGAAACCCTAGAAATCCGAATTGGGTTGAAATTGAGTTTCCGAAGTATCTGTTTGCAAGAGATTGGGCCGATACTAGGATCCTCGGTTGCAATTCTATACCGATACCCGTTTGCAAGAGATTGGACAGGTAGGAACTATCCCAACCTAGGTCGTAGCCCGAGTTTGCACGAGAGTGGGCTCGGGATGCGATTGAACAATGAAGTTGATCCTAATGCTAGCTTGCTTAGGCTAAGGTTTGCAAGAGATTGGACCCGAACCTAGGTTCGCTATAGACCGGCAACAGTGCGAGAGCGTGAGCTAGGTTTTACATTCAGTTGCAACTAGTTCACCTGAACTACTACCCTAGCAATCGTGATACCGATGAATCACATTGACGAGATATGGTGAGTAGCGGGGATTCCCTATTCCCTAGGCGTCTTTATTTGATTTTATATCCTTATACATTATTTGACTATTGTGACAACATCGCCGAAAGGCAAATTCCTACTCTTCTGTCCCTATAGCTAGGTTGTTCGGAGAAGCCACTGTCATACGTCCTCCCTGTGTTCGATACCCGCTCGCCGCTACACCGTGCGCTTGCGGTAAAACTACACGGTCGCTCTTTTGGGTGTACGCCCGGAAGCGATCAAGTTTTTGGCGCCGTTGCCGGGGAGGCGATTGTGTTTGATCCTACCACCCTAGCTATTTCTTTCTTTTTGTTTTATTTCTTTATTTTTATCTAACCCTTCCATTGTGCTAATCACTTCTTTGAAACTTTGTTTTCCCGTGCATGTACACGAGATCCACAGCGGACCCCATCGATATATTGTTTGATCCTGAGATCGAGCGTACATTGCGGAGAATCAGGGCGGAGAGGAGACTCGATACGGAAGAGAGGTTTATGAACGTCCGGGAGACGCCTGAAGAGTTAGCGACAAGAATGGCGAGGATTATTTCCATTCGAGATAGGCTCCGGCCTAAGACTTCCTCCACAACCTCGTCCATAGCTATGCCGGAGTTGGCGACCGACAAGAATTTTGAGTTGAAGACTGGGCTTGTGGTTCTGATGCAGCAGGATCCATTCCATGGGAACGCCCATGAAAATCCCCACTACCACATCCAACTCTTCCTATCAAAGTGCGCCACCTTCAAGATGCCGGGCGTTACCCTAGATGCCATCAGACTGCGCCTCTTCCCCTTCACATTAAAGGATAAAGCTCTTTATTGGTTGAGGACGCAAGCTGAAGGAGTCTTTACCATATGGGATGAGTTGGCGAGCGCGTTTATCGACAAGTTCTATCCGCCCTCCAAGACGGTAAAGATTAGGAGTGCTCTCATATCCTTCAAGCAAGGACCTCAAGAGACACTCTACGAGGCTTGGGAGCGCTTCAAAGACCTGCAGCATCAGTGCCCCCACCATAGCATTGAAGATTGGGAGCTAGTCCATAGCTTCGACAATGGTCTCCAACCGGGGACCAAGCAGATTATTGATGCAGCGGCAAATAGGGCCATCCTATCAAAGACTCCCGACGAAGCTACGGCCTTAATTGAGAAGATGGCCTCGAACAATCAACAATGGGGCGACGAGCGAGGACACTCTTCGTCCTCCTTGAAGCCATCTAGCATCTATGAGGCAAAGGTCGTAGCGGAGCTGACCAACAAGTTCGATTCTCTCCACAAGGTAGTGGAGAGACTGGAGAAGTATATTACGGAGCCCCAAGGAACCCCTTCCACATCCGCACCAACGAATCAAATGTGTGACTGGCAGGACCAATCCCAAGCTATGTATTTGGGAGGAGAACAAGGAGAGGGATCTTTGGAGCAAGTTCAATACGTCGTGGGGAACCAAGGATATTGGGCCAATCCGGCCACTAGAAACCATCCCGGTTTCTCCTATGCAAACAATGATGGAGCATTGAACCTGCCACAACAACTACCTCAACAAGCTCGACCACAACAACAACAACAATAACATTATCCACCGAGGGGGCCTCCGCAACAAAATTTCCCACCAAAGCAACAAGTTGGACCCTATAGGCCGCCCGGATACAATCAAGGGTGGAGAAATCCAAACCCTCCACAAGCTCAACAACGATCTGAATTTGAAGCTAAGGTGGATGAGTTTATGGTCGAGCAGAAGATGATCAATGATTCCTTGAAGGCGGGCCAAGACTATCTTACAACTGTCATTGGACAAATTGCGGAGCAACTTACGTTGCTCAATAGAAACAGTCAACAGTTGCCGGCTCAACCCGAGCAAAATCCACGGGGCAACACCGGCCACATCAACGCCGTGGTTGCAGTTACTACGAGAGGCGGGAAGGATACCACTCCCGTCATGATTCCTACCGAGGAGCCCGTGGTGGAGATTGTAGAGCCAAGTGAGCTGGTCATTGAAGTTGAGAGAGAGAAAGAGCCGCAAATGGAAGAAAAGTCCAGAGCGGAGCAATTGATTGAAGAGAGGCATTTTATGCCACCGATCCCATTCCCTCAGAGGCTTGCTAGAGCAAAGATGGAGAAGCGACTAGCCAAGTTTCTCGAGTATTTGAGAGGGGTAAGCCTCAATATCCCCTTCCTCGACGCTATCGTGGAAATCCCGACATACGCCAAGTTCCTAAAAGATTTGATTACGGGAAGAAAGAGGAAGGAGTAAATCATGCTCGCTGAAGAGGGGACTTGGTTCACCAAGAGACAGAAGGAGCCGGCTAAATTCAAAGACCCGGGGATTTTCCGAATTCCTTGCACCTTAGGCGGCGTCCCTCTACAAAAGGCGTTAGTGGACTTAGGGGCTAGTGTTAGCCTCATGCCTCTCCCTATGTTCCAAAGACTAAACACAGGCACGGAATTGAAGCCTACCGACATGCGGATACAACTAGCCGATGGTCAGATCACAAGGCCGATAGGGATCACAGAGGATATCCCGTTACAAGTCCCGGGGGGCATATGTTTTCCATGTGACTTCGTGATCATGGATGTCAAGGAGGAGGGAGATACGTCGCTAATACTTGGACGCCCGTTCCTCGCCACCGCCGGTGTCATTGTCGACGTACGTGAAGGGACTCTAACATTGAATGTCGGTAACATCGAGGTGGAGCTTCATATTCCCAAGGCAATGAAACACATGCCTTATCATGAGGAGCTGGACTATATGGACCTCCTTGACGAGGTCATTGAAGAGGCGATCCCCCATTCCAT
Organism: Scilla litardierei; assembly: GCA_030789695.1. Classification (NCBI taxonomy): domain Eukaryota; kingdom Viridiplantae; phylum Streptophyta; class Magnoliopsida; order Asparagales; family Asparagaceae; genus Scilla; species Scilla litardierei. The sequence goes on from CM061142.1 coordinate 371,925,061, forward strand.
TGGCGCTCTATTCAAGGATGACTTTGAGGAAGGGCCAGACTTGGGCCAAGAAGAAAAGATGGAGCATTCCCCCGACCCCTCAATGGAAATTGATGAAGGCGACGCTGATGTCGTGAGAATATGAGAGCTCTGCAAGCTCTCAAAGATGAAGACTCCAAAGAAAGCCCAACCGATACGAAAATCGGTGTCACCGGTGAATCCGAGGCCCGGATCAAGCACTAGCTTGGGGGAGCCACCCCCAACACTACCCAAGGCAAAGGAGCACCGAGGAAGAACACGCCGCCACAACATCCAAATTTAAGCGTTCTTCCCAATAAATTCGACGGACTGCATCTCATATGCACCCAATATCCCGCATTAAATTGAAAATCAAAGGGGGTCGAGCTCAAGACCTTAAACGAGCGCTTGTCGGGAGGCAACCCGACGGTTATCGCTTTATTTTTACTTTTTCCTTTATTTTTGTTTTAGAAATTATTAGTGTTTTGAGTCGTTTGCCTAAAAATTTCGTGATAACGGGTCCTATTTTTCCTTGACAGGAGAGGAGAAAAGGGTACCTATCATTAGGAGGATGAACAAGGCGACAAGGAGCGCTCCAGGAATGCGCTCGATGCTTAGGAGGAAGATGAAATCGACTGGAGGAAGAAAAACAGAGTTTAGAGCGCAAACGAAGCCAAACAGCAGAAAACAGGATTCACTCGGCCGAGTATACTAGTCACTCGGCCGAGCACATAAGCTCGTCCGCCCGAGCGGCTCACGAACGAGGGAAGTCTGCTGTACCCAACTCTCTGTTTCTTTTCTTGATTTCAGTATAATTGCCACTCGGCCGAGTATAAATTTTCACTCGGCCGAGTAAAACTGATACGCTCCTAGGGCGAGCATTGTCGAGTAGCTTGAGCCACTCGGCCGAATGGACATTTTCCACTCGGCCGAGGGTGGCAAGGCCACTCGGCCGAGTCGTAAGCGGGGATGAATTTTTCAAAATATTTCCGTTACGATCACTCGGCCGAGCGACTTAGTCACTCGGCCGAGTCGTAACTTTTCCTATATAAAGGGGAGCGGGTCGGCGCGTTTTTCGAAACGAGAAAAAACCCAAAACGCGCGACCGCTCGTATCCCTCGCCCACTGCCCCCTCCTCACTCGCCCGACCTCGCTCGCCACCGTCGCGCTCGGCCGACCACCGCCGGCCGACGCCCCCTCCGCACCGCCCGAGTCGCCGCCGGCGATCTCGCCTCCGGCCGAGCTCCGGTAACCCCAAAACCGCCTATTTCCTCCTTTTTCTTATATTTTTTGACGATCCGCGCACTAATCGAGCCCCAAATTCAAATTAAATTCGATTTCTATCTATTATACCCCTAACCCCCCATACGTTTTGAATATTACTCGCTGATATCTTCGTTTGATGTGCAGGGTATATTGGGGAGCGTAGGGGAGCCTAAGGGAGCTTCCGGGGAGCGTTCTTGGCTTTGTGGAGGCGGCGTCTTCGCACGCATCCACTTCTTTGCTCTCGCGGCGTGTCACGGTATATTCGTTCCACTCATTTGTGCACGCCGCATTTATTACGCTTTTGGTGAGCACCCGGGGCCATATGCCGTCCCGGACACGGCCGCGGTCGAGGAGAGCTTCCACCAAGCGGAAGCGGCCGGATGAGCCCGGCCCCTCCCATGAGGTGGATGACTCTCCTCCGCCTACACCACCACACCACGTTCACCCCGCACAGCCTGCAGACCCCTTACACCCCGCACAGCATGCAGAGCCCGTTCACCCTGCTCAGCCACTCCCTGCCGACCCACTACCACCACCGGCTCCACTTGTCGGGCCGCTGGGGATTACGTTCCGGGACGACACACACCGCGTCGTTTTTGAGCGCATTTCCCAGCGCTCGATTGTACCCTCCAGGTTTGCACACATTGCAGACCTAGGACGCCTGGGGGTACTTGAGGGGATGCTCACGTTGTATGACAACATGAGTTGGCGAGATTTTTTCCAAGTGTCGGCGGACACCTTTGTCCGTCCGACACTTGAGGTGCTTAGTTCTATTGCCCGGACCGACGAGGGATGCTCGTTTAGGTTTATGGACCGAGAGTGCCAAGTCACTCTCGGTATGATGAGAGCATTCTTTTCGTGGCCCGATGTCCCCGGGGCCGATCGTGGTTATGCCCCCACTCACATTCCCCCACCTTCCTTAGATTCACACGCTTTCTGGGCCCGGATCACGGGTTTACCAGCTGCCTTTGACCCTAGTAGGGCCAAGGCCTCGGCCATCGTCCAATCCTGCCTCCGCATAGCTCAGCGCCTTATGGCGACTACCTTTTTGGTGAGGTATGAGCCTGGGACGATGTCCACGCCAGAGCTTTATATGCTCTATGTGATGACACGTCCCAGAGTTCTAGCTAGGGAGAGTGACGATTTGGTCCCCGCCGTCGTGATTGATATCGCGAGCTGGTTTTTGGACCGCATCATCGTATCGGTGGGCGCTCGCTCACCGATATATTGCGGCGGTCTGATCACCCTAATCACCCTGATGACCGGCGAGGACCTACCGGCTGACATGTGATGAGCACCGGGCCCCACTTCACTGTCCATAGACGTCATGGCTCGGATGAAGATGCTTCGTCCACACGGTCAGCGACACTGGGTTTGGTTGCACGGTCCATACGGTGCTGATTACATGATCCTTTCGAGCCCAGCTCGGACACAGATAGCACCAGCACAGGTGGACTGGCTTCCGGCGATGGATCTCCTGATCCCCACCGCCTACGTGCTTGAGGCCGAGGAGGCTGAGCAGGCTGGGCAGGCCCACGCTGCACACGCTGCGCCCGTTGACCCCGTGGCCCCTCAGCATGTCCCTGCACTTTCTGCCGCTCCTGACACTTTTGTCCCCACTTCTGCCAGTGTCGGGAGCACACTTGCTGAGCCCACCACCACCACGCCTGCTGCCACCACCACCCCTACCACTACCACCACCCCTGCTGGCCCTCTGTCTGTTGAGCCCCTTTGCTCTGCACTACCCGAGCGCCCACCTACCTTTGTTGAGAGTGGAGAGCCTTCTTTCGCTGCGGTCGTGGAGACCATGGCCAGTATGATCTCCGCTGGGATTTCGCCTTTTGGACCCCACACTGCCTCCCCAGCGGTTGTCACTTCTGTCTCCACCGCCGCCGTACTTTCTGAGAGTGTCGTGACGTCTGTCCCCACTTCTGTGTCACTGGCCTCTCTTGCCGCCTCGTCGCCATTTTTATACTCCACTTCCGCTGCTGCTGCTTCCACCTCACGCCAGCCTGCGCCCCAGCCTCGCCCTGAGGCTAGGCCCACACTTGTGAGCACAACACCTTTCCTCCACATGCCTGCTGAGCTGATCCACTACACCACCCGAGTTCGCCAGCCCCGTCCTGCACAGCACAGACAGGTGTGTCCCTCTGCACCACCTCCCCCCGACACTGTATTTCAGAGCATCCGTGCTCTAGAGGGGGTGGTGAGTGGCCTCAGAGGTGACCTCAGGACCATGTCTGCCACCGTCACCGCTATGGCCAGCCGCTTCAACCTACTACCGGGCATTCACTATTGCCTCACTCAGATTCTCGACCGGCTCCCTCGCGTACCGACCCTACCCACACCCACCCAGCAGGTACCCACCCCCACTCCTACACCCACCCAGCCTGCTACTACACCCATACCCATACCCACCCAGCAGACTGTTCCACCACCACCTCCGCCTCCGCCTCCGCCTCAGGACGGAGACGGTGCAGCACCACCCTCCTAGGCACCCTTGATGCCATCGATCTTTTTTGCCGTCTTGCTGCCCGTCTCTGCTCGGGCCTGATGATTTTTGCCCATCCCCCCCTCCCCTCACTGTTTTTGGGTCCACATTTTGTTCATATCTTTCTATATCATTTTTGGGAGAGAGGGAGAGATTTTTGGTGTCACACTCTTTTATCTGATTCACTCTTATATCTGCATGCATCATGACCGCATCATATTTTCGTGTTGTTATTTTTATTTCTTTTTCATCATGCATGCATCCTCACCTTCCCCTCACATTACACGTCCCTCGGTGTGCCACACTTCGCACATTGAGGACACTGTGCACTTTAGCTTGGGGGAGTGAGTTCTCACGTTCTTTTCGATTTACCACCTTTATTTTTAGTTTTTTCACGCCATTTTCCGCTTTCGTACTCACTTTCATAACTTTTTCCTTTTTTACCATGCATCACGTTTTTTCTCATTTTCTTCGTGTGCTGCATTGTAAATAATTTTATTTTTCCCTCTTTATCTTTATTTCTTTCATCTCATGCTAGAGATGACTTTTCTGTGATGATGATGACGTGGGGTTAGCTTTCTCTATATGTATGCTATATTTGTCATGTCTTAGATTTTATTTCCGATATCATATGCTATGATTTGCCTCGCATTTAGAGATAGTAACCCACACTTTTTCCGCATGAAAATGGATGAAATTTTATTATTAGCTGAGTCTGAATATTCATATGTATGCTATCGCAGAAAACACACCAAGATTCACGCATTGGATGCTTATATCTGAATACCGTTTTCTTTTCCTGTATCACTTCTATTTGCATGATTTGTAAACTTCACTTCAGGATGATTGAATGATGTTAGCTATGATAAATCTGGATTAGTATTGCTTTTTTGTGATCGAAACTGAGTAGATTAGATTACCCTGCTGAAGTTGTCATGCACGTCTTATAGAGTGAACTGAGAGACATATTTATTTCTTTCTCCACATATCTTGAACATTAATTCTCTATTTTAAAATCATTGGTGAATCTCCCCTTAGCGATTCTAATATTTGGCATTTCCCCCGTTATTAAATTCCTAGCTCCAAATTTCCCAAAACCAAAAAAGAAAAAGAATAAAATTCTTGTATATCCTTCTCTCTTTTTGATTTGGGATCATTTGTGTATATATGCCATAAGAAAAAAAAGAGAAAAGAAAAAGATTTGAGAAAAATAAAAGAAAAGAGAAAAGAATCTCAATAAACGATCCCATCTCATGTTCTCTCTTTCTTCCCTCTTTTTGTTTTTATTTTTATTACTTTTGGAGCTTCATAAAAATGGGGATGTAAATATTGTTTTTATGCCACCACGCTTATAGATAAGCTTGGGGGAGAGAATCCAATGATGTGTGAGAGAGTGACTACTTGACGGTGCACGAAAACCTAGGCTAAGTAATATTCTATACTCGGTGAGATTGTTTTAGCTTCACGAAATCCAGAAATCTATGCCTAGCACTCATTTCATGATTTCCACGCTTTTCTATTCTTTCTATTCTATTGCGTGATATTCTTATACTCCTCATAGAAAGCATTCAATTGAAAAGTGTGTGATCTGCGATATTGTATACCGCTTTAAATGATTCAGACGATGTTAATTTTAGAATTATTCCGTTTTTCGTGCTATATCAATATTCTTGGGTTTTCTATTTTCTATTTGCACCATTATACTATGATATCGAAATAAAAGTCTTTGACATGTGTTCTACGTTCGGTGCATGCTATATGAGTAGGCAAAACCCACGTCCTGAGAAAATGATCTAGCAGCTTCCCTCTTCGCTTTCTTCTTTCTTCTTCGTTTTTCGTTTTCCGTTTTTCCGCCGTTTTCATTTTCTGAATCCACCGGGTTCGCCTTTTACTTATCTTCCTCGAGGACGAGTAAGAGGTAAGCTTGGGGGATTTTGATCACTCCATATTTTACACCTTTTTTCCGCATGTTTGCATGCCATTTAGATCGCTCAAATCACGTTTTTCATGACTTATCGACGATATTGCGATACTTTTCACGATTTGTTGTTTTTGTCGTATTTCAGGAGATTTGGAGCGATTTGGAGTGATCCCGTGATACACCTACTCCGGAGTGTCACCGACTACTTCCCCGAGGGGCATTTTGCTATTGGAGAGGAGCGGAAGAAGAAAGAACGTCATAGGAGCGACGAGGAGGCAAAAACACTCAGAATGGGCATTTTCAGTATCTCACTCGGCCGAGTGAAAGAGTCACTCGGCCGACCAGTGAGACCCCACTCGGCCGGCCAGATCGGACACGCTCCAAGTGTGCACTCGGCCGAGCATCAGAAGCCACATCGGCCGAGTGACGAAACCCCGTCCGCCCGAGTGGCACTCAGACGACGCCCATCAAAAACTCCCAACTTACTGTTTTTCGTCAGTCTTAGCATCAGAAGACCCACTCGGCCGAGTGGCAATTGCCGACCACCCGAGTGACGATGAGCCCATCGGCCGAGTGACCCCCGAAGTGAAGACCCCCAAGACCCCGGACTTACTAGAAATTCTCAGGGTCTTTCACTCGGCCGAGCGACTTTTGTCACTCGTCCGAGTGAGCCGAGCGCCTGTAGCGGAAAACGCGATTTTGAAGAGGCGCAGGGGTATTTTGGTCACGGTTTTTTGGGCAGTTTTGGGGGGTATTTAACCCCTGATTCTAACCTAGGTTAGAGAGCTTTTTTCTGACTTTTGGCAGCCTTTTTAGATTAAACTTTTTAGGTTTTGATTCTTGTGATTGGAGAGGAGAGAAAAGGTTTATTTTGTTGGATTCATGAAGAACTACATTGGCTTGTCTCCCTCTTCATTAAAAATCTTATTTTTATTGCTTATTTGAATATTGCTATGAATCCTATTGCTATTTCAATTGATTATTCTTTCGTTTGTGATATGATTTGTGAGTAGTCTTAACGTCTTAGGGCGTGGGGATGAACCCTACGAGCCCAATTTCCGATTTGTGATGATTTGGTAGAATTATTGCTAGAATTGCTATTAGGGTTAGTTTGGGATCGATATATTACGGATAGCTAGGTGTTCATATCGATTGGGATTTGCAAGAGATTGGATCCCAATTCGATAGGAAACCCTAGAAATCCGAATTGGGTTGAAATTGAGTTTCCGAAGTATCGGTTTGCAAGAGATTGGGCCGATACTAGGATCCTCAGTTGCAATTCTATACCGATACCCGTTTGCAAGAGATTGGACGGGTAGGAACTATCCCAACCTAGGTCGTAGCCCGAGTTTGCACGAGAGTGGGCTCGGGATGCGATTGAACAATGATGTTGATCCTAATGCTAGCTTGCTTAGGCTAGGGTTTGCAAGAGATTGGACCCGAACCTAGGTTCGCTATAGACCGGCAACAACGCGAGAGCGTGAGCTAGGTTTTACATTCAGTTGCAACTAGTTCACCTGAACTACTACCCTAGCAATCGTGATACCGATGAATCACATTGACGAGATACGGTGAGTAGCGGGGATTCCCTATTCCCTAGGCGTCTTTATTTGATTTTATATCCTTATACATTATTTGACTATTGTGACAACATCGCCGAAAGGCAAATTCCTATTCTTCTGTCCCCATAGCTAGGTTGTTCGGAGAAGGCACTATCATACGTCCTCCCTGTGTTCGATACCCGCTCGCCGCTACACCGTGCGCTTGCGGTAAAACTACACGGTCGCTCTTTTGGGTGTACGCCCGAAAGCGACCAACTAGCACCACTCCCTCTTGCACCATGAAATGGCATTTTTCCCAATTCAATACTAGATTAACCTTTTGGCATCTTTGGAGCACTCTAGTCAAGTTTCTTAAGCATGTATTGAAGCTCGTGCCATAGATGGAGAAATCGTCCATAAATACATCCATGATGTCCTCCACGAAATCAGAAAATATATCGGTCATGCACCTTTGAAATGTAGTGTTTGCATTGTATAATCCAAACGGCATTTTTCGGTAGGTGAAGGTCTCGTATGGACATGTAAAGGCGGTATTCTCTTGGTCATCAAGATGGATGGGTATTTGGAAAATCCAGAATACTCATCTAGGAAGAAAAAGTGTGAATGCTTGGCTTGATGCTCAAGCATTTGATCGATGAAGATAAGGTAGAAATGGTCCTTATGGGTGGCCTTACTACGCTTTCTATAATCATTACACATCTGCCACCCGGTGACGGTCCTAGTAGGAATGAGTTTGTCTTTATCATTTTTCACCACCGTCATACCTCCCTTCTTTGGAACCACTTGAACTGGGCTATCCAAATTACTATCGCAGATAGGGTAGATTTCCCGCCTCAAGCAATTTCAAAACTTCCTTTTTAACTACCTCTTTCATGTAAAGGTTAAGTGGCCTTTGAGGCTCAATGGAGGTAGCACTGTCCTCCTCAATAAGGATCCTATGTGTGCATAGACCGGGGCTAAGTCTTTTTATGTCGTTTATTGTGTATCCAAGGACACTTCTATATTCTCTAAGGACAGTCGGGAGGCTTTCAAGCTCAGTGTTGGTTATAGATGCGTCCACAATGACCGGGTAAGTGGAGTTTCTTCCTAAGAATGCATACTTTAAATTAGGAGGAAGTGGTTTGAGTTCTATCTCAGGAGGTTTGGCATTCTCCTTCTCTATTACCTTGGGTTGTGGTGTCTCTTTTGAAAGTTCATTGTCTTAGCATACTGAGACTTCATGATTTGTTTCCAAAGATCTGATACCCTTCTTTTAAGTCCCTTGAATTAAATCATCATGAGAGTTGGTCAGGGAGTCTTGCTGAGATGTGATCTCTGAAGTTGAAGCCTCCTCTGGTGATGGCATAAATGTGCTTATCTGGTAACATGTCTCAATGATTTGTGGTGCTTCCCTCGGTGTGAAATTGATTCATGTCCAATGGTGGGTTGTTCAGAGGAAATGGAGAATACATCATTGTCCAAGCCTTCTACATCTAGACATCTACATCTAGACTATTTGCCAGGAACATCTCAATGGATGCAATTTGAAGGAACGTGGGAGGCATGTACCCTGAGAGCTCGGCTTATCTTCCTCTTGGTAAAAAGGAGTGGAATGATCCGTCCAACTGTAATTGTAGGCATGAGGATTTGGATTGCAAGGATAATTTCTGAATTGATGATGGCCAAATATGTGTTCTTGCGCGTTGCACATTCCATAACTCATTGACGCTACTGGGGTGAAAGAATTTGCCCATATCATTAGATGGGTTATATGCTGAGTCAGGCTATCCATCTTACTCACAAGAGCTACAGTGGTACTAGTGGTGGTCAGCATCGTCACGAAAACCTATGTTCACATGCAATACAAGAAAAATGAAGAAGTAAATATGTGATAAAGAAATGTGTAGTTTAGCAACTAAGATCGAAAGAAATATCAAGCTGTGCCTCCCCAATAACGATGCAAGAAAACTTGTTCGTGCTCGATAAAGCTCTTAAATTTATACTACAAGCGCACTGTGTAGTTGTAGCGCTATACTGGTCATCCATTAGGAGGCAGTTATTGAGTATCGGTTTCTTTTACGTTTGTTAGCTACGCGATCGATGTATGGCTAGAAGGGTGAATGCTACGGAATATATCAATAAGAAAAAGCTCTAGGACCTAGGTATCTCCATCGTTGGATTAATGTTATGATTGAGTTGGATTGATAGATGGTTGAATTCTTGGGACTCGAGAGAGGTCATTTAACCTAAGGGCATTCTTATCCCATCACCCCCGCACTTCCGTGATGCAATGATATGATATTTCCTTATGTTTTTCTTATCCCCCCACTCTCTCATGATGCCATGATAGGACTACCTAACCCATATTGAAGCCAACTCCCATTGGTGCATCGATATGCGTTAGGTGCATTAAGTTCAATGAAAGTCCCCAATCTTCCTCCATGCCACTTCCGTGGATTAGGATTTGAATCTATGCTATGAGGGCTCTAATCCATGCCTGACCCCCATCGGCTGCATGGATAGTATTAATCAATGTAGGGATTGAAAACCCTAGATTAGCCCCTACTCCAGCCGTTGACTAATCTATATTATAAAACAGGGATGTTATCATGGGTTATTGGATAAGAGTTTTTGGATAAGAGATGAGAAATTGAGAATAAAGGAGTGTTATTAAGAGAAATGGATAAGATAAGAGAAATTGGATAAGATAAGAGAAATTGGATAAGAGAAATTGGATAAGGGTTATAAGTTGATGACTAGGCTAAGTTTGGGGGGAAACTTGGGGGTGTTTGAAAATTTCAATTTGAAATTTGTATTGGAAAACAAAAAGAATTTGAATTTGAAATATGTATTTGAAAACATAACTTTGGGGGAGAGAACGCAGCAGCCCCAAACTGCTTGGGGATTCTCTCTTTCTCTCTCTCTCTCTCTCTCTCTCTCTCTCTCTCTCTCTCTCTCTCTCCCTCTCCCTCTCTCTCTCTCTCTGCCCCAAATTGCTTGGGGATTCTCTCTCTCTCGCATCCGCATGGGCTGAAAGAGAAGGGCGAGATCATAATCGAGGATCGAAACCTATTTGGTCGGATGCACCGCACTAATGTTGTACCAAACCGAAAAGGGCTGTCCATTTTTGATCGCAACCCCATGATCATGCCTCTTTGATCGAAACGCCATGATCGTGCCTTTTTTATTTTGAGAATGATGTACATTTTGAAAAGGGATGTACATTTTGATAGGGTGGCGGTGGATTTGGGGTCGAAACCAACGATGAGGTTGAGAATTGGGACGAAGATGCCGTCGCCTCCGATGCCGCATACAGTGCCAAAAGCAGAGCCTAAAAAGCTGGCAGGGTTGCGGGTCAGGTGCTTGAACAGTATAGAATGGTAAATTAATTAATTACCCATTTTTTACTTTCATTCATTGATATCTTGATATTATTTCTATTATTGCTGATTTGCAATTTTTTAGGATAAAAAGAAATTTTTGAATATAGATGTGGTAAATCAAAAATCAATGTGGTAAATAAAAAATCTAATTCTGCTCGAATCTACTTCTGTGTGTGTCTCTATTTCTCAGTGTCTCGATGTTCTTGAAGAATGAGTGACTGAACGAATCTGCATCAAAGCACACAGACGTAAATTTTTGATAAATAACCGAACACTTGAGGTCAGATTCGAGCATGTAAGTCTCACTTTCTCTTCAGAAAGTCTCACGATTGATAAATTATCCAATGACATTGAGGTCAGAATCCAGTTGGGCTATGGCCACTTGCTCTTCAAAAATCTTGGTCATTGAGCTGTAAGTCTCGCTTTCATGGAGATTGAAGTAAACATTAACATCAACTTTTTCCTTTAAAAATTTTTTGTTTAATGTTGTGTTGGTGTAGGGCAACTGCAAGCCAAAATCTCTCCGCCATATTGTCTCCTAGCATAAAGAATTTGACAAACGTTGAGATTGTGTAAGCTCCTAATTAAGCCTATATATTCCTTTTGTTTTTCCATGTCTATTATATTCTTCATTTAGCTAGGTCTGAAAAATGGGTTCTTTTTTAGGCTACTTCAGATAATATCATGACCAAATCTCTCTTACAAATATCTCCGCGGTGGGATTCCAACTTCTGTTGGACATTTGAGAAGCCTTGAATATTTGTATGTAAAGTCTGCCACAAGATTTCTATTCATTTGCTTTTATTTCCAAATTGGTAACCCATTTGTTTCTGTGGACTATGACAGGAGACTCAACAATAATAATCTCTCGGGCGCATTTCCACTGTCTTGCAAAATAACCCAGCTTTCATCTTTGTGAGTTCCCAAGCTCTCTCTATCTCTCTCTATCTCTTCCGAAGTGAGTGACTGTTCTCTGTGTAATCAATTAAAAATTGAATAAAGAATCTAAAGAGGCTTTTGCTTCTTTTCATTATTTTACATCTTTCAGGGACATGTCCTATACCAATTTGAGTGGGCACTGAATGACAATTTGAGTGGTCCAGTGCCCAGGTAGTCTTTAATGTGGTTTAATTTATTCAATGCATGTTTTGCTGCTTAATATAAGAATTAAGCTGCACAATACGAGGGCATTCATTCCTTAACCATTTAATTCGTCATATATTATATAGAAAATTTTCAATTCATTCGTTAAATTTACTTAACACTTTAACCTGCAGAAACTTGAGGTTCTGATCCACTCTTTTATTCGTCCAGTGTGATCATAATGATACAGAACTTAATTTTTAGTGGATTTTTTTATCTTCTGACAATTTTTTAGAAAGTGTGAGATAAGTTAATGGTTGTAAACTTGGTGTCTATTTGGTGTAATAAGAATTAATGAAAACTTTGAACTATTTTACAAGGTAGGAGGATTATAAGATTGAGATCTACCAACTTATATTATAAGGCTTATATGGTTCAAGTCTAGGTGTTTCAAGTAAGATGTTTCATTTTTGACTTTGAAATTGATGATTATGATATCATTTTCCAATATTACTTCTTTCATAGGTTCCCTGTAAGTTGGCATACATTAAGTAATGTTTATGTCTCTCAGGTTGAATTTGCCTAAATATTCGTTTCTTAATAGTTCTACTTTGTTTAAAAAAAATTGTTTTGCCTAAATATTTTGGATTGCATGACAACAATTTTGGATAGCAATTGTTTTGAAGTAATTTTCCATCATTGATTTAATTTATACTGCTGGTTTGGTAATTTGTGATCATTTTCAATTACCAGATTCAAGATGTGGAAATTTTTGCCACAATAAATCAGAAAGATGGAATGGTCAGTTTTCATGAGGATCCTTTCATATTGACTCATCTATCCAGAGGTACGACCACCATGAGCCTTTCCACCAAAGCAAAAAACTCCACTCTTTCTTTCCTGTTTGCCCATCTACTTGAATATGTTTGCAATTTCCTGATTCATATGCATTTAGTATTGTTTTCTTCATTCTTAGTTGTCTACTTGAAAGATTATACTTGCAGTTAGTATATTCGTTAGCGCGCACGTGTGCATGCTTGCAATTCATTTTATCTGACTCATATGCATATAGTATTGTTAGACATGCATATATCAAATTCATATGCCTGACATGCATATATCTGATTCATATATATGACATGCATATATTTGATTCATATACATTTTATCTGATTCATATGCATATAGTATTGTTAGACATGCTTGCAATTCATTTTATCTGATTCATATGCATATATCTGATTCATATGCATGCTTGCAATTCATATGCATATAGTATATTCGTTTCATATGATTCATATTCATATGCATGCTTCAGTCCTCCGATTCTATAATATGAAGGATCATACTACTACCCACTATGTTAATCGTAAAAATAAAGTTCATATTAGTTATTTTAAAACTGAAAATTCATTGTAGTTATTTGAAACCGAACAATGGACGTAAACAAAAGGAAATCATTTTGGGGGCGATGGCATGCTTAACTAAACTTGGACGCAAAGTTAAAGAACTTATAGATTTCTTATGAGTTGCGAATGACATGATTGTTAATATATCATAGGATGCAATTGTTTAGTTAATCAATTGATCTATGGAATTTGACCTATATATTTATGGTAAGCATCAGCTAGCGCTGATTGTACCCATCGTTCGTTGCTGCAAAAAACCTTAAGAAATCATTTTGTTCATCAATTTATCAATTAGAATTTTTATAAAGAAAAACCTGAACTTTTTTCTTCCAAAATTTCATTTTGTTTTTCTTTATCATCAATGTTAACCATATAAAAATTGTCCACTTGCAGTCTACTTCACCGTGCCCATGTGAAGTACCTTTATGATGAGTTGGTACAAATACTAATTAAGATAAACACTTGACTAAAGTGGCTTTCAAATTCAATTGAAAGTTGCATCTTTGACTTTAAATCCAGGTTTGTTTTTGGCATTTGTTGGGTTGAGTTTGCATATGTTGGTTTTATATTAGTGATATTATGCTGATTGTTTATTAACGTTTTTTGCAGGAAGCTACAAGTGTTCTTTAGTCAATCTATGGAGAAAACAACCAATCAGATGATTTACATGAAGTCTTGAACAATCCCTTACCCTCCTTAGAACTAAATCATGTTCCTGATTATCTGTAAGTATTCAAACCTTTTATCCTTTAAATTTGAGAGAACTGTTGAAATTTATAGAGAAATTTTACAACACGTAATAAATTCTGACAAACCGATACAACAAACCGATACAACAGTCTTATTTCCTTTGATTCATTGATCTAACTCTGCTAAGTCATTAATGGCAAGCTATAGGCTTCTTTCTTATCTCTACTGATTCCTCAGCCTCTCGCCCCTGTGGTGAAATGGTATTGCCTTGGTATGAAAATGTTTCTAATATTAGAAAATGTAACATAATGCGAAGATGATGCGAAGCAGAATGGATATTTAAAGGATATAGCAACTTCATGTGTTGAATAAGTTTGATATATCAAGTTGCTATAGCAATGGGGTTTATATCAAGTTGATATAAACCCCATTGCTTTCTCAGGTTAATTCCCAACATTCAACTATTTTGTTGCTTTTTCATTCTCAACACATCAGGGTTGCATTTTAAGATGTTACACGGATATCACTTTTGTATAATTTTCTGACATTATTTAGAGTTAGAGATGGTCATCTGTATAATTTTTTTTCCTTGGCTCCGCCTATCATTTAGAGTAAGAGAGAGGCAGAAAAAATTGGTCACATATTTTTTTTGCTCAACTACCACTGAAAGTAACCGTTACTTGAATTGGAGAAATTTTTAGCTTAGCAAATAGATCAATATACCCTTAACTGATTTTCCAATATTGCTTCGGTTGGAATGAGTGCTTTTGATGTACATAATCAATTGGGTATGTTTCCATAAGATATTTATTTGTTTGTTTGTTTTAAAGTGAAATTTCCCTTCTATAACATAAATGCAAATGTGAAACATGTACGTTGCTCGGTGAATTATCTAAATCTAGAATTTCAAGAGAGTTTTATCGGGAAGGTTTTTCTTATAGGCATGTTGAGTGAACTCGAGCTGGTGGTTTGTTCAGTCATTCATTCATTTATTTTTGTGTATTTTGTTGCTTTTTCAGTCTCAACGCTGCGATTTCTCGCCTCTACTGTTTAAATCTGGTTGCTTTCTCAGGTTAATTCCCACCATTCAACTATTTTCTCAACACATCATGGTTGTTTTAGGTTTTACTTTTATATTTTTTTGTAAATTTCACAGCTTTTTTGTTGCTTTTTAAGTTGATTGTTACACAGAGAAGAAGAGGATTACATGAAGGTGGGAACTATTGAGCTTTTTAAGAGGATTGCAGAGAAGAAGGAAAACACCCCAAATCCTCTGCTTCACAATTGAACTTTTGAACTTACTCGCCTCTTTAAGGTTCGTTCAGTTTTCACTTTTTTGGGTTGAGATGTTTTTTTTGTAATTGTACCAACTTTTTAGTTGATTTTGTTTCTTTTTTAGTTGGTTGTGGCATTATATGCCCCGAGAATGACTATGTAGTTCAATAGGAGAATGACTATGATTTAGTTGGTTGTTTCTATGTTAGGTGATTTTTGTGTAGTTCGATAGGAAAAATGGCTATTGTAGTTCAATGGTAAATACACTAAAAGGATCATTTGGAGAAGGGTGATGAAATATATCCCTTAACAAAAAAGATTCATAAATAACCTAAAAAGGGAGTGGCAACAACACGAACAACATATCTACATTGATGCACGTGATGGTTATTGCAAGCACACTCCATTCTATGATGAAAAAATATATAGAGAATAAAGATAATGACGAGAGTTTTCCGGTTCAGTTTCAAGACTTCATTTGCAGTGTCAGGACTTTCACTTGCTGCACATTGCTTCCAGCAATGAGATGCACCAATGTGGAACAAGGAACGGCTATTTGCTTCACTTGCTTCAGATTGCAACAAAAGGAATAAGGGTTCAAATGTCTTCCTATTTCAATATGTATCAGAAATAAATCATATCGGATTTTGAGCATCAAAGATGGAATGGCAAAAATCTGCCAGATATCATTTTATAGGCATCCTACATCATCATACACCAAAGCATATTTTTGACAGGCTTCTCCAAATTTCTCAAAGAAACAGGAGATCGTAATGGATTTCTCTGTCTCACACCATAATAAACCCATCAACCCTTCCTTTCAGTGCAAACAGTTAATTTTTGTCTTCAACAATGAAATTACGATGATACCAAATAATGTTCTAACATTTTTCTTGCTATACGTCAACCCAAAATTGAAATGGCTTAGGTTGCCATCCAACTGTTAATTTTTAACATTTTATTATTGTTAATGTGTTAATGTGTTAACTATCTGTTAATTCATGGTGTTTGTCATCGGCGGCTCATAGAGTTCATTTGTCTAATTGTACCACGCGAGTCTCTAAATTAACAGTTTATTTGATTAGTGTTGCTCTTCCATCTGTCTTCAAAAACCTCACATTCTCTCGCATAAATCTGAGTTTGTATGTCATTTTCGGCCAAATAGCAGTGTTTGCAGGGCAACATGTGTTTCCAGTGCAAAAAGCAGGTGAGCACATGTGGGTTCTGGGTTTTGGTTAACTTCTTGGTTGCAAAATATGTTTTGGTTTGTTTCATGTTTTTTTTATGTTTTTGTTTTGTGTTCTTTTGGGAATTATATCAAACATGGCATGAGGAATGCGAATTATATCAACCTATAGGGTTTAATTTCGCTAATTTCACATGCGTAGTATCTTTAAACTGATGGTGAAAATTTCATTTTCTTATGTTATTCAAGTGCTGGACATTGTTTTGCAGGCACATGTAGAGTTTGAAACTGCTCAACGACATTATGCTCATGTAGATTGCCCTGGACATGCGGATTATGTCAAAGTAAGTTGAAAAAGAAAATGTTGAGCCTGCTTCTTCAATCGTAGGTTATATAATTACATGCTTTTGTCGACATTTTTGTTTGGCTTATTGGTCAATTGAGTAATGATGCATATGCAAAAGCTTGAAAATTTACCAGTACAAGGTGGATTTTGTTGCCTAATGTGCTTCCTTCTGATTGTTGTTTTTGCTGCCTAATGCCCAAGGTGGATATTATGTAATTCGTATATGGTGGTTGGTTGGTAATTATTGATGATGTTTTGATTAGAATTATTGTTTTCTCATATTTGGATGATTATTTATGCTATTTGGTTGCCTAAATGTTATGCTTCCCATTTCTTCATTTGGTATTTATTTGGTTATTTTAGTGGGGTAATGGGTATTCATTTGGTTGGTTTCTAGCCCTTTGTCTTACATCGATGCTCTCAACAAATGCAACGCCATCTCTGAAGGTAGCATGTACATTTTCATGGAAACAGATTAAATACAAATGTAGCATGTATGCAAGTACATTTGTACAAAAATGCTTGCAAGGTCTTTTTGCAGTAAATGCTTTCAAATAAGTAATGTAGATGACTAACCCTGCAGATACCATTTTAGCAATATGTTTATGTTCTCCAGTGCAAAAAACTTATTTTAGCAACATTATTATCAAATTGGTCTAGGTTGCAATCTGATATATCAAGATTAGAGGTCAAGGTCGAGAGGCTTGAGGCGTAAATAACTGCCAAAGATCGAGGGCTATTCACCTTAACTTGCACGGTTCGTTTGCCAGTTTATGGTCTGGAAATATTTTTCAAACGTTACTTAATTTTTTGACCCTAGGTTCTTTACGCTTTTAAGCTTGCATTATCAGGAGGCTAAAGCTACTGCAGGATTCAAGGGTCAGATTGAAAAGCTGACGCATGAACGGGATGAATTTCACAGGATGGTTATTGGCAATCAGGTGAGAAATCCTTTACATCAGCCTTTAATGCCCTTTTCCTTCCTTTCTGGCAAAATAGTTTGGTTTCGCCTTTTTTTGTCCGACCTGATAAACTCGTACTATCACTCCTTCCAATTTTACAAGCAAGTGTGCACACAACAAATACATGAAATGAAGAAAAAGGAGAAGGAATACATAAAAATGCAGGTTTTTTGTTACTGCTATTATGGCTTAGTCAACATGCATATCATAAATAAAACATGAATATCATAAATTTTTAAGTTACAGAATGATAAGAGCTGAAGCACACCATATTAATGTATATGAAAACTCAGATTGAATTGTAAATCTCATAGTAAGTAAACATTTTAGCAAGGATGAATTGGATTGGTGCAGGTTTAGTGTTGGTACATCGCATTGATGGACTTATCATCTTTACTCTTTGTCTTTATGGTATAGTACACTAAACTTTTTTTCAGTTCATCAATATCTTCGTATGATGATTATCTGTTACATCCTTAATCTCTTTGGTGAAAAGATATGAGGAAGATATCGATCCTTTTAAGTTGGCAAATAAGTTTTTATCTTTTATAGAATTAACGCATATATATGTTTTGATGCTAACATGTTTTGAAGACTACTAAATCAGAGAACATGGTTATGGAATTGAGACATTAGATGATATTACAACATAGTTTTCAGAACTTGGACGAATATGACTAAGATGATATCATAAAAGTAATTCTTGGATGGTGAGATCCTTGGGCTGAAATTTTCTGATTATTTCAGTGTGTAAATAGGGAATCGTTGAAATACTTCTCACATGGGCTGATTTCAAGCAGAGCAAGGACTGAAGAATACCGAGGGGACCAGGAAGCAGAATATTACTAGCATTCCTAAACTTGATGATGATAATGATGTTGGTTGAAAAAACTCTGAAAAATGCACATTGATTCTAATGGAAGGAGATTTGGGTAAGGTTGTCGTAATGAGTGCTTTTAATTTAATTCTATCTTCAACTATTATTATTGTTTCTGGATATATGTCATACTATAATATTTTTTCTTTTGCATAGGTGACATGAGTCTCAGAACTATATAGAGATTATCATGGTGTGTTCCCACTGAGAGGAAAATAGCTGAATATTTGTGAAGCAACACACCAGCATATAATGCAAAAGGCCGAGATTCAGAATTTAAAATAGATAATTTGTTAATAATGCACATTATGAGATTTTAATAGAATTATAATAGAATGCACATCTTCCCAACTTCAGCATCTTTCAAATGCATTGGTGAACTATGCATTGTTCATACTGAATATTTCAAAGCCATAACAATGCATTTGAGGGATATGTGTTAAATCTGAACAATTCAAATGCATTTGAGTGATATGTGTTAAATCTGAATAATTCAAATGCATTGGCAGTTATGGAGTTTAATTAGTTTACTTTAATTTCAGTTCCAAGTTGTTTCAGGATAAAATTTAAGTGGTTATGGAGTTGATTTTATGAAGTATAGAGACTTCAGGACCGGTCAAAAAATTTGCAGCATGTTTTGTGAACTATAAAGACAAAATGGGATCAGTCAAAAAATGAGTGATATGCCGCCAATTTTTTCTTACAGAACCTGTAAACAAATTGGGAACTGTTTTGTGAACCATGCTACCAATTATGAATTATACAGACTCAGGGAATGGGTTCTAACTTCACAGAGGTTATGTAGTTTAATTTTATTTGACATGTCCACAAAGGTTCCAAGCAATGCATCCTGATAAAACATGCTCTTTACTCAGAAAATTTGTGCATGTAAGCTAACATGATAAGAAACTGATTTAAAACATGCAAATTCACATATGTTTACAAGATAAGCAACAGAGATAATGGTTCCAAATTCACATACTGTTATCCCGCAAATTTTTCTATAATTTGCAAATTTAAGAGGTATGTGTTACTTATATAATTAATTATATATACTACTTTTATAATTGGGCTAATTTATATATAATTGTGCTAATTTATTTAAGTTACTTATATAATTGATTTATGGGTGATAAGCAACTAGGTGATGCAGACTTGAAATTAATGGATGCTGTCTTTAACATCTCAAGGGACCAGGTGATGCAGACTTAAGATGATGCCATTGAACAAGAAACGTGGGTTGAGATGTTAGCCGGCATTTGATGTTGATGCTTCAATGGATTGATGACGAGCTTATAAAATAATCTCAAGGGACCAGGTGATGTTAGTCAGCATCCATATGACTTACATTTTCAAAAACGGGGAGTTAATAAGAAGATGGAGTCCAACAGGACCTGCTGAGATTGGTGATTATGCTTACTGCAGCATATGCAACTTCCATGGCAGGCATGATTCATGCTAAATACAATCATTGTAAAGTTTCTTGCATGCTATCGAGTAATGTTGTGTTGTATTCTCTAAATGCAGAGGTTAGTTGCATACTGACAGAAGCTTGATCAGATTGACATAAGCTATTACTAACAGCTGTGGCTCCAATTTTTGCACACTTCATTCTGATGGATTTATCTGCTTACGGTTTGAGTTGGCTAATACAAACATATTGATTCTGCTGATATGTTGTGAAAAAATCTCTATAGATCATGGTGACTGAAGCTTTTTTTTTGCAGTTTCTCTTTTCCCTTGAACATTTTCTTTGAGTGATATGCAACATTCATTTGCCTTGGGGAAGATGTGAGGTCCAACAAAAAATCGGGGTTGAGATGCAGTCTTTAACAAAAAAACAGGGGTTGAGAGTATCTCAAGGGACCAGGTCATATGGAACTTTAAGAAGCCATTGAAGCATTGTCCCTCTTGACTCAGAGCTTAATATCTATGTTATGTATGAAACTCGAAGGCATTCAAATAACCCTTTGTTCCAAAGTGAAAGTTATTATTGTCTTTGGATTCCTAAATTTTCATTTGTTAATATTTTCAAAAGAAATACTTGGAAATAAAAGAAATCCATTTATGTTTTGTCCTCTTTCCAGAGTTCAAGTGGGCGCAATGGTTGGCGAAGAATGTTCTATCATTGAACATCAGAAGATCAATATCATGCAAATATAAGTTCCCCTGTTTTTTGTTGTTAGTAAATATCATGCATTCATTTGAATGTGTAAATGGGAGTCTGGAGTTTTTTTACGATCTAATAACCAAGATTATTTTTGCAACAATTAGGAGAATTAAAGGCAACGATTGAATAACCAAACGTAACCAACATCATTAAGTTTATTATGAAATTTATAATTTATTTTGACATTGTTTCAATATGTCTGTTACATTTAGTAATTCAATGTATCCAAATTGGACGTAGAACAATGATAACATCTGTGTATTGGTGAGATAAATCAAAACACCAGGTTAATGTTAACTAGGATCCCCTCTAACGTATACATTGGTTGGCATACTGGGTTGCATCACCAATATGGTGTAATATGAAAAGTTAAATTCATTCAACTTTTACCGAAAAAGTTCTTCTCCTTATTACTAGATGTTTTCTTTTCTTAATGAGATGATGTTTTGCTTCATATTTAGAAATGTACATCAACCACTACAAGCATCTCAAAGGGGAAATTTGAGTTCATGTTCAATCCCACTAATCATGCAAACCTTTATTTAGTTGTCATGAAATACTCATTCTGTGATAGGACTACAAAATGGCTACTTATCACAGATGCGTCAATAGCTGTGCAATTATTACAATGTGTCTCCCAAACTGTTTAATTATATGTCTCCACCTTTTGTGTGTTGTGAACTTTTATGCAGGGCTTTTTTCACTAGGTGAAAGGCAAGCACCATGCATCCTTCTCTTTTTGGATCAGAGGGTGCAAGCAAAAATGTGGCTTGCGATTAGCTTCTTCTCTTTTTGGATCAGAGGGTGCAAGCAAGAATGTGGCTTGCGATTAGCTGTTGTAGTTGGGTTTTAATCTTTTTTTTTTTCTCTTTTTAAATTTTGTTTTTATTTTCTTTAGTAGCTAGCATTTAATTGTATGGTTTTTTTTGATGTAATACATTGGATGATTGGGTGGAAAAATCTTTAAATGAGAAGTAATGAATATTCAGAGCCATTCTTTTATGGAGTTTTTATTCAGTTGAACAAAATATTTCACATAGTTTAATTTTTTATCTATTATGAACTCACATGATTATCACTCATTATTCTCCTAATAACTGGACTTTGATTTTACAAACGAAGGACTGCTGTGGTTTGCAAATTTTTATAAAATTATGTCCTCATAAGCATGGCGTTGTTTTAGGGGAGAAACTAGAATAATTTTATTAAGCATTAAGGGTAACCAAACAGTCTCAACATTGTCCCAAGACATAAGAACATTACCACCCGAGACAACCACAACAAGAGATTTAGACAGTATGAAAGCATGAATATGAATTAATGAATAGTAGAAACATGCAAGCATGATATGATATTAAAAAGAGATTGGATTGGTTGTTGATTATTCAACTGTGAATGAATTCAACAAAATGGGGGAAAATGTGGTGTCTGATAGATGGATATGGGTAATGATAAAAAATGGATGAATTGATTCTATTTTGGTGTCATGTCTGGAATTAAAAATTTTGGTGGTAGGCTCTATATGTGAACTAATTGGATGATTGATCATTATACGTGCCTAGGCTAGATGACCCATCGTCACACACCTTCGAGAATTACTCAACGAACACATTCAAGACACAAGGGCCATGTGGGTACGTGATCTACTACCTGTACTTGCATCGAGAGGGATGGGTCGGTCTGTGTCTTACTACAACACTTCTCTTTCGATTGCAGTGTGGTATGACTTAAATCAGTACCCCAGAATCATAGCTGCCGTCAATGCAACCGAGGCCATTTGCAGTTGTCTCTTCTAGCAGATGTAGAGCAAAATTAGTGGGTACGTCCATATATTGTGCTTTAATTATTGTTGTTTGTCTAAAATTAGGGGATCTAAGATTTTAAGGGTTGAATAAATAAATTTGGAGCTACTAAATTTAATGAGAAACTAAGTTCTTTGGAAGGAACTAAATTTTCTGTGATGTGCAAAATTTACGGGGGAACTAACCTTTTGAGGTGGGGAATCTTAAATGAACCGTGCCCTATGGGCACGGGTATATACTAGTCTATTTATACACAAGGGGGAGATCAATGTGCATTGATAATTAACATCCTAGCATATCCCCAATCACTAATTATTCAATAATTAATCAATTTAATCATTCCATCACCAAATCCAATGGGATTCAACACATAGCCCTAGATGGGTGACTACTCCTGATCCATGGAATAAAATGTGATTAAAATCTCAAATAGAATAGCCATGGCAATGTAATAAAGATAGTAATTCACATCCAACAAATCCACAATGGTAGAAGATGAAGAAAACTATTTCTATTTCAATATTAAAAGACAAAATCTATGAAAAACAAAAAGAACAATTAAAGTTGCAGAGAATGTTAATAAGAGTACACCTGATTTAATCTGAAAAAGCTCTGAAACATACTGTAAAAGGCGTCCCTAACTCAGAGGTTGAAGAAAGGTGTAAATACCCCACTCACAATACCCAGAAAAACCCAAAACTTCCCCTGGCAGCGCCCAGAAAAACCTTGATTCGCCAATTTGACGTGGTCCCGTTGTAAATGACGCGACCGCATCGCCTAAGTGTGTAACATGGAAGAAATAATCTTCATGCGACGCATTCACATGGATTGGCCATGCGACCACGTCATTTTGTGTTCAGCCCTTTAATATCTTCATTTGAACGGTCGTTTGAACGACCATTTGGCTTTAGTGGCAGCTCAGATCGACGCAGTCGCGTCGTTCGCCAAACGACAGCGTTGATGACACTTCATCTTCATTTTGGCTCTACAGCGATATGGTCATTTCGTCTGCGCATATGACCATGTCGAATGGGTTTCTGCTGCTCCTCAACTGTCCTGGTACCCGGCCACGTAGATTACCCACACGGTCGTGTGTTACACTTTTCTCTTCATTTCCCCTTGATTTTTTTTCCATGTTACTCCTCGCTTCATTCTATCACTTTTTCTCCCACTATAGGGTCCAAAACATCATGTTTTATCCTATAATACACGTGAGATACCCAAAAGTAAAAAGGAACTAAAAGTGAGGAAAATAGAGTGGAGTGGGAGACGAAATGATATGATATGCACATGAACAAAGTACAAACTATATACAAAATAAATGCACATCAAGGAGCTTCTTCAATTTGAATGAAATCAAGTTTGGGAGCTAGTTCCAAGGACAAAGGACAACTCCATCATTGGAACCAAATGGGTGTTTTGGAACAAGATGGATGAAGATGGAAATGTGATAAGGAACAAAACAAGGTTAGTAGCCTAGGGCTGTTAACAAGAAGAAGGTATTGATTTCGATGAAACTTTTCTTCCATAGCTAAATTAGAATCAATTAGGATGTTATTAGCTTTTGCATGTTATATGAATTTTAAATTATTTCAAATGGATGTTAAGAGTGCCTTCCTTAATGGATATATTAAGGAAGAGGTTTATTTAGAACAACCACCGGGGTTGGCTCATGATAAGCTTGTAGATTATGTTTTTAAATTAAAGAAGGCTTTGTATGGGTTGAAACAAGCTCCTAGAGCTTAGTATGCGAGATTAAGAAAATTCTTAATCCACTCCGTTTATAATGTTGGTACTGAAGATACTACTTTGTTTATTAAGAGAATTGATAATGACATTTTTCTAATTCAAATTTATATTGATGATATCATTTTTAGATCTACTAATGAAGTTTTATGCCAAGAATTTACCAAGATAATGTAGGAAGAATTCGAGATGGCCACATGGGAGAGCTCAAATTCTTTCTAGGTTTACAAATCAGGAAGTCAAACGAGGGAACATTCATCCATCAAACCAAGTATGCAAAGAATCTACTCTAGATGGTTGGAATGGAGAATGCTGCAGGAAAGGACACTCTTATGGCTACTTCTATCTCATTGGGCAAAGATGAGAAGGGTAAGAGTGTAGATCAAAGGACATATAGATGTAGGATTGGTTCTTTACTTTACCCTACCGTTAGTAGGCATGATATCATGTTTAGGATATGTATTTGTGCTAGATTTCAGTCAGACCCTAAAGAGTCGCATCTTAAGGCAGAAAAACACATTTTTGCATATTTTAAAACCACATTAGAATTCGGACTATTTTATCCAAAAAAGCACATTAGATTTGATTTCATATAGTGATTTTGATTATGCTGGTTGTAAAACCACTAAAAAAGTACAAGTGGACCTTGTCATTTTCTTAGACATATCATTATTTCTTGGTTTAGCAAAAAAGCAAAAATCATGTATCACTACCTACAACTGAAGCAGAATATATAGCTGATGGACTTGCACATGCACAGCAGCACAAGTACTTTGGATGAAACAAGCCCTAACTGACTATGGTATTAAGTGTCATACTTGTGTGATTTATTTTGATTATAAAAGTGCTATTAGTTTGACTAAAAAATACTCTTTTACATCCTAGAACCAAACAGATTGACGTTAAGCATAGATTCATTGATGATCATTACACTAAGAAAGATATTGAGCTTAAATATATTTCTATTGATCATCAAGTGGCTAATATTCTCATTAAGGTTCTTAAGATTGACTTTTTTGTCAAATTGCGTAGAGACCTTGATATTATTAGTGAGAATGACTTAGTTGATTGTTTTTATTCAAACATATCCCTTAAATGATTTTATTACTTTGTACAATTACTTTAATCTCAACATGTGGTATTGCACACCCCTCTTTATTCCTTTTTATGTCAAAAGGGGGGAGATATGTAATGCCCTGCTCCCCAAAATACCTGAATTTCTCTTTTCTTTTTTTTCCAAGTATCGTGAAGAGTGAGGGTGATGAGATGATAGAGAGAGAGAGAGAGGAGAAACTGAAAATGCTGGCCACTGCGCACATGCTGGGATAGTACAAGTGAAGCTACACTATAATATCCGACAACCCATGAATAAAAACAACATTTTATATATAACATGTTTCATTCACATACATAGTCCATGTGTATCAATACATATATACAGCCACTCTCCATCTCCAAAGACAATTATGTCACAACATAAGCTACATCACACACCAAATGCTACCGCTGAACCTAACTCCAAGTCACCACCAACCATGCTACCCCTGCTACCTGGAAAAATAGAAAAGAGCACGTCAATGCGTGCCCCAATAGGAACCACTTGGATTTGGAACATCGTGCTAAGGTTATCAATACACAAGGCAAGGCAAGAGACATGAGACATGTAAACTAAGTAATACGGCGAAAAGTAAATAGCCAAGAAAGAGGATCATACATGCGGTCCAATGTCGAGCTACTACAAGAAAAGGGTTAGCACGAGTAATAAAGCAAGTGTTCACACCAACATGATCTAAAAGGAAGGTATTAGTGCCAAAAGTGTAACTCTATATACGTCATCACACGCATAGCAGATAAGGACAAAGGAAGTGCTGCAAGCAGAAGAAGTAACATGCAAAACTCTTATTTTATAATTGAATTAATTGGAAACTTGGGTAAAATGTGTGATACCAGGACCTGGACCTCACCCCAAATTTGGGGTGAATATAGCACACGACGCAGTGGACACGGGCACTCTATGCCGGGCCTTTCAGCACCCCCGTCCCTGGCAGGAGTGAGGCCTACCATAATAACACAACCTCCATTTGTCCCCTCCACTCTCGGTAAAGGCGAGTGAGAATAAATATCACATATCACCTATCTTTTCCCCATACATCTCAGTCCAGGCCTCATATCCACAAGTTACTCAAATTTCCACCCTAAACCCGGGTTTTTGCTAACTCACCCTCATTAGAGAGGACTGCGACATTCTAAATCATCAATTAAACATCACAAGTCATCTTATAAGAGCCATGATGACATGGTTTCACAATGTCTACGTTTCTCATTCATATCGATCTGGGTCATGCACCTAAGTGTCATGCCCCCCATCATAATCACGTCACATATCAACATGGGTCATGCACCAAAGTGACATGCCCTCCATCACAACTCATTGGTACATCACTTATGAAATCATGTCATACACGTCTCGCAACATCACAAATTCATAACATGGTTCATTGAAGCATATTTCTCATGTTTCTCAATTTCTATTTCATTGAGGTATTTTCACAAACACGTGATGGGTGTAAAATGCATGTCCATGAGCACATTAGCAAATCCATTTGGAACACATACCAAGAATATATCTTTCATGTAACAACAATAATCATGCATTATAGAGAGTGAATTATCAATAATACACAATTCATAGCACCACTTTAATGTTTCAGCTTGCTGGAATTTGCAGAAAGTGACAATACATGGGGAAATATCATCAGGTTTTATTGAGAATTTGACTAAAAGTCCTAAATGAAAGTTGTGGATATGTTAGTCCTGGATTCACAGATAAAATTTCATGCAAAAATATTAAACAGGTGATTTATGGTGAATTGTTTGGTGAAACTTGTTCAGTCTGTTTTTCAGACATATTTCAGGGTCTGTAAAGATTGTTGTTTTTGATCCTGTTTCAGTCAGAATTCCAAAAAATATGCACTGTGATGAAATTGTAGAAAAACTAGTTAACTTTACAACGATACCATGAACATAAAATTCAATTATGTGTGCAGGTACTGAGGTCCATGTTACTAAACTGTGTCCAGTGTAACAGAATTCCAGACATGTTGTAAAGATTGAATTGTTGCTGCTACTTATTGAATTGAACATATGTCGAATTTTATATAATTTTCAGGTAGAAATTCAAGATCTACAAGGATATTTTTTTTCGAAACCTAATGCAGGTCACAGAAGCCAGAATTCAAGTAGAAACACACAACAGAATTTCAGAATTCCAAAGAGGCAAATTTTGCATGGAATTTCAAGGGTAATTAGTGAAATTGAAACATGGCACATAAAATTTCAATCACCCCTAATAAAAATTGAGCAACCAAGATATAAAAACATAATAGAATGAAACCCTAAATAGATTTCCAAATCCAAGTTAGTATCCTACCTCAAAAGCTTGATTTCTTCCTCTCCTTCTCATTCTTTCTTCTCCACCTTCCCACTTGCAGCCTACATGACATACTTGATTTTAGGAGTGAGTAATTAGGGTTTTCATTTGATAAAGAAGGGGGAAAAGAGGAGAGGGGTGGCCGGCCGGCCATGGTAGGAGGGAGAGGGAGTAGAGATTAACATGAAAAAGAAAAGAAAAAGATAAGGAAAGGAGAAGATTTTTCCAATGTTTTCTACACACCCCTTAGCTTACTCCACAAGCCATGAATCACTTAAAATAACTAAAATGCCTCCCAAAAATGCCCCTCAACTTTTAGGTATTTACAAGTTTGCCATTACTTTATGTACACACCACTTTACTATGTACACACCTCCTTTAGGCCAAATGACCATTTTGCCCCTCACCTTTCTAAAAATTTACGGGGGTTGTCATTAGCCCCTAACCCCTTTTCACACTAGCATGGCTCTTCCTACACACATCCATGCACATCCATGCATGCATACATGCATTACACACGCACGTCTAATGCATACGCGTTATATAATACACACGACGTAATTTGCACTTCTCCCGCATTCACATTTTGTATTCTCTTCCCTTAGCCATGTATTACGACCCAATCCCCCTTGCACTACGTCACATACATCGATATCCACATTTATTTTATGCCTACGTATGCATCATAGGTAGAAATACCGAGTGTATACAGTAGAATACACGTATATCTCACAACATGGCATGACAAGATATATATATATATATATATATATATATATATGGAAAAAGGGGATCTAAGGTGCCTCCTTAGATGAAAATCTAAGGAGGCGCCCCCATTTCCCCACATCTCCTACAACTTTTTTGGAAAAAAAATTTCATGGGGTTGTTGTTCACATCATGGATAATCAACATACTAAATTTCAAGGGATTCCAATACTTTTTGAGCCACCATCTACCCCTTACAATTTCAACGGTCTAAAAACGTGCTGAAAACCCCACTAAGTTGCAAGGGGTAGATGGGGGCTCAAAAAGTATTGGAATCCCTTGAAATTTGGTATGTTGATCATCCATAAGGTGAACAATAAACCCATGAAAAAAATTTCAAACAAAAATGTGTGAGATGGGGGGAAATGGGGGCGCCTCCTTAGATTGAATCTAAGGAGGCACCTTAGGATCCCTTTACCATATATATATATATATATATATATATATATATATATATATATATATATATATATATATATATATATATATATATATATATATATATATATATATATATATATATATATATATATATATATATGGACTATATATTTTTTCTTATGTCATGAGGGGAGATTTATTGTTAGTTGACTCTCTCATATATATGTACACTCACATTGGCACTTTGATACAATTATGATACATATGCTTTATAGTAGCTTATCACTAACTAGCATTAATGCAGGGGGTGTGCCTTCTCTATAGCAATCATGCATTGCTGTTGGAAGAGTAAGTATCTCAATTTTGTAATTTCATAACTTTTATCACATTGTTTGCCATCACCAGAAAGGGGAAGAATGTTGGTTATTTCATTATCCCTAAGTTGGTTTTGATGATATGCAAACATTTAGTGTTACTAATTATGTTTTGTGAGTTGATTTATGAGTGTAGGAATTAAAGTCAACTTTGGTCAACTTTGTTCAACTCAAGCTTAAGGTCAAATAGTGACATGGAATCGAAGCTTGAAATGAGGAGTTAAAGAACTTGAAACCCAAGTTGAAGATCAAAAGATCAAGTCAAGGGCTCATGGAAGTGAAAGACTTCAATACAAGCGGACAAAGCTTAAGGAAATGCATCAAGAATCCTTGCTGTGTGGGTGATGTATTTTATATTTCTTGTACATATCTTAGAATGTTAAAGCTAATCGTTGAAGCTTGCACACACACACAATTAATGATTTTAAACTTCTCAAATTATTTATACAAGTTTTTTAAATCATTAAAGGTATTTTTGGGAGTATTTTACCTTTATTTTTCCAAGTAACA